>OY747701.1:49427500-50027500 GCA_963556495.2 Valencia hispanica
GTTTTTTTCATTTTAAATATAAGAACTTTTCTGTTTGAATATGTGAAATTATAAAGAACAGAAAAATTTGGATTATAAAAGTTTGGTTTATATTTGTTTTGTACACCCAAATATTTGCATGTGAAGTGGTTGATACGTTTTATTATGCCACTTTTGATCTATATGTGTCCCATTTACTGATTGCTGTTGTTTTTCATTTTCTGTCATCATAATATTAATCAAATACTCAATATTCTTTAAATATCAGGAACATTTATGTTTTTGTTTATAAACTCAGCCATCCAGTCTCCCCACTGGCAACTTTTAAAGTTATTACCCTGCAGGAAAACTACAACTACAAACCGAAGCTAAGGAACATAATGTTCAAAGTTTTAGACATAAAACGAAATGAAAGACATGCTTACAGTGAATCAAAGTCAGAACGAAGTACGCGAGGATGAAGAGCGTCCGAGTCATGTTGACTGCAGCATCTGGTCTGAGGGAGGTTGTCGGTGATGGAGCCCCACAGCTGCGCTCCTTAGCGCTCCTGTCCTCGGACACACCGGACTCTGCGCGCTTTACGGGTCGGTAACTTTACCATCACTGTGCGGATGTCTGTTTGTCCACTCATGGCCTTCTACTTAAGCAGCCACCCGCTGAGTGAAATTCACCGAGCCTCCGCTAACCTGACGGGACTTTTCAGCTCCGCTCCCGCGCAGCAGCACCCTGTCCAGGCTCTCTGCTGACTCTGTTTCCTGCAGGTCCTGTGCAAATTTACAGCAGCCTACAGCAGCTATTCTGGATCAGGAGTATTGGCTATGTACAGTTGAAGCGTCTTTTTACTCCCTTTAAACGAAACATGGATTCTTTTTAAAGGCAATTATAAATCATTGCGATATAAAATGTATATTTTTTCGGATTTACAGAAAAATGTACTTGCATCAAATTAGAATATCATCAAAAAGTTAATGTATTTCAGTAATTTAATTCATGGAGTTTGCATGTTCTCCCTGTGCATGCGTGGGTTCCCTCCGGGTACTCTGGCTTCCTCCCACAGTCCAAAATTACGCCCCTCCCCCCTCAACCCTACAAACGATAGAAGGTATAGGTAAAGGATAGATGGATGTTACAGTGTAAACACAACTGGAGACTAAAGCACTTGGAGAGCAACCTCCTACAGACCTCCGCTAAGGCAGCCCAGTCAGGATTTGTGCTGTTGAAGCAAGGCCAAAATGTACAGAAGAGCTTGGGATGATCATTGTGAAATGTAAAAAAAAAAAAAGTATAACAGAAACAAGAGGAGAACAGGGAAGTTAAGAACTGGTTAATATAACAAAAAGTAAAACAAAATGATTCGTCGAAAAACCAGACGCTTAAATACAGAAAATTAGGTGGAAAATGGCAGCGGGACCAAGAATAAGTAATCAGGTGGTACAGCTGTGGCTGGGAGAAAGCATGGGACCTGAGGGAGGGAGACTAAAGCCTTGTTTATGCTTCTTCGCCTGCTGAGGTGCAGAGACACGCAGTTCCATTATCCGTCGACGCAAGGGCTCTGCGACAAGCACACAACGACAGACGGAGTAGAGTCCAGTTTTTTTAACTCAACAGCGAGCGCACGTCTATGATTGGTAGATCATTTCACCAGAATGGTGCTCTATAGTCGATGTAATCAGTAGTCAATGCAGCTTTTGGGCATTGGATACTTTATATTGCAGGGCCAATTTATCTAATGTGGTGTTTTGGCGATTTTGAACACCAGGAGCTGTAGAGAACAAAACAGACCGCTGCTTGTTTGTTTACATGCGTTTTTAGAGTATGAATGAATTATGTGATATATGCCTATTTCTAGTGTTTATTTATTATTTTGATAATTATGGCTCACCACTAATGAAAAAAAAAAAAGTAAAATGAACATGAGACCAGTTTAAAAATATACCTTTTGTATAAGTGCTATTTTATGGCCAACATAGTCATGAAGACGGTTAATTTGACAAGTGTCCAGCAGAAAATGACTGACACCTTCCACAAGGAGGAAAAGCCATGAAAATACTACTCATAGTCATACTAAGATATCACAGCTTCCAAAATATCAACGGAATGTAAGGTGGAAGGAAACAGGGATAAGCATAGCCTTGAGAGGACCGTGAAGCAAAAGGCAGTGCTTGAAGTGTAACTCATCCCCTATCAGAGTTAAAACTCCGCTCACATTTCCTGTTTGAAAAAATGCCTCAAAATGAGGCGTTGCCTGGCGGACCAGCGAGGGGGAGGACTGGGCATGTTCTGCGCTGTGATTGACATGTTGACAGCCGAGCTGCTGCAGCGGCGCCGGCTCCTATGTGCGGAACACAGACAGCCCGAAAGATGGAGCGCAATAGCGACGCGAGCTCCATTGTCTCAGAGGGAGGCAATTTTGAAGTTGAGGATTTCTCTCCACCTCCTTCACCAGAGTAAAAGAGAGAACGGGAGGAAGGTTATGTGGAGGACGAGAGCGGCCCTGAGCCGAGCTGATGGCTCTTCAGTTGCCCGGGGCAACAGGTGCCGAGCCTACAGCGGCATCGCGGCATATAATGGGGCCCATCTCTGAGTGGTACATTGTTGTTAGCCATAGCTAAAGCTAAATTTAGATTATCTCGAGTATTATCGTGTGACTCTGCCTCAACAGGCGCACCCGCGGCCACTGTAACTCATTGTCTGCAACTTAAATCTATGTTGCAAAGAGGTGCCGAAGGTATAAATCAAAGTGAACTAGAAAAATGACTCTAAGCCCTGATTTCATTATCCATTTACTGATATCAGTTCATTCCTTTAGCATGGGTCATGCGCAGATGTCAGTAGGAAAGGCCATGCTAAAGAATCTAACTAAGGAGCATTTATGCCCTCAGAGCTGTGTTGGCATTATTGATCGTCCAAGTACTCTTTGCTTGCTTATTTTTACAAGCTCAATTACTGCTCTATATAGAAGTTAGAACATAGAAAGTTACTCTGAGTGGATAGGGTTTGGGGGAACTACTGCCCACTACAGGTTTGCATGTCTATGAACGCGCTTAACAACACACTTATGCGGTTAGGTGTGGACCATAGACTGTATATAACAGGGACGAAGCCTCGGTGACGTCACCCATAGGTTTCTGAAGAGGAAAAAAGAAGCCAAATGGGCGGTTCCCACCGCTGCCATATTGTCTGCGTCACGCGTCTCGTCACTCCCAGAAAATACAAAAATGGGCAAAGAGGTGGAGCTGAGAGTGACGCTGTGAGGGCGGGGCGGATGATTGACACTCTGAGCCGACGTAGCCTGGAGCTAACTGAAGCTAACGGAGGTTAGCGGCCGATATGGTATATGGTATATTTCCCTACACTTTCGACACCATGGAAAATCAACCAAACCATCTACATCGCTTCTCTGCTTGAGTAATAAAAAAACACATTCCTGCGCCGCATCACTATCGCTGTCACATGACCAAACAAACACCATATGAATACCCCCCCCCCCCCCCCCCCCCCGAAACACAGACAGAAACGTCAAAAAGATGGAAATAAATATCGGTTGTTAATATTGGCCCTCTGTTACTTATCGGACCGATGCCGATATGTTAAAAAACGCCTAACATCTGCAGATACCGATGTTGATGATATATATATATCGTGCATCCCTAATTCAGAGCTTTGAAAGTGAGCAACAAATTTTTTTAATTGGTGTGAAAGTAAACCAGGAGCCAGTGGAGAGACTTTAAGACAAGAGTTATATATAACACCAGCCTTACATATCTCTATTTCAGACATAAAAAATGCAAATAGTAATTGACTGAATCAAGATTTTCAGTTAAATTCAAACCTTAGTTAGGATTTATTACTGAAAATGTTTTTAATGTTATAATTTACCCATTACTAAACATTGCTTCTATAAACTAATAAGCTTCAATTTGATTAAGGCCGTTTGAAAGACTAATACTTATTGCCCCCTTAGATTCCTTTTTATTTTTGTAGAAATCCACAAAATCCTTTTAAAGGCCGGTAATAAAAAACATTTTGATTTTCTCTTTTTTATTTCTTGTGTCTCACATGTCAAGTCAATTTTGTCTTTGCAGGTTTATTAAGCTTGAACAGATATCCAGATGTCACATTTAGACTTTTCTCCACCCAGCCAACACAAGTTGACAGTCTTGGTGACTTCAGATCATTTTCTGACCCCAGACTGCACCGAGGAGCACAATAAATATTTATCTGCTCCTCTACTGTGATATTTAATGAAGCAAGGTCCAGTTAGACCTGCAGCAGTGCAATCTCACCATACCAGATTTACAGTCACCAAGCTGCTTTAAGAGTCATTATACAGACCAGTAAAGGACCTGTATCAGGCATGAAGAGTAGGCTTGGGGTCTCTCCTTCGGTTATAAATTTGAACACCAACGACTTCTGCTCTGGATCGTTGTAAACAGATCAATAGGGGCTGATCTGGTATGGACTCTGTTGTTCTCATCAGGCTGAAGTAAACAAGGCCAAAGAGTATGCTGCTTTGTTTATTAGTTAGAATGTGCAGCAAATTGCAACGATAACAAGTGGTGTAACAAGACTCTTCCATGAGCCAAACGACTATTCCGTTCGTAATTGGCTGCCTACTTCATTACATCAGTGGTAACAATTTACAAAGACACATAATGACCGACTGTGAACTGGTCATCATATTTAACAGAGGAAGTCATTGGATTTCATGTCCATATTTATAAAAGCAAAAAATGAGAACAGAGCCACTGCAATAAAGATGTGGATTCACTAATTCAAGCAGGCATATCTGAGTAAACAGCTAGTAAATAAGTCATTTGCACAGAGCTGTAAAATAATGTTTTAAAGAGTTTAAGGTTTTACTGTGAATTTAATGGTAATGAATGAAACTCCTTTTGAGCTTTGAGAAACCTCCAAATTCTAGGGCACTTATTAAAGATCAGAAATAAATGGGTAACAACATATCACAAAAACATGGTTGCCACTTGCCTTTAAACAGTTTTGCTCTGAAACAAATTGTGTGTCATTGTGTCTCTTGTCCAGATGATACTGATGATATCATCCCCTCCTCCAGAGTTACAACCACTTACGAGTTCTGTGAGCATCTGCAGGACCCAAATAATGGCAAACAGGGCGGATATGGTGACTTGTCAACAGATGGCTACAGTATCTGTGTGTGCAACAATTTTCTGCACGCCTGGAAAGTGTGAAGGAAGAGACACAGCTAATCAAAGAATTGCTGCTGTTGCAGTACCATGTTGCACCACTGCAATACCACCCTATAAGGGATATATATCAAGCAGGCAGTTCATTACCTGAAGTGCTTGGCTTGTGCACCAGAGTCTCAGGCTCATGTGATGATATTGATCTCTTACCATCCCATCACCTGCATGGGGATTGGCTCACCTCTGTGGTTCATGGAGGATACTGGAAAGAAGTTTGACTTGTCTTCTTCTGTGTATCCCCCCTTTGTTGAGTGTATCCCCTTATATCCTATGTATTTTAAAATCTTTTTAAACAACCACAAACGTCATTGTATCTTATTTGGATTTAATTTATTTACTTATTTGGAGTGCTTCATGCCAGTGGTGTGGCTTTTGCTCACAATAACAGCGTGCTTCAAGTCCTCCGTTTTTAATGGATGGAGGTCAGTCTTTTGACCTGGCCCTATAAGTCACTAGTAACATACACAATTCATTGTTCTGTCAATGACTGAAATCTACCCTGGTTCTGACATAGTAAACTATATGCCCAAGAAATCTTGCTACCACCATGTTTCACAGATGAGAGATGGTGCAGGGTTATGTTCTCTAAGCAAGAAGCTTCGAATTATAATCCAAAGTTCTATTTTACTCTCTTCTCTGGACAATCTTCTTTGACAGACATTTGTCAGCAGAGAAAATGGCAATTTCCCCATTTAGAAAGCAGTGGCTTTCCTGCAAGATCAGTACATAAGCTAAAAAATGAACGTGTAAACAATTATGAAGTATGCTTAAGGATTTCAGAAGGCAACACATCGTACAGAAATCTAAGTACTTTAAATACTAATAAATAATTTAAATAATCTAAATACTTAAACCTTGAATGTGAACAAAACAAAGGAGATGATTGTAGATTTCAGAAGAAACAGGGATAAGTCAAACACTGTTTCCATCATGGGAGAAGAAGTGGAGGTGGTTGAGGAATATAAATACCTCGGAGTTCACCTTGACAACAGACTGGACTGGAGGCGCAACAGTGAAGCCGTCTACAAGAAGGGACAGAGCAGACTGTACTTCTGAGGAAGCTTAGGTCCTTCAAGGTTTGCAGCAAGATGCTGCAGATCTTCTACAAGTCTGTTGTGGAGAGTGTAACCTCTACAGCCGTCATCTGTTGGGGTAGCAGCATCAGAGCCAGGGATTTAAATAGGCTAAACAACCTGATAAAGAAGGCTGGTTCTGTTCTTGGGACAACTGTGGAAAATCTGGAGATGATAATGCAAAGAAGGATTCTTCATAAAATCAAAAAAATTATGGACAACCCTGAGCATCCTCTTCATGAGACAGTCATACAACAACAGAGCGTCTTCAGTCGGAGGCTTCTTCAGCTTCGCTGCAATACAGACCGCTACAGGAAATCCTTCCTGCCCACAGCCATCATCATCTACAACAACTCCTTAAAGAATTAATTATATTAGCTATACCAACACTTAATTTCCCTCTGGGATCAATAAAGTATTTTTTGAATTGAATTGAAATAAATTCATGAACAGATGAGAAACACAGTCATTGGCAACTATCAGTCTGGAAAAGGTAAAACTATGCCTAAGGCTCTATGGACTCCAATGCAGTGAATAGTGGGGAAACTTCCCAGGATTGTCCACTCTACCAAAGTCAGTCTAGCAACTCTTACGGGAAATCTGAGACTGAGAGAAAGAGACATTCAAAGGACCTCCCAGGTCTAAACCATTGCTGACCAAAAAGAACGCAAAGTCAAAACTCATATTTGCCAAAACAATAACATTTTGATCGTCTCCAAGACTTTTTGGAAAATATTCCAAATGGACGAGACAAAAGTGGAATTTTTTAAAAGGTGTGTGCCGTGTAACATCTGGCAAACTAAAACAGCAATTCATAGAAAGAACATCTTACTGACCGGTAGACACAG
Source organism: Valencia hispanica (assembly GCA_963556495.2). Taxonomy (NCBI): domain Eukaryota; kingdom Metazoa; phylum Chordata; class Actinopteri; order Cyprinodontiformes; family Valenciidae; genus Valencia; species Valencia hispanica. Next base: position 49,434,626 of record OY747701.1, read on the forward strand.
TGGAGTAAGTGTGATGCTCTGGGAATGTTTTGGTGCTTCAGGACCTGGACGACTTGCTACCCTGCTGGAAAATATGTGGCTTAGTCAAAGTCTGAAGTAAAATACAGTTGAGACAATATGGCATGACCTCAAACAAGACATTCATCCTCAGAAACCTTCAGGAATAGCTGAATTAAAACAATTTTGCAAAGAAGAGTGTAGGCCAAAATTTCTCAAGTCAGCACTTGTTGCCGTCAAAGGTGGCGCTTGCAATGCAACAATTTATCAGGTTTATGGAGCATTAATTTTTTTATACATGTCCAGGTTGGTTTGAATAGCTTAACAAACAAGATAGTTTTACTGTATTTACACAGGTTATCTTAGGCTGAATTTTTGACTTGTTTCAGGATCTGAAACATTTAAGTTTAACAAAAAACAAAAAAAAACAAAGAGGAAATCCTAAAATGTTTTTTCAAAGCTCAGTGTTGAGCATTGTCTCCAGTAAAAGGCCTTTTCAACTTTAAGTTTTACTGGCTTAACTTAATTTATTTATTCCAACCGTAAGTCTGTTTGAAACTCATGTTTTTGTAACCATTTCCATCACAATAAGCATTTAAAAAAAGAAAACAGGTCACTTATACCATCATCTGGTTTCAGTTCCAAAAAGTGGAACAACTGACTTTATTTTAACAATCAAATGACCGACAGAGAGTTATGCTTTACAGTTACACCCGTGAAGATTAACATGAACGATTTCTGACTATGCACATCATCACTTATAAATGGACTGTAATTGTATTGGACCCATCCACTTTAAAAACTTTTTAAGAAGTACATGACATTTAGGGTAACCTTTATGCTAAAAAAAATATACCACAAACTTGTATGCCACACTGTATTCCTAATGTGGTATTTTTACTTTGAAGTATTGCCCTTCAGTAAGTAATAAATAAAAGGCAATTTCACCAAGAGCTAAGTCACAATTTGGACTGTGGCCTTGTGCTGTTGATGCATAATTTTACTTTAAAGTTTACTAATATTTTTGCAGTGGAAGCTCTTTGATGGTTCTGGGTGTGCCAGTCATTGCACTTGCTGACTGGCTAGATTTCCCTGTTCTGCATTTCTACTCCGCCTCAACCACTTATTCACGAAGCGTATATGGCAGCTGAAATACATTATCATTCCCTGCTGTATAATGTCATGCACCCTGATATAAAAATGAGTGCAAAATCATCAATCAGTTTCACCAATTTGACTTTAATAATCAAAGAGGTTAATTTATGACCTTTTGACAATGTTGAGAAAAACTGCTTGTAAAAATGTGCATTTATGGCACTGCTGTTGTAAGAGGCTGCTGTGCCTTCTATGGTGTTTATACCAGTTATTGGTTCATATTTAGTTACACACTATAGCATATGAATTTTATGAGATGGACCACCTTAAGCCATCTTAAGTTTTGATAGCAGTAAGCCACAAGTCACACAGGACACTGCAAACAGGTGGAAGAAGGGACTCTGGTCCGACGAGACCCAAACAATTCTTCTAAGTCTACATGCCAAAGGCTGCACAGAAAAAAAGTACATTAACATTAACTTAGCTGAATACACAATAGCCACAGTGAAACATGGAGGTGGCAGCATCATGCTGTGGGGTGTTTTTCTGCAGCAGGGACAGGTATACTGGTCAGAGTTGACCTGAAGATGGATATAGACAAACACTGGGTAACACTGATCAAAAACGACAAAAGACTTGAGACTGGGCCAGAAGCTTAGCTACCAGCAATACAATGACCCTTAACATTCAACCCAAGGTACACTGGAATTATTTAGAACGAGAAGCATTCATGTGCTACACTGATCTAATGAAATGGAAATTAGGAAATTAGGAATTCATCGCAAGAATCAGAAAATTTCATTTTAATTCACACTTAATTTAATCTGGTTGAGTTTGTGCTTGGCAGGAAACAAATTGTAAAAATGTTTGTTCCTTCATGTGCAAAGCTGATGGAGACATACACTAGAAGACGTATAGGTTTTCCTACAAAGTACTGACTGCACACCATGCTTTTCAGATTTTCATTTGTAAACGCATTTGAAAACCATCTATTCTTGTACAAAAATAGGAGCAGATTTAGTATAGTTGATACTAAACGTGGGATGTGATTACATTCAACAGATTCTTGTGGTTACATTTGTTTCTCTAATTAAACAAGCCAACGATAATAAAGATTAGAGGGGAGAGTAAAGCAATGCATTAGAAGGCCAGAGGAAAAGCTTATCTCAGCAGCCAAGGTCTGTTCCGTTACACTGAGCAGTCGGTAATGAATAGTCTCCTGAGAAGATAGATTAGCCATTCATTAATATATTCTGCTCTATGCTAGCAGACAGCAAGGTGAGACCACTCCTGACTTCAGAGTCCCCCAGTGTCGCACGGCATAACTGAAGAAGATAGATGCTTTATGTGACACCTGCATATATAACAAGACTTAATGTGACCCCACACAATGTACTCTGTCGGGCTATTTCTTTTTACAGTACATCCTGAGGTTTTAAACAACACCTGTCTCATGGTGCACACCCTCAATGCCAGAATCAATTGATTGGTCTGGGCCATCTCCCCAGAGGTTAGATTTAGAGGTGACCTTCTGCTGATGTCCACAGTCAAGAAGCTTCTCAGCTTCTCTTTTTTCTTCTTCTTTGCTATCCAAGGACTGAAAGTTAAATGCCCTGCATACCAAATTGCATGTCAAGGATTATTAACTGAGAGGCTGACAGAAGGGGGGACTGTAATAAAGATCTGTCATACTTTGCTGGTTGTTGAAATGAAATAAATTACATCCTTTTTTAAATGGTGTTCCTGAGACAGAGTGACAGAAAAATGGGGACAGGGTCATTTAAAACTGGCTTAACACGATGCAATTTCTACATACGGGATACAGAAAAAAAACTCTGCCCGTATATAATGCAACAACTGCATGTCTGTCTGAGTACATTTCTGACAAAACAGTCCTGCTCTGGAAAGAAAACTGTAAAATTGTTCTCATTTGTTGCTGGGAGGTCATTTTAATGGGCATGTCGGCATGTCTCCCAAGATTTGCAGCTGCCTAGAATCAATTCTTTCTGCTCCAGATTAGATCCTAACATGGTCAGAAAGGGTTACCTAAGAGCTACACGAGTCTAGTCAAAACCAGGGAAATCATTTCTATCTAGCGGTCCTTTTCCTTTACTATGACAGTCACAATGACTAAAAATCATAGGAAAAAGAAAGTGAAAGCCACTTTTAGAAATGGCAGCCAAACTAATGAATAAAAATCTACTCTAAAATAATCTTATTAGAAGAAAACACATTACCATGACATATCATTATTACTGGAAGAATGGCTCATCAAAACTGAATCATACAAGATTCTTCTTTTTGCAGTACACTATTACACTGCTCACAACTGGGACTTGACCCACTCACTCATTCTGGTAATAACATTTCCTGCCTGCTGCTCATATTACAGCATGAAAAATGCTAATTTAAAATTAAATCCCATGAACTCATTTGTGTTAAACAGGAAGAACTGGAGACATTGGTCCTGGTTGGAGGTACTTATGACAGAGTAGGACTGACAATGCAGTTCAGATGTCTAACGGACCTTGAAAACTGAAGCCCCCTCTTGGGGCTCATGGTAATGTCAAAAAGGTGCAGATTCAGTAAATGCCCAATGATGCTGCACATAAAAAAACGACTCACCTGGGCCCAACTAGTACCATAAGACGGGTTATACACCACCAATAGGCAGAAAACTGCCATGGGATAAAACTGATACAGTGCCTTACAAACGTATTTACAGTCCTGGACCTTTTTCATTTTCTGGAACATAACAACCACAAGCTCCTATGTATTATTTGGATTTTATGTGATAGACCAACACAGTGTGGTGGGAGAAAAATTATACATTATGCTGTATAATCACAACCCAAAGTGTTATTTAAAATGGCTCTTTTTTAATCCGATACGCTAAAAAATGTTGTGCAATCCATTCACACCTTCAGAAGTTACCAATCAGTATTTTGCTTCAATCTGTGTGAGATTTCTGAAGACAGTTAAAGCAGGGTTAGATTAAAAGGCAACACCTGAAGTTTTGAACATCTCCCACAGTACTGTTCAGCTCATGACCCAGAAATAGAAAGAGTATGGCAAAACTGCAAACCTACCAAGACATGGAGTCACCTAAACTGACAGTTTGGACAGGGAGAATAGTAATCACAGAAGCTTTGGATGATCTGCAGAGATCCACAGCTCAGTTGGAAATGTCTGTTCATTTAACCAGGTTAGCAAGTAGAAATTGAGCCATATGAATTCCAGTTGTGCAGTTTAAACAAGCAGCGTGAGGGTAGGAGTAGTACAGCGACACTAAACATGCAGCCAGAGCTCCAGTTAGAATGGCTTATTCAAAGCCCAGACCTAAACCCAATTTAGAATCCAACGTATTAATTAAAAATTGATGTTCACAAACTGTTTAGCTTTCTGCTAAACGGCATAAATGTAATTGCAGAGAAAGGTTGTTCTACATATTATTGACTCAGGAGGTTGACTACAAATGTGTTCTACATTTTCATATTTATATTTGTTAAAAGGCTTAGAAACCATGTATTATTTTCTCTTAACTTCACGATTATAAAATACTTTATATTGGTGCATCGCATAAAATGTTTGCGTTAAAAATTAAGTTGACAAAATTTAGGAACGTTTACTTTTACAAGTCTCTGTATTTTATTTTAACATGTCAGCAGGCATATAAATCATGTTTAAATTACAATATTAGAAATGTGACATTCTAAATAAGATTGTTCAGGTTCCAGAAAAAAAACATTATTCATATTTTTTGGACCTGAACTGACCACATTGTCAGAGATTTGATCTCCTTTTAAGCATGGATAGCAAAATAGCACAAGTCAATAAAACACACCACTGAGTAGCCTAATGGAAAATTTCCTGGATATTTGATTATGGAATGAACAGCTATATGACAGATGTTACCGACCTGTATGTGACTGGAGATTTCATGGTCTTGTATCTTTTTAGCCGTTACTCAGAGGACACATTGGTCCAATGACGTCTGTACATTCGACAGAGATTATCTCTCTGTGATTCAATTGTCTGTCTGTTACCATCAAACCAACTGTCCAGGGAGATACAATAGAAGTATTCAGTCTCTCTGTCATCTGTGGGACCTTGGAGACCATAAAGACCCCTTCCCAGATCCCAGATATCCCACTGTGGGGGAGGTTTGGGTTAAAATAGTGAAGTGACTGATTGCAGAGCATCTGTGTGGACTGTGTGCTAATGATGCAGGGCAAAGATAATCAACTAACGCCTGGTTGCATGGTCGGTACTTACTCCAAAATAAGTGAAACAGATTGGATGTAAAAGTGCATTTCCCAAATGGAAATTCAACCATCCATCATTTAGCTGAAACCAAATACTCTTAGGTGGAAGTAGATAGTTTGATATGGATGGAGCAGATCTTATATGTAGCAACACATGGGCTTTGTGTCTTTTCTCTGCCTTATATAAGGAACTGTGATTTGAAATTATGAAATGATATTCTTCTCAAAAGTGAAGAGGTTTATTGAGAAAATTGCAAAATGGTTTCATCACCATAAATGATCAAAGGACATGAATATGAGGACTGGGTTCCAAGGAAATATTAGTATTGTAATCCAAAGGTAGGCTATTCATCCAGACAGTCATATAAACAATAAAATAGAAAGTGTTTGCAAAACATTCCAGATTTTTTTTTGACTACATATTTATTATGCAAAGACCTAATTTTAGCACCATTATGTTTAAATTGAACATAAACTTTTTTTTAGGGAAATAGCTGGATTCATTACTAGTCCTTGAGATTCGTACTTTATAAGAAATTATATTATATTCTCTCCAAAATTTAAAATGTTTAAATTTCAGTTTAAAAGCTGGCCTAAGCACATTAAAAACGTATTGGTTAAACAGAACTTACCAATGTGCTGAACAGATATCATATAAAAGGCCTGAAGCACTATAAGAACACACATAAGAGATGTTATAAAGCAACTCAAACAAATAAAATGATCTCTGTCTCGTGCTGGGTTAAAAGTAAAAAACAAAAACAAAGATGACTTTTCAGAGCAGATTTAAATATGCACCCAGAAAAGGCCTGTCTAAGGTGCACTGGCAGTTAAATTCAAAGCCTTGGAGCTGCCACAGGAAAACCTCTGTCCTCGTGTCCTCAGCACATCCAAGAGAAGCTGGTCTGCTGACCTGAATGAACAGGAGGGGTGATGTAATTGTAAAAGCTCAGAAAGGTAGGGCAGGGGCTGAATTTATAGCGTTAATCCAGTCATACTGACCACACAAGGTGCCTTACACTCCAGACACGTTCACCCATTGGCATTCACAAACGCACACACATTTATACACTAATAAGCAGATTGGTAGGCAACTTATCTAAGTCCCTTGCCCAGGGGCACCTCAATGTGTGACAGGGGGAAGCTAGAATTAAACCAACAACCAATTCCGATTGCAAGACAATTGCTAAAACAAATAACGTATTTTTCAATGAACCAGTAAACAGGCAGCCAGTGTAGTGAGGCTAAAACAGGTGTTCTGTGCTCTCTCCATGGATTCATTTGTTATTTTGTACAATGCACCAGTAACAGTGTATGACCTTCGAAGCTTATTTTGCAAAGACTTATGCTCAAAACTTGTTTAAAAAATAAATTGGTGTCCAAGGAGATGGAAGAAGAAAACATAATGAAATAAAAAGGTGCAGGTAAATATTTCAAATTACACCAAAACGTCTGTGTTGAAGAAGTGCTCTGCACAAAGTTGGATGTTTGTCGACAGTTTTGACCTTTATTTCCAACCTGGCTTGTATGCCAAATCATTGGTGCAGGAAGCAGAAAGCCTAAATGTCACATTCTTTAGGGTCATTCACATAGAAATCAATCTGTAGTCTTGTAAAGGTAAGAATATGTTTTACAGCGTCGTGGAACAAATAACTTCTTCTTAAACAAAGATGAGACTGAAGTCATTTAGCCGTTTTAAATATTTTATAAGCATGTCGGCCAGATTGCAAGACAAACCATGCATCCAGAACTGTGCCATGCTCAAACTCTTCCCGCACCATCCTATTCTTAATATTATATGGTATATGCTAAACAAATCCTTTCTTCTCCAGTCCCTCCTATGCAGTCCTGATGTCTGGTCCCACAAGGTAAAATCACTTCACACTGTAGACTGTAAGAAACGTGGCCAGAGGGTGTCTGCTGCTTACTGACGTCTGTCTAAGCACTCCGATGATCTCCACGTGACATATTCCCTAGATGCATTTGCTAAAAGATAGCTAATTAATTAATTTTAATTACTTCAAATAATCCCATCACAACAGGCAGCAAACATATGTCTTTTTGTTGCCTCATGTTACAGCCCATTCCCACCTTATCATCATCTCTGAATTTCACTAATGTTACATATTAACAAGTAATTTTATTATTTTTGCAAGGTTTTACAGGTTCTTGTAGGGGTAATTGATTAAAATTGTCTAGCAAAAATGTTCAGTAGTTGTTTTTTTATGTTCGAGATATCTACTTTAAAATTTATTTATTTCGTTGTTACGCTGCTTTGTTTTAACTGTGCCATTTTGATTGTCCAAGATTCGACTATTTAATATCTGAAAGGAGAGAGAAAAAACAGAAGAATTTCTCTGCTATGAAATGTGATTTATGGCTTTTTCATTCCAATCTTAATGATCAAGTTATGTCCAAGTGCCCCTCCTTGCCATTAGACCACAGATGAAGATGATAGCATTGTCCTTCGCTTGATTAGATGAATCCTCTAATCAGAATATTGAAATGAATTATGTCACTGTCCATTTCCAAAATGACATCCTCCATGTTGCTGTCCATTTCCAAAGCAGAAAAGAGATAGGAACATGGGGATGAACATGCAAACAAAAGGTTTGGCATTTGAAAGAACCTTTGGCTAAAAACAAACTTTGGAATATATCAAGTACATCAGGAGTCATTTGGTAATTTGTCACTAAAAAGTGCTTTGTATTTGCAAAATCCTAACTGATCTACTTTGAAATGTTTTCAGACATATCTGAGAAGACTTGTGCTGACCACATGTAACCTCTGTTTTTTTTTCGTGTTTGTCTTGGGGAGCACTAAAGAGAGGTTACTGACTGGTCCACAGGTAGAGGAAAATTGGATGTGTCACAGCCTGCAGGGTTCCAGATGGCGTGTTTCTCCCTTTGAGACGCTATCCTTCTTGAAGTTTCCACTGTGATGAGAATCTGTGTGGAAACAGTTATGAGCCACACACAGCTTCTCAGTAGAGTCTCCATATGTCTTTACCATTTCTCATTTCACAACATCCCTCCTCATTTCCCACTCCACCATATTCCCAGGACAAGAAAGAAGCACAGCGAGACAAGTTGTCTCTTCAAATTACGTCAAAGAAGTTTGAAACAGTAACAGTAATGGACCTTTTGTCAAACACACTAAAAAATTTAAAGGTGGCTTTGTGTTTCAGGGCTGTTTCCCTCTGTGTATAAATGCTTTTGGCACCTCTGCTCAGTGGTAGGTTACCAAGCTTAAGTTTAGCAGCATTATTAAGCTAAATTATAGTACTGTTTATAAAGCAACTTGTTTCATACGCTATCAAAAATATGGAGATTTGTGTATATTTCTCAGGATTATTATTTGTTCAACACAAGGATCAATCAACATTCCAACAAAAGATTATAAGAAGAATTAACCATGTGTTATTCATCTACTCATTAAATATTAGTTAGGTAAAAGAAACAAACAAACATACAGATTTATAAACAAAAATGGTCACATTTTCTTCTACACACAAATTACTAAATTTTCTGATTAGGAAATGCATATTCAAAACATTATCTATCTTAATTGGAGTGTAGTTTCTCTTAAACCTAAAGAAAAATGTTTTATGACCTAATGTTTAGCATTAACCCAAGAGGGAAAAAGAAAAGAGGGAGCTAAAACAAAGATTTAGAACCAGTCGTAATCTGTTAGTTTTCAGCACCAGAATCGCCACAAAAGAACTAAAAAAAAATTAGTGGTGGGTGAGTCACTGGCTGTTTAACTTTCACTGAACCAACAAGCATTTGTAGTGATAGGGTTCCCCACCATTGATTTTTTTTGGCTTAGAGGTCAGAGTAGGTTACTGGACAAACAGCTGGTTTACTTGGCTCAGAAGTCACTCTGAGACAGGTAGGATGTCAAGTTCTAACAATCTACTGGATGGTTTAATGGTTCCAATTATGAAACACACTAAGACTGAACTATTAATATGATAAAGTGGAAACTCCCCTAGGTAACTTGCTACTCTTAAACTGAAGGATCTTTTGAGAAAAAACCCAGAACCTAAAAAAAAGATTGATGTAACACAGAGGAATGAAGCAGACAAACAAACAAACAGTTAACCCAACTAAGTCTCAAAAGTCCTCTCTGACGCAATGAGTCAGTAATTTTTATTTACTTGACAGCTTTCAAATAATCTGGCAGGACAATAACAATGGAGAAGATCAGGAAAACAATTGTTTCTCTCCAACAATTGTTTTTTACTAAAATCTGGTATGTCATCTATCCAAGGTGAAATGGGAAAAGAGATTTCTTGTAGATAAAAGTTAAATTTTAAATGATGTACATATTATAGTAGGCTTTATTCAAATGAAGTAATGTTTTGGTGAAAAAACTTGTTCCAGTGGTGTTTGGCTGAACTCTTTTATACATGATAAGAAAGGTAAATGGTTGGAAAGTTAAGAAGCTACAACAAAGTCAAGACTAAATGAGATAATGGCAACAATGGAATAACACCATTACCATTAATTACTTTTAAAGCCACATATGATAACCTTGATATCAAAAACTCCAAGCTTGGAATCCAGCCTCTCAGATGCTCAGTGAAGCAGTGATATATTCAATTCAATTCAATTCAAAAATACTTTATTGATCCCAGAAGGAAATTAAGTGTTGGTATAGCTCATATAATTAATTCTTTAAGGAGTTGTTGTAGATGATGATGGCTGTGGGCAGGATGGATTTCCTGTAGCGGTCTGTATTGCAGCGAAGCTGAAGAAGCCTCCGACTGAAGATGCTCTGTTGTTGTATGACTGTCTCATGAAGAGGATGCTCAGGGTTGTCCATAATTTTTTGATTTTATGAAGAATCCTTCTTTGCATTATCATCTCCAGATGTTCCACAGTTGTCCCAAGAACAGAACCAGCCTTCTTTGTCAGGTTGTTTAGCCTATTTAAATCCCTGCCTCTGATGCTGCTACCCCAACAGATGATGGATGAAGAGATTACACTCTCCACAACAGACTTGTAGAATATCTGCAGCATCTTGCTGCAAACCTTGAAGGACCTAAGCTTCCTCAAGAAGTAGTCTGCTCTGTCCCTTCTTGTAGACGGTTTCACTGTTGCGCCTCCAGTCCACTCTGCTGTCAAGGTGAGTATCTATACTCCTCAACCACCTCCACTTCTTCTCCCATGATGGAAACAGTTTTTGACTTATCCCTGTTTCTTCTGAAATCTACAATCATCTCCTTTGTTTTGTTCACATTCAAGGTGAGACGATTGTTTCCACACCAAGTCACAAAGCGGTCCACCAGCTCTCTGTATTCAGCTTCTTGTCCATCTCTGATACACCCAACAATTGCAGAGTCTTTTGAGTATTTCTGCAGATAACAGGTCTCTTATTTGTACTGGAAGTCTGTGGTGTACAGAGTGGAAAGGAATGGTGAGAGTACGGTCCCCTGTGGTGCTCCTGTGCTGCTGACCACCTGGTTTGAAACACAATTCTTCAGTCTCACAAATTGTGGTCTGTTGGTCAAGTAGTCATTGATCCAGGCGATTGTTGAGGGCTCCACCTGTGTCTTCAGGAGTTTCTGACAAAGTAAATCATGCTGAATTGTTTTAAATGCACTGGAGAAATCAAAGAACATGATCCTCACAGTGCTGCCTGCTTTGTCCAGTTGACAGTGGGTTGGTTGAAGCAGGTGGATGATGGCATCTTCAACTCCAACTCCACAACGATAAGCAAACTGCAGTGGGTCCTGATACGTTCTTGTTTGCTTACTCAGGGGGGCCAACAGGAGTCTCTCCAGGACCTTCATGATGTGGGATGTCAGGGCAACGGGTCTATAGTCATTGATGACTGATGGGTGAGTTCTTTTTGGTACTGGAACAAGGCAGGATGTCTTCCACAACACTGGAACCTTCTCCTGAGTTAGGCTAAGGTTGAAGAGGTGCTGCAGAATCCCACAGAGCTGCTCTGCACAGGCCTTCAGGACTCTGGGGCTGACACCATCTGGACCTGCAGCCTTGTTCTGGTTCAGTTTCTCCAGCTGGAGGAGAGTGGGATGTCTGTTTGGCTGGCAACAGGAGAGGGGGATGCTGAGCTAGTTCCTGAAATGAACCTGTTGAAGAATATGTTCAGTTCATTGGCTCTGTCCAGACTTCCATCTATCCAATCCTTCCCGTCCTTAAAACCTGTGATCTTTCTCATTCCTGACCAGACATCTCTGATATTGTTCCTCTGTAGTTTGTTCTCCAGCTTCTTCCTGTATCCCTCCTTGCTGTCTCTGATCTTGACCTTAAGTTGCTTCTGTATACTCCTCAGTAATTCCCTGTCTTCCTCCCTGAAGGTTCTTTTTTTCTTATTTAGCAGTTCCTTCAGGTCACTGGTGATTAGGGAAGCATCTCACTTTTCTGGTGGGGATGATGTTGTCCACACAGAAGTTTATATAGTCAGTCACACACTCAGTCATGGCATTGATGTCCTCTCCATGTGCTTGGCAAAGAGTCATCCAGTCTGTGGTTGCAAAACAACCCTGCAGGGCTTCTTCAGCTTCTTGTGACCATTTTCTCATAGTTCGTTTTGTCACAGGTTGCCTCTGAACAAGTGGTTTATATTCTGAACAGAGAAAAACAAGATTTTGATCTGATTGGCCCAGAGGAGGTCTTGGTTTGAACATGTATGGCTCCTTTACATTTGCATAAAACAAATCCAAGGTCCTGTTTTCTCTTGTAGAGCAGCTGACAAACTGTTGAAATGTTGGAAGTGTAGTAGAGAGCGAGGCATGATTAAAATCACCAGATATTGCCACAAATGCATTGGGGTGCTGTGTCTGTAGCTTAGCAACAATGGAACTGATGACATCACGTGCATTCTCGGCAACGGCTGAAGGTGGAATGTAAAGAACTGCCAAAATTACACTGGTGAACTCTCTTGGTAAATAATATGGACGAAAACTCACTGCCAAGAGTTCGACGTCTGGGCTGCAGAGACGACACTTCACAGTAACATGTCCTGGATGACACCATCTGTTGTTGACAAGCACTGCTACTCCACCACCTTTCTTTTTCTGCTCGTCTTCAGATCTCTGTCTGCTCCCACAGTCAGGAAGCCTGGCAGACAGACGTTGGAGTCGGGGATATGATCCAGCAGCCGCGTCTCCGTAAAACACATAACACTGCATTCACGGTACTCTGGCTGAGTCCTTGTAAGGGCTTGGAGTTCATCCCTCTTGTTAGCCAGTGATCTTACGTTGTCCATTATGATCGATGGAAGAGATGGCTTGAACTTCCTCTTTCTCTGTCTTCTTTTCGCTCCTGCTCTGCATCCACATCTCCTCCTTATCAACTCATCAGGGATTTGTGGCTTCAGTTGAGGTATTATTTCAGCTTTTGCAATGTTAATCAGCTGCTGACAGCTGTAAACCACATTGTTGCCATGGTTACGCATCATAACAAATTGTCAAAAAGGAAAAATTTACAGCAAAAATCCTTCCAGCTTCACAGCACCAAAGACTAGAAAGTACACAGGTCAAAAAATGCAATCTTCTTTAAGAAAAAAGAGGAACCAATGTACAAAAAATCAAAACTTAATATGTAGCCAATAGAGCCACTCCAACGTGCTGCCACCCAGAGCAGCGCAATTCTAGAATTAATAATTAGTAATTAGTAATGATCAATTACAGAAGATAATCAAGGCACAAATACAGCTCTAATTTGGAGTTTACAGCCATGTAAGAGATACTTTTTTGCTTAAGCTACAGACATTTATAATATTTATACTGATGTTGCTAAATACATCTTAACAGCTGGCTTCAAATTTACTGAATTACCATCTATCTGTAATACCACATATATCAACAAAAAAGCTCAAAAATCTCAAAGAAAATAGAGATTTAAATCTGTGAACTTTTCTTTCACTCTTGCTTGGATAACGTGGGCATTACAGTAATGTTGGATTGTCTATGAGTTCTATTTCAGTTTTAGACAGTCTCATATAAATGCCTTTAATGTAATCCAGATGAAAACTTTGTTTTAGAAATACGACAGAATAAAAGTGTTTTGTTTTGATTGTGATCTGTGATTTATCATCAGATAATTCTTGATGTCAGAACTGGTTAAAACAGGTTGTGCATCTTTAATTTTGACCACTTCAATTTTTATTTCTGTCCCGTAAATACAAATATCTGCCAGCGTGTGCTTCCCATTTCAGTTTTCCTAAAGCCCAAGGCCATGCACTGGTATGATTTAGATGATATTTGTCCTCTTAGCTAATTGTTTTAAGTTTGGTCTTTTTCTCACTCAAGTCAGTCTTTCAGGGTGCCTCGCTGGCCCCATATCAGTATTTGCATTAGGATGGATAGATTGGCGGGGGTGAATGCATTTACGAGACCTTCTCCACCTACCCACTTCTCCTATTGCCAGAACAGCAGTACCACAGAAAGTAAATAGATTTTGGCTTGAATATGATTAGGACGCAGTTTACTTGGTTAGCGCAAAAGAGGAACAACAGATCCCACAGAGCAGAGATGCTCCACAGATAACCCTTATCCATTTAGGCTCTGCCACATACACAAATCCATTACACTGTAAAAGTTGTAAAACCTCTATGACTTCAAAAAGGATTAGAGAAGAAATATGTATTTCATTGGAATGTTTATAATTACATAGAAATAGATTGTTTGTCCACACCAAGCTGATCCACTGCATGCATTAAGGCTTTAACATTGATTCTTTATGTATAGAGATTCAACCAATATGGTCCAAAAAGATCTCTTTGAGCTATAAGCTCATACACTGGATTTATTACAGTGCTGTGTAACTGTAATGGAAATGTTAGCATTCAAAAACAATGTTTTGCTAAATTTTCTAATATACCAGCATCAATAATTTGCGTATCTGATACTACAGCATACATAATGTGAGCTCTACCTTAGCCAGGCTACCATACATTTTGGGTCTATACAAATTTCTGTGATATTGACATCTCCACTCAGAAACCCCATACTAGCTGCACATAGGTGTCACGGCTAGGACATTTATAAAAGGGCAGCAAAATGTTATATCAACGTTACAATAATGATGTTGCTTCAGCCCATGCTATGCTTTGCAGAAGCACTGTCTGCTCTGATGAAGATTCACAGCATCCTGAATACGTAAAGTGGCTAATATGACAGAGCTCTTAGGGTCAAAAACGCACCGCATGCCAAAGTTTGACGTTTGAACATTCGCACCTTGACGCATGTCCAAAGCGAATTGGACCCGCATCAGAATGGTATATTTTGACTGATTTTGACTCGCGTCAGAAATATACAACTTGTGGGAGGAAGTAGTGCCAGACGGTCCGTTTGCAAGATGGCAGCTGCCCATGAAGCCTTTGAAGATAGAGTTTCCCTTCTCTATTTACTGTACATCAGCAGGAAAATAGTTGTAAAATAGCGGGACAGTAGGATGGCTTGCTGGCTTCTGCATGGGTTTGCAGGGTCAGTCAAAATGAAATGAACTTACCAGGTTGCCGTATCTCCTCAATTATATTCCTCCAAGCGAGGTCCTTTTTATTCCTGTCTCTGTAGAGAAAGCATCTGGTGTTGTATAGCTCGGGGTGATTAGCCACGGCCGTTATCAGTATTTCCTCCATGTTTTATAAATTAATTTTGCCGGACCTGACCCTGTGAACTGGGTCACAGCATCACGTGACACCACGTCACCAGGCTCCTGATTGGCGCGAATTGACGCCAAAGTTCATATTTTTCAACCTCAGTGGCAGACGCAAAAACGCTCGTGATGCACGAATGCACAAAATGCACCACATAAAATGACGCACGTATTTTTTGACTGCGTCAAACGCTTCATTGAATCTACACACAAATCCATTCATCCTTTGAACAGACAAGAGATTGAAGGGCCGGATAGACATCATTAGTGAAAAAATATATTTAGTTACGCATTTGTTTGCAAATGTTTGATGACGTTTTAACATAAATAAACAAGGTGAAAATAGTATGTTTTGTTACTTAAAAAATGTGAGACATGCAGGCTGATTAATATAACACTTATTGGAAAGTAACATCTCAATGAGGAAGTTTCTGATTCATAAGACACTAAGTGAGGATATTTTTTACAGGTTTTTTTTAAAAGTTGTTTCCATTTTTGTTCACATCTTATTGAGAGAGAAAATAACAAAAAAACAATGCAATGCCATTTGACCAGTATTGCCATATTATCTTTAAATTAGGCTACATCACCTAAAAATTACACTGTTGCCATATGGAAATGAAACTATTTCTGGGCCAGGATAAGCCCCTAATATTTAGGTTTCTGACAAAGCCAGATTTAGATTTAGTAGATTTGACTGATCAACATTCTCTGTAATAGAATTTCATTTCTCTAGGCTGGGCTGTCCATACGGGACATATTGTCTTTCACAGCTACTATAAAGCTTCTCTCCTGGATATGAACGTTTGTCTCTGCCTCTACTCCTATGCTTGCTGTCTCGCAGAGGAATAAATTTTACATATTGCTCCTCCCTGAGGATGTCACTGCCTTCTCTGACAAACAGCTCAGCTGTATTTGGTGATTCAGCAGTAGAAGCAGTTGAGAAATGGTTTTAGATCCAGAGTTGAAGATCTAAAGGCCTGAATGCTGAGAAAAAAAAGGTCTAACATAGATGTGTGTTGTTGGTTTTCAGTGATGATAAAAATTCAAAAACTCACTCTGTCCACAAATCCAGAGATGGCTAAGAAAGGCAAAGAGAGCTAAGCAACCAGTCTCAATAAATACTAGGCAACAAAATATAAAGCAGGGAGAGCATTGCTTCTTTGTCTGATATGCAAGTCAATTAGTTTGATTGGGAATTGCTGCCTCCTAGTGACACATTATAATTTGTTGCGACGCCCTAAAATGAAGTATTAGATCATCCTGAGAAATTAGAAAATTGGAGCCGTGATGCTGCCATTCCTTAATGCCAACTCTGGTGTTGTCATGCCGAAATAATAAAAGCTGAAAATTGCAGGAGATGATTTGTTTTTGGTGTCTGGGATGAGATGAGGTGACAATGCAGGGTTTTAATTAACTTCCCATCTTGGGCAGATGGAAGAGAGAAGAGTGGGATAAATCATGGAGGACCCCAGCTACTTGGGTTTTTTGTCAGCACAGACACAAGCCATGCTTGTGATAAACTACCAGTCAGCTGCTCAATCATAAAACGAAGTTGGAAGGCCATTAGAATTTAACTACAGAGATTCGTTTTAGTTTTCATCTTTAATAAGATATATGTTTGCCTTAGTGAAAAGTTGAACAATATGCCCTGGTAAAATGCTTCATAAGGTCAGTCAATTCAATAGGAATGAAAAACGAAGATTCCTTTTCACATTTTTACTTCTTTGTCTTCAGATCCTTATCACATGATAAGTAAAATTAACTGTAGGTGCAACTAATAAGGAACCACATTTTCGTTCACATATTTTCCAACACCATTGAGCACAATGTTAATATTTATTTTCTTTAATATTTCAATACTTCATTGTATAATGTATTCAAGTTTTGTATTACGCCAACAAAAAAGCCAGCATTCCATCAAATCAAAGCAAACTTTATTTATAAAGCGCTTATCATACAAAACAATTGCATCACAAAGTGCTTAACAGATTAATATGACCCCACATAAACCACATTCTCATCCCTCCCCCACAGATTTAAAAGCATGGTCACAGTTATACCCCCCTCCCTCCAACCCAACTCCCATGCACACACACAGTTCAAAACAACAGCAAAAAAGGACATTGGGCCATGTCAGCGTATAAAAAATAATTTCTCAGTGTCTGACGTAGCATGTTGCAGAATAGGTTAATTGCATTAGGAAGGATCTCATACCACAGCTACCTTTCATAACAGGACACCATAACAGTAAAAAGACTCACCGGTTCATCAATAAGCAATCAATACTTCCCTCTCACTAGATTGGATGGTATTGATTTAACCTGTAACTGAGAAGCTAAACTTACTTTGATAATCATATTTTAGAATAGCGAGTAAAAAAAAACAAATCTTGTTGTTGGGTTCTGTTTATGCTTATGAAGCTAAATCTTGTCATGTAAAAGTAATCCTACACCTTGAACTTTTTCACATTTTGTCATTACAACCACAAATGTCAATGTGTTTTGAGGAGTTTTATGTGGTAGGCCAATAAAACATGGTGTATAGCTGTAAGGTTAAAGTGAAGTTATACAAATGAAAATATAGTTGCATTAAATTATAAAGTAATTTCAAAGTTAGTGGATACCATAATAATAGGCAATAACCCCATTATACTGATTTATATATTATTACTTGTTAAAGTCTACATAGATTTCATCAAGAAAAAAATTACTAATATTATAGTAGAAGCAATATCATTGACTCTGTTCCTATGTTACATTTTGCCACGTGATTTTTCTTGGTTCTCTACAATAACCTGTGTTGATCATTCAGCACCAGCTTCATTTTTGCTGATCACAAACCTCTGGAATGAATGATTATGTTTGCTAGACTGGAACCTTGACCTTTCCAAAGGAGCTATTACATTAACATATCCCTTGACGGCCTTCAAAACTGCAAAACATTAAAGTAGGTTCTGAGAGTTTATTGCATCCAGATGCAATTTTCTACACAATGACTTTATCGGTCAGCATCAGTGGTAATAAATGCTGAAATATACAAGCATCAGCTGGCTTTTCAGAGAGAACAAAAAGACTTCAGGTCAAAAGAGAATCCTGTCCTTCTGGTCAGCCCTGCTTACATCAGACCTTGTTTTCCACATATTTCATTAGCTTTGGAGAAGTGGGTCAAGCACTTCCAACTATTTTAATGTAACCCCCTCAAAACCCCTAATCAATGCATTTATTGACAGGGATATCTTAAACTCCACCATCACAGAGAGCATGTAAACTAGGATAGGTCTTTTTGAAGCTACAGCAAATCTGAGATATGCATGGCATATATAAACTTCTGATTTTAAAAATATCTTTGGGCTAGGAGAAAACTAAATTTCAGGAAGTCAAAAAAGAGAACAACTACACCTTTTTAAAGTGCCACAAAAGAATAGAGTAATTAGAGGTGAAAGAACAGCACTCTGTGCCAATGTCCTGCTCCAAATTCCATCCTGAAAACAGGCTTACCCACAAAGAGAACAGATTAAAAGTTTTCCTCTAAGGTGATGTGTACTGTCTGCAACCCATTAAATTTAGTCTAATTGCATCCAGACAGCTTCCTGTAGACCTAATGCAATCTTCCTGGGATTGAAGCCAGTTGGCTTTCATAGTAAAAGAGCAAAACCTTTGCTGGTCTAATTTTTTTTTCTTTGTTTGTCAGAAATGAAAAGGTCTGCCTTAGCATATATAGGTTACCTAGACACAGTTATCCAATTGCTTTAACTATAAAATACCAGCATCTGAATACATAGCCAGTGTGGAGTAACCCCTACAATAATAACTGGAAATGCTCTATTGCTTGGGGTTTGGCAAACCATTTTTTCAGTAATTGAGCAAACACTGCACCCTACTGGGCTTTAAATAATACTGCCAAAATATTAAGGCTAATCCATAGGAAAAATACAGTAAATGACTGCAGTCAACATTTTAGAAGATATCTTGACCAATTTTGTAAAGTAATCCCTCAGAGCTATTCTCATTGGTAGTAAAGCACAAACAAGCCTACTGCAATGTCATTGTTCCATAAACCCTCCAAAATGAGAGTGACAGGAAAAAGACTAGTCTAATAAGTCTTATCTGAGGTCAATTTGTGGAGAGAAATAATGAGGCCAGAAGGGATATAATACCCACCCCTTGATAGTTATCACTCTGTGCTGTCAGATAACTATGAAATCAGATGCTGATTCAGCTTAAATATTTTAATACATGTTAACTAACACAGGTTGCAGGTTAATTTCAGTTAATGACACCATTACCAAGACTTTTTAAATATTTAATCAATCATGCCTCTCTTATTGCATGGCAATGTTGGAACAAAAGGGTATATTTTGTGCACCGGTCATATTTAATTACACAATGGTGACATTTTGTGATAAGAATTTATCGTGACTAGCATTTTTTATTTACTGAAAAAGGCCTATCCCCAGTCATAAATGAGTGCGAGTTGGGATACACGCCGGACAGATTATCACACAAGACAACCAACTATTCACACATACCCATATCCGCTTAAAGTGCCCAATTACGGATTTTAGCAGGATACTTCATGGGAATGGGGATGATGGTGGAATGTTTCCACAGAAGGACAGCGCCATTGTTGTTGAGGAGGTGCTAGAATGCATCCCCTATCTGGTGGTCTGCACACTATTTGAGGACCCAATATTGTCAGCTCAGGTTCACTGTTTATCTTGGTTCTCTTGAGGGTCTTCCCTGCACCTGTGGAGTGACATGGGGAAAACAATGGGTTAAGGGCTGATGTGGTGTTCAGTAGTTAGTGTGAAAGCCGGATTAAGAGTTGAGATCTTTGGGCTAAAAATTCTAGAATTGCGCTGCTCTGGGTGGCTGCATATTGGAGTGGTTCTGTTGGCTACATATTAAGTTTAGTTTTTTTGTAAATTGGTTCCTCTTTTTTCTTAAAGAAAATTGCATTTTTTTTCCTGTGTACTTTCTAGTTTTTGGTGCTGTGAAGCTGGAAGGAATTTTGTTGTAAATTTTTCACTTTTTGACAACTTGTTATGATGCGTAACCATGGCAACAATGTGGTTTACAGCCGGGAGCAGCTGATTAACATTGCAAAAGCTGAAATAATACCCCAACTGAAGCCACAAAAACCTGATGAGTTGATAAGGAGGAGACGTGGATGCAGAGCAGGAGCGAAAAGGAGACAGAGAAAGAGGAAGTTCAAGCCATCTCTTCCATCGATCATAATGGGCATTGTAAGATCACTGGCTAACAAGATGGATGAACTCCAAGCCCTTACAAGGACTCAGCCAGAGTACCGTGAATGCAGTGTTATGTGTTTTACGGAGACGTGGCTGCTGGATCACATCCCCGACTCCAACGTCTCTCTGCCAGGCTTCCTGACTGTACGAGCAGACAGAGATCTGAAAACGAGCAGAAAAAGAAAAGGTGGTGGAGTAGCAGTGCTTGTCAACAACAGGACATGTTACTGTGAAGTGTCGTCTCTGCAGCCCAGATGTCGAACTCTCGGCAGTAGGTTTTCGTCCATATTATTTATCAAGAGAGTTCACCAGTGTAATTTTGGCAGTTGTTTACATTCCACCTTCAGCCGTTGCCGAGAATGCACGTGA
Source organism: Valencia hispanica (assembly GCA_963556495.2). NCBI lineage: Eukaryota > Metazoa > Chordata > Actinopteri > Cyprinodontiformes > Valenciidae > Valencia > Valencia hispanica. Next base: position 49,455,238 of record OY747701.1, read on the forward strand.
TGTCATCTGTTCCGTTGTTGCTAAGCTACAGACACAGCACCCCAATGCATTTGTGGCAATATCTGGTGATTTTAATTATGCCTCGCTCTCTACTACACTTCCAACATTTCAACAGCTGCTCTACAAGAGAAAACAGGACCTTGGATTTGTTTTATGCAAATATATAGGAGGCATACAAATCCAAACCAAGAGCTCCTCTGGTTCAATCAGATCAAAATCTTGTTTTTCTCTGTTCAGAATATAAACCACTTGTTCAGAGGCTACCTGTTACAAAGAAAATTGTGAGAAAATGGTCACAGGAGTCTGAAGAAGCCCTGCAGGGTTGTTTTGCAACCACAGACTGGATGACTCTTTGCCAAGCACATGGAGAGGACATCAATGCCATGACTGAGTGTGTGACTGACTATATAAACTTCTGTGTGGACAACATCATCCCCACCAGAACAGTGAGATGCTTCCCTAATAACAAACCCTGGATCACCAGTGACCTGAAGGAACTGCTAAATAAGAAAAAAAGAGCCTTCAGGGAGGGAGACAGGGAATTACTGAGGAGTATACAGAAGCAACTTAAGGTCAAGATCAGAGACAGCAAGGAGGGATACAGGAAGAAGCTGGAGAACAAACTACAGAGGAACAATATCAGAGATGTCTGGTCAGGAATGAGAAAGATCACTGGCTTTAAGGACGGGAAGGATTGGCTAGATGGAAGTCTGGACAGAGCCAGTGAACTGAACACATTCTTCAACAGGTTCAGTTCAGGAACTAGCTCAGCATCCTCCTCTCCTGTTGCCAGCCAAACAGACATCCCACTCTCCTCTGATTAACAGCTTTCCTGTTACACCTCAGATGTTTTATCCTTCACCTCAGCCATGGACTCTTCTGATTCCAGAAGTTTGATGTCAGCCAAGTCAGGAAATTCTGCTACCCCCTTTGCCTCCGCCTCCCACTTGTCTGTCTCCAAAAGTCAGGTGAAGAGGCAGCTGGAGAAACTGAACCTGAACAAGGCTGCAGGTCCAGATGGTGTCAGCCCCAGAGTCCTGAAGGCCTGTGCAGAGCAGCTCTGTTGGATTCTGCAGCACATCTTCAACCTTAGCCTAACTCAGGAGAAGGTTCCAGTGTTGTGGAAGACATCCTGCCTTGTTCCAGTACCAAAAAGAACTCACCCATCAGTCATCAAGGACTATAGAGGCGTTGCCCTGATATCCCACATCATGAAGGTCCTGGAGAGACTCCTGTTGGCACCCCTGAGTAAGCAAACAAAAACGTATCAGGACCCGCTGCAGTTTGCTTATCGTTGTGGAGTTGGAGTTGAAGATGCCATCATCCACCTGCTTCAACCAACCCACTGTCATCTGGACAAAGCAGGCAGCACTGTGAGGATCATGTTCTTTGATTTCTCCAGTGCATTTAACACAATTCAGCCTGATTTGCTTTGTCAGAAACTCTTGAAGACACAGGTGGAGCCCTCAACAATCGCCTGGATCAATGACTACCTGACAAACAGACCACAATTTGTGAGACTGAAGAATTGTGTGTCAAACCAGGTGGTCAGCAGCACAGTAGCACCACAGGGGATCGTACTCTCACCATTCCTTTTCACTCTGTACACCTCAGACTTCCAGTACAAATCAGAGACCTGTCATCTGCAGAAATACTCAGATGACTCTGCAATTGTCGGGTGTATCCGAGATGGACAAGAAGCTGAATACAGAGAACTGGTGGACCGCTTTGTGACTTGGTGTGGAAACAATCGTCTCACCTTGAATGTGAACAAAACAAAGGAAATGACTGTAGATTTCAGAAGAAACAGGGATAAGTCAAACACTGTTTCCATCATGGGAGAAGAAGTGGAGGTGGTTGAGGAGTATAAATACCTCGGAGTTCACCTTTACAACAGACTGGACTGGAGACTGAACAGTGAAGCCGTCTACAAAAAGGGACAGAGCAGACTGTATTTCTTGAGGAAGCTTAGGTCCTTCAAGGTTTGCAGCAAGAAGCTGCAGATCTTCTACAAGTCTGTTGTGGAGAGTGTAATCTCTTCAGCCATCATCTTTTGGGGTAGCAGCATCAGAGCCAGGGATTTAAATAGGCTTAACAACCTGATAAAGAAGGCTGGTTCTGTTCTTGGGACAAATGTGGAACATCTGGAGATGATAATGCAAAGAAGGATTCTTCATAAAATCAAAAAAATTATGGGCAACCCTGAGCATCCTCTTCATGAGACAGTCATACGACAACAGAGCGTCTTCAGTTGGAGGCTTCTTCAGTTTCGCTGCAATACAGACCGCTACAGGAAATCCTTCCTGCCCACAGCCATCATCATCTACAACAACTCCTTAAAGAATTAATTATATGAGCTATACCAACACTTAATTTCCCTTTGGGATCAATAATTATTTTTGAATTGAATTGAATAATTTGGGAGAGATGCAGAGCTGCTGCCAATAATATGTACAGAGTCACTGCTGGTAAAATTTAAAGCAGGCTCTTCAGGCCTTGCTAAGATTAATAGAGGTTATCTTGCATAAAAATCTGCTCTACTTTATCTTTGTATTTCAGCTTGGCGAACATTATGGCCCCCTAGACTTCCTTTGACCTCCTTCTTCTCTATCTTCATCCCTGCAAAGAAGACCATTTTCTTTTTATTATTAATTGCCTTTAGTTCATCGGTGATCGAGGGCCTATTTATGACAAAGATTGCCCTTGAAACCCAAAGTTGATGCATATTTTTAGTTGCTGAGATGTTCAAGCCTATGAAGAGTAGTGGAGAGATTGTGATGATGGAAAAAGAAGGAAGCAATCAGAAAAATGCATGTTAACCATAAATAATACGATTATTTCAATATTCCTCAATTTATTCCTACATATTTTCCTCATAGCGTGGAGCCCTACTTCCAACCAATGTTCAATTAATATGCTTTGAAATAACACTGTGGAAACAGATAGCTAATTTTGCAATGCTGGACAACTGTCAAACTTCCTATGATTTTGTAGGTCATAACATGGTCATAACGTAACATTTTGATATTAAAATCCTTTTTTTAAAATCAGTCGTAAGTGGGACTCATTTCTGATAAATCCGAATCCGTTCATAAACTTTATGGACAGAATTTCTATGCGCAGCTAAGGTGCTGAGGGAATCCATTTTGTTGGCCTCACGATCGGGTCTCTGCTTTTTGTATATCATGTGGTTCTATTGGCTTAATCAGATTGTTATCTCCAGCTTTCCCTTGGATGGGTTCGCAGGCGGAAGGAAAATCAATACCTCCAAATCCGAGACCATAATCTTGAGCTGCAAAAGGATAGAGTGCGTTCTCTGGGGTAGGGACGAGGTTCTGACCCAAGTGGAGGAGTTCATGAGTTCACAAATGAGGGAAAAATGGAGCGGGAGATCAATAGGCAGATTGGTCCGGCATCTGCAGTGATGCGGGTGCTGTACCAATGTGTTGTGGTGAAGAGAGAGCTGAGCCAAGAGGCAAAGCTCTCGATTTACCAGTCAATCTACGTTCCTATGCTCATGTGGTCACAAGCTCTGGCTAGAATCTGAAAGAACGACATCATGGATATAGGCGGCCGAAATTTGTTTCCTCTGCAAGGTGTCTGGGCTTTTCCTTGGGGATAGGGTGAGAAGTTCTGTCCTTCAAGAGGGGCTAAGAGTAGAGCTGGTGCTCTTTCACAATCAAGTGATGCGCCCTGGATGCCTCTCTGGTGAGGTGTTCCTGGCACATCCCACCAGGAGTACACCCAGAGAAGGAACCAGAACACCTTGGGATTCCCCTGGAGGAGCTGGCCCAAGTAGTTGGGCAGAGCAATGCCGGAGTCTTTTGGCTTAGGCTGATGGATGGATGGATGGATGGATGGATGGATGGATGGATGGATGGATGGATGGATGGATGGATGGATGGATGGATGGATGGATGGATGGATGGATGGATGGATGGATGGGAGTAATGTTCTACTTACTGAGATATTGAATTGGATATTCATAACCTAACCATGATCATTACCAGAAATGAACAGCTGAAAAACAGTCATATTCTATAAACTGAAATATGTGTTTAAGTGAGAATCATCTACCAGAATAAAAGTTCCTTCTGAAATAAAAATATTAATGCAGATATTGAGCTAAACTATCAGAAACCTCACATTTCTTTATTAAATATATATATATATACATATATATATATATATATATTATATATTATAGATATTATATTATATTATATTATATAGCATACTGTGTAACGATCCAATCTTAAATGTTGGGGGGGGTAGCTGTAAGTGGAAAATCATCATAATTAACAGAAACAAAGTCTTGAAAACAGTCTGTGTGTAACTAATCAAAATAATGTGTTTCACTTAGAGAACTGAGAAACTAAAATAAATTAACTTTTCAGTGATAATCTTATTTATTGAATGGGTATATACATTTGTGTGTATGAATCTATATCTGAATTACATTTTTTTCAAATAAAAAAAATTAAATAAACTTTTGATTAGCCTACATGCAAAGTTGTAAATTTGCATCTCGTTATGTACTGTATTTTTCATATTTTTAATGGGCAGCAAAATATGAGCCACAAAACAATCTCGGGAGAAGATAATTCCACATCACTTATATATATATATATATATATAAAAATAAATGTTAAGCCACATGATGCTCTGTCATGAACTTTGATTTTCTTACACTTTAATAAATGTGAACGTGCAGAATTGTGGGATTCTGCAGGAACGGGGAGCTTGCGAAACGCCATCTTTAAACCCCACTAGAGGCCAGCTACAGTTGCACGGGGATAAGAAAAAACACTGTTCTTATAGCGGCATATTTAGACTCGGATTGTGAAGATTGCCTCGTTATTTCCTGGTCCAGTGAACTTTAAAGAACTCTCCGACAGGATTGTAAGAAGACGGTCACGGGACAGCGCAAGAACCTAAAAATGTTAACATAGCCAGAGAACAACAATAGACGGAAAGACAACAACAATGCTAGCAGTTTGCTAAGCACTGCGCTGTTTTCAAACGCTAACTGGAGGCTAGCTAGTCTTGGCTAATTCGTTAGCAAATTTCTCCGACTACGCTGCCGTTTACATGGACGGAGGCTGTTGCTGAAAGTGGATATTCCCGATATACCTACCGATTGAGTCAGCTGCTATCTGGCTCATTTGCGACCTATTTCTGCTCAAGTTTCTGTTGTAGCGCCAGCTAGCTAAAAGCTAAGTCCTGACTTCTCGCCCTCCCCAGCGGCCCAGCCGGAGATGTGTGGAAGATGTCGGTGTCGGGGCTGAAGGCCGAGCTGAAGTTTTTGGAGTCCATTTTTGATCCAAACCACGAACGATTCAGGATAATTGATTGGAAGCCGGACGAACTGAGCTGCCAGTTTAATGTGACTGGAGAAAAGTTGCTAATTATCCACTGTAACATTACGGTAAGTAGTCAAAAACTCGTGTGTTGGGGTTTAGCTAGTTATACTCTTCCCTTGTTGCTAGTTAGCGACTAAACGTCATGTTGTTATCCTCCTAAACCAAGTAGCAAGCTGCATCTAGAACCACAAAATATCACGGCGTGTTGTTTTTTGTGTTGTTTTTTTATTAACCAACGTAGACGTGATTTAAATGGTCTTAACGTCGCTGTGTAAAATGGGAAATTCCGTGTTCAGCGTTATGGAAGCAATCCTAGCATCCGGCTAACGATGCGTTGAGCATTCGAGGGTCGTCTCTGATCACCATTAGTTCTGCTCTTTTAATATCACATTTAATATCTATGTTTAACCCTGCTAGAAAATTATGTTTATTACACGCCTTTATGCAGGTGTCTTAAATATGTCGTGCCACTCGTTTTTCAGGAATCATATCCATCTACGCCACCAATATGGTTTGTGGACTCTGACGACCCGAGCTTGGCTCAAGTTCTGGAGAGGCTGGAAGATGTCAGAAAAGGAAGCACCCTGGTAGGTTAAACTCACTCGCCTATCTCAACATGTTTCTCCGTTCTCTTTGAGAAAAGTCGAGGTACCACTGTTGCTTGTCACAATGAGGGCTGAACAGAAATATTAATTAAAAAATAAGCTACCATCCCAAATATTGACAGTTAAGTGTTATTGAGCTGAATTTTGACGAAACTGTTTGGGTGAGTTATTTTGAAAATGGGTTAAAATTCACAAATGATCTAGCTATTGTCTATGTTTTCATGGTATTCCTGAAGTATGTGTCAAATGTCTGAAATCAGACTACACTTTGCACTTTGACTTATCTGATCTGCTGCACTGAGCAGGTATTGACAATAGGCTACTGCTTTTGAGTAGGAGGAATACCAGACCAACTGTCTGGTGGGCTTCATTAGAATTCAGACAGACACTAAACACATAAAACAGCATTGTTGTGACTAAATCTGTCGATTGTAGGTGCTGATTACATCTCTTTTTCACCACTTTGAGCATTTGTAGCTTTGGTCCCTTTGCCGCAGCCATTAGTTGGTGAAATGTTGCGGTCTACCTCAGCTGTCATCATTTCATTGGGTCTCCTTTCACATTTATATTCTATAATCTGCTCATAGTCTACTATAACGAAATGTTTTGCGACTCCAGTAACGCAATATCCAGCATCTTATTGGTGTGCTGCTTGCGCCGTGGGTCATAATATCTCAAATATCATAAGATTTCAGTGGTTCAGTTAGAAGTTAAAACTACAGTATAAATGGGGTGTTCCATAAAAGTGTCAGGCTTGACTTTCTTTGCGCATATATCTATTATTTATCAAAATACGAAACTAAAACAGAAGTAAAGTGATATTCAATGTCACATTGTTTTCGTAACAGTCAAATACCCAGGTGCCTTTTAATACACTTGCACATGTAGTTCTCCTTTACAAATCCTCATTGTGAAATTGCATAGAAATGCACAAGCCTGGTCTCCAATCTCATCTTTAACCATGAGCTGGCAGAGACACTTCCCCATTTAATCCTTACTTACAATGTGTACGCTTCAACTAAATGGACATGAGGGCACAAGCAAAACTAAAGAACTGCAACTTCACCCAATGTGACTCATAGACATCCATGATTCAAAATGAGAAGATAGAGGCTATTATTTACAGGTCTTAGTTTTGCAGTGACAAGCAAAACAAAAGCATTAAGATTGAAGAAGAAAAATAACAAACGCAATCAGCTCTGCAAGTTCAAAGCAAAAGATCTCTGCAGAGGAAAAGTAAAAATAGTTGGATTACAAATGAGAGCTATAAAAATACATCAGTTGCAGTAAAATGCTACTTGGAACATGATTCTCCACACTGCTTCTGGAGAGTTGTCCACTAAAAGCTGTGACTCTTAAAAAATATATATTCTCACAACACACTAGCCATCCTAATGCATCTACCTTAGGCATAGCTGAAGATAGTAATATTACAGAAAGAGAGAGAAAAATATATAATTTCTTCATCTTTATAGTTTGTGTGTAGGGTTATGTGATTTGTTAGCCTGTTTTTTTCAGTGTATCAAATTCAAAAATACTTTATTCATCCCAGAGGGAAATTAGGTGTTGCTGTAACCCATACTATTCAAGTTCCTTCAAGGAGTTGTTGTAAACGGAATCAATCACATACCTAAATAGCCTTAAATATGTGTTTTTTATTGTTCTGTTTTGAGCTTTCAGCTACTGTAGATGTATGTCAGATAAAAAGGAAGTTTGATTTTAGTGAGTAGATAAGATCTGTTTTTTTTTTCTGTGTACCCAGATGTCTTGGTGGTGCTACTTCGTGGGTGCACCAGTTTGTAAAGACACTTTAGCTGGTAGCTGGCTAACCATTAGAAGTTAACACAACATTTAAATTCTCTCTAAAGACACTTCATTGACCTTGGTCAATGGGAGTTTTTCTGAGCAACTAAATGGAATTAGCATTTTTCAGTTAAACATTTTTTTAGACCTATATAGTAAAAGTACATTCAATATGAAACTTGAGCTGAAACATTTTTTTTTTAGCATACTTCTGGCATCTACTTTCTGGTTCTGGATTTTTGAAAAAAAAAAAAAATTCTTGTGTTTTTAAAATGACGGTTGCGTAAGGTTTTAATAAAAGGGTATGTACATATGTTTGTTCGTGCGAGAGCATGCAAGGACAAAGCAACCACTCCAGAGATTGGTAAAAGCAATTATTGAGTTTTTAGGTCATCCCAGAAGTCCTTTTTGTGTGATCTACAGCACCAAGTAATCTTTTATCTTAGCTGCATGTGTGATGCAGATAAAGAAAATGCTGAGAACCAGGGTCATTTTAGGGTGCTTTTCTCTTTGTACCTTCAGCAGATCTGATTCTTTCTGACTCTTTTTGGTACAGAATATCTTTAGCTGAATGTACGTACCAACCATATACCCGACGGTGGGATGTTTTCCATCCACTCTGACAGCAGACACTTAAAGTAATTTTCTATATTTTATTCATGTGTGGACAGCATTAAGTTCCTCAGAGTACAGATTTGTGATGTCTCACCTGGATGAGGAAAATCATCAGGATTGTGCACTTTCTAAAGATACCGAATCAAACATCCCCTCTAAAAGCAACCTCTTAACAATCCACAGAGCTTGTGTTTGAGGATATTTTGATACTCAAGCGGCTATATTGCAGGCGAGAGGGCCTGGAGGAGGTTATTGAGGGAAGCTAAAAGGTTATTGGAGTGTTCCTACAGCCTGTTCAGGATGTTTCAGTGCCATTGCAGGAACAGGGCGCATTGTCCGAAACCCCTCGCATCCTTTCAATGAACTTTTTGAACTGCTGATAACAAGCTAAAAGGACTGCAACATCAAAAGTTGAATCATCACACTGCTCAACAGCTTTTGGCCACAAGCTTGTTGAATTGCTGTTGGATTAAGCCTGTTTTTTGTTTTTGTTGGAAAAGAGCTAAACTGTTTGTCTAAACTGTTAACACTTTGTAATTTTTTTTCGATCTCTAGCTTTTGCAGCAGTTAAAAAAACTCATTTGTGACCTTTGTCGGTTGTACAACCTTCCTCAACATCCTGATGTGGAGATGCTAGACCAGCCTCTGCCTGCAGGACCTGTGGGACAAGACCGAAAGGTAGGTGGTGTTCCCAGTTCGTACTGATAAAAATATGTATTACTTTTAATTAATGGGACTTTTTAATTATCTTCTAATATACAAAAAGGTTTCTGTAGGGAGGGGGAATATGGAAATTATAGATGGTGAATCTCTTTCCCTTAGCTTCCTAAACTATGGCACCAATAGGATTTAGATTTTTATAAACGTATGAAATTAATATGTAACTGCATTTGGATACAACACTAGTTATAAACTGTCTTTTTGTTGTGCACCAACCACTGTATCTTAGAGGATTCACTGCAGACACAAAGTCTGTGAAAATAAAGTGGGGATATTACAACCACCTAAAAATCCCACCAAAGGTGGGTTCGTAGCTGAATCAGTTTGATATATTCGATAGTGTCAATGCATCATATGAACCAAGCCCCAGCTTCCTTCAAGCATGCTCAGAAGAGTCCCAAGCATAAATAGGACACATTATACTTCAAATAACATATTTTGTAATTAATCAAAATAAATTGGCTTATACTTTCTGCAAAATAATCAAATTTCTTTTCACAAATTTTTTTGTGAAATTATTAATTGAACAGCAGTTTTCACATTTGTTAATTTAGTTTGTCTCTGCTTGTATAAAACCTAGAAACAGTCTTAATGCTGGGTGATCGAGTGCTGTACGTTACAGTTAAAACAAAATTGTCCTGGAAAAATGTCTCTACATGGGCGTACATTTATTTTATTCTAGTAAATATCACTCCCTTTTAAAAACTATTTGCAGATTTTGTGAACCTACTAGGTTTTCTGCTTTATTTATGTATTTGTATAGATAATTTTAACCAAACATGTCTCATCAACAAAAAAATTTGGTAAAACAAATTCAAAGTAATACAGAATACATTCTCTGCATCTTGGCAGAGACTTAAGGGAGATGAAGAATAATTATTGATGCTGCTACTAGTGATGGTGATCATAATGAGGACAATGATATTTGATTATGATTTCATTTATTAATGAAAAAAATCTATGGAAAATAACCTAGCCGTGTGTGAAAGTAAAATTTCCTTTGATCAACCACATTCTTTGGTTCATTTTCACTCGCCATACCCAGAACTGTTTACTGCCAGATGTGTAGGGTCAAGAAATCACCTAAACCTAACATATCTGATAATATGAAGAAATGTTAAAGATCTCACATTCCCACATCCTAGTGTTACAAAGTCACATCTAAGGCTGTTGGTCTCCAGCAAAAACCACAGTGTATTCCGTTATCCACAAATTAAGAAAACATGGAAAAGTGGTGAACCTCGCCAGGAATATCTAGCCTCCCATTGCCTAGTCAAAGTCTGAACTTAAATCGGATCAAGATGCTATGACCTTAAGTGGTCGTTCAGGCTCAGAAACCCTCTGATGGGGCTGAATTGATACAAAATGGCTCCACAGCCATCTAATAGATTCCCATTGTTCTCAAGCTTTTTTTCCGCTTAATAAAGGACATTATTTGAAGCTATATTTTGTATTCAATTATTCCTCGTCTATTAGAAAAATGCTTTATCTAAACCACTTAAGTGTGATTAAACCCCTAATAATTTGAGAAAAGGCAAATATTTTGTCCCAGCTCTGTACTTCAAGTCTTAAATATGTCAACATATCTTTTAAATCTCACTTGAGGATTAAATCTATCTAGAGAAGTTCTTTATGTTTTATTTAAGAGTTATGCATCTATGTAGGGAAGAGGTAATAAAATGATGATTCTGATTTTTTTTACTGGGGGAAAGAAATAAGATACGGTTGTCTTATTGCCCCATCCCTAGGCTCTTGTCAATGCGGCTCTGTATTTGTGCTCCAGAGGGGATTCTCTGTAAGATGCATTAGATGGACTAGTCAGTTGTCATGCAGAATAATGCGTTTTGAGTGAAACAAACTCTCTTTTGTGTGTGTAGCATGGGACAGAGGAGGTCACATCTGAAGAGGAAGAGGAGGAAGAGATGGGGGAGGTAAGTTATTAACTTTGGTCTAAACATGCTTTTCAGTCTCCTCACTGTTTGTGTTCCTTACTGAAAATTATTTCTCTTGATCTTATTAGAGGTTGTGCTAATGCTGTTTCAAATGTATTTCTGTTTTAGATACTGTTTTTTTAGGATAGTATTTTTTCCTGTGTTCCACACACACAACTGTAATGATCTATAATCAATTTTGTAAACAAGCAAGTTTTATATCATAAGTTGGAATTAGAGCTGGGTATCGATTCAAATTTCAAGAATCGATTCGATTCCGATTCTCAAGAGTTAGAATCGATTATCACGATCCGATTCGATCCAATCCGTTCCAATTCGATATTTATATGTGTCAGTGCCAATAATAACGTTTTTTGAGCTTTTATTCTGATTATATGGCTGTAATGCAATGACGCAACACTGAGTGAGTAACAGTTCACAGGGAAAAACTGTACCTAAGCCTTAAAATGGCTGTCTGGACTTTTCCCTCCTATTTTAGCTGTGAAAAAGGGTACACAATGTTAAAGAATTAAACCGATTTTTGGACTTGTGAATTGATTAGTTTCTTAGAATTTTCATAAGAATCAATTCAGAATTTATTTTTGTATTTTTTTTTTTAACACCACACTAGTTGGCATCCCATCCGCCTTAATCATAGATCTTAGTTTTAGGTTTTATATTTTGTACTTCTGGGAAACAATTCAGTTTAAAATGTCTAAAATATTACCACTAACTTATCAGGATATTGAAGACCTGGACCACTATGAAATGAAAGAGGAGGAACCAGTGGATGGGAAGAAATCTGAGGACGATGGCATTGAGAAAGAAAATCTGGCAATCCTTGAGAAGATCCGAAAGAACCAGAGACAAGACCACCTAAACGTAAGTTTTTATTTATTTAATTTGACTCTTGTTGGTATTTCAGATGGATTTCATATAACATTTAAATGCAGGTTGACATGAACAGTTATTAAAATTTGGAATCTTAACTGCCATCTATTACATTTTGTAGACTTGATATGTAATAACGTGAACTGCTTCTATGAAGTTTAGGGCTCGTTTTTTTGTTTTGTTTTCTAAAATCTGCCTCTTTAGGTAGCAGAAAACTTATAAAAGGTGCTGTATTTCCTTTAGAATGTGATCAAAAAGGTATAATAATCTCTATATTAATTCAGCAACCCATCTAAGTGTGTATTCACCTATTTTGCTTCTATGAATAAATGTTTTGTAAATTTCTGAAACATTTTCTTATGTAGTTCACATATGTAGATAGAAGTCAACATCCAAACCAGCACACAAATATAATTCATGTCAGCTGATGTCAAGTACAAATTACAGACGTAAATTGTAGGTTGGCTGTTTTTATTGTGTTGGATTTTGCAGGGAGCTGTATCCGGTTCAGTGCAAGCCTCTGACCGCCTGATGAAGGAACTTAGAGAAATCTATCGGTCTCAGAGTTATAAGACGGGTATGTACACAACACCAAGCGTTTGCCATGTTGAAATGGAAGGAAATGTTACAAATACACAGAAATTACACATACCATATTGTCTTCTCTTTTTGGCTATTGAACTGCTCTACCTCAAGCATTTTGCTGTGAGAGTTATGATAATTACATGGTCAGATGAAGAATGTTGCATTGACTTTCTTTCTTTTCTTTCAGAACTCTGTTAACCCCATCTGAACTTCCTTAGTTGGTAGAAAAGTATTCTTTATGAAAGATGAATAGTTTATTTAATGTGTAGTAATCGGCGCCATTTTAGTCTTTGCCTTCTTTTTTATTAATGGGCATACATCGTCACTTTTTTTTCTTTTTAATTCTGTTCAGGTTTGTTGCCCACGTAAGTTATATTCATTTCCATAATAAAAATGAAAAAAAAAAAAGTGAGCACTAAGCAACCAGAGGTTCCCAAAGAGAGATGGCATTACATTTGGAATTGAAAATAATGCAAAAGATCCACCCAAGACTAAAATTCTGGGAGTTTTCAGATGGGTGAAATGTCTGCTCCTGTTCAGACCAGCATTGCTATACTGATATGTAGAACCATGTGTCGACCCGTTCGCTCCACAACTCGGCAGAATGAAAAATTACATTTGTAAATTCGAGAGCCACACAGTGTTTGTGCAAATGTCACTTTTCTCCAAATATTCATTTTACTGATTAGGGTGATACAGCAATGCAGCTGACATTGTTCCAAGAACACCATCTGTTGAACCACCAAGTTCATTTGCTGTTAGTTTCCCCGTAGAAATATGTAATTCGGCCCTAAAACTCACCGAATATTGCATGTTGGATAAAAGGGAAATAACATTCTGTAACACTTACTCCAACACTCTTCTTCACTTGACTCAGACACGTAGGGTAAAAAAAGTTGCAGCTGAAGCCAAGTGGTTCAACTAAGCAAGGGTGCTTATTGGTTTAACTCAATCAGCGGACATCAGCATATGCTTTGCACTAACATAGCAGACAGAATATACAAACTACAAACAGCTACGGGTGCCTCGGTGGTCTGGTTGTTTACTCCCTGGTCGGGAAATCCGTCGTTTTGTTCCGTTCCAATGAGCTTACCCAGAGTCCTTACATGGATAATATCTGTAGCAAACATGTTTGCTCCATCCTTTTTTCTTCTTCTTTTCTTTTGCCAATAAGTGGTCACATCCATTTTACATCTTCCATTAAAAAAAAGTCTTTATCAAGAAAATGGCTTGTGTCCTTTGTACAACAATAGGCATCCGACACTGCAGACCCAGGTGACATTTCTTATAGTACTTCCTTTTTTGAAAAAAAAGAGATGATTTTCTATCATCAAAGTGCTTTTGAAATTATCTGGTGCAAACAACAATGGGTAGACGGATAACTTGTTTCAAACTCTCAATTTTTTATATTTTTATGTTTCTAAAATTAAAATATTTCCTTTAATGTTAATAAAAGTAATAAGAGTAGAGATTAAATAATTTTTGCCTATGTCTTGCAATGGGGCGTGAGTTAAGACCTGATTATATTTTTCAAATAGCTGCTTATTAATATATATTTTCATTTGCAGGGATTTATTCAGTTGAGCTTGTTAATGACAGCCTGTATGAATGGCACGTCAAACTGAGAACGTAAGCACCTAAAGTTATTTATTATCCTTTTTTCTTTTGTCTAGTTCATTATAAGGATGGTTTCACTGTTATTTTTAATGTCTAATAGGGTGGATCCAGACAGCCCTTTACACAGTGATTTACAAGTCTTAAAGGAGAAGGAAGGAATGGATTACATTTTATTAAACTTCTCATATAAAGTAAGTCCTGACTGATTTTAAATAAATGGTAATATTTAGAAATTTGTTGATGCAATCATTTTTGCTGGTTGCCTTCACAGGATAATTTCCCATTCGATCCACCTTTTGTTCGAGTAGTTTCCCCTGTGCTTTCCGGAGGGTAAGTTCTGCTGTTTAGTGGACTCTTTCCGCTTTCTTTCGCTGCTATCTTCCATCATCAATCTTTGGCCCTGTTTTTTTTTCTCCAAAAAAATGCTTCATTAGTTTATAAATAATAAATTTCTCTCCCTCAGTTATGTTCTTGGAGGAGGCGCCCTTTGCATGGAACTTCTCACCAAGCAGGTATGCTTAAAAATATGTTACGCATGTTTTATTTCAGCCACGATCGGAATATGTGATGTAACCAGTTATTGTCTTGGATTGTTTTTGCGTATGTTCGCTGTTTCTATGTACATTTGATCACTTTTCTAACCGACTCTAATTCTAATTGTTTCCTTATTTGAGGGTTGGAGCAGTGCCTATTCCATTGAGTCTGTCATCATGCAGATCAATGCCACTTTGGTCAAAGGAAAAGCCAGAGTGCAGTTTGGAGCCAACAAAGTGAGTGTTGATGGTTTCATTTCAAAGTTAGGATTCTATGTTGGCGTTCCAGACTAAATATTGACAGCAGGTCTGGTTTCATTTTGACCATTAAACTGTCTTTTTGCTCAGAAAACCATGGCTTATATCGTATTAAACGCAGCCCAATACATCACTTCAGCAAGTGTGAAGATGAAGTGAGGACCAATCATGAGAACTAAATGGCTGTTACCACTGTACTTATAAAATTGGAACCAATGAAGAGGCTAGACTTTTTATTTATGTTGGGAAACTAATAATCTAAATGCTGTTCTTCAATCATATACCAGCTCTCAGAGCATGTAAAAGTTTGTATTTGTTGAGACTTTGCTTAAAAGCAAATATTTTACCAGTTGGCTAAAACCAGCCATCCATAATGTTTTTGAAGCTTACTGTATTGTAGGAAGTAGGCATTTGCTAAAATGAAATCCTCACAGTATGTCCAGTTTCCGTGATAATACCATGGCTTAATGGCATCATGGTATTTACATGAAAAATAATCAAAATAAAATGATATAGCAAGATGTAATCAAATATGAAGTTCAAGTATCCC
The DNA here is from genome assembly GCA_963556495.2 of Valencia hispanica. Lineage (NCBI taxonomy): Eukaryota > Metazoa > Chordata > Actinopteri > Cyprinodontiformes > Valenciidae > Valencia > Valencia hispanica. The sequence goes on from OY747701.1 coordinate 49,470,709, forward strand.
TGAACAAGTCAAGTATCCTTGACTTGTTCAGGGATACTTGACTTGTTACAGGAGTGAGCCCTTAGCCACAGAGGGCGACTGTGGCTCATGAGTGAGGAGTTCGTCTTGTAACCGGAGGGTTGCCGCTCCGTCCGTCTCAGTCGTCGTGTCCTTGGGCAAGACACTTCACCCTTCTGCCTACTGGTGGTGGTCAGAAGGCCCGGTGGTGCCAGTGTTCAGCATCCTCGCTTCTGTCAGTGTTCACTGGGGCACCTGTGGCTACAATGTAGCTTACCATCACCAGTATGTGCATGTAGTGTGAAGCGTGTTTGGGTCCTCAAGGACTAAATAAAGCGCTATACAAGTACAGGCCATTTACCATCCTCTATTCCGGACTCATAGTCCAGTCTCACAGGTAGCAAAAAATAAATTCTACAAATAAAATAACAAGCACAATACAACATGCTAAAATATAAGAGACATAATAATAATAATAATAATAATAATAATAATGATGATGATGATGAGAAAAAACACAGCTATTTCTTTTGCTGACCAAGGTTAATACCACATGTCAATTATGATAGTTAAGATTTCAAGGGCACATTGAATTTAAGACTTCAAATAAATAGCCTCTTAAGAACTTATTTCCTCCACATATAAATTTTTGTCCAGACGTTTTACATTTCTAGAACGATGCAGTTTTTTTTTTTGAGGACCAAAAAGACCGTGATTTTGTTTTGTCTCGTCAGTCTGACAGTTTGGCTGTTAATATCTGACTTTTTGTTTATTTCTATCTCGTTATACAGAACCAGTACAATCTTGCCAGAGCACAGCAGTCCTACAAATCCCTGGTTCAGATTCATGAAAAGAATGGTGAGTATCTATATCCCCAGTTGGGTTTAGTGTATTTTATTGACCTTGTGTACTGAAACCAAATCTCTGCCTTGCATTAAAGCTGATGAACATTAGCATTTAGACTGTTGTTTAAATACTGAACATAGATGCCCTTTTGTAGACATTGTTCACAGGTTTATAGTAGATCTCTTTTTATATATGTTTTAAAACTACTGTTTAAACTGTATATATGTGCATATGATTGTACAGAATTGTTAATGGTAGATATAGATAAGACTTTAAGTTGGAAATGTATTGTGTAGTGTAGATCAGGGGTAACTTGATAGCAATACAGTATCGGGCATTTTTTATTTCGTTGTGTTCTATTTACTGGAGCCCCAAACAATATAAAACAGCCATTCTATCAGCTCTCCCAGTAGCTAAAGGCATTAAATACTGAGTTCATTAATTGCTTGGATAAAGATTTAATATTAAAGTCTAAATGTCAAATTAGTTATTAGCATAGTGGCAAGGAGTTAGTTTTTGATTTTCACTGGACTGTCGTCAGTTTACAAATGATAGTTACTGGCCAGATACTCACAAACAGCTCCAAAAAAAGTTAGTTTTTTTTTTTTTTTTGTGAAATTTTTTTTCAAAGCACTGTATGTTAGTTTCTTCTTGTTGTTTACTGAAAATTCTTTGATGTTACCAAGATATAGGGCTTCCGTAACTCAAAACTATATTAAGATATTAGTTTGTGTAGTTCTTCACTACGAAAAGGACTATAATTGTTTTCTTTTTTGTGTCACTTATAATTGTTTTGGTTTTTTTTGCTTTGGGAAAGGTTAGGTATAATAAACCAAAAAGCACCATGCAGCACTTCATAACAAAATGTGCATGTTACATCCAAGCCTGCACAGTGTTCAGTTCTTGGTAGTAAAAAGAAAGGTCAACAGACTTGCTGGACTGTTTGAATTCTGCCTCCAGTCATTTCCCTTCTTAAACTTCTGTGTGACATCTGTTGGAATCAGATCCAAGCTTTAAAAGCAGAACGTGATGCACTTATAAAGTATAGTTACTTTTATTGGTTTTTTTTTCTTTCCTCTTTGTTCATTTTGTGCTTTTCTTTTTAGGCTGGTACACACCCCCGAAGGAGGATGGCTAATAGAGACTGTTGCCTTTCCTGAACCGGGACCACGTCTTAGATTATTTTCTCTTCTTTGCGACCAATATTCTTTTTATCCTTCAAGTAATGATGTTCTCTCCCGATGACAGTTTAAATTTCAAACCAAATTCCTTGTTTACTTTCTAGCCAAAAACAGGCACGTAGATACAGATCCCGTTCACCTCCACCTAAAATTGGACCCCACTGCTACCGGCATTGGCGTCCTCTCTTCAGATACTCATCGCTAACTGTATGTCTACTGTCTAACTTTTGTGTTTCATCGCCCATGAAACTGGTGGAGTAAATATCATGCAAACGTACTGTCAGTTTTGGCCTTGAGCACGTCGAGGTTACTCTCTGTCTTTGACTCCAAAAGGTGTGGCATGGCTTTTTCCTCCACTGATGCTCCAGTTGCCATACCCTATCTCTCTGGCCTTAAACTGGATATGAGACCGGCATGCGCCATTTCCTAATATGATGCAGTGATGGCTGAGAAGGACATCAAGAATGCTGGTGGTAGGAAGACACCCCCCCCCGTTTGACACCCAAGGATGACCTCCTTAATATTGCGCTCATCTTTTTAATCCCAAGAGCCCCCCCACCCCCCATTTTTTTGGAGGAAATCAACCAAGCTTCTTCTAAGTCTTGTTGGCTTTCTGAAGCTTAACGCCCTGAGGAAGGGCAGGACAATAATACATGGACTTCTGCAGGTTTTGTGGGAAAGGCCATTATGAGGATCAGCATGCTGCTGGCTTTCAGATGTGGAGAAAACCACCGACATAATCGTAACCAGCAGCTGGACAACATTGATGTGCAACTAGTCTGGCAGCATTACAGAGAAGATGATGAGGAGGAGCTTTGTTTGGATTCAAATCACACTGTAATGTAATTGATTTTAACTCCGCTGTAAACATGTAAATTTGTATTTCTGCTAAAGGATTTAATTGTTTATAATGTAACCTTGTGTAGGTCTTTGGCTGAGCAGAGACTGTATTACTGAATTCTCTTGACTATAACTTGTAGGGCCATTGCAACCTCTTAAGACCAATTTAAAATAAAGGAAAGTAACATAGATACTTCTGAAGTATCTGAAGGAAGCGAAAGTGCACCAGGTCCTTATACAAACCTAATGACTACTGCAATTAAGATCTTATATTTTTTTTGGTAACCCTAACTTTCAATGGAGCTCCAATACTACAATGGCTGTTGCACTATTGTGAAACAGCTGTCAGTAGCATACCAGAGGTTTAGCCTTTCATATCACTCCAATAGGCTGAACCTCACTACGGCTATGCAGCGGGAACACATTCTGGAGTTTTATTGAACTAAAGACAATTAGAACACTGTTGTTGTCACCTTCAAACTTTTTAAAGCTGGTTCTCTTCCTAACAACTTCACTTATTTAACTGTCTTGAGGTAAAAGTGACCTTTACCTTCTGACTTTTCTCTGACCTCACGGCTGTTTTAAAATGCAGCCAGAGTTGCAGATTCACAGCAATACTCTTCTCCATTATAGCACTGTCGCTTCACAGCCAGAAAGATCACCCTGGGGTCTGTTCTGTTCCCAGAATATCTGTTCAGGTTTTAATAAATATTTGTTGAGCTTTGCCACAGGAAAAACTTCAGCTCGTCCCATTACCACTTCCCTGGTTTACTATTCATGACCACTCTCGGCACACCTGTGCCCATCAGCGCGTCGAGGCTTTGATGTAACATTAACTGCTTTAACTGGCTTGTTCCAGTTAATCCAGTGACATGTTTTTTTGTAGGTGTTATGTTGTGTTGTTTCTTGCATTTTTTTTTAATATGTCATCCTGATAACCAGCGTAGAAGGCTTAGTTTTGCCATTTCATGCAGTGAACTGAATGGATTTTTGGGTTTCCAGAGTGACAACCAACTCTGGATCGGTTTAAATAAAGCTTGTTCATGTCCAGATCATCTGACATTAGTTTTTCTGCAAGATACCTTTTTATATGAAGCAAACTACCAGATCATAGGCATGATTGTTAGCTGTTGTAATGTGTTTGTAATGTATTATTCATCCCATTCTGCTTACATTGTTTAGCCCTCCCTTGCATTTTCTGGACAAGCAAACTCAGGAATACATACTGCACACTCAATTTTGCAAAAGATTGGTTCAGGCCATCATTGATGGCAAGATTGAATGTCTCAATCCCTTTTTCTCCCCCCCCCCGTTTTTGTCAAAACTACACCCGTGTTGACATAGTGGTGTGTTTTGCAGATGCATTCCACACATTCTTGAGGCTAAAGATTTCTAATGACGTGTTCAGAGTGATCTGTTGTGTGAGGCAGAGATTGCTCCAACCCTGGGCTTGTTGAGGGGTTCAGAGCACATGTACCCTTTCTCTTTGATGTTGCTGTTTTTTGCATGTCAGTATAGTAGTGGGTATAATCCCCCCCCCCCTCCATGTCCTGGGAAACAGAGTTGTTGATTGGGGGTGGTTATAAAAAGACTAGAAGTATGTAATTTGTGTGGTTTCCCCACTGCATCGGGGCACAGGCCAGATACGGAGACTTGTGGGCTGGTTATTCCATCCTCCTGGTCTACCTTTTAAAGAAACCAGGTTAATTCCCCGTGAATAGCAGCAGCTGAGATTCATGTGCCAGATATACATGAAGCTGATTTGTTTGTTTTTTTTGTTTCTTTTGGAAGATTGATGTACTCGAGTGTGGTGACCTGAACAACAGCTTCTCTTACACCAACACATTTCTGACTGAGTATGTCTCAGATTAGACAAGTAGACACATTGGTCTGAGACCTGAACAAGCCTGATATTGGGCTCTTTACCTTGCATCATTAACTGCGGTGGCCGGGTTATAAAGTTATGCACTGTAAGCATGCTTTGGTTTGGTTTCTTCTTTTTTTTTCTGTTGCAAGGGTGATTTTGACAATGTAAAATAATTTGTAAACTTGCATCAAGTTTATGAATAAAGACTTTTATGAAATAAATCTTTCCATTATTTTGGGAATTTTGAGAGAAAATGTGATAAACATATCCCAAAAACCCAAAGCAATGTAAATGGCTTTAGATAAATGCTAAAAAGGAAACATGCATAAACTTACATTTCATCCTACAAGCCAGAAAATGTAACCTCTATGTGCACTGCGTTGCTTTAACTTTTTTACTTCATCTTTGACTACATGCATCTGAATATAATTGGAAATCAAAATGTTTTACTTCAATTTAGTTATTTGAAAGGGACGTGCATGTTAAACATCAGTAAACGCTTCAGAATGCAATTATGCTGGAGTTGGCAAGAATGCTCATTTTAATCCATTTTCTCTTACTCAATAACATCCACTAGCATTTCCCTCAAACACAAAGCTAAAATTAGGAAGAAAAGTTAAATTATGTAAAAATTAGCACACAGAAAAAACATTGATAATATAAAGGTGTTGGGCTGGTCTGATGTCTCATCTCTCTATTGACTATACATCAGATTATCTGGGGGTTTTGGTCAGATGACCCATCGTTTTATAAAGCAGACAGATATAGCAGGGAAGCATGAGAAACCCTTTAAGCTCTAAAATTCCCTGATAAATGGTTGCTCTGAAACACAGTGGCCCAACACCAGCAGATGACATGTCTGACTGAGGAAACTTCACATTGGACCTCAATCAACTTGGATTATGGGTCTCTCCACTCATTCATTTGACATTGAACCACTTGGAGAACCAGTCCATTCCTGTTTCTCAAAGTCTACTTGAGATGCTTTGACGTTCTCTCCAATTCAGGAGGAGCTTAACATAAGGAATGTAGTTATACCTGTTGCATGTTTAACAGGGGTGTGTTTTCTTTCCACTAACCTTTCCATTAGAATGCTTTGATACAGCACTCTGTGAAAGCTTAGCTTCTTTAGCAATGAGCGTTTGTGGAGGGTAACAGCGACCGTGTTCTGGATAACTCAGCAGTCTTCGCCATGATTGTTTTTGTCCAGTCTCGTATTTTAATTAGCTAATAATCTGAAATTAGAGTTTTAACCCATAATCAAAATTAACCAAAATAAATGCATGAAATTTAACTGAGTTTATGACAAAACTAACTATTTTAACTTTTTGAACTGAATTACCAAAAAGCTTTCAATTTTTATTTTTATTGGGGGGGGTGTTTGCTACATTTCCCAGCAGAGGGTACAATATTCCAGATGTTTCTGGTGTCTTGCCATGCCCAGAGCACACAACCACAGCTCCTTACATTAAAGTTACTTGGTATAATGTTTCCCGCTTTAGTGTCACTTTTTGTTAAAGGGTTTCTGTTTTCCATTTTGGGAGAGTCTGTGCATACAGAACCAATCCATTATTGTTTAGGTTAATCAAGAGTGAGTGTATTGTTCAGATTATTGTATTTCCTTGCCTAAAATATCTCATCTAAAGATCATGTGTCAATGTGTGTGTGTGTTCATAAATTGATGCACCACATTTACACTCTAATGGTCAGACCCTACTTCTAAAAAATGAACAGTCTTTTCCTTTGTAAAACTTGATTCATAACTGATTCCTTTTGTTAAACTTTATTTTCCTTAACTTTCAAAATAAAACACCTCATTTAGTACATTTCTTAAAAGCTGATCTTGTTTGGAAGCTCTAGACATTTTTTTTATTTTTTTGCAGTCGAGGCAAAAGTGAAAACTGAATTGAAAAGGTTGCTGACCACAGATGTTGAAAATGTTTTTCAAGTTTTGCTTCAATGTGCTATTTGGTACCACTAGGTGGTGTTGGTGCACTCCTGTAAATTCAGTTTAATGTGCTTTTTTTTCTTTTTGGTTACTCAACATTTAAGAAGTCCAGCAGGCTAGAATCATCCATCAGCAGCAGATTGTGCTTGATTATAAGAAGGACTGCTGTTCTCGCCATCTCTAACTCATTTCCCTCAAGGTTGACAGAATAACTAATGAGGTCAAGTCTTCAAATAAGACCCCAAATAAGACTGTTACTGATGGGATACAGTTTTATACTGAACTGAATAACTCTTACAAATCATTTTAGATGTTATTGGTCATCAGGCTTTGATAGATGCCAAACTTTGTACTCTTTAGGTGAAACTATTTAATGATTAGCATGTGACTTGAGTGTCTGTTCAATCGCTTTGCTAGAAATTGGACGACTTTTTGAGATTTAGAAAAACTGAAGTGCAAACCGTGCTGAGGAGGGAGAGGTCAAATCATCTGATTCATTGATGAAAACCTCTCTGCTTATCTTAAATGTGTCCTCCTTCCACCATAGCAGGTGCTTTGCAGAAGAGGAGATGCATTCAGAATGGCTGCAGCGGATTTTAAGTCAGTGGCTTAACGGCTACATCCATCAGAGACTCTCACGTCTCTGCTTTCCAAGAGCTACACAGTCAACCTAATATCCTCACACAGATTGAATGTTTTAGAAGAGCTGTAATTATTTCATACTCTTTGATTCACTAGGCAAGGCAAGTTTATTTGTATAGCACACTTTCAGCAACAAGGTCATTCAAGTTGCTTTACATGATTAAGTGGTAAAATACAAATAGCAGTGAAACACAGACAAAGGATATAAAGTAAAAATAGCAATAAAGCATGAAGCACTAGTGACTCTCTTCCCAACAAATCCAAAAGGTCTGAAGTTACATGAGGAATGTGTAAAGTCTTCTGACTGTATGACTGTGTTTTTAATTTATTAGGTTTTAATTTTGTGTGGTGTATATTGTGTTTATCTTGTATAGCGCTTTGTGCTGCCAATGGCATGAAAAGCAGTTTATTGAATAAAGATCGATTTGATTTGAGTTTCTTGCAGTCTGATGAGCCCTGCCCATGATCATGAATTTGTTGTCATGGTAAAGAAGTGGGCAAAGGCACCAACAAAGTCGCAGAAATGTCAGGTAAAAAAGTAGGATATTGTTGTATTGTATCAGCAATAATGTCTGTGGTGAACCAACACTCCAAAAAACAACAACAAAACAATTTGTGTTATTAATTTAAATCTTAAGCATTTTATGGTATCCCACTTATGTGTAAGACTTGTCAGTTGTCCAGCTGATAGTCACACCCAATGCCACTGAGTGTCATTGCTGAAGGTGCTGGCTATTCACATAGTTGTGTATCCAAACATATTAATGAAAAGTTAAGCAGAAGGAAACAGTGTAGTCGAAATAGGAAAACAAGCAACAGTCATAACTACAGCCATGAGAGGATTTTATTACAGAAACGACAGCCTAGTGAAAGATACATACAGACATGGTATGTAGCATCAGTTGGTAGTTGAGGTAATTACTGAATTAATGCAGTGTGGAATGGAGCCAATCAGGCTATGGCACTGCTGAAGTGTCAGTGTTGTCAAGATTGCTTTAATACTAGCCTTCAGCTTATCTACATTATTATATCTGAAGTCTCTCATCTTAGGCGAGTTTCCTGGCCAATCAAGCACAGCAAAGCAATGGACATCACGGGTACTGGTACTTTTCCCTGTATGGTTAGGTGTCAAGTCCTGTTGCCTCTCCATGAAGCTTGTCAGTATAGGCATGGGGTTCTCTAAAACTCCTTTATAGATGTCTGATCTGACTTCAGTAAACCAGCTGGACCAACAGAAGACATGGCACCCCCAAATCATCACTAACTGTAGAAACCACTGAACCTCAAACCACTTGGAATCTGTGGCTCTCCATTGTTCCTCCTGACTCGGAGCTTGACCTTGATTTGCAAATAAAATGAATTCTCTTTAATTTGAAAAGAGCACTGAACAGTCCGGTCCTTTTTCCCTTTAAGATGTCTCTCTGATGTTTCTGGTTCAGGAGTGACTGAACACAAGAATTAAACTTTGGTACCCATGCCCTGAACATGTCTGTGTGTTGTGACTCCTAAAGCTCTGAGTCCTCCTGCAGCCCATGCTTTGTGATTCTCCCACAAACTCTTACACAGGCTTTACTTCGCAAGCCTCTCAAGGCTACGGTTATCCCTACTGGTCGTGCACCTTTGCTACTAATCTTTTTACTTCAAATCAACTTTCCATTATTATGTTTGCATACAACATTCTGCGTAAAGGCAAGTTATTTAGCAATGACATTTTGTGGCTTACACTACTTTTGGAGGTTGCCAGTGACTGTCTGCTGGATAATTGTCAAGTCAGCAGCCTTCCCCAGGATGTAGACCATAGCATTTAGAGGCCCTACACAAAATACGCATTTTATGACAAACTGGATTAGAAAATAAACTCCTCATTAGATCAGTCTATATGTCCTAAATGTATTTATTACAGAAGTGAATTAAACAAACTAAGCAAGACACACCTGTAAGAGAAGTTTTAAAATGTTTAAATAAGTAATATTATTATAGAAATCCTTCTGATTCAACCTCCAGGTTACAATTTTCTGCTAGATGACAGTTTATCAACATAAGAGCAAGATTGTAAAAAAAGAGCAGAAGCTGAACCTGTCACAAAGATCAGAATCTTTTCATGATTATCATCCCACACACTGACAACCTTACTGACAGAACCAACAATGACAACATTTTTTTTCCTTCAAGCCTTCAAACGACTTTTCTTATTCAAAGTTCATAAAAATTATTTTTCCTCCAGTTTTTTAATGACTTGAAAATAGTCATAAATCAGTACCATCCAAACCAGCAGTTAAGGTTCACACAATGCTTAAAACGGTCATGTGGTATGTAAAACAGCATGCAAAATTACCATTGTCTTGGAGGTTAGATCTTTCTTATTGTATAAATATTTCCAGATTATATTTGGTGTTGACTGACAATCAGCACTTATATGGTGCTCTGTGTTAGCCTTGTCAAAGAAAACAAAGAACACAGGCATAGAACTGTTGTAATGCTCCCTGTTTGTGAGAGAGGAAACATTCCCTCTGTGACTCAATGCTGCAGATCGTCTGTGAAACAAGTAGACTGAATCCATTCACTGACACAGCTTTAAAATGATGCGCTGCTTAGATCTTGTTGCTGTTGGAACAAGACACACATATAATTTAGTGATGCTTAGGGTCACTGAAACTTTGAAACACTTCCAATTTCTGTTGTAAGCTTCACAGGGTATCCCACTGAGGAATGAGCTTTCAGATAGACAGTGAATGATTCAATATAGTATTTTCACTTTATTTGTTTAGGGAATTTTCCAACCTTCAAAGCAAACTATTGTAAAAACAGTAATGTCTGCATTTTTCTTTATTCTAGAGACATGCTGTCTTTTATAAAGCAGTCCTTTGTATGAGTTTGGGGTTCGGAGATAGAGACAGCATTTTAAATGAATTAATTACACTTGCTCAACCTATAAAGCAACTAATTCACCAGAGTAAATGTAGCTACACTGCATATTCAGAGAACACAGATTCATGCAATGTCATTGTTTTACCAAAGAGCTAGATGTAACTCACCCCATACCCAACTATGAGCGGGACTGTGTTTCAGCTTCACGTCTAATCAACCAGTTTTTTTGGTTCACCACAGTCTGTCTTTTCCTCTCAACCCCTTTTTCCATCCAAAATTTTTTCGACCCACTCCTTTGCCTTCTCTCCTTATCCATCTTCTCGTCACATTCATCTTTCAGCCATACCTCCTTGATTTTTGTTCTCTTTTGCCCATGTTTTCACCATAAACTTTAATGTATTCTTTAGGGGTTTTTTACGTGGTAGACCAACACAAAGTAGAAATTATGAAGTTGAAGGATGAGATACTTCCGTGTGCGTATGTATTTAGCCCCCTTTTATTCTGATGCCCCCTAAAAAAGTCATTACAACCAGTTGCCTTTAGAAGTCACTAAATTTGTAAAAAGCGACCCTTTTCACATCATCCCTTCATTCAGTGATCTACACGTTTACACCTTACAGTCAACTTTAAGGTTAACATGGAAAGAGGAAATTAAGTCATTTCACCAATATGACACCCATGATCCACTTTAGGAAGTAGTCCCAATCCTATAACCAATTTAAACTGTAAGGGGTATATGGCACAGTGGAACAAGTGTGATGTAGGGATGTGATATAAAGATAGGACATCTGAAGCACTAAATGCATTTAGACAGCCTATATGAGGATGACACCATAAACTCAGTATAAACTCAGGCCTTATCCCTTAGTTGTTAACCTCATTGGTGGATTTCTGCAGTCTCAGAGCTGTGTAAGCACAAATGACCTCAACAGATCAACTCAAAGTGATCCCTGATGAGTGAGTTGTGGAAACATGTTTCTTGAGTAGCTCTGATCTCAGAGGGGCTAGAATATACATGTGTGTAATATAATCTTAGTATGAAACCAGCTGTTCTATGAAGGCCTCAGAGGTTTGTTAGAGAACATCAGGGAACAAACAAATTCATATAGCTTAAGGAACCCACCATAATGATCAGGGATAAAATAGTGAAGACATTTAAAGCTATATAAGGCAATAAAACAATATTTGAAGTTTTGTACATCTCGCAGAGTATTCTTCAAACACATTGAGCGCATGAAATCTACTACTACTCATGTCACTGTGATGCACCATGAAACATGCACCGTGATAAACAACCTGATAAAGAAGGCTGGTTCTGTTCTGGGGACGACTGTGGAACATCTGGAGATGATGATCCAAAGAAGGATTCTTCATAAAACCAAAAACATTATGGACAACCCGGATCATCCTCTTCATGAGACAGTCATACAACAACAGAGCGTCTTCAGTCGGAGGCTTCTTCAGTTTCGCTGCAATACAAACCGCTACAGGAAATCCTTCCTGCCCACAGCCATCATCATCTACAACAACTCCTTAAAGAATTAAGTATATGAGCTATACCAACACTTAATTTCCCTCTGGGATCAATAAAGTATTTTTGAATTAAATTGAATTGAAACATGGTGTTGGCAGCTTCAGGCTGTGGGGCTTTTATTTATCCCCAACAGGGAAGCTCATCAGAGTTGATGGTGGTAAATACAGGCCAGTTCCAGAAGAAATGTTGTTTAAGCCTGTAAGACTTGATGGTGGGGCTTTTAGCAGGTCTACAACCCTGAACATACAGATGGAGCTACAATTGAATGGTTTAGATGGAAGCATATGTATATGTTAGGATGGCCTAGTCAAAGTCTGAACCAAAATCCAATTAGGAATCTTTGACAAGACTTTACAATTCATGTTTGAAGACACTTACTTCTTAATCTGGTTTAGCCTGAGCTTTTTTAGAAAGAAGTAATAGGAAAAACTTTAGTCTTGAGATGTACAAAACTGGTAGAGATAAATTAAACGACTACAAAAAGCTAATGCTTGTTGTTACATGAAACATATGACAGGTGCAAGAGGTTTTAATACTTTTGCAAGATACGGTGTTTGACTATAGTAGATAGTGAGAACACTAGTAAACAAGTTACTTTTTGCTAAAGTAACTCAAACCTCGGAAACCTACAGCAGCTGAAGCCAAAACTTTATTATGGATTCTTACATCTTTCTATGGTTGCTGAGAAGTCGAAGCAAGTATGCTTGAAAACTACATCATTCCCACATAATTTACTGCCACACACGTTTTCTAGTGTCAAACATTTGTTTTAAGTCTTCTTCACCACACTGTGATGTTTATTCCTAATGTTGTTTCTTCTTTTTTCTTTTAACTTGACCAAAAATTTTATTTGTGTTGAGCTGCAATTCTTGGTTGAGTCATGACATTACCAACCCGTTTGGCTGTTTTATTGCTAGTATAATTCAACGAGGTGAAAGCTTTGTGACTTCCACAAGAGTGCAGCACGAAAATATTGCTTCATTCATTTTAAAGTGCATTTAGAGATGCAGCGCTTTTACCACTGCGCCAATGTTTTTTTAATAATTATTACCCACTCCGGGGAAAACATTAGGCATTGTATTTTGGGGAAACCAGAGAAAACCATGCAATTTCATTAATATTTCCCTATTCTGATAAAGAAAGTCAACTTCTTTTAATTTTGGTAACTCAAACACTAAATCAGATATTTTCTCACAGTGCTGCTGATATGCTGACCTTCACAGGCTTCCTTTCATGCGTCCATTTAGATATTCACTCTAAATTTATTCACAGTTTGCCTCTCAGGCTGCCGCAACATCACAATCAAGCTGGAGAATGCATAAAAGAGCCCGCTTCAAAATCCAATTCTCCATCGTCTTGATGTATATGTAAATATTAATGATCCATGGATCTGCATTTTGGGCCATATTCTGCAGCTGCAGCGGCTCTTTTCATTCAAATCAGATAACTCTTTTTAGTAAAGACACTCAGCTTTCAGTCTCTCATCATCAACACTCACAGGCGACTTTGTAGGAAAATGAGACCTGGATTTTTTTTTAGGAGGTACGTGATGTGTATGCAGAGGGTAAAACTAAAAAGTACCATGAAAGGGATGTGAGTACTTGTCAACAACTTCAGACACATAGTTGCACAGTAATACCTTTCCTGTTGATTGTTTGGGGAGGTCTTTTCACCTTGAGTACAGCCTGCTTGTCCTCCCTATGGTGAAAGATAGCCATGTGACGTTATGCTCCCCTGCGCAGCCTTATACTTCAGACCAGGCTAAATGGATTTCCATTAGAGGGGCTATGACTCATTCCAGATGCTTACTCAATACCGTGTGGGCACTGTAGCAGAAAGTTTCCTCCGGACAGAGTAAATGAACAACAAAGCCAAACAAGCATATATGAAACAGAGACCACAAAGGTATGTGCTTTGTGCTTTCTGCTTCTATTAACACGGAGAAAATGTTGTCAATGTTATGCTAAACAAAATAACCATACACAGGAAATATACAAAAGTGGAATGTTAATAAGCTGTGAAGTTGAAACTAATAGCCTGAGTGGGTGTTTTAGGATAAAATGTACGTTTGACACATTGGCTTGCTTAAATGGAAGCGAGAATTCACTCCTGTTCATGTGTGGTAGAGAGTTTAAGTCTCCTATACACAATAAATGTATTAAGCGCTATGTCTGGACTTAGGCTGGACCTACAAGAAGCAATCAATATAAAAAAGCAATAATCCTGGTGAAATGGAGCATCTACCTTACTGTGATTCTCTCAGCCAGTCCACTGACTGCAATGAAAGACTGAAGCGAGATATTGCCTGAGCATGGATTTTGCAATCCTCTGAAAAATTATTAGAAACATATATTTATAACGTATATTTTGGCAAAGAGGAAAAATTAGTTTTTATTTGGTGTGTATCAGAGCTGGTAGAGAATAGCATTTTTGTTAGTTAATCAGTTTGTTTATGGTACTTGGCAAAAGTATTCACACAACTCAAATTTGTTCGCATTTTGTCATGTTACAACTACTAACCTGGATAGACCAACACAAAAAGAGGGAAAATTGTGAAGTGGCCGGTACAGGATACATCATTTTCAATGTTGTTGTTTTTTACCAACAAAACGTGTGAATACTGATGTTCATAAGTATTCAGCTCCCTTTACTGTAACACCCCCTCTACATGTCCCTATGTTTCTGTTTTTTAATAAATGAGCTGTTAACCATGTTTTCCATTCAGAGCTGATTGGCTGGCAGGGAAATAAAAGCCTGATAGAACAGACTAAGCACTGTCAACAAACTACTCCCCTCTACAACAGTTTTTTAGTTTTCAGTTTCAGTATTTGGAAAGGTTGGAAAGTTCACTGCATGCAACAGTCAACTGCTTGGCATCTTCATCCTTTTGTTTATTTTAGCTGGAGCATCTGCCTGTTTTTATTTATTTATTTATCTATTTATTTATTTATTCTGTGAGCATAATTTCCATTAAAATTATCTTCATCTGTGGCCACTGGTCTTCACTTCTATGTTATGTGTATTCTGAGCTACTTTAATTCATAGATCGTAACAACCCTTAAATGAAATACATCATGGATTGATTATGTGCGGAAAAGTGAGACTTTCTGCTGTTTCCATTCACTACAATACACCATTGTCCAATTTGCTAATATAAAGTAATGTCATGGAAAGAAAATATCTTCTTCCTTTACATAAGGATGAGGGTGAAGTCTGGATTTGTGTCTTGCATTTTATTACGGCCAGTCTTGTACATGGGCCCGTCCAGGTCAAAGCTCGAACTCCCTCACACCACCGATCAAGTCTGCATTCTTTCTAGGCAGCTTCTGCCTTCAGTCTTCAAAATGTTGTCTTCAATGCAAGGTTAGCCTAAAACTCCTCGTTGCAGTTAGAGGGGACTAGATGAAAAGGTGAAAGGTTTCCTAACTGATTCTAATTATCTCTATTTATACCATATTTCCTAGATGCTTTTACTAATATGTAATAATCAATTAATTCACATAACCTCAAAATATTGCTGTAAAAGTAATCTGGTGACATTCAATTCAATTCAAAAATACTTTATTGATCCCAGAGGGAAATTAAGTGTTGGTATAGCTCATATAATTAATTATTTAAGGAGTTGTTATAGATGATGATGGCTGTGGGCAGGAAGGATTTCCTGTAGCGGTCTGTATTGCAGTGCAACTGAAGAAGCCTCCGACTGAAAACGCTCTGTTGTTGTATGACTGTCTCATGAAGAGGATGCTCAGGGTTGCCCAGAATATTTTAGATTTTATGAAGAATCCTTCTTTGCATCATCATCTCCAGATGTTCCACAGTTGTCCCAAGAACAGAACCAGCCTTCTTTATCAGGTTGTTTAGCCTTTTTAAATCCCTGGCTCTGATGCTGCTACCCCAACAGATGACGACTGAAGAGATTACACTCTCCACAACAGACTTGTAGAAGATCTCCAGCATCTTGCTGCAAACCTTGAAGGACCTAAGCTTCCTCAAGAAGTACAGTCTGCTCTGTCCCTTCTTGTAGACGGCTTCACTGTTCAGTCTCCAGTCCAGTCTGTTGTCACGGTGAACTCCGAGGTATTTATACACCTCAACCACCTCCACTTCTTCTCCCATGATGGAAACAGTTTTTGACTTATCCCTGTTTCTTCTGAAATCTACAATCATCTCCTTTGTTTTGTTCACATTCAAGGTGAGACGATTGTTTCCACACCATGTAACAAAGCGGTCCACCAGCTCTCTGTATTCAGCTTCTTGTCCATCTCGGATACACCCGACAATTGCAGAGTCATCTGAGTATTTCTGCAGATGACAGGTCTCTGATTTGTACTGGAAGTCTGAGGTGTACAGAGTGAAAAGGAATGGTGAGAGTATGGTCCCCTGTGGTGCTCCTGTGCTGCTGACCACCTGGTTTGACACACAATTCTTCAGTCTCACAAATTGTGGTCTGTTTGTCAGGTAGTCATTGATCCAGGCGATTGTTGAGGGCTCCACCTGTGTCTTCAGGAGTTTCTGACAAAGTAAATCATGCTGAATTGTTTTAAATGCACTGGAGAAATCAAAGAACATGATCCTCACAGTGCTGCCTGCTTTGACCAGATGACAGTGGGTTGGTTGAAGTAGGTGGATGATGGCATCTTCAACTCCAACTCCACAGCGATAAGCAAACTGCAGTGGGTCCTGATATGTTCTTGTTTGCTTACTCAGGGGTGCCAACAGGAGTCTCTCCAGGACCTTCATGATGTGGGATGTCAGGGCAGCAGGTCTATAGTCATTGATGACTGATGGGTGAGTTCTTTTGGGTACTGGAACAAGGCAGGATGTCTTCCACAACACTGGAACCTTCTCCTGAGTTAGGCTAAGGTTGAAGAGGTGCTGCAGAATCCCACAGAGCTGCTCTGCACAGGCCTTCAGGACTCTGGGGCTGACACCATCTGGACCTGCAGCCTTGTTCCGGTTCAGTTTCTCCAGCTGCCTCTTCACCTGACTTTTGGAGACAGACAAGTGGGAGGGGGAGGCAAAGGGGGTAGCAGCATTTCCTGACTTGGTTGAAGTCAAACTTGTGGAATTAGAAGAGTCCATGGCTGAGGTGAAGGATAAAACATCAAAAACCATTTTTCAAAGAAAACATTTCTTTCACATTAAAACCACAAACTTCAATGTATTTTATCTGAATTTTATGTGACAGAACAGCACAAAGTAACAACAGTGAAGTCGCTGCAAAAGGAGAAGAAATCTGTTAGTGGTAAAGTGACGCCATCAGCAACATCTCAAAGTGAAGTTGAAGGAATGCATGTTTAGTTTGTTTTAAGGCTATGTTTCATCCAGTTAAATAATGATTTCAACAAAACAGTGAAACAACTGAAAACCCAACTTTAGCATTTCGTTCTATAAAAGGTGAATTAGATTAAATGTGAGTTGGATTGATTTCGAAGCAAAGTCTTGCCGGTAAGTTTTAAGCCACTCCTAATAGCTTTGCTTCCAAGGAATCAGACTTTCTTTTAAAGTGATCTTGATCAATAGCTCTCCATTTCTGAGCGTCTTTGAAAGGTTTAGTTGGACTTTTATTGCTTATTTACTCATTTTGATGAGAGCATATTGGGTACAATGTTTTAAATGAGGAAAGGACACAGACAGATGACAAAAGAAGATAAAGGAGCAAAATAATACAAAACATCCATCCATCCATCCATCCATCCGCGGGATCGCGGGGTGGGGGAGGTGGGTTTGGGGCTGGTGCCTATCTCTAGCGGTCATTGGTTGAGAGGCGGGTACACCCTGGACAGGTCGCCAGTCCATCATAGGGCAACACAGGGACACACAGGACAAATAACCATGCACACACACTCACTCACAGCTAAGGGTAATTTGGAAAGACCAATTAACAGTCGTTTTGGACTGTAGGAGGAAGCCTGAGTACCTGGACAGAACCCACACATGCACAGGACATGAACACAGGACCTTTTTGATGCAAGGCGAAAAAACATGCAATATCCAATGAAATCTAGCTTTGTTTGGCTGTGTAGACTCTCTCTGCAGCTGGTTAATATGTACTTTTCCCTATTCTCTACCATGTGTCCATTCCTAGGCTAGTACATCTACCTTTGACTGATTGAGCCCTCCTGAAGCACAGTACATGTTCTGGACAGTGATTTCCCTAGATGGCTCCATTAGGTGAAGAAGCTGGAGGACAGGGGGAGAGGGGGGGGGTGTATGAGGAGGGGATGTTTAAAGGCGGAGTGGAGGACTGGGAGTTTTAAAGGGTGGATGAAGGGAATAATTTACCTCCAGAGAATGCAAAAAATTATCTTTTCTCCCTGATCTGCAGCTTTATTTTAAGAAGCAGCAGGAGGGATGCTGGAGACGTAAAGGCACTGCTGACAGATGATCAGACGTGAGAGCACTCACAGACCTGATGAATGGGGTCTCTGCAGCGGTTAAATGGCTGAATCACCATGGTAGAGAGACAGGGGCGAATGGACAAGACAAAGGACTTTCCATTACTGGGGGACAATTGAATTAAGAGAATGGCCGTGTAGTTATATACGGCCTCTGTTGCACAAATGCACAAATCTAATTCAGGTGATGAACATCAGCACAAAAAAACATAACTTTTCCCAGCAGGTGTGATGTAAAATTTCATTATAACACAAAAACTGTTTTTACACTGTTGAAGATAAAATTGACATATTTTACACCAACAGTTCAGGCAGCGACAGGTTAAAATACATCTACAGAGAAATCAGGACAACTACTTCTTTCCAAGACACAGTAATGGGGGTTCTGTTGAGAATGGATCATTTTCTGGCTATGTGTAAGCCAAAAGTTAAGAGCCTCTGTAAGTGGGACAGGACTATAGAGGTGATAAGTATCTTATCTACTTTTAGTCTGTCCCCTGAGCTCTTAGAGGATGTCTGCTATATAACGGTATGTTGGACAGTCGCGGTTTGCTGTGGGTAATGGATGTTCTGTTGTTGTGCCTTTACAAAGCAAGCATTTAAGACAAACATCCCTTTGTCATTGTATCAATTATCTTGTGAGTCATTTCTCTAAGGCAGAAAGTGGGTCAAGCTAAAAGTTTGCACAGTTCCTTCTGCTCTTGCGCACACATCTAACCATCTTTTATTTTCTATTTTTTTCTGATCCTGCTAATGCACAGGCAACACTGCGACATCCATTATGTTTTGTTTTCTGCCTCCAATTACATGTGGCATCCTTAGGCTGTTTGACTTGAATGTGACATATTTTGTCACTGCATTGGTTATCCAAGCACGCAGTGGAGGCATTTTATTTTCACATCCATTTATACATTATTCCTCTATTAACAGACCTTGGCAGCCTTCAGGCTTGATAGCAGACTCGGCTGGGACAGTTTCACAAAGGTGAGCCTCATCAATCTACAGGTTCTGTCGCATCACAAAGGGGGTCTTCTTTCACTGGCGTGAGCAGTCAATGGGCTGCTGCTACCCAGCAATTCCATTAAAAAGACCTTCCTCCTTGGGCTGAAAAAAGAGGCCTTATCACAGACCAGCAGGGAGGGAGGAATACAGCCACCTATGGTCAACTGCAGGAGGAGTGATTGAATGTCGGTGGGTATCTTTGCAGCTTCTCCCTGATTTCTTTCTAGTCCCAAAATGTCACCTCTTTCTCAGCACATATCAGGCTGAAGCAGCAACATGTCTATCCTTGCATGTGTTGATATGCTTTTCATATGTGTGCAGAATTTAAAATGATCACTAGATTACATATACTACTCCTTAATCATGCAGGTTTTGACTAAACAAATGAAGGGATATTTATTATGATGCAAAGAAAATCCAAAGTGCATACATTGAAACATACATGCTACTGTACACTTTGAACAGAAACACAATGCAAAGTACAGACTAAACACAAAAAGAACAGGAGTGATACTGAATACAGAAAGCAGATAGTGTGGCAGTAGTCTAAATATCAGTGAGAAGCTACAAGATCAAGGTTTTTTATCTACAGATAATGTCTGAAAGATAGTCATGTTTAGGAGTCATGTAGTTATTCTTAACTAGTGCTGCAGATGGTGATATCAGCCACATGCTAAAAGAAGCAAATGTTGATGCAAAACATCGACACTTAAAGTGTTGATGCCTTTAACAAAATTGCTGCATTATTAATGTCTTCCCTAAAGCCAGTCACTTGGTCTTAACAACACAGAACAACAGTTTGAATAGGTTCTTAGGAAAATAGCAGGATGGATATTTAAATACTGATTCAATTCTGGCAACTCTGTAAACTCTGCAGTTCATTTTGGGATCTCACCTCCTTATTCTCTGCTCATCCTTCATTGAGTTCTGCACCTGGTTCCCCAACTTATTTCCTTTTTAATTTCTCCTCCTCCATCTTGATTTCAAAGCTCCTATTTAAAGCAAATGCTATATAATGTAGTCAGTGAAGCATAGCATTGTTCATTATAATACTTTTTAATTCAATTGATAGAGTAGCACGATGAGCCATACCCCTTTATTGCTACACTTTTCTAGGTGCATTAAAAGGCTTCCACAGGGGATATCTTTTGAAAGTTTGCTCAGGGTCTTTCCAAAAAGTAAAGCAAACCTTACTGCTTAAAATATGTTGTAGTCATAGAGAAATGTCTCAAAATGTCTTGCTAAGGCAAAAAGGCCCAAAACAGAAAACCGATGGGTGCTACTCAACAAACTTTCAGAGACCAAGCCAATTACAGTGGACCCCTGGTCTTCATAGTAAATTAGTTAGAGACCACAACCGTCTGTGAATAGCTAAAATTGGTAAATACTTGAGACCTCTTCTAAAAATTCTAATAAACGTCTATTTTCATATTTCAAACACTAAATATATCTTAATATGCAATAATACACAGTAGAAAGTATAGCCAATCAGAACCAAGAAAATTAAATGCCACTAGAGGGGTGTTTAGCAAATGCCAGTCAATTACACTTCAAGTAGCATTATGCCAAAGGAATTTTAACCTCCCCAAGCTGCATTTATTTCTTGTATATTTTAGAAATGCTCTACAAAACAATCCATGAATAGAGACATTTTCTGTAAATAATTCAGAGTTAAGTTCCACAGAAAAATCTGCGAATAAGTGGGACTCCACTGTAGATGCAAATACAAGCTCCCTTATTAGGGCTGGGCGATATGGCCTACAAATAAAATGTCAGATTTTTTCACACCAAATCCGATTTCCGAATTTAATCTATTTTTTTCTTAACAACCTGATAAAGAAGGCTGTTTTCTATTCTGGGGACGACTGTTGGACCTCTGGAGATGATAATGCAAATAACGATTCTTCATTAAATCAAGAACATTATTTACAACCCTGAGCATCCTCTTCATGAGACTGCCATGTAATAACAGAGTGTCTTTAGTCGGAGGCTTCCTCAGTTTTGCTGTGAAACAGACCGCGACAGGAAATCCTTCCTGCCCACAGCCAGGGGCGCTGCTAAGGATTTTGGGCCCCATGAAAAGAATCTTGGCAGGGCCCCCAACACAACTGAGACTTTTTTCATATTAATTTACATAAAATCAATAAAATCTCAGCAAGAAAACACCTCCATAAAACAAAATGGCCATATAAAATTTCTACTAATTTAAGCAGAACTTGCATAACATACCATATCAAAGAATGGCCAAGGTATAACATACCTGAGTCTGAGTTACTCTTTCCACATCATTTCTAATCTCGTCCTTGCTCAACATTTCTAAACAAAAGTCCAACGTCGGACCTTTTCAGCTGCAAAATCATTAATCAAATCTTTGAAGTCGAGCTCTTTAGCCAACTCGCTCTCAATGGAAACCATAGCAAGACTGCAAAGCCTTTCTTGAGACATTGTAGACCTCAAGTAGTTTTTTTATCAGTCTTAATTTGCTGAATGCCCTCTCCCCACCAGCAACAGTCACTGGCAGTGTGCTAAATAAACACAAAGCAAAGCACACTTCTCCAAAGATGCTTTGCAGCTGCAGCTTACAAATAGCATTTAGGAGTTCAAGAGGTGACAGGTTAGGGGGGAAGTTGGAAGCATAAACACGGTTTAGGTGTCTTACTTGATTTTCAAAATCAGGAGTTAGATCACTGGAATACTTAGTGATCAGTGGTTGGCACACAGAAGAGATTTTGTCCTCACTACTACTCACAACTTTCAGGACCGCATAAAACTCATTCACAATTTCAGCAATTCTCTCAGACATTAATGTTTTGCCATTAAACCAATACTAATAGCCGCTCACCTTCTTCTTCATGTGAAAACGCAGGGGCTGATTCTGGGGATGCTGGAGTTAGGGGTTGGAAGACAGCCGGACCAGTTGCTGCTGCTGGTTCACTTGACTCTGTTCAGGACGAGGCACAATTTTGACAAAGTGCGTTTGACTGCATTGAACATTTAACTAAAACTGTGTATTATTATTTTTTCCAGCGTTTTCTTGACCTAACATGGGGAGAAAATTGAGTTCGCTTATCATGCACTTTTAAGTGCACAGGCCTTCAGGACTCTGGGGCTGACACCATCTGGACCTGCAGCCTTGTTCCGGTTCAGTTTCTCCAGCTGCCTCTTCACCTGACTTTTGGAGACAGACAAGTGGTAGGGTGCATTTTGATAGAGGCAAGGCCAACTCTATATAACAGCTTATACCATGGTGTGGGCGAATACTCGATTCTGATAAATTATTGAGCTGGCTCAAACGCTAGATGGTAACCATGGCAACGGAGACAACGTTTTTTTCACAGTTGACTCGTCGCAACAGCAAGACAGACAAAACATGAGGGATTTTATAATTTCTTTTAACTTATTTTGTGAGTTTACCAACTTTGAAGACTGGGATGCAGCAGAAGAAAAAGAAAGAAGAGAATATGAAAAGAAAAGAAAAAGGAGAAGCGACACAAGATCGGGTCGCTGTGGCCACGTTGCTTGGCAACGCCTGTATATGGGAGATATTAAATAGTGCGCTTGACTTATAAAAACGACTTTTCAAAATAAAAACCTTCACGATTTTAACTCTAAAACACATTAAAGTATTATTAATTGAATAAATACTTATTTCTTTCGTAAGTGACCATGGTATAAGCGGGATAATGCCCGACGAGGTCTCTATTAACAGAAATTAATGGACTTCGCGGAAGCAACCGTCCTCCGCGAACCGTGAACGCCTCCGCGTCGTCCATTAATTTCTGTTAATGGACACCTCGTCGGGCATTATCCCTTACATGTTTGACTGCATTGATTAGTTACCTAAAACAGAGAAAATGAAAATTTCGGGGGTTCTTGAGCCAACATGGGGAGAAATTTTAGCTAAGCTATCTTAACCACCTTAGCCTAATATTACAAGTTCACTACCTGCGTGGTCCACTAACAATTTAGGCCTACTTACAAACCCACCTTTTCTTGTGAAATATTGGGTAACATACTTTCGACCCTTTGCCTCTTTCACTTCTCTTATTTTTTTCTCTTTGCGTTTTTTGATTTCCAGATTTTTTAGGCATTTTGACTTCCTCTTCCTTCACAGCTACAGCACTGTAAGTGAAGCGGTTTGTGTTGCCTGGATACAATTTGGGCGGACTGAACCATTTTATGATAATCGAGAGGGGGAGAGGGGCCCATGGACGTTTGTGTTTCCTAAACAAATAAATTTTTAGACACCAGGAAACAGCAAATAGAATAATTTAAAGTTAATAATTTTTACTATCAAATATTTTTTTTAGCATCACAATTTTATTTGGGGCTTCTCTGGGCCCCCTCACAGTCATGGGGCCCAAGAATCGTCATCGTTTACCCCCCCTTTACGGCGCCCCAGCCCACAGCCATCAGTGTTCACAACAACTTAAAGAAACTGAAATAGTAGGAATTACAACAACACCTAATTGTTGAACTGAATTACTACAAATGGCTTGGAAAACTGACATTACTTTAAAGTGGCTTGAAGGCTAAACAGAACCCAAAGTGTTAACTTCCAAAACATTCTACTGATCTACTTTTAAGCAAACAAGCATGTCTGTGGGGAGTTAAAAATGTTTTTTAAAAATATCTCCAACCTATGTGCAGGTCTGAAGGCTTGCTGTGGGACACCAGGGAGTTTGGTGACTGTTACATGAACCACAGTCCTCTGAGAGCTGTACCCTCTTTCTGTCACCATCGCCTCTCTATTAGTCACAGAAAGGGAAGAAATGAAGGAGAGCCACTCTAATTATCCTCCAGCTCTGGCAAGTTATGTTAATAGTCGCTTCCGGCTTAAGTAGGCTATCTATATGCAAAGTCTCTTCTGATGAATTTCTTCATTATTTATTGTTAATGTATCACTGTATCGCCATGATGAGGAGAGATGGTTGTTGGTTCTACTCTAACTTTGCCTATTAGAAACATAGTGAAAAGGCTTGATTGCAAAAACGTTGGAACAGTTTACAGCAAATACACTGCATTGCCTTTTACTTTGCATTGTTTTGTTCACTTTTTATCTCTCAGCTTACTAATGAACAATCCCAGGAAGCATCATATATTTTATTTTAAATTACATTCTTGGTCCAGCTTTTCACAGACTTGCTTTCTTCACCTACAGTCGATGTCAAACCCCATTATCACTTTAGTCTCGTTTTTCAATGTTCATGGAAGATATCAATATCTTCACCTTATTGATGGATGTCTTTTAACTTTAACAGAATCAATTGTATCTTGAAGTTCTCAAAAGTTAGTAACCGTTCTTCTGCACATCAGCCATTTTTCCCCTAATCTTTTCATTTACCAAAATATCACATTCCTCAATTGTGTCAACATCAACTACAAACAAATATCTATGATATTCCAGACACAGAGATGGTGTCTAGGCATCTAGAACTCCTTGCTTGCTTGAAAACTGACCTGAACAGGCCCCCGTATGTTTGAAAGCCATATAAGTGTTTGAAGATAAAACAACTAGACTTCCTGGGTTATTGAAGACATTTCATGTGAAGGTTTCTTTGGTTAAATAGACTGCTTGTTGTTGGCTACTTCACCAGCTCTCAAATGGAGACAACAAACCCCACACATAATAAGAATAAATATAATGTTTCAGTTTTATACCACAATTTAGGATTACCATTGCTTGTGAGAATTCAATTTGGGTTGGTAGTTTTTCCTGACTTTAGAAATATAGCTGAAGTGGAAGAAAAGAACAAATGTTTTTTGTTCTTTTTTACAAATAAATATCTTAAAGGGTGGGACATGCATGTACATTCACCTCCATTGAGTCAATACACAGTAGAAGCACCTTTTGTTGCAGATACAGCTTCAAGCCTTTTTAGGTAAATTTCCAGCTTCATTCGAATTCAATTGGGATTTCTCATGGCTTTCTTTTAACAGTAGCTATGTTTACATGGACACAAGTAATCGGATTAAAAGCCTGATCGGAATAAAAATGCTTCATGTAAACTCGCCATTCGGAATACTCGGATCCGATCACACTCATTCGGATCAAGATTTTATTCCGATTGAGACGGCTGGGTTATGCCGATTGTTAATCCGAACGCTGTTCGTGTAAACACTTATTCCGAATGTCACTCATTACTGCGTATGTCTGTTACGTCATGCGTTGACGTACATTACCTTGGTGTAAAACAATAAAGAGATTCGGATTAGAATTTGACTGTGTACAAAACAATAAAGGCTTGTAGAAAAAAAAGCTAAAAGCACGCTCT
Organism: Valencia hispanica; assembly: GCA_963556495.2. Taxonomy (NCBI): domain Eukaryota; kingdom Metazoa; phylum Chordata; class Actinopteri; order Cyprinodontiformes; family Valenciidae; genus Valencia; species Valencia hispanica. Next base: position 49,496,110 of record OY747701.1, read on the forward strand.
TAAGAACATTGTACCACAGCCATGTTTGTTTACAGCGGAAGTCTGCTACTCCTTCTTCTACGACCATTTCCGGTATTTTAGATGGTTCTGCACATGTCAAAATGATTTATTCCAATCGAACGTGTGGCAGATGTAAACACTTGTTATAGTCGGATTCATTTTTTCAGGGCCCATGTACACAGTCAAATTCTAATCTGAAATATGATCCGATTAAAGACATTTTGCACATGTAAACGCAACCAATGACTTTCTATTGCAGTTAACTCATTACTGTCTATAAGTTTACAATAAAGAAATTCTAAATTATTTTAAATTTAAGTGTAATTTCGATATTAACTGGATAGAAAATGTGATGAAGATACCAAGTTAAAGTGTTATCATAAAATAACACCATTCCAAAGGTCACATTCATAGTTACTCTTGGATTTCTATGCCTTTCATTTAGTTTCATGATGAATGGGCAAGCATTTAATTATATTTTACCTTATCTTGAACACTGCAGCTGATGCAGCTCAGTGTCAGCATTTCTTAGAAACTTAATTTGTCTGACTCAGGAAAAATAAAATCCACATCTTTACAGCATCAGTCTCCAGATACAACCTAACACTTATCAAGTCTTTCACCTTGAGGTTGCCCTTTAAGGTCGGACCATTTTCCCTGAAACAGGAGCTAAGTTGCGGTGAGCAGAGCTCCACTAAGCCTATGCTCTCAGGAACACTGACCTCAATCAAAGCGAGAACTTGATCCACTGGCCACGCACTCTGTAACCCTCCAGAAGCAGTTCAAGTCTTGAGTGGGGGGTATCTGTGGCATGTTTGGATATCTGAGTGACCAAGAGTGTTTACTCAATGTTGTTAGAGCTTTCATTTCTCCTTTAGTAGTTTTTTTAGGTTACTCAATGTGCTTCTTGCTCGAATCACTATGTCATCCTCCAAGAGAATGACAAAGACTGCTGACACTGAAGTTATTATCGATATACACAAAGGTGATCATCGGTGACACACTCATCTCTTTCCAGGTTCAATTACACTCATGTTTCCTCTCTCCATTAAGTGTATTTGATTTCCAGCTGAGGGGGCGGGGGGGTAGCTGGCAGGACAGAGATACGACAGCCGCATCAGGGCCAAGAGGGCAGGTCGCAGCATCACTCCGCCTGACGTGCCTGGAGACGGGTGAAAAGTGACAAAGCTTATACAATTAGAGAGGAGACTTAGTCAGACCTCATTTCTGGAAGAGGTTTGAGCCCTCAGAGAATATTATTAATTCACTACTCTTGCTCAGTCTGCGGAGATAGGATTATATATCAGTGGATGACAAAATGACATGCTAAGAGGAGGTTGGAAGCGCCTGATTAAAAGAATGAAATTTGCCATCGGTCACAAGGGAATTATCTGGAAAGTTGGGTCAAAGGGATAAACCTTTTAGTGGTAAAGAAATATATTATATTATGGACAAAAGGTAATGTGAAAAAAACATTAATGATAGCAGTGCAGAGATTTTATCTAAAGATCCTGTCAATCCATCCAGACTTGTGGAATGCTAACAGCAATACTCAGGGAGAACCCTCATTTCAGCTGATTTTAGCCATTTAAAACAACTCAAACAACAGATGCTTGTAGGTAAGGGATTCATTGCAATATTAGGAAATATTAACCATCTATCTTTTAAATGAAGACCATTGTTATATTTGGCGCTGTTTTTTCCACAGTCTACACCTCTGCCAACTTACCTTCGTAAATTGGTTGAGGCTGCTGTCTGAATTAATCCATTTGATCAGATTTGACTCATCCAACCTCAAAGAATTGAATAAACTTTTGCATCAGGCTAGCAGTCATGCAGATGCATTAAATAATAAATGTCTATGCTTTTTCCACACCTGTGGGTTGTTTAGAAATAATTTCAGAGGGTTCATAAACATCTATTTGTTGTAGTAAGAACCAAGATGGTGCCAGTGTGTTTGACAAGCCATCTACCGATCTCCGCATTCCTTATTCTTTTTCTTCCCCTGTGCTGTGTTGTGAGTGGCGGAAAAGCAATTCTTACATACAATCAAATCACCCTTTTGGAGCTTTCCTCATCAACAAGATTTCCACTAGATTATTACTATAACCAACAAGAAACGTTACACTCACAACTTTCTGGAGTCCCTGTTCCTCTATTGAGAATACCCCGACCACTGCGGCCCCGAAATCGATGCCATTTGGCAAGCAACAAGCGTAGTGGCCACCTGGTGCGATTGACAGTAGGATTGGCTTACCCCACGAAGTCCTTCCGGGTCCGAGCGAGTGTAGTGCCTCAGTGCTGCGTTGTTTGGCGCTTCCTGGATTTTGCGGACCAATGGCTCATCCCTGCTGTTGTTCGATGACTCATCCCTGCTGTTGTTCCTGGTGGGGATGCAGTGTTTTTCCCCTGCCTTGCTCCTCCTCTATGCCCGTGCCAGCATGGAGTGAACTTTTCTAACATCCGATATCTGAAAAGATCTCCCCCCTTCTGTATATCCAAGCTGGACCATAAGTCTTACAGTTCATCACTCAGGTTTACCCTGATTAATGCCTGCTCGCTTGGGAACAAATCTTTTATCCTTAAGGATTACTTTACTGATTGCTTAAGTCTTACCTGTGAACTGCTCTTATTTTAATACACCAAGGGCAACTGGATGTGGTGGGAGCTTACTGACTATTTTTAAATCTGGCATGCCATGCAAACACTTATCTTAAATGTTCAATTTCTCCAGCTTTGAGCTGACTACTTTTGAACTGTGTCATTCACCTCCCATTGTCTGTGTGCTGTTGTATGGTCCTCACAGATACAATAAAGACTTTATAAATCAGTTCTCTGACTTTTTATCTGATACTTTCTCGAAGTATGATCGGGTTCTCATTCTAGGGGGTTTTAATATTCAGGTTTGCAGTCCTGAGAGCCTCTTGTGAAATATTTCAATTATGTTATTGACTCTTTTGGCTTGGTTCAGTCTGTGGATGCTCCTACCTACAAGCGTTCACAGACTTTGGACTTGGTATTATCATATGGCCTGAAGATCACTGACCTGTCTATTGATGATGTGATCATATTAGACCACTTTCCAGGTTTATTTTGTATTGATAGTTCTAGTGGCACCTTAAGTAATCATGTAACTGTATGCCGCACACGGGTTGTCACTCCCTCCACCTCTGTACTTTTCTCCACTCTATTTACAGATCTTTCTCTGTCCTCTCTGGTTTCTTCTACCACTGACTATTTACTACTTATTTTCCAGTCATCTTGTCTTAGTGTACTGAATCGTGTGTACCTCCTCTGAAAACCAGGTGTCCAAAATCAAAGTTCGACCCTTGGCTTAATTCCCAAACCCAAAAAATTAGACGTGAATGTAGGAAATATGAACGCAAATGGAAAAAGGATAAATTACAGGTCTCATACCAACTTTTGCAAGATAGCCGTGCTCGCTATCAGAGAGAGATTAAGAAGGCTAGAAACAATTACTTCTCGAATATTATTACAAAATATTCGAGAAACCAACGTGTTTTATATAGTACTCTTAATTCTGTCTTTTCTACAAATGATCCCCCCCCCCCTTTTACAATCTCGAATGAGCTGTGTACCCAGTTTTTAATTTTTTTCTCTGGGAAAATCGCTAATATTAGGGTCCAGATCTCCCCCCCCCTCTGATGTCTCATTTCCTGAGTCCTTTCGTCTGGGGTCATTCAGCCATTTTGATCTAATCTCTCTGGCCTCTTTTGAGGAACTGGTGTCTGTGATGAAGCCTTCTGGCTCTCCTGCTGACCCCCCCACCCCCTCCCCCTCCCGACTTCTTAAAGAGTTTTTTTCAGTTGTAGGTTCATCACTTATTAAAAATCCTTAATATGAGTTTGGCCTCCGGTGTGGTACCTTGTGCTTTTAAACACTCAGTGGTGCAACCGGCCCTGAAAAAACATGGTCTTGATCTTAATGATTTTGGGAATTTCTGTCCCATTTCTAAGCTCCCATTTTTATCTAAGCTATTAGAGAAAGCTCTTTTTAATCAAAAATCTTCTTATTTAGCTGACCACTGTATGATGGATCCTTTTCAGTCCGGCTTTCACTCATTACACAGCACAGAGTCAGCTCTTTTTCGTGTTTTTAATGATATTTTACTTGCTATTGATTCTGGCCTAAATGTTTTGCTTGTGATGCTGGATTTAACAGCAGCATTTGACACAGTTGATCACACAATTTTGTTGACCCGTCTAAACCAAGTGCTAGGCATTGAAGGGACAGCCCTTGATTGGTTTCCCTCTTATATTTCCAAGAGGAGCTTTAGTGTAATGGTGGGCGATTGTGTCTCCCCTTCGGCAGTTCTCCCCTCGGGGTTCTATTCTCGGCCCCCTGCTTTTTCTGCTGTTGGTGGCTATTTTCAAAAAAACATTCTGTCAACTACCATCTCTATGGTAATGATTACCAGTTATATGTTTCATTAAAACCCCATGACTCTGTACACCCTCTACTCAACTGTCTTTCTGACATCAAAAACTGGCTCTCATTTAATTTCCTTCTTTTAAATGATGGTAAGACAGAGCTTATCCTTTTTTAATTCTGCCTCAACACATTGCCCCCAATATGACCTCTCCTTTCTCTCATCCAGTCTTAAACTCTCCATCTCAAATCTTGGAGTTAGGATGGATTCGGGATAAAGATGGACAAATTAATCAAACTGTTAAATCCTGTTTTTTTTCATTTGAGACGCCTTGCTAAATTGAAGCCTATTATAAAGAGACGTCACCTCGAGTGCGCGATCCATGCATTCATCACCTCACGGCTCGATTACTCAAACTCTGTCCTGTATGGTATTAATAAATTCTCAATCGCTCACCTTCAATTGGTTCAGAATGTGGCTGCCTGTTTTCTGACTGGTTTAGGTCGGAGACAACACATCACCCCAGTTTTAGCAGACCTACATTGGCTCCCTGTTCAGCTCCGCATACATTTTAAAATGTTGTTGTATGTTTTTTAATCTCTCAATGGTCTGGCCCCTAGCTATCTATCTGAGCGCCTTAGTCCCTACAACCCTGGCTGGTCCCTTAGGTCAGCTGACCACCATCTGCTACAGATACCTAGATTCCACTGTAAATCTCATGGTGAGCATGCTTTTACAGTTTATGCACCTAAACTGCGGAACCAATTACCTCTAGAGATTAGGTTGGCCCCATCGCTCGTCACTTTTAAGTCTCGTCTGAAAATACATTTTTATTCACTGGCTTTTGATCCCCCTTGACTCTCTTCTAGGTTTGTTTAGCCTTTAGCTGGTTTTATTTAGTTTTTATTTTCACTTCTTTTGTCTTTACCTTTGTGTATTCTCAGATTTGTTTTAATATATTTATTTATTTTGTACAGCACTATGTTCAGCTCTCATGTTGTTTTTAAATGTGCTTTATAAATAAACATGGTATGGTATGGTATGGTATGGTATGGTATGGTATGGTATGGTATGGTATGGTATGGTATGGTATGGTATGGTATGGTATGGTATGGTATGGTATGGTATGATATAACCAGGTGATGGGATGGATTGATACAACCAGCAGCTTCAGGTAACAACTTAACAACAAACTTCACAACGGTTTCTTGTGAAAGTCTAGGCATTTAAAAACATGCTAATATGAACCAGAATCCCATTTTCAGTTTGCATTGTTTAAATTCGCTCAAATCACCTCTTAGCATTGCACTGCTTGCAGGAGTTCTTCATTTTCAACAAACTCACTTCAATATTACATTCCTCTGTGGAAAATTAAGTTTAACATGCATAGAAAGGGTGATATTTGCCTCCATCTAATTACCTGAAAATGTGGTAGAAAGGTGAACAGACGTCCACTTAAAACATTTATTAATTACTATGGAGGGTGGTAGGGGTTGGTCAAGTAGGCTAATCAAGCTTTACTTTTGATGTATTTGCTCAGGCTAAAAGGTTTGGACCTCCTGATCAAGAGTCCAATTTTCTGTTTATGTTTCCTAGTTAAATTAAGACATGGTCTGGTCAACCTAAAATAGCCATAAAATGAACATCCAGAGAGATCTGTATAACTGGTACAACAACTACTGATAACACCTTCCCAAAAAATACGGCAAAGAATCCAAACCATCCTTTAAAGGCTATAAAGCCTCTCCAACCTGAACTGATCAATCCACACTTTAATAATCAAGTTCCAAGGCTTCATGGACGTGTTGTTTTTCATTCCAGTTTCTACTCTCTTTGAAAGGTCACATCTTGATTAAGCTGTCAGCACCATATCATCTTCAAAACTGAAGAAATAAAAAAATATTCTGAAAAACAGAAAGTGATCTTTAGGGGCCAAAGGCCAGCTTGCACAGATGTTTACTTCCCAATGGAATTCTTCGTTATATACTGCAGACAACTCAAAGTTATCTCCCCCTCTGCCTTGATGGAATAACAGCAAAGACATATTACTTGCTGCAATATTAATGCCATCTGGAAGGCTGAACTGAATCTCTGACTTATTTGTGCCTAATTTTTCTTCAACCTGAATAAAAAGCTAAGTTTAAAAGACATTTTTAAGTTAAGATACGATTTAGCATGAAGGAAATCAAAATGTATACGTTTCTTAGAAACATTTGGAATAAAGAAAGTCAAAATATTGCTGCAATGCCCAGATCACATAGATTAATATGATGTTATAAAGATAATTTATATTTCTGTTACATTCTGTTACATTATTGATGCAATGTTATTGATTTATTCTGGGTTTTTTAATGTGAATCCTTTTTTTAGTACCAAAAAACTGTTTTTATGTAAATTCCAATTTATGTCACTCAAAAGACACATTAGGGACAACAGTTGAACTGAAGCATAATTTCAATTTAATTTAGTTTATTTATATAGCGCCAAATCACAACAGATGTCATCTCAAGGCACTTAACAAGAAGTCTTTTCAATACATTTATACAAACATTCCAATCAGTTAAAAAGTTTCCTATCACAGCAGATTGCGTCAGTCATTGGCGTGAGGTTGAGCCCTATAACTTTAACTTTTTTCCTTAACCTTAACATGTTGTAGCTTCAGAAAAAGAGATAAAAAGCGTGATTAATAAAAATCCAAGTAATATTAATGCAAGTACCTATTTTTAGTACCTGTTTTTCAGTAGCTGAATACAACTTCTGGTGTATATTCTGTCCTAGCTTGCTTCAAATAAGCCCTCAAATCTGTTTCTGTCTGTAAGTCAAAGTGGCTCAAATGGCTCATTATATATGATTTCCAGTCCAGTGGCTTTAGTTTTATGATACCTAATTTTATGTTTAAATCAAAATAAGGAGTAGGAAGTCCAGCCAAAATAAACAGAGGAGAAATACGTCTCAGACCAACTAAGCAGAAGACTAAGGATTGTGGAATGCTGGTAGTGCTGCTGGTGGTTGTTCTCGGGGTTGCTGAAACACCTGCTCCCACCTATCCCCGCCTTTTCCACCCATCTCCTCCTCTGACCTTATGTACTCAGCCGAAAGCCTCGCCCCTGCAGAGCTCCCCTACCCCTCCCCACCTCACACAACTCCGGCTGAGTCCCAGGTGCAGTAATTATAACAAAGCAGCTGCAGCTGCGTGTCTTTTGTGGGATTTTGTTTCCGACTCCGTGCATGCTGCGATGATGCACGGTATGTGATGAACTGAAGGGGGAGTGTCAGAAAGAGTAGGAGGGTCTTAGAGAGGCGAATGCGAAAATCAAGGCGTCCAATACGGAAGTAAATTTCTTTAAGGTGGATTTGGATATATGATGGACTTTTAAAAGACTTAAGGTGACAATTTTATTGGAGTGTGCTATAGAAGGGTAATATGTGCCTGAAAGAAGCATAATACCCCCCCTTTAAACCAAAAACTAGCCAAGATTAGTGGTGATTCCTAACTCAACTAATGAAAATTATAACAAATGGTGGGTTGAAAAGAGATGTTTTGTGTGTGGCAATCTGGTAGTTAAAGTTAAAGCAGCGTTTCTCAAACTTTTTTTTATCATTCCCCACTTTGGACAAAGGAGCATACACAAGCCCCCCATGCTTTTATCGCCCCAACAGAATGGTGACCATGCCTGATTTTTAAAGTGTTTAATTTATTTAAATAGCCAAGTTAGTCTACAAGTTTTTAAGGGTATAACTTAGTTGGAAAAAGGGGTTGCACACTGGTATAAAACCGGCTCATAAATATATGCTGTCAGTAGTTGCTACATGTAGAACTTCAGCTCACAGTTGGAGAAAATAAAAGTTGTAGTTTTATCAAATTTACAAAGCTTTCAAAAGTACAAAATAAAAATAAAAAATAATAAAGAGCAAATTACTCATCCCTGTATTTCCTCCGTGGTTGACCGTGTGACTTCTCTTACTCTGAAACGTTTCCTGATCTTTTTAGATGTTTGTACATTTTGTAGATGGAATCTCTGATAATGCGGCTACTTCAACTTGTTTTGTTCTGCTGCAATATATTCCAACGTCAAACTCCCAGCCCGATGTTTAAGGTCCCGGTTCTGTTTACAATGATGATCACAATTGTTAATTTATCTTGAGTGTGTTTAATTTTGTGAGAGGGGGGAGCTGGTTGATTTAATTTACAGTGCAGTGAAACATTCACAACGACAGAATCTAGGGGGGGGGGAGGGAAACTATTTAAATCCCATTGATGTCACGCCCCACCTGCAATACCTCTGCGCCCCACTAGTGGGGCTCGCCCCATAGTTTGAGAAACACTGAGTTAAAGTAAGGCAGAACTTACTTCCACCCTTCAGTTTATTACCTATTCAGTCAAAAAGCTCTGCAAGGACAAATGAGGTCAATTGCAGCTTATTCATAAAAAATAGTGTTACAGGGTGTATAACTCTATGAAGGTAATATATATATATATATATATATATATATATATATGGGAACGGGGGCCCATGTTACCCGACCGGGCCCCATGGGTAAAGGCCCGGCCACCAGGCGCTCGCCAACGTGCCCCACCTCCAGGCCTGGCTCCAGAGGGGGGCCCCTGTGACCCGCGTCCGGGCAAGGGAACACTGAGTCCATCTGTCGTTTTCATCATAGGGGTCTTTTTGGCCTGCACTTTGTCTGATCCCTCACCTAGAGCCAAATTGCCATGGGTGACCCTACCAGGAGCAAAAGCCCCCGACAACATAGCTCCTAGGATCATTGGGACACTCAAACCCCTCCACCACGATAAGGTGGCAGCCCAGGGAGGGGCCTGGGCTGCCACCATTGCCTACATGTCATTGTTTTCCATTATTTATCTTTAAAGAAGAGTCTATTTGCCATTTTCAACACCCTTATCATCTGTGAGTGACGCTATGCTTGACCACCTCCAATGCAACCCACTCACGTTTTACAGGACGCAGTTGGACTTTGCCAGTCGATCTAAGTGCGTAATATCAGACGCTTTCAGCAACAGTAGGCTACAATTACGTTTAGTTTTAATTTAGTCTGTGGTAGCCTAATTTAAACCTGAATGTGGTATCCTAATTAAAACACGACCATATAGGTTTCATGCTCCCTTTATTGTCCTCGAGAGTATATTGAGGACAATACAGGACGCAGTTGGACTTTGCCAGTCAATCTAAGTGCGTGATATCAGACGCACTTAGATTGCGTCTTATATCACGCCTATCCCTGCCACAATTTTTTTTTCTCTGGTTAGTACTTTTTATTTATTTATTTATATTTATTTAACCACAGTGTAAGTACAATATTCAGTACCATATTGACATCTTCAATATGGCCACTAATTTCTATAGCGTCTTGACGTCACCAGCGAAGCTCCGTTTTGCCAGAATCAACAGAAGCGCGAGCAGGTAAGCAGGGGAGAGCATGGGCGTAACAACCGCGGGGTACGCGTGGGATGTTGTCCCCCACACTTCCCGTGTCGGTGCCCTGCGTCCCCCGCACTTTTTTTCAGCCTTTACAGCAGTCTTAAGCGTTAATATGTGGTAACGGATTTTTCCGAGCCGTCTTTGAACGCACCGTAAGCTAACGCAGCCAGTGGGTCATGATCGTCAGGTGCTGGAGAGAGCAGAGAGAGCAATGCAGCACAACATGTCTAACAAGCCAGCTGCAGCCAGCAAAAGGCAAAAAACTTTGGACAGTTTCTTCCATACAAGCTGTGGAAGTTGAGTTATGCTGTTGTGTGCAGATAACGTTAGCTTAACGATGTGTTAGATACCGGCAGGCATCATAATTTTAAAAATATATTCGAAATCATATTACTTGGTAACAATAGCACTTACATATTCTCACTGTTATGGGGGAAACTTCAGAGCAATTTATTTTCAAAGAGATCACAGCCATGTCTCTACTCAAAAGGGTTTAAGAACAGCTTTAATTTTATGTGGGTATGCGTTTTTACAACATTTGGGGCGAAAACTGCAAGAATGTTAATTAACAATACTAATGTTGGTGTTTAGCTAAGCTATGTTACCTTGCTAGTTTAAGCTTGTAATGAACCCAATTCTCTTCCATTTTCCAAGTAGAGATAGTTCTCACTATTGCTTTCCACATATTTGAAAGAAATCCTTTGTACACAATATTAGTGATATTAATAATCTTTAAAAGAAAAGTGGATGAGAAGAAAATCAGGGAGGAGGGATAACGCCAGAGGCCAGCAGCAGGGGAGAGGATGCATGTTTTTCCACAGGTAAAGAGAAATTAAAATTGGCTAAGATAATAAGACATCAATTGCTAGCCAAAACTAATCAGGTATCAGGACAGGGTTATTAAAGATTTTTCAAAATTGCTGTCATTCCCACTTCAGAAATATCTTTTGTTTGAATATTAATAGGTAGCTTAGGGAGAAAGCCCTGTGACAGGACAAAAACCAGGCTGCAGAACTGACAGGCAGGCAGAAACAGAAGACTGTTATGTAGCAGGAAAACTGACAAACATTTCCTTTGCTTGCATTAACAATATTGTGATCTGCACGTAAATAGATAAATAACTATTTACCATAACTCAAAAGTAGAGTTCGTAACATGGGACAAACAGAATGTTACAAATAGTTTAGTTAAACAGATACATTTTTTACGAAAACAATCTTTTCCGACTGAATATAAACATTAAAAAAATCACAACTTTATATAAACTAGTTTAATTTCTGAGCTCCTTAACTCCATGATGAAGCTTTACTTCATCATGTCCAAGTATTCATTTGGACCATCCTCTCGTTATTATCTCTGTTGTCTAACTCGAAGACAGCAAATGTTTTTTCAAACAGCTGGATGAATATTTCTTTACTAAAACTTGTCTTTGCTTTAAATAACAAAATCACTGTGAGAACTTAAAATATGACTATTTGACTACAAACATGGAGTAGACATTTCGGGAAGTGCATTTTTGCTGTTTATTTTACATTTTTTATCAGTTTTATTGTTTTCCTGGAATAATCACTTTATTAGAGGACTTCAATCAGACCCTTATGGATGTAAAAGGACAGTTTTGTTTGAGATGGATTGGTTTTTCTCACATTTAATGGACTACAAAGGGCTGAATCACACATTTTATCTCCTTCTGCAGGGGTGTGTGTGTGTGTGTTGGCAAAAGCACTCGTTCCTACAGTTATGACTGTATCATTGATTGGCATCCATAATTGAAATCACAAGACTCTTAGCTTTCTAATGATATAAAATATGTATAAGTTCATAGAAGTTAGAAGTCAGAATTTCAGTGGATTTCAACCAGAAACAGGGCTAGCCCTGAATGCGGCCATCCATTGTTTATGCCACTCGTGGGGTCGTGGGGCTAACTAAACCAGCACACTCATGTAACAGTGATTAAATGGCTTTTTAACCACTGAGAAAAGTATTACTGAATGTGAGAGGATGATAAATCACACAATAGGCCACTGAATTTTTTTTTGTCCCCCTCACTTCTGATATGATGGTTACGCCCTTGGGGGAGAGTATCTTTTTAAATAATGAAATAACCGTTTTTATGGTAATTTTAGTCATTTTTGTGTTTTTGCAATACTTTTCATGGTGCTATGTGTCAGAATTACATTATTACGTTTCTTGTAGGTGGAACATTGAGTTGCTCCGACTGTAGTTAGCGTGACAGTAGCCTATATTGTTCCTTGAAAGTAACTTTTAGTCGTTGTTGTTGTTTATGCTGTTAATGTAAGTGTTGTTTGATCTGCTTGTGTTTGGTGAGCATATAGACTACCTTAACTATGGCATAACAACTTTGTTAGAACCTATCGTGTTAGCTAACCAACTAGCTGCGGCGCGGGGAACGTTGTTGGTGAACGTTGTCATGGTAGCATCAAGCTCAACCAATCAAAGACGTCGCAGTGACACTTTATGATCGTGGGTAGTGTAGTTCTTTGGCCCGATATTACAAATAATTCCAGTTTATCTGCAAACGAGGTTGAATCTTTACAAACCTGTGTCTTCTAAAGGAGCACATACCATTGATTTACACTGTTGTAACTCTTAGTAAGTCTACCTTCGATGGTTATGACATTATGGCTAATACATTCTGGCCAAATATTTTAAAACAAATTATGTAACCTGGATTTACTTTTTTTTTTTTACTTCCAAACAGTCAGTACTTCTCCGTGTGCCTCCATCACAACTTCATCATGTACTGTCGACCAAGATCCTGGCAAGTAGGAAAACTACATTAAAAACACCTTTTGAAAATCAGGGATTTAAGTAAAAAGGAAGCTTCAATACACCTGTAATTTTGCTGTTTATGGATCTTCTACTTAACTTATTTGAGTAACCAGTATGGTTCTCCTCGAACCCTCTATTCAACCTTCTCTTCTATCACTGGACTGGCTCTGTATTAAAAGCAATGGAAATGCTACAAAATAAGTCAGTGGTAGTGGTTTGCAATGTAGAATTATTGTATGTTTATAAAAAAGGAAGGCTTGAGGACCTTTTAAGGAACTTGGAGAGTGATGTACAAGATCTGCAGCCACGGTTGGAGTCTAGTTGGAGTCAAAGACAAAGGGAGGCCCAACAATGTTGGCAACAGGCGAGGCCACAGAACCTGGACAACATGCTGTTGGCTGAGAAAATGGTCCAGATGACATGTATCACTGTCATGTGGGGGAAGCAGTCATCCGTTGTGGGGAATGTATGCCATCTGAGTGGTTTTGTGCAGAGTGTGATGTTTTGGTACATAAACACCACTCTCTGCACAGTAGGCAAACCACCCTTGATGGCTTTTATAAATACATTGCTCCAACAGAGTCTGTGAAACTCTGTGATGGTGAATACATAATCTGTGAACAAGGTTGGTGTTGCCTTTGTAATTGATTGCACATGTTTTTCCCTAACAGAAAACATTAAAATCTTAAATTATTTCGTGAGCAAGTATTATTGTATTATATCTTTCAAATATTGTTAAATCTCATTATGAATGTTCTTTGTCCTTGCAGATCGTTTGCTGCCAATGGCCTTTCCTCAGCTAATATGCTCCTGTGACACTGTTGATTTTGAAGTCTCTGCTGGTAGATCCATTATACTCATTTGCTTAAATGGTAGGATTGCATCAAAAACCAGGTTCTTGTTATTTATTTGTATTTCATGTGCTTTCAGGTCGTTATGATCTTCATGTCCCGGTGCTCACGTGCAAACATTGCACTAAGCCATGGAGCCTTGAAGTCAGTGACTTTGTAAGGAGTAGCTACTGGCCCGCCACCTTGCAAGCGCAGACACTATTTCAACAAGACCTGTTCAGTTCCTTCGAGGCCATGAAAACAGCAAGGCAATTTTATTTGTATGGCACACTTTCAACAGCAGGGTAATTCAAGGTGCTTTACATGATTTGGTGATTTAAAAAAACAAAAAACAAAACAAACAGACATGGAATATAACATTGGAAATTAAAAGTAAAAGAAACACACATTACACATGATACACAATAAAGCAAGAGAAAGATCAATAAAGCAAGAGAGCATGAACACATTTCATACATATGACATCATCTTGCGACCTTCTTCGGGCAAGAAGGTCGCAGCACCGAAAGCTTTCATTCAAATTGATATTGCACAGTATTTGAGTGTGCGGCTGCTATATTTTTATGATTCCAATGGTGATTAAATTCAGCAGCACCTTACAATAAGATTTTGACGGATGAGCGGTGGCCTTTTCCATTTTAGAAAACAAACCATAAAACAAAATTACTTTGTATAGGAACAAAAATATAGAAGGACGAATCCCGGAAGTTTTGTTTTCAAACGTTGCAAAATCAGTTTATTCATTGAACACACCCCTTGAAATCGACGAAACAGAGCCACGGCTAAAATAGCAATAATTATCCATGTATTTAGCCTATGTTTTTATAACATATATTTTCTTACGATGTTGACATATATGTTCAGGCTACACATGTTCTTTTGAAAAAAATTTGCCGGGATATATGTTTTTGTAACCCTAACTTCTCGATCCTAACCCTACCCGGAAACAACCAACTAAGAACTACAATTAAAATGGAGTTGCAATATAAAGTAGTGTAGTTCTTATATGTTTTCTCTATTATGTGAAATTATGAACAGGAATCTTGTAATGTAATTAAATGTTTTATGAGCTTAAAAATGCACCTGTTTGATAAAATTTTATATTTTGTATTTTTAAAAGCGTGAATCCATGTTTTTTCAAGGTTTTGCCCATACTCAGTGGCGCCCCCTACTGGTTTGGCCTCGGTTATAATAGTAGGGGTCAAGAGCTTTCCAAAACTACAGACCATATGTCCATGTGATGTTTTGTTGTTGCGCTGTGGGCCTTCAAATGTGTGTCAGGTTCAAGGTTCAAAGGGCACCCCTAAAGGGCAGGAATTCCCCACAATGTTCAGACTGACATATGTTAACCTGTAGGCTGAGATCTTTCCAATGATGTCTTCACCATTGTCCTACGAAAAAGTTTTATAATTCATGTTCATGCAAGGCAGGGCCTTTGAGGTGTACATTCACAGACGTGCTTAAGGGACACCCTGAATGAAATCAGTTAAACATGTTTTAAGGGATATTTAGTGTCCAAATGTGCTCAAGATATTGGTGCTTGCATTATACACAGTCATACTTTTCAATTTGGACCAGTTTAGACCCAATTTACCCCATAAACTACTAAATGTTTCATATAAATATTTTCCCTTCATCACATTTGCTTATTTGTAGTGATGTGGTCCCACTCAAAAACTATAGAATACTATCTGGGTTCACTAAATGGAGCTCAGCGTAAGTTCAGACAGGAAGACTGGTGTAATTCTTTAATTCATTGTGAAACCACACCCCCTACTATCACCTATATATCTCTCTCTGGCGAGCAGCTGATCATGGGCGTGTATCATTCTGGAATTAACCATCCAGCCATGAAGTTTCTCAACCAATCAATCGCCTGCTGTCAAAAGTTGAAAAACTCTCTTTCACAGTCATTCTGTTGCTTCAGGCATACACTGCAACCCTCCTCCACCCCAGTCACCTTCATCCAGCTCAGCAGAGTCCAGGCCCAGGCTGAAACCCACTCTTCATCTCAGCCTCCATTCCCATTGTTAATAAACAATTGTTCATTCTTAATTAAGTCTCTCCTGATTGAAATATAGTTAGCCCTTATTCTTTACCAGTTACAGTAGGCTATAGCCTAATATAGGGATTTCCAGTTAGTATATCACAAAGAACTTGAATGGATAGAAATAGTTTAGATGGCTGCCAAGAATTGTGAAAATGTTGACATCGCAGAGCTGACTTCCCACTAACCTTGTGAATGCAATTTTGTCAATCTATAACCACAAGTGCCCCAAAAGTTCGCCAATGCATTGTTAATTACTAAACAAGTGGAATAATTGACCATGCCATTACGTTGACGCTGGGTTATGATTGCTTGTTGTAGGAGGGAGGATGCAAATATGGTTACTGTACTTCATTGTTAGCATTTACCCCTTAAAACATATTAAAACTAATATTTGTTATGTCCAAACGTTTTGAAGAAGCAATAGCAAACATAGGGCCTGGGTTACTCTTCTGACAACAATAAACACTGGGAATCTCTGAGCTGGGAATGCTGATGACTGCACTATTTCCAATGACATCTATTAAATTAAACTACTGATAACCTTACGTCTCAAACAGGTTTGCATCTGTCTTTACAGTGGATGACTTATTTACTTGAATGCTTTTGAATTGTCATCTGATAATCGAATAAGACGTTAAGTGTGTCATAGCATTTTTTTAGACAGTATCAAATGTGGTTGATTGGAGACTATGGCATGGGTTGGTCTGGATTATGTGATACAATTAACTGCATCCTCCAGCTATGTCACAACCTCAACATTATCTTAAAATCTTTCCTGTGAGTTCCTTGCCAACAAGCAGCCCCACTGAACAAATAATGAAACAGATTTATAAACGTATGCTTTTTAATTCACAACATTTAAGTGCCAAGAACAGGAACAACAACCACTGTTGGCCCGGCGGGAGAAGAGATGTGGGAGCTCATTCAGTAATGGCCAACTGAACGTTCTCCGGCGGTTCCCAGGATGGGGGCCAGGCTTTTTGACTGAAACAAAGGGCAAAATAAAACAGAGAAATTACGTTTCAACATTCTAAATGATTGTTTGCACTACAAATATTTGCATCTCAAAACAAAAAGTATATCTGCACAGCTAGAGTTTGTTTGCCATATAAGTTTTAGTTATTACATTGAATCATTTAATAACAATGTACAGTATATCATGGCAGTCTTGAGCTTTTAGTAGTGTCTATAAATTTCTGTGATTTAATGACTGGAGTACATACATTTTTTGTATGTTTTATGAACATACAAAATGTACTTATTATGGGTCCTCTGAAAATGTAACCCAATCTGCTGGCTGATTTGGTTTGGGGAAATTCATGGGATTTTACAGAGTACTGGGGACTCTCTGTCCAAATACTCAAACACAGAATAGGATATGTGTTTAACTTAAGGATGTTACTTCAATGTAGATGAGGAAAAGGAACACTATTTTGCTCTTTTCGATCATGAAAAGAAATCACCCTCCTGTCACTGCAAATAAAAGTACAGATATGTTCAATTTCAGTGACTTTTTCCTTTCCAAATTCTCTGTTGACTTTAATAAAATTGAACACAAAAAATTATCTATGTGACCCAGATAAAAGTCATAGAAGAACCAAATTTCATGAATGTTTTTTGTAACAAAGTAGTAAATAGTGCAATCATACCATCACAGAGAAAAATAAGACTTGTAGAAATGATTGTAGACTCAAGACTGCCATGTAATACATACAATTCTATGTAAAATTTTACCACAACTCTGATTTTTTTTTGGAGTGGAATTTTCCCTTTTTCAGACTTTAGTATTAGACAGTGATAACTAGAGAGACAGGAAAGGCAGGTGAGAGAGGGGATGACATGAAAGCTAAAGTTACCATGAGGGGCACGGCAGCCAATGTGCAAGTACTTCCTTGCAGCCCTATGGAAGAGGGTAAAAGAGAAAAAGTAAATCATACTTTTATTTCATAATTAAATCAAATATTCATTTTCTTTCTCCCCCCCAGCATCTAGACATCAGTACCCATATAATCACTAAAACATCATTGTAGGGTTTTCCCCCAGTAGAGTTGTTTGGCCTGTTGATGGGGCTCTGACAACTAACAGAGCCCGGCATTAATTTAAAGTGTATGTGGTCATGTGCTGCTGGTAAGCGGAGGATCGCTGTGATATATGCTTGAAGATAAAGTGCCAGCCAGTAGCAAGTGGCCACTGCTTTGAGAGAAAAACAACACAAAATTGGCTACATACAGTTGTACATGGATGTTCTCCTTATATCTACTAACCTGTTTTTCGCGGCTCTTGGACACATAGTCCACTGGAAAAATGTCAAATTTGCTATGATACTGGCAAGCTGTAAAGAACAACGAAAACATGCTATGAATAAAAAACATTACAACTAATAAGAGCAGTAATACTAAAAAACACAAAAATTGTGGGAATCACCAGAGACCCCGATGATCACCCCACTAAGGAAACTATTATACTATATTTGATTTCTGTAGCAGTTTGGGTTTTACGGGATGGAGTTGCTAGCCCTCCACCCAACCTTCCACCATTTCTGGCTTCTGGTGTGTTTTGGAGTGGTTTGTTAGTCCTCTTCCCTAGCCTATTGCCTCTCTGGTACTGGATTACAGCCTCACACCCCATGAGGCCAGACAGGCTTTTGGGTTGTGTACCAGCTGCCTTGGCACGTCAGGCCCAACCAACTCCTGCTACTGTGTAATGAAGATTGGCGCAGAGGCAAGCACTTCATAACAGCAGCAAGAGTTAGATTTTTGTACTATACATTTTATACACTAAGATTGTATTATACTATATAGTGAATCTCAATTTGTACTGCCCACCTATCCGCCATTGGGTCCAGAGCCTGCCGTCGCTCTGGCCCCCACTTCTGGAACTCGCTCCCACCATACATCCGTAATATTGACTCTCTCTCTCACTCAATGCAATATCATGGGTGTTCATCAGGTCAAAACGTAATACTTGACCCTAATATAGAGACTGCTTGTTTAATAATGAAATCAAAATGCAATAGAGCACATAACAATAAAGATGCAAAATAAAACCTTGAACCTGTAATGCAAAGCACTAAATGTAATAACGTATTTTGTTATTGATCATGCATTACATCATAGGCCATTTTGCCTAGATAATGTAATGACTCACTGAAAGTGTTCTGGGACACTTTGGTATGCATTTTATGATAATTTGGTGCCTTGGCGTATTCTTCTGATATACTTTGCACTACAGTGTGGTAGAATACTGTAGTAATTCTGGGGTATACTGTTATTTTGGGCCTTTAAAAAGCATCACATGTAATTTAAGTTGGAACCAGGATGGAGCAAATGTATTCTTTTTTTCCTTTGCAACTGGCAGGAACAAGTTACTACCGCTAGTAGGTGGTGGCGGAATGTTAATTACAAAAGAAGAATGATGTGTGGTACATTAAGTTTGTCACTTTCCTGCTTCATTTCAATGAATTAATGACAGCCCAAAGTGTGTGACTTATGCGATCAGGTCAAATAATACAGATACACTATTGGAAAAGGGGAGAGACGCAGGAAGAAATACTTAGATGTTAGGTCAAGCTGCTGTTGGGCTCATTCGCTCTACACTGAAAAAAATGATTTTGTGGTGTAGTAATATTTATTAGGTTAACTGTCACGATTTTTATTTTCTAATTGTAAGTATGAGTGAGTACTGGAATTATTCAAGTAAATCTATATATGTCATTCATGTAATAAATAAACAGTGTGGGAAGAGTAAGTTTTATTATGTATTTTCACATAATATTCAAAGGTTTTCATATCATTGCAAATGAACTTAGAAATATCAAGTAAGTTTTAATAGTGTTTCAAGTTATGAATCCGCGCATGCGCCTTGTGACCATGCTCGCCTCCAGGACGCATGCGCGTCTTTAACCGCCTGAACACATGAAGACGGTGACGGCGGTCAAGTTTGATGGCGGCAGGAGCGGCTAAATCACCTTGAAGGTACGTTATTCAGAGGTTTTCCTGCAAATGAAAAGTTCAAATGATGATGATATAAAATATAACATGACCCCAATTTCCATTACCATAGGCTAAATCTTGTAGCGTAATTTTACTAAACTAAGCGCAACGTCCCTGACCATGTGGACATTGGTGGTGCACCCCGGACCTTGCTGTTTTCCGATAATATAATACATCCATGTGCTGTTCCCTGGGTAGGTGCACGATTTGTGAGCTCCACCGTCGTTTTTGATAATTATCTTAAGTTTATGTAGTGTTTATGAAACGTATAGCTCCCGTACGTTCGAGCACGTTCTCTTAATGTGAAGTTAACGATGGTTTTCATAATGTGGCCGGACATGTTTAGGGCTGCAACGAGTGGCATATTTAACTATCCGAAGGTTCATTTACAAGGAAGTTTGATTTAAAAAAAAAAACAAAAACAAAAAAACAGCCCAATGAATTTAGAAGTATTCTGTTCAGCACATGTTCATTCCCAATTTCACGCAGTTTATCATGCTAAATATGATTTTATTTATTGTTATTTCATATTTGTTCCTTACTGTGGCTGTTTTTTTATACCAAATGAAAATACTTTGTCATATTTCAACTAAAAGGACCAACAGAATGCACCTAGGAAAGGCCACTTGTTGAAATCATGAATTTTCCATACTGATTAGCATTGAGTATCTGAAATTGAGATTAATTTGTGGGAATTTGAAAAAAATATTTGATCTATTAAAAAAACATTTGCTGTGATAATTTGCTTGCAAATGCTTCCAAAGGACCATCACCTTAATTGGAGGCCTTTATTTCTAAATCCTTCGTATTGCTCATAACTTGAGATGAACTGTTTAAATTTTGATTCTACATTATTCTTGATACATATGACCCAGCTCTATCCCAACGACATGAATCTAGATCAGCAATGCTCTACTACTTTTTTGAGGAGAGGAACAGAATCACAGTGGCAAAAATGCAGGATTTCCTTGATGTAGCCTAAGATTTACCTTGCTGAAATTGTTCCAATTCTGTATGAAAGATGTGTTATTACTACTATTATTATTGTTAAGAGCGATATTTTAAAATGTTTTGAAAGCATATCATCAAATCGGCATGGGTTTGACAATGGCACAGTTTATTTTGGTTACATGATTTTGTAGTTTTAATGTAGCATTCTGTAGTTTTAATGTCTTATCTTGTCTGTTTTCTTATCCTTAAGCCCAAACCACCGACTTTCTGCTGTTGACACAGTGCCCTCTCAAGCAGCAACTACAACAAGCAGTGTCACAAGCAACGTCATCTGGCTATTCAGGTAAAAAAAAAAATATATATAATTTTAAAAAATGTGTCGTGCTTTGCACTGAATTAGTTGAAAGAGGTTTACCATCATCACAGAACATATAGCCTACTATTCCAAATTAATGTGAAGCAGAATATGTTTTAAATTTTGAAGTTGTGTGCTGCACCTCATAAAATGTAATGGATACAAACCTTGAAAGGACAATCTAATGTTGTATAGTGATATGAATATAGCCCAATAAATGCTGCTTCTCCATTGTCCTTCAAGTAACTTTGAGTATGATGCATTAATCATTTGATTTCTTTGTATTTTACAGCCTCCACTGGGAAAGTTCTCCTGAAGCAGTATTTGATTTGAACTGCTAATGTAAGGTAAATCTAAAACCCTAGGTACCTATCGTCATTAGTTTTAAGTTGACTTTTATACTGATTTATACTGAAAATCTAGTTCTAATCGGGTTTGATTTATTTCTGTGTGTATTTTCCAGATACCAAAAAGATGAAATGGTCTTGTAAAACGTGTAGATTTGAGGCTGACACACGGACAGAACTGTTGAAACACTACAGACTAAGACATGGAATGGTTAGCCATGGCCAGACAGTGCCTTGCCTTTATAAGGGTTGCCCTTGTTCATTTAAGACGTTCAATGCCCTGAAAATTCATTTATCCAGGCAGCACCCCGAAACAGTGACATCAAAAGAGGTTCTATCTTTTAGTTGTGCCCTGTGCAGTTCCGCTTGTTTTGATTCAGAGAGTCAATATTTTGAACATCTTGGGAGCCATTTGAGGAGATTTGAAGTAGTTGCATGTGTATTCAAAAACTGCACCTTCACCTCAAACATATATTCAACATTCGCCTCACACAGGCATAGGAAACATTCTCCACACAGCCTTGAAGACTTTAAAGATGAAGTATTGAAAAAATATTCAGATCCAGTTGGTGCTCAAGATGAGCCATTGTTTGAGACTGAGGAGGAGGATCCTCAACCTTTGATTGAGGGAGACAAGGATCTATCTCGGCTCATAAAGGAGAAGTTTGGCAGCCTTTTTCTTAAGTTAGAGAGCACCTTTAATGTGGCAAACAGGTGCATTGATGAAATTGTTAATGAACTTCAATTCATATCATGCACAGCATCAGTTCCTGTTATAAGAGAGTTGATCGAGTCCACTCTAAGGACCCATAGCTGTGAGTTTGACACAGTTGTGATCTCTGATTTGGTTAAAATTCTCAGCGAAGCACACCCAATAAGCTCAGCTTTGGCAAACGATGGTCCCTTTTCAACATCTTACAAGAGAAGAGAGTTCATGAAGGAACATTTTTCAGTTGTCGAACCAAAAGAGTACATACTCGATGAAAAGGAGTGCAAAACATTCCAGTATGTGCCAATATTGCAATCTCTATCACAGGTTCTGAACAACAAGAGCAATCAAGAAAAACTACTGGATACTAGTAGAAATTCGGCAACAGCCTTACAGTACCAATCTTTTCATGATGGATCCAACTTCCAGATGAATGTTTTTTTCTCTGAAGAGGACAGACTTAGTCTTATCCTGTACATTGATGACTTTGAGGTGTGCAATCCCTTGGGAACCTCAAGAAAAAAACATAAAGTCACAGCTGTATATTGGATCTTGGGAAACATTCCAGCACAGTCTCAATCAGCATTGACATCCATTAATTTAGCCGTTTTGTGTAAGGCAGTGGACACCAAGACATTTGGAGACCAGAAAGTGTTAGAGCCATTGCTAACGGATCTGAGGACTTTAGAAAGAGATGGCTTATTTGTTTCTGGGTTGGGAAAAATTGTCAAAGGAACTGTTATGTGTGTGGTAGCAGACAACCTAGGAGCGCACTCAGTTGCAGGCTTTGTTGAAAGCTTTTCTGCTTCTTATGCTTGTCGTTTTTGTCTTGCTGAGCGGTCTGAGTATCAGTCAAAAGAGGTGAGATCTGGGTTTTTTCAACAGCGAACTGAGGAGCAACATGCAGTACATGTTCAGACTGCTTTGTCTAGTCTGAATGATTCCCCATGCTATGGTGTGAAAAAACAATGTCCACTGTCTGAAAAGCTTGAGCACTTTCATGTTACATCTGGGTACCCTCCAGATGTTCTACATGACCTTCTTGAAGGAATCATTCCATTGGAGTTGGCTTTGTCTTTTGATGCCCTCATCAAGAAGAAGTATTTTTCTCTTTTTGAACTAAATGATGTCATCCTTCAGTTCCCGTACAAGTGGAGTGATAAGACAAATCGCCCTCATCTTGTCCCCGGCAACTTTTCAAACCGTAAAACGGTAGGAGGCAATGCACATGAAAATTGGTGCCTGCTACGTCTGCTGCCTCTGATGATAGGTTTGAAAGTACCTGAAGATGAGCCTGCGTGGCAGATGCTTATGACGTTGAAAAGCATTGTGGAGCTTGTTATGTCACCAAGTCATACAGAGGAAAGCATCTGCTATCTTGACAGTTTAATATCTGAACATCGCAGCAGACTTCTTGAAGCTTTTCCTCAACAGAAGCTCATCCCTAAGCATCACTTTCTTGAACATTATCCCCACCTTATCCGAGAATTTGGTCCTGTCTCTGCTCTGTGGACCATGAGATTTGAGGGGAAACACAGCTTCTTCAAGAGAGTTGTCAGGCACACAGGATGTTTCAAGAATATCTTGCTTTCTCTAGCAAATAAGCACCAGCTTATGATTGCAAACCATCTCCACCAATCAAATGCAGTCAAACCATCACTCTTGGTTACAAAAACAACAGAGGTGGCATTGGATGTTCTGAAGGATGACATTAACGATCCATTGAAGTGCAGATTTCCAGGTGTCACAAGAGTACATATTGCCAACTCTGTGAACTGTTCAGGGACAACCTATGCTGCTGGAATGGTGGTGTGCCATGGTTCTACTGCTGGCTTGCCAGACTTTGCAGAGGTGCTTCAAATCATGATAGTTCATAACAAACCAGTGTTTGTCATCAGACTAAAAATGGCATGGTACAATGAGCACCTTAGAAGTTATGAGTTGGAGAACACAATCAATGAGAAAGTAATTGAGCAAAAGGATCTTCCAGATTTTTATCCTTTGGCAGCATACACTCTGGCAGGAAGACGTCTGGTAACCTTGAAGCACCACATTTGCTTCCCTTATTAGTGGTCACAAATGCGGGATGTATGTTAAAATGTGCGTTTGATGTGAAATGAAAAACTGCAGATAGTGATCATATTCTAACATCAGCACTGTACATAGTTGTAACTTAACATTAGAATGAATGTCTGCAAAAATTAACAAATATTTTTTGTGTTTCTGATACAGCTTTCTCTGCCAGGATGGGCACACCAGCAAAGCTCCGCATCATTTTTGGAGACGATGATATTCGCAAGCTCATTCTACCTGAAGGCATACCAGGCAGCCTTGCACACCTTATTTGTGCCATCCGAGAATCTTTTGATATTCCTGGGGATTTTTCTCTGCTTTACCAGGACATGGATTTCAGTGGTCAGTTTTTCACTCTGAGCAGCATTGGAGATGTGGAGGATAAGGCAACATTAAAAGTTGTACCAGTCAAGCCAGTTATGCTCACTCTCAATTCAGTGGAAGAAATGGAGTTTGACTCGCCTCCACCACGAGAATCCTCTGATACTGTCTCCACCCACTCTTCATCATCAGACACCACCATTCTCTCCTCCCCTGATGAAAGCGGAACTTCCCGACGCTCTCAACCATGGCCAGCCAGATTCTACATACCAACATTTTCCTTTCATGTAGAACCACATTTGCAGGCTGGAAACCAGGCATTCCTGAAGAACGGTGCCTTGCTCAACAACCCAAGTTTGACAAGCAGCATACTGGAGAAGCTTGCAGAAGTGGTTTTTGGTTACACGGCATACCCCACAGGGATTCAAATTTTAACAGTGGTCGAAGCCTTAATTGAAAAGTTCCCATGCCTCAGGGAACCAGGGTCTTTTAATGGCCTTTATGGGTGGCAGCAGAGGATGAAATGGAAAATGGGGAATTACCGTGCTAAATTGAGAGGCCGTCAACTTGCCTGTCCAGAGCTGGAAGTGAACTCACTGAAAAGACAGAGGTCAAATGAGAATGGTTCAAGCAAAGGCATCAAAAAGCCCAAAAAAGCAGAAGTAAACTACCTGCCTCCACTGCCAGTTGGGGACACAGAAGCCACTTTAGAGAAGGAGAGAGTAGACATGCTACAAGAAATTAAGAAGAAAAACAATGAGAGGATAATATCTGAGAAAATGGAAAGATCCTTTTCCCTCAGAAGACAGGAAGTTGTAAAGCAGTGCCCCGCCATTCAAGATTTCCGGGAGAGATGGCCTGCTCTTTTCTCTGAAACTCAGGTAAAACAAGTGTGTGTGTGTTATAATTCTATTAAGAAAAAGTGTTTATTAAAAAGTAAATAGCATAATTGTACCTTCTTTTTTCAGATAATGGAGGAATTCAAAAGAATTACAACAA
Source organism: Valencia hispanica (assembly GCA_963556495.2). Classification (NCBI taxonomy): domain Eukaryota; kingdom Metazoa; phylum Chordata; class Actinopteri; order Cyprinodontiformes; family Valenciidae; genus Valencia; species Valencia hispanica. The sequence continues at coordinate 49,521,382 of OY747701.1, forward strand.
TCCCCTTGGAAAGAACCTTTCTAACTAAGCTGGACTTCTACACACCAAAAATGCAGGAGATATTCAGCAAAAAAGGCGGAGTAGCTGGGAGCAAAATACGACCACTTCTGGATTCACTCAGTTTGGTAAAGCAGGGGTTCCCAAACTTTTTTGGCTCAAGACCAATTATAGAAATTTGATGTCTTGATGGGACCCAAGCCGGATATTTCTTTGTCACACACACTCACAGTGAGAAAGAGAGGGGAGAGGGGGGGCAAGCAGATGGTGGAGGAGGAGGAGGAGGAAGAACAGGAGGGGGGAGGAAGAGGGGGAGAAAAAAGTAGGGGGAAGGAAGTGGGAGAAGGGGGGAAGAGGAGGAAGGAAGTGGGAGAAAGGGGGAGGAGGAATAAAAAGGAGGAGGGGGAAGTAAGGGCGAGGAGGAAGATGAGGAGGAGGAAGGAAGTGGGAGAAAGGGGGAGGAGGAATAAAAAGGAGGAGGGGGAAGTAAGGGCGAGGAGGAAGATGAGGAGGAGGAGGAAGGAAGTGGGAGATGGGGGGGGGGTGATGAAGAGAAGGAAGAAAAGGGGGAGTAGACAGAAGGAGGAAGAGAAAGAGGAAAATGAGGACAAGCAGGAGGAGGAGGAGAACGAGGGAGGAGGAAGAGGAAAAATGAGGTACTGTAGGTAGTTGGAGAAGAGGAGTGGCAACAAGTGGCAAATTCAAAATCACAAAAGATCCACTTTGCGTCCGGACCCCATATGGTACTTCCTACACAAGTATCTTCTGTCTGTTAAAACAGCCACATGTTGAAGCCAGACGGGAGGCCATTATTCGTGCCCTGATGGAATTCCTGGGGGAGTCTTCAGGGGAGCTCATAAAGGACTACAAGGTAAATTCAAACATTTTCAGATCACAATGTTCACTTGAGTACACTAAATTGTGTTCTTAAAAAAATGTCATTATTCAGTTCAATTACTTTGGCTCCCTTTGTGGTTTACAACTTTTTATTTTGCATGCTGGTGGGCCTGAAAACCGTTTCTGTCCTTGGTCCGACAAAAATTACTAAAATATGTTTACTTGAATGATAAAAAAAATTTATATTGCTTGATGAAATTTTGTTTAATGCATGAAAAGCAAAAATGAAAAACAGTGAAATTTGGGGTGACGATTTTCTTTCCTCGCTTCTCTTTTCTCTTCTTTGTGTTCTTTTCTGTCTCCTCCTTTCCTTTCTCCTCTTCTCTCTCCCATTTTCTCTCTTTTAATCAGTGTTTCCCATAGTGAGACAGGAAATAAAGTTCAGGAATCACTGGAGTTGTGTATAAGGTCCATAAGGCCTGATTTACTACAGGTTGTTTGTGAATGTAAAAGCAATGGCAAACTTAAGCTATTTTTGAAATAATGATATTTTTGACAATAGTCTGCAACTTGAATAAAAAATTAAGCTCTACTATGCACCTGAACATATTTCCACTTTTATATTTTACAGGGTATCAGCAGAGAGGCAGCTCAAGAGGACCAGGCTGAGCAAATCCTGAAGATTTGTGTCTACCACACAGGAGAAGAAGATGAAGGTGCATCCGACGCTGATGTGTCGATTGTGGTTGAACGGACTGAGGTACTTGACAACTGTGGAAGTGTTGCAAAGGCCTGTCTCCTGCTGATGGGCATTGTTTATGCCATGAACTTGAGTTACCCACCAAAAATTAAGTACACTTTTGAAGTGTTCCAGAAGATTCTTCTAGAGCTTGATGTCCTTAAGCTGTCCCCCAAGATCCTGTCTCTGCGAAACAAGCTTATAGCTTGAGTGCACAGGTTTGACCCAAGAGTTGTCCTTTTCAAAGAGGGAATTAAAAGAGAAAAAAAGTGGCACTTTGTTTATGTGGCTATTTGTCTATGTTCTTGTTTTAATGATGTTATTTTTATTTCAATTTGTTGCACTTTATGAATGTGTGCTATCTTCGGGTCGAGGAAGAAGGGAAGGAATAAAGGAGAAAAGGAATGAAAGGAAGTTAGATCAGCATTTTCAAGGTAAACCAGAGGTTCTCAACTGTTGGATTGTGGGGCCATTTTCAAATGGTTACAGATGTGAGTGTTGTATTGTTTATAAACCTGTTGGAACATGCTTTATTGAAAAACATATTTTCACCAAATAGTTGTCCTTTCAAAGAGGGCACTAAAAGGAAAAAAAGGCACATTTGTTTATGTGGCCATTTGTCTATGTTCTCATTTTAATGATTTTATTTCAACTTGTTGCACTGTATTAATGCATGCCGTCTTTGGGTCGAGGAAGGAAGTGAAGTTAGATCAGCATTTTCAAGGTAAACCAGAGGTTCTCAACTGTTGGATTGTGGGGACATTTTCAAAGGTTCACAGATGTGAGTGTTGTATTGTTTGCGAACCTTTTGGAACATGTTTTATTGAAAAATCTATTTTTTCACAGAAAAATAAATGTATTGAATTAACAGTTGCCTCATTTTTAAAGTCATTGTTTCAATACACAAAAACATTAAGAACAAATTTAGGCAATTTAAGCTGCGGAAAATTATGTAGAATGCTGTGTAAATGTTATTTACATATAGTCCATAAATAAAACTAAAAAAGGTATTTAAAATTACCTTGAAAGGCCATTGATTTTAGGTGAGATTTTGCAGTCAATAGTCTGAGTAAAACTTACAAAGAAGGAGAGAGTAAAATTCAATGTCCATATTAATTATAATCAGTAAATTACTCGAGGTTTTCAAGTAAAAGCAACTTGTATCCTGCAAGTAAGGTTTACTTGATGATCGCCCTTGTAGAATTTACTTCCAATTGCAAGTGCAAAAAGTTTCCTAGGTTTTCTTAAGTAAATAACACTCCAAATTTTTTTCAGTGTAGGTGAAGTTCGAATAATGATCGAAAAGTACCCAATGAATATCAAATAGTAATTTTGTTTGAAATGTCCATCCTTTATTTGCAGGTGAACATGGTAAGTAAATTCTGTAAATATTCATTTTTTTAAAACATAAGAACACTAATAAATGTACAATAAATTTAAACACTAATAAATGTACATTAAATTTATCACAAAATACGCTACTACATGGTGTCCCACAGAAGATGTCTGTGTGCTACAGACAATGTTAGTGCCATAGAACTGCATAAAGTACAGTTAAGTTTCAACAACGCCTGCAAAGATCAAAAGATGTACCACCACCATAGTCAAGACTGCCCTTATTGCTCTGCATCTTCTATTCACCACTTACCTGTTGGCGGCTACCATTTTCTTCTTTGCCTTCATCTCCCCTCTCTCCATCAATCCCAGCTCTTTTTCTGGGTCTTTCAGTCCCTCCATATATTCTCTCTCTCCTCTTTCAAACTCCTACCCTCTAACAAGCCTTCAAAAAGGCACACAATCTTTTCCAGCACCGCATGAGCCACCACTGGCAGCTCAAAGGGGCACTGGAGCTGGGCTGTGTACTTTTTTCTTTGTGGCCTGTACCTTCCCCACAACAAAAGGGAAAGTATCCCAGGGCCTTAAGTTTCTCCACCTTAAATCATAGAAACAAACACAACAAATATTTTCAAGGCAGCATTCAAAAGGCAAACCATTTTTTCGCAGTATCAAGTGAATTTGACTAATTGAACAGACAGACAAATTATGCTGCAGAGTCAATGCAATATGTTTTAACAATATCAAATGCAGGGTGCTGGAAACTGGCAGTTAATGGGGACATATTAAGAGAAAAATCCACTCCTACAGTGTTTTTGAACATTTATTTGGGTAACCTGAGTGTCTATCAACCCACAAAATGGAGCGTTCTCAGATTGCTGGTTTCTACAGGGTCACAAACCTCCTCTGCTGCTTGATTCATGACCAAAGCACAGCACAGATGTTTTATATAAACCACAGGGGACTGTTTAAAAAAAGAAGGAAAAGGTGAAGAATATTTCTTTTTTAATTAAAATGATAGACCATTGTACATTACCTACCTTGATGCACCTTGAATTTGCACCATTGCTCTTTTCCAGGCAAAGAGGGCATTGTCGAAGGGTGAATCCACCTGGCATTTTTGCTACAGACAAATAAACAAAGAAAAAAAAACAATTATATATAATTATTGACATGCCATGTGAAAAAAAAGGATTTAATTTGACGACACCTGATGTGATCATATCACATATTTCAATGATTTTAACCAAAAACATAAAGAAGGATATAAAATAAATCTTATTTTCACCCATAAGGAAAGTTGTGTGGCCATAGAACAAATCAGTATCACCACAATAAATGATTATTTCCTTCTATATCACCATGTATGAAATCTGACTACCGGTACTCTGCTGGTTTTCAAAATAATCTCCTTCTTATCTGAATGTGTATCTGTGGTGTAGCTCAGCGTCAACCCCAGAAAATGCGGAAGTACAAGCCTATAGCCAACAAAAGCCTTTGTACTTCCGCATTTTTGAGGGTAAGTGCTGAGGAGACACAGAGCATGGTCAACAACAGCAGGCTAGATAGAATTAAGGTTGAAAATCATCAACGTAGTCCTTTAAGACAAATTGCATATTAAGTAATCCAGTTATGTAAAAGGTGATATCAAAGTAAAACCTAGATGGGTAGCATCATGTACCACACAAATGACAGGGTAATATCACAAAGCAACTTTTAATTTCTGTTAATAACAAGTTTCATCCTAGGCCAAATAATTTGTAATCTTAATGTGTGAATTATTGGTTAAATGCTGGTAGAAGGTAGAATTTTAATAGGAAATAGCCTAAACATTAATTAATGTAGTACTGTAATTGGATTGCTCTTTGAATAATTACCATTTATTGCTTTGAAAACATTGAGCTCCCTTTGTTCACTGTTTAATATAAATTCCATATTATTATATTATTATTATTATTATTATTATTATTATTATTATTATTATTATTATTATTATTATTATTATTATTATTATTATTATTAATAATAATAATAATAATAATAATAATAACAGTCCGAAATACTGATATGGACTCGGCTAACCTCTTGGGGTTAATTTATCACATTAGTTAAAAACTAAATGTATACTAAAACAAACACTTATTCAGTCTGTTCATTTATGATGCTGTGGTCCACCTTGTACAGGTAATAATAATACATTTGATTTGTAGCGCACCTTACATTTAAAATAAAATCTCCAAGTGCAGGTATCAACAGTGTGGTTCTGGAAGTAAAAATCCAATTCATTTTCTCCTTAGCTGATTTGATTATTAGCTATAATGTCATAACCATCGAAGGTAGACTTACTACGAGTTACAACAGTGTAAACCGATGGTATGCGCTCCTTTAGAAGACACAGGTTTGTAAAGATTCAACCTCGTTTGCAGAAAAACTGGAATTATTTGCAATATCGGGCCAAAGAACTACACTACCCACGATCATAAAGTGTCACTGCGACGTCTCTGATTGGTTGAGCTTGATGCTACCATGACAACGTTCCCCAACAACGTTCCCCGCGCCGCAGCTAGTTGGTTAGCTAACACGATAGGTATTAACAAAGTTGTTATGCCGTAGTTAAGGTAGTCTATATGTTCACCAAACAAAAGCAGATCAAACAACACTTACATTAACAGCATAAACAACAACGACTAAAAGTTACTTTCAAGGAACAATATAGGCTACTCTCACGCTAACTACAGTCAGAGCAACTCAATGTTCCACCTACAAGAAACGTAATAACGTCATTCTGACACATAGCACCATGAAAAGTGTTGCAAAAACACTAAAATGACTAAAAATATCATAAAAACTGTTATTTCATATTTTAAAAAGATACTCTCCCCTGCTTACCTGCTTGCGTTTCTGTTGATTCTGGATAAACGGAGCTTCGCTGGTGACGTCATGATGTTGTGCGCCTCAATTCGCTATAGAAATTAGTGGCTGTATTGAAGATGTTAATATGGTACTGAATATTGTACTGACATTCATTAATTGAAAATTCTATCCAAGATGGCGCCGCGAATGGATGCCCTGGTACTTCAGTGCGTTATTTCTGTATTGTTTTTGTGCGTAATTTGTGTTTCTGGTCACTCCTCTGGGTATTCTTACTCCAGAGAAGAGCTCCTTAACTACAGGACTACAATGCCTGTGGATTTATTTCCAGTATTTGTCGCATCTGCGGCGGATTTACTACAAACTCTGATCAGAAAAGTGAGACGCCGAAGGAGAGGAAAGCGAGCTGGTGCGCTCGTGCGTCTGAGGAGACGTGGACTTCGGACTGCCCTACCTGGGATCTTCCTCTCCAACGTACGCTCACTCCGGAATAAAATGGACGAACTGGCCCTGATGAGAAGCATGAACAGAGACTTTGCCTCATCTTGTGTCTTATGTTTTATGGAGTCGTGGCTCTGTGAGGACGTCCCGGACTGCACGCTCCAGCTGGAGGGCTTTCATCTGCTCCGCGCGGACCGGCAGGCCACTCTCTCCGGTAAGACTACAGGTGGAGGCGTCTGCTTCTACATTGATAGTGGCTGGTGTACAGATGTGACAGTGATTGCTCAGCACTGCTCTCCCTCTCTGGAATATCTTTTCATTCACTGCAAACCGTTTTATTCTCCGCGGGAGTTCGCTTCATTCATTCTGGCCGCTGTTTACATCCCGCCAGACGCGGACGTGCGCGCAGCTCAGTGCGCCCTCGCAGAGCAGATACTGTACATGGAGTGGATTTATCAGGACTCTCTGATTATTGCTCTTGGAGACTTTAATAAAGCCAATCTAAGAGAGGGGAACTTCCCAAATATAAACAATATATTAAATGGCCGACCAGAGAGGAGAGGACACTGGATCACTGTTACAGCACGATTAGCGGGGCCTATCACGCAGTGCCCCACGCTCCACTCAGACTTTCGGATCACGTGATGATCCATCTGATCCCCGTGTACAGACAGAGGCTGAAGCTCTCCAAACCTGTCGTGAGGACTAAAAACTGTGGAGCAACGAGGCTGTGGAGGAGCTTCGCACGTGTTTAGTAACTACAGACTGGGACACTATGAGGCCTGCTTCTAACAGCTTGGATGAGTTTACGGATACTGTCACCTCCTATACACACTTCTGCGAGGACAACATTGTGCCATCACGCACCAGGGTGAGTTATAATAATGACAAACCCTGGTTTACTCCTAAACTCAAACAGCTGTGGCTAGAAAAGAGGAAGGCATTCAGAAGCGGAGACAGGGACTGCTACAGAGTGGCCAAGTACAGGTTCAGAAAAGAAGTGAACACTGCTAAACACCAGCACTCTGAAATATTCAGCAGCAGATCTCAGAGAACGACTTGGCCTCTGTGTGGAAAAGTTTTAGGATCCTTACCAACTACAAGCCTAAAACTCCCCACTCCACTGATGACTTGCTGTTGGCCAACACCCTCAACGACTTTTACTGCCGTTTTGACCACCCACCAAGCAGCCCTCACACCTCCACCAGTCCCAACAATAGAGACACTTTGGACACTCATCCCCCCACCCCCACCACAGAGCAATTAACACCATCAAAGACTTCACCCACAGCAACCCCCTCCTCACCCCTCACCTATGACGAACTCACAACAACTCCAACTAAAACCCTTCAAATTCATGAAGCAGATGTGAGGAAACAGTTTAAGAGCCTAAATGCTAGAAAAGCTCCCGGCCCAGACGGTGTGTCTCCTGCCACTCTCAGAAACTGTGCAAATGAGCTGGCCCCAGTGTTCTCTGGCATTTTCAACTCCTCACTGCAGGCATGTCATGTGCCTGCCTGCTTCAAGACCTCCACCATAGTCCCTGTCCCCAAGAAGCCAAGGATCACTGGACTTGATGACTACAGACCTGTGGCTCTGACATCTGTGGTCATGAAGTCATTTGAGCGCCTGGTTCTGTCCTATCTCAAGACCCTCACGGCCCCCATCCTGGACCCTCTGCAGTTTGCCTACAGATGCCAGCAACATAGCTCTTCACTTCATCCTGCAGCATCTGGACTTCCCAGGAACCTACGCCAGGATTCTGTTTGTGGACTTCAGCTCTGCCTTCAACACCATCCTCCCAGACCTTCTCCGAGGCAAGCTATCCCAGATGAACGTGCCTGATCCCATCTGCAGGTGGATCACTGACTTCCTCACGGACAGGAAGCAGCATGTGAGGCTGGGGAAGAATGTCTCGGACTCTCGGACCACCAGCACCGGCTCCCTCAGGGCTGTGTTCTTTCTCCTCTGCTCTTCTCCCTGTACACCAACTGCTGCACCTCCAACCAGCAGTCTGTGAAACTAATTAAGTTTGCAGATGACACCACCGTTATTGGACTCATCTCGGACGGGGATGAGTCTGCCTACAGGATGGAGGCTGAACGTCTGGTGTCCTGGTGCAGCCGCAACAACCTGGTGCTGAACGCCCAGAAGACAGTGAAGATTATTGTGGACTTTAGGAAGCACACAGCCCCACTCCCCCCCATTCGTCCTGACTGACACCCCCATCACCACTGTGGACTCATTCCGCTTCCTGGGTACCACCATCACCCAGGACCTCAAGTGGGAGCCCACCATCACCTCGGTCATAAAGAAGGCCCAGCACAGGATGTACTTCCTGAGGCAGCTGAAGAAATTCAACCTGCCAACACGGATGATGATGCAGTTCTACACTGCAATCATCGAGTCCATCCTCACCTCCTCCATCACCGTGTGGTATGCTGGCGCCACCATCAAGGACAAACAGAGACTGCAGCGTGTTGTGTGCTCTGCTGAGAAGGTGATTAGCTGCAGACTCCCATCTCTGGAGGACCTGTACACCTCCAGGACACTTGGGCGTGCAGGTCGGATCACAGCCCACCCTTCTAACCCTGGACACAGACTGTTTGACCTGCTCCCCTCAGGCAGGAGGCTCCGGTCCATTCGGACCAGAACCTCTCGGCATAAGAACAGTTTCTTCCCCTCTGCTGTTGGACTCATGAACAATAACCCTAAGACTGTTCCCACCACCCGCTCAGTTACATTACCCATATTGTGGTTTATTGCACCTGTCTGATTTGCACCGATCGTTACCTGCAATCATGTATATAACAATCTGTTTAGCATATTATATTTTTATTTAAGTGTTTGTCTGTTTGTTCTTGTATGTTTGCACAAAGTACCGGAGCAATTTCCTAATGTTGTAAACCTACCCAACATTTGGCAATAAAACCCTTTCTGATTCTGATTCTGACATTGTGGTTAAATAAATAAATAAATAAATAAATAAATAAATAAATAAATAAATAAATAAATAAGTACTAACCAGAGAAAAAAAATTGTGGCAGGGATAGGCGTGATATAAGACGCAATCTAAGTGCGTCTGATATCACGCAGTTAGATTGACTGGCGAAGTCCAACTGCGTCCTGTATTGTCCTCAATATACTCCCGAGGACAATAAAGGGAGCATGAAACCTATATGGACAGACTAAATTAAAACTAAACGAAATTGTAGCCTATAGGCTACTGTTGCTGAAAGCGTCTGATATCACGCACTTAGATTGACTGGCAAAGTCCAACTGCGTCCTGTAAAACGCGAGTGGGTTGCATTGGAGGTGATTAAGCCGAGCGTCACTCACAGACGATAAGGGTGTTGAAAATGGCATATATATATATATATATATATATATATATATATATATAGATAGATAGATAGATAGATAGATAGATAGATAGATAGATAGATAGATAGATAGATAGATAGATAGATAGATAGATAGATAGATAGATAGATAGATAGATAGATATATATATATAGATTGATATATATATAGATATATATAGTTAGGTTAGCTCCAGATATTCATAATATCTTAATCTGTCATCATTATTTATTAAACATATAATTTCAATAAGACATGATTAAATTGTGCTGCATCAGCATAACTTTTACAGTCAATATGTTCAATGCCTAGCAATTCTTTTTTTTCTTTTTTTCTTAATTAGCAGGAAAACATTTTTAGAGAGCAGATCATTATTTTGTTGGATTGTTTTAGATTTGCATAATCTATCCAATTTTCAGCACAACAAAATGACAGGCAGTCAATAGTTCCTGGTATAAAGGATTCAGTTTAGCTGCATAAAACTCAGCTCTAGTAGACATCCATCATAGATGTCAAAATCAATGTAGCCTGAGTCCCAAACTTGTAGGAAGTTTACTGTTATCCCTCTTCTGAAATATGATCCCTTTGACTCATTTAGAATTGATTCTTATACACCTCAAGCAACAAGTTTGTTGCTAGTCTGAGTTGATGAATGAGGAGAAAAAAGTAAAGAGGAGATATAGATTTTTTGTCAGATTGAATTAAGCAGTACCAGAACCTCCAATTAGCCATTTTTCATGTGTCAAATTACATCACAGAAGCTGTAGCATTTTGTGATGACACTTACTGAGGAAAAAAGACTGAGGGAGAGAGACATAAAGAAAAAAAGAAGACGGGTTAAAAAGGAGAATAAGGGAGATGGGTTTGACCTGAAGAGACATTCGATAAATGTCAGGAAGGAAATGGCATGAAGACAGATACCAACATAAAAGGGGATTGGGAGGAAAGAAAAGGTCACCGGTGAAATGGATAGGAAAAGGTATAAATGACGAAATTATTGATTCTGGTGTTTCTTTAAGTTGTGTCGTTCAACTTTTCACAAACAACTTTGGCAGAATCCCAGCAACTCTTCAGTTTGATATGGTGAAAAAAAGGTAGGCCTACATGGCCTGTACTTGTATAGCTTTACACAACATTCAGTCACTCACCTATTCATACACTGATGGTGGTAAACTACATTGTGGCCACAGCTGTCCTGGAGCACACTGACAGAAGTGAGACTGCCATTCAATTGGCACCACTGGGCCCTTTGACCAGCACCTGCAGGCAAGGCCTCTGAAGTGTCTTGCCCAAGGACACAACGACTGAGATGGACATGAGTGGAGGTTCGAACTGGCAACCCACAGATTCCCCCATTATTACTACCTCCTTTATTCTCCATCCCTACCTGTTTCATCTCTCCTCCCTACTACTGTAGGCTACCTTATCCCCCATCCATTCATCTCTCATTCTTCATTCTCCCTACCTCCTCCAACCCTCATCATTATCTCTCTTATCCTGGATCTACATCCCCCTGTCCTTCTATCCTTTCCTTCTATCCTTGACCCTACTTCCTTCCTATCTAATATCTACTTATCTCCTCCTTTCCATCATCAGTCATCCTCTTCTCCCTAATCTTTCATCCCTACCTCCCCCACCCCTGGCTCCCTCATCCACACTTCTCTTATTCTTTATTCCTCATCTCTAGGCATTTTTTATTTGTGTAGCACACTTTCAACAAGTTAATTCTAGGTCAAGTAAATATCTACATCTATCATTCTTCATTCTTTGTCCATATCTCCTCCAAACCTCGAGGTTTAGCTGTGTCTCCAGGGCTCCATCCTGGGCCCCCTCTTATTTAAAATCTACATGCTCCTACTAGCCCAGATTATAATAACCAATAAGATTAGCTACCATAACTATGCAGATGATACTCAGCTCTACATTACAATGTCACCAGGTGACTTTGAACCCATCCAAACCTTAAGTAAATGCATTGAGCAAATTAATGGATGGATGTACCATAACTTTCTCTAGCTGAACAGAAACCAAACAGAGGTAATTACTTTTGGACCTAAAGAGGAACGATCAAGAGTCAGCACACAGCTTCAGGTAATATAACTAGAAACTACTGATCAGGTCCGAAATCTAGGTGTAGTAATGGACTCAGTCCTGAACCTCCAGGGTCACATGAAGGCAATAACAAGGTCAGCGTTCTATCACCTGAAGAACATTTATTAAAGGACTGATGTTGCAACAGGACCTCGAAAACTCATCCATGCATTTATCTTCAGTTGGATTGATTACTGCAACAGCGTCTTCGCAGGTCTGCCTAAAAAATCAGTTAGACAGCTGCAGCTGATCCAGAACGCTGCTGCTGGTGTCCTCACTAGAACCAGGAAAGTAGAGCTCATCACCCCAGTTCTACAGTCTTACACTGGCTCCCTGTAGCTCAGAGAATAGACTTCATAATACTTTTACTAGTTTATAAACCATTGAATGGCTTAGCACCAAAGTATGTTAAAGATCTACTGTTACTGTACCAACCCACCAGAACACTCAGGTCTTCTAATTCCAGTCTACTCAACATCCCTAAAATTAGAACCAAACATGGAGAAGCAGCTTTCAGTATATATGCTCCTCTAATCTGGAACAAACTTCCAGAAAAATGCAAAGCTGCTGAAACACTGAGTTCTTATAAATCTTTTAATCACGGCTAAAAACCCTTCTGCTTAGAGCTGCCTTTGAGTAATGTTTTCATGTACCACATGCTTTGTGTGTGCTTCATGTTTTATTGCTGTTTCTACTTAATCCTCTAATCATGTAAAGCACCTTGAATTGCCTTGTTGTTTAAAGTGTTCTATACAAATAGAATTGCCCTACCTTTATCCATCCCATCTCCATCTCTACTTACCTTGTACCTCATCCCTACCTTCCTCATTTATGGCAGGTTATGTGTATGCATTTGCTATGGTCTCTCCTGCCTGTGGTGGCAAAGAGCATGTTAAATTTGTTCATGCTATGATATCAACAAATGACCTTTAGAACATGGATTGAAAGAGGTAGATGTGCAACTTCTACTTGGTGCAAAAAAAAAAAATACTGTTAGCTAATAGAACTCCTTCATTTGAAATTCTGTATTTTGTCAAATACTATAAATGCAATGTCTTATAAATTATTCTGCACCGAGTCTCTCACAGCATTTGGTACAAAAACACACAGATGGAGGTCTTTATTATCAAGTTGCTGTTTATAATAATGAATCACCAGGCTGTAATTCTGTGTCTTAGCCTTACATATAGTTGAGCAGGCTATTTAAAATAAGAGGTGTTCTGAAGAACAGAACATTTTGTCTTTCAGTGATTGATTTGAAGATAATTAATTGTGACCAGATCAGATGATTTTCATTGGCTGCTCTAGTTTTTTTTTTAATCTTACAAAATTAAATTTTTAGTAAATTTGATGCTTGGACATACTTAAATAGTTGAGCAAATTGTATTTATCTGAAATAAAATTATTATATTATGTTGACAGGAGATATCTGAAAGAAGGGACTGATTTCAGTAGTAGTCCCCAACATTTTCATCCATCCATCCATCCATCTATCCTTTGCATGGCTGCAGCGGGGCTGGTGCCCATCTCCAGCAATCATTGGGCGAGAGGCGGGGCAAACTCTGGACAGGTCGCCAGTCTATCAAAGGGCAACAAAGAGACACACAGGATGAACAACTATGCCCCCACACACTCATACCTAAGGGCAATTTAGAGGTTTACCAATTAACCTAACACTCATGTTTTTTGGACTGTGAAAGGAAACCAGAGTACCCGGAGGGAACCCACACATGCACAGTGAGAACATATAACTCCATGCAGAAAGACACCTGGTCGGGATTCAAACCCAGGACCTTCTTGCTGCAAGGCAACACTGCTACCAACTGCCTCACTGTGCAGCCTCCCAACATTTTCAAATAACTGTAATAAAGATAGTGATTTCCTTTCAAAGATAATCTGTAACAGTACACAAATCAGTCCATTGTGTTTTAACATATTGAAATCTGAAACATGTGGCGTGTTCAGCCCCTCTTACTCTGATACTCCAAGATAAAATCCCCCACAGCCAGCTGCATTCCGAAGTCATCTAAATAACACATAACACTTAGCCTGACTGTGTCATTTATTCTTTGCTGTTCTGTGAAGGCTTGTTAGACAACAATACAGAACAAATATCATCATAAAGACCAAGGAATGTGCCTTGTTAAAGGTTGTAAAGGTTTAAATCAGGACTATGTTACAAAGCAATGTTCCAAGCTGAGAGCATTTCATTGAGCATTAGAAAAACAGCCAAGAAGCCCATGGTGACAGCTAAGGTGGGAGATTCAGTTGACAGGAAGTATTCTATTCCACAAATGTGGGTTTTATGGAAGAGTGGCAATAAGAAGGCCATAGCTAGAAAAAAAGCCATAAAAGTCATGTTTGCAGTTTGCCACATACCAAGGGCCACAGCAAACATGTGTAAGAGATGTTCTAGTCAGATGCGTCCAATGTTCAATTGCTCTGCACATTACCCTGAAAACATTGTGCACATCAAGAAACATGGTGGTGGGAGCATAATGCTGTAGGGATGATTTTCTGTGTCAGGAACAGGAAACCTGTGCAGAATTCATTTGAAGTAAGATGGAGCTAAATGTAGATTTCAGTTTGTAAAACATTTCATGAATTACGTATCATTTTCTCCCCTTTCACACTTCTGCACCACTTTATGTTGATCTATCACACAAAACCCAGTACAATACATGGAAGTCTGTGGCTGTAAAATATAAGTTGAAGGACTGTGAATGCTTTTGCAGTGCATTCTTGTTGATGATATCCAAAGGAACAGACTGAGCCAACGAAGTGAAATTGAGAAGAGTTAATAATGCAACGGAGTATTTCACGAAATGAATATTGTGTGTTATGAAACAAAAGCACTTCTTGCTTATTTTAGTCAAAAGACAAACTGTCATCTTGATGAGAAACACTGGCTCTAAACTTTGGGTTTGCTTCCAAGAAAATGTAAAAACTTTGATTTAAGAGCCAGGGGAACAACTGAATCTGTCCTCGCATTATTCTTGTGGAAAACATTTTTATGATCATGCCCATGTGTGTCCCTTGTACATTTGTGTCAGGGTGCCATTTGGCTCCATTTTATGTCCTAGTTGGGAGTTGTAGCTAGTGTTAGGCCACATGGGTTTCCATGCAACAACAAAGCTCACTCTGCAAGAAGTTCCCAAGAAACAATATTCAAACAGAAAATCTGATATATGCAGAAAGTACACTAAGCATATTTTAAAAGGGAAAAAACTGGATGTAGAGCATGGTCCCTTGGCACGCCAACAAGGTCATTGTTTTTATTAGGCTTTTTAGCCAGATTAAAAACCTGATCCCCAACTGCTGAGGCAGCCTGCTGTTTAAGAACATAAAATGAATGAGAATACCTATAAAACGAGGAGAGTTTAAGCCGTTGGTAAATCTAAATCATGACTGACATATCATTTTAAAGTGGCTGGAAAGAATCGCTTGTTTTTATTCAATAATCCTGAAGACTTCAATTGTGAAAACTTTAATTAATGTACCTTTCAAACTCAGATATTATGACTGTTCTCTTTGGTTAAAACACATTGTTCATTGAAGATAATTTCCTTTTTCCCACTTAGTACACAACTATTAGCAAAATTATTCATGTGCCTAAGTTGTTTTCCCAAATTTTGATGTTACATGAACCACAAACTTCAGTAGTTTTTGATGGGATGTGATGTAATATATCAAAACAGTAGAGAATGAAACATGTTTTTTTATTTACCCTGAAAAGTGTGTTGAACATGTATTTAGTCCCTTACATTCTGATACCCCCAAAATAAAATCCACTGGAAGGTATGTTGCAAAACTTGAAACATGCCCAGAAATGTTGGTCAACCTAAACTGACAGTCAACAAGACAGCTATTAGTCATGCACTCCACATATCTGCCATTTTATCAAATAGCGGCAAAAAAAGTGATTGTTGAACGAAAATCCAGTTTGCTGTTTGCCCACAAGCCATGTAGGGGACGCTGTGAGTTTGTGGAAGGAGGTGCTTTGATCAGATACAGTAACACCAAACTTTAACTTTTTGACCCCTAATGTAAGGTGCTAAAGAAACCCTGAAATCACCCTGTAAACTTTATGTCCACCATGAAACCTGGTGGTAGCATCATGCTATGGAGATGTTTTTCTTTTCCTGGAACAGCAGAGCTGTTCAGAATTGACTGGTAGTAGGATGGAACTAAATATATAGCTGTCCTGAAGAAAAATCTGTAAGAAGCTGCACAAAATTTGAAACGTTGGTTGAGTACCTTAAAAATACATGCAAAGCGACAACGGAGTCATCAAGATCAGAGCAAAATTGTCTCTTAGAAGGGCCCAGCTAAGGTCCAGCAATAAATCCAGTTCTGAATTTATGGCAAAGCCTGAAATTTGATATTCAAATTTTAGTATTCCAAAGTGACTGAGCTTGAACTGCTTTGCAAAGAAGAATGGACCCAAATTCCAGTTTTTAGAGGAGCTACAAAGGTAGTAGTTACATTACATAAAAAAAACAGCTGTAAGTGCATCAAGAGGTGGGGCTGAACGTATATGCATGCCACACCTTTCAGTTTATTTAAAAGATGTAAAACTATACTTTTCCTTTCATTTCACATTTTTTTACTACGTTCTGTGTGTCTATCACATAAAATCTCTGTAAAAAGTTTAAGTTTGGTTGTAACGGGATAAAATAATTACGGGCGGACATAACCATGTAAACAAATACAATTATGTTGCGCAACCATGTCCTGTCCTGTAATCTGCGAGCTTCCAGAGCAAGGTCTGTTCACTAGGAAAGAAAAAAAAGAGCTCAGTTTGGACATCTACAGAGGGACACGCAGGATTAAGTGAAGCCCACTCAGAGGAAATATGGGGAAAGTGTCGCTCTCTCCCTGAACTCAAGCTCAGCTCATATCTTTCGCAGCAGCCAGCTCTCCCGTGGTCAGACTGGTGAAATTGATTGCCCTGCTTGCACTGTATGAGCAACAGTCACTTTGGGATTTACATTGCTGTAAGGAACATCAACCCACTCCACCCTCGATTCCAAATTGATTATAAAACAGCTTTCTGCTGACACTGACACATCTGTGGCTTGGAGCACACGTATGTGAGGGTGAGTGTGTGTTATCTTTAGAGAAGGTGCACCACAGATTAGAAAGTGATAGGTATACTTGGAATTGCAATAACATTAAAGTAGCTTTACAACATGCTAATTTATTATATTTCCTTGATGGTAATGGCTTTGGGTGGTGAAATACTATGAAATAATACTCTATCTTTACTCTTTGTCTCCACAAATTCTGTACTTTAGAGCACAGTTACTGAATGATTTCTGCACTGGAGGAGTGTCTCCTGGCAACAGTAAATGTACAACTTACTACTGAAAAATTGGAGTGCACAGATAGTTTCGAGATGCAATAACTTCTACATTTCATGAAAGAAGGCAAGGTTTTTTTCTCAAAATTTTTTTTGAATTTGCAATCTCTGTTTTCCCTTGCAACAGCCAATAGGATGCATTTATCTTTGGGGAGCATTTTGTTTCAACTGTAAGCTAATAACTAATAGAGATAATACCTAGGCAGCACATCCAACAATATATGGCTAAATAAATACTGAATATGAGTTTTTTTATAATCTGTATAATTTTAAAGACTGTCACTTTATGTTACATCTATTTTGATTTGATTACAAATCATTTTTTTACATATAGATAATTAAATCTGAAAAATCTAAAAAGTGTTACTTTGGAAATAGAAAATATTTTTACTCTATTTAGTTTATCCCCTCACAATGAGGGTTACTTTTATTTATATAATGTAATGCTCATTATAACATAAGGTCTTACTTTCAAGAGAGACCTGTTCTTATTAGATATACAAGACAAAAAGGACTTCCCAACTACTTCTTTGGCAAGAAAATAATAACATAGTCTATAGAAAACATGTGACTTACAGATTTACTTTTTTGTTCTTGGTGATAAACCAAGGCTAAACCTTTCTTGTTAGGATTTCCAAAATTATTTATATTTGCTTAATGTCATTCTAAGGGCTTTATACATGGAACTGTATTTTCTTTTAAATGAATGTGGTACCTTTAGGCATCTTGAAATTGTACTAAACCATGAACCAGACTTGTGGAAATCTGGGGCCTGTTTAACAAAGCATGTTTAGTGAAAACGCTGAGTTAGTTAACTCTTAGATGAGGGAAACTCTGGTTTTTCGATTTCACAAAGCCAGTTCAGCATAACTCTGAGTCAGTTACCTGTGCAACATACTTTGTGAAACTAACCTGCTCGCTGGCAGGTTTGCGTCAACTCGCTGAGTTTCTCCTGCTCTTAAGTTAAAGCCTGAAGTCTGAAAGCAGTGGCAGACATGGCGTGTCCGTTTCTTGAAGAGCCTGTTGATGTGGAAGTGCAGAAACTCTGCAGAAATCTCCATCGGGAAAGGATTATCAGACCCCGGGTGGATGTTTCATCACTCCCTGATGAGTACCTGTATGAATGTTTCCATTTTTCTAGTCCATCAATAATTTATTTTAACATTTTCAGCCCACACATTTCTATTGACTTATCATGGAAATGCTCCCCGCTCCTAGCGAATTCTTTGTATTGCAATCCGTTTTTTTGTGAATAGCAGTTTTTTTGTATTATATCTGTGATGCGGAGCATGTGTCCAAGGCAACTGTCTATCGGACTGTCAGAAACGTGACCTTTGCACTGAAATGACTATTGTACACGTTTGTTGTGTTCCCAGGTTACAGAACCACCAGACATCTCAAGGAAGTGTTCCGCAGAATTGCAGGTATCAGTGTAAGCAATAATTAATGTATGTCACAATGCTCGGAGACTGGTAGCACTCATGAATTTGATATACAGTATTTTAGGGTTTCCGGGTGTGATTTACTGCATCGATGGAACATTCCCATCATATCTCCTTCTATAAATGAAGGAGATTATGTGACTAGGATATCTGTCCACAGCATTAATGTACAGGCAAGACTAAATGATAGCTATTAACATTCCAAATGAAATATACTTCACAATACAGCTACCACAGCAAGTACAAGTATTATTCTTCACTGAAGATCATAAGTGATGCAGAATGACAATGTGGAAGCAAGGTGGCCTGGGTCTGTGGATGACTCTCGAATTTTTTTGAGTCCACACTAGGGATGGGCATTCGATTAAACTGTCTTCATTGATCATTGGGAGAATTAACGATCGATTTTCGATTAATCATTGATATTTTTATATTAAAATTCAATGTTCATAGGATATATTAAAATGCAGTGAGAATAGAAAAATAGCGTGTTTCCTCATTGAGATCTTCATTACAAGTGGGACACCTCTTATGGAAGTTAAGTAAGGGATAATGCCCGACGAGGTGTCCATTATCAGAAATTAATGGACGACGCGGAGGCGTGAACGTTGCTTCCGCGAAGTCCATTAATTTCTGATAATGGACACCTCGAAGGGCATTATCCCGCTTATACCATGGTCACTTACGAAAGAAAGAAGTATTTAATCAATTAATTATACTTTAATGTGTTTTAGAGTTAAAATTGTGAGGGTTTTTATTTTTATCGTTATCGTTTTTATTTTAAGTCGAGCGCACTATTTAATATCTCCTGTATACAGGCGTTGCCAAGCAACGTGGCCACAGCGAGCCGACCGCAGCAGTTGATCAGTGATGGGAAGTGAGATTGTCTTTACCTTACGTTACGTTACCATCCCAGTCTTCAAAGTTGTCAAACTCACCAAAAAAGTTAAAAGAAATTATAAAATCACTCATGCTTTGTCTGTCTTGCTGTTGCGAGGAGTCAACTGTGAAATAACATTGTCTCCGTTGCCATGGTAACCGTCTAACGTTTGAGCCAGCGCAATGATTTATAACTGTCATCAGGCAATTTGACGGGACGCCTTTCCTAGGTGTACATTATCACTTTTTAACCTACACCCTCCAGCCAATCAGAATAGATTATTCACCCATACCATGGCATAAACGGAATTAATTCACAGTAGTTGCACAAAGAAAATATGCGCTATAAGCAGCGGAGCCGACAGTTAAAAGATGGTACTCATTAACACATCTGACGCTCATATTTTTTTTCTTCTCCAAAAAAGTAAAAAATAAATAAATATCATGTTTAACAATAACTTAATATAAGTTAGGTCTGATAGTTTTGTTTTACATTTTGGCAAAAAGAGTCAAGAAAGAGGATGAGAGATCAGCGTACCTAACAATGGATTAGCTCATTAACAGAGTAAAAAAGACAAAAACAAAGGAAACCGTAACTTATACACAACTTTAGCACCAGTCTAGTGATTTTTGTTGAGAAAGATGAGCATGTTAACATGCGCTGGGGTCAGAAGCGAAAGCAGCCTGGTTATCAGACTGACTGTCACCAGGCTGCTGTCGCGTCTGACCTGCAGCGCCGAGATCGCCTGCTGTGAGGGGACAGACGTCGCTGTGATACACATACCTTCGTGCTAACTTGGCAAGCCTCTGGAATCTTGTTTCATTCATTTTCCACCAGTCTGTAGGGGTGCAATCCAGAGGTGGCGGAGCCTCCCTCAGAAAGTAATCGGTGAGTAAGTTTCTCTGCTCGTTCTGCATCTCGGCTCCGCCGTGCTAACACCGACTTGATGCTAGGTTGAGACCAAGAGCAGGATGCTCCGCTTCTAACCAGCGTTGGAAGTGCTTTCAAGTATCCTACTTATACACAGCTTCGCAGTGTTGGCAGTGAACCGAGACTTTTTTGTTTGTTTGTTTTTTTATTCAAAGTGGTCCCACGCCACACTTTGCTGCGACCTCTTCATGACAATGCTACTTTTGAAATACACAGAAACTGGCAAGAAACTGAGTCGTCATCGCCCTCGTGTGGTAAAGTGTTTAATTACTGCCACATAGCAAAATTCATTGCATTCCTTCAAAACTCACACAACGCAACAGAACAGGCATTAATTGATAGGTAAAATAAAATGTCATCCATGAAATTCTTAATGATCAATTAATCGATCGTCGATTAATTATGCCCATCCCTAGTCCACACTGAGTGACAGATTTGCCCGTGGCGAGTTTATATACAGTATAAGTATATCCTGTGATCAATATTCTATTTCCTCCTATTGCAACTGAAACATTAAATTGTATCTTGTATCATCATAGGAGAGTTTGACGGTTACCTACTTGGAGACAGAGGGCACCCCTGCCAGCGTCTTCTGCTGACCCCTTACCCTCACCCTGAGCCCGGCCCACAGCAACCCTACAACGTAGCTCACTACAGGATACGAGCCAGGGTGGAGATGACCATCGGGATACTTAAGGCCCGATTCCAGTGCCTTCGTGTGCTTAGGGTCACCCCAAAGGGGCTTGTGACATCATTGTGGCATGTGTAATCCCACACAACATTGCCACAATCAGAGGGGAACAATGTCCTACCCTTTCCCCTGATGGTACAGACAATAATCCTAATCCCCCTGCTAATGCACAAGACAGAAGAGCTGTTAGAGACATGGTCTGCTATAATCATTGCTAACTGAAACATAACCTCCCCAGAGTCAGAGAAAGACAAAATGCCTCTTATTTTATGAGGTCTCCTTTATTTCTTGCAACTTTTCAATTTGTTTTTGTAAGTACACTTTATATAGTTGTTTCACAGGAGCTATAGGAACACAAATGAAGTTGAATTTCATAGTGCCATGTCTACTTAGTGTCATAGTTGTGGGTCAAGACTGAACAATATTCCTACTGAGGTAAGCTGTGGTGTGGAGGTTGATGGACCCTCTTCCTCATTGATAGACCCTTTGTAATTTCCAGCATGGGTCTGTTGGAGAGAAAGAAACTGCAAGTTGTATTGCAGAATAAGACTATCATTAAAACTGAAACCAAAATTATTTTACAAAGGTGTAGATCTGTACAGGCCTCTTCCCTCTCTGTGGCGGCTAATAAGGTGTCTTTATCATCCTCCTGTAATGAAACAGAATTTTTGTGTTATATTCTACCCATTATTAAAACTCTGTGGAATATTAATAGTAGCTACTTACAACAGCATGGAAGTCTGTTATAGTAGAGGGCTCCACAGATTACACCATCAGTAACTGGTATAAAATGAATAGTCAGCTGATGATTACCCAGAAAAGTGCCCCACCTAATTAAAAAAAAAAATACAGTGCAGGTCCCATCACAATTTTTCTGACTCTGAGTCACCTTATAATATATTGATAACTGAGAGCAACAGTAGCCAATTACAGAGAACTGTAGCTTACAGGTGAATGAATGGCCATTACACATTAACATATGCCGTTCATTTGAATAACTTACCTCTTATGTAGGCCCTTGTGTCCTGAGGCATGGCTGGGTCCGATGAGCTTCCACCAGAGATGCCCTCAGCAATAGGTCGCCCACTGTTTTGACTGAGAACCATCTCTTCAGTCTCTGTGAACGGTGGTGGTGGACCGCCGCCTGTTTTGCGGGATTTCCCTAATTAAACTATCACATGCAGAATGTAACCACAGAATGCAGTTTAATGAGGGCAGGTTAAACAACACCACAATTAAACTGGCTAAATAAATTATAAAAAAAATAATTATACCTTACATTTTTGATCTATATTTTTATATTTCATCTTTAGTTGCTGCCATCTCCTTTTTGTGCCTGTTGGGTTACACCTGTGCACTCAAACAAACATATAGAATATAAGTGTTGAATGAGTGGAACATTCAAGACCAAACATTTCTTTTTTTTATCCTCTAATTAATACTCATGCATTGACTTGATCAGCAATTTTCTGCCACACGAGCGAGCTCTCTTTTGCTGCTGCCGCAGTATTGCTTTTTTTTATATCCTCATTTTCTGCATATGCAGTCATTAATATATCCAACTCCACAGGGGAGAAATAGGAGGATCTAATCTTTTTTTCACTTGTTGCCATGGTGAATCATGTTATCTGTGTACCATTGATTAAGGACTTTTTCTATCCTCAGGCAGAAGTGTAACACAGGGTAAACTCACAGCTGATTGAATAAATTCTTAGCACCTGTTCTGAAACCAAAAACTCAGAGTTGGTCAACCTAGAGGTCAGGTTTTGACTCAGAGTTTGGTAAAGCTGCTTTCTGAACGTGCCCCTGTAAACATAAAAAAACAAAAAAAATATACAACTTCTCACCCTAATTATTTGGCCTTCAGCAAATAGAAACTATTTTTTAATCATACCTGGCCAGAAACAGGAAAATATTTAAGTCTAAATTATTGTCAGACAATAAGAAAAAACGTTATGTGGCTTTTTATTATCTGTGGGTGCAGAATATAACAACCTATTACACGACACCATTGAAGGAGAATTCATAATTTTCTAGATTCTGAGAAGTTTACAAGGTCAAGCACAGATAGCTAAGAATTCTTCTGGTTATTTAGCAGAGTATCATTTGAATAATTTGAGGAACTTCAGCAGCTCTTCATCTCAAGGAAACTAAACAATTCTCTTTCCTTTTTTTTCACAGCTCGTCCTTTCCTCACTACTCTCCAGCTCTATCACCTTGCCCAAGGGTGAATTCTGGTTCGTGACCCTCCTGACAATAATGCTTTTAGAAATTTATCTGGCTTGCCTCCATAATACAATTTTCAAACAAGATTTGTAAAAATCACATTAGTGAAAAAACAGAGCATGATGAAAAACATGCTATTTGGGATTTTCTGTAGGCAAATGTTTGATTTTCTTCAAAAGGCAAATTTTACCATTAAAAAGATCTGTTAAGTGTTGTTTCTACACTTCATTTTACAGGATGCAGGATGCTTAAAAATATTCCTCACAGAATCAAAACAATTCATGGACACAGATGGGAAAAGTTTGCATATAATGGCAGCTCAAGAATGCAGACGGGGAGAGGAGGAGACAGGAGTGCCGTCTGTGGAGAAGGTCACACTATAAAAAGATGTCTCCTTGCATTTAGACCCTGTTCTGCCCTGAATATTAGAGGCTCAACAATTCAAGTAATTCACAGGGAGCCCTCTATTCACATAGCCTTGGGTGAGCAGCACAAAGGAAGAAAGAGCTGGGCTGCACCTTGGTATTGATGGCTCAACTTTGCCGGTCTAAAACCAATTCAGACACAAAGACACATTTTCTGAATGTTTTTCAGGTAAAAAATTTAAAAAAACTCCATGTTTATTGACTGTTGTTTCTGGATGTGGACTTACAACACCTTGGTTTATTTTGTAGTTTTCCAAGATTAACTGGCCACATCAACATACGGATGCAAAGTTAATTTTATACGTTTTTATAAACGATGAATACATGCAAAATAGACTTTTTATAATGCAAAACTGGATTTAACAACTTCAATTTGTCAGAAAATTATGTTTTGTTAGATAATTTAGGACTAACACTATGAGGTGAGATGGACAAAGCCCACTCACTAAAAGATGAAAATCTGCATATTTCTTGTTTTCATCTGATTTATGAAGCAGTGTACGTGTGTCCACATTAGGTCTCAATCAAAGTATACATTCACCTGCTTGAGCTTGTCGTCCATTCCCATATTAAGGCATGGATTTATGCAGGTGCTCTTTTTGAGTCATTTGCACACACACATACACAAACAGCAGCACATATTCATGAAGTGGAAGAAAATGTATACTTTTCATGAGAAGCTATATGAAAAGAGTCTTACTTCTCTGACAACACTAAATAAAATATAAAATTGCTTGATGTATTTAGTGAACTGATTAGCAAATGGAGTCCAGTTAGGTGAAATTTGATCTCAGTAGGAATCCAGCTGCCCTGAGGTTTGTTTCAGAACATGAATGAACAAACCCAATCATGAAGTACAAGAAACAAAGTAGACAGGCCAGGGTTACATTTGTTGAGAAGTTCAAAGCTGAGTGAAGCCATAAAATTCCAAGCTTTGAACATCAGAGAACACTGTCCTATCCAACAGCAAAAATGAATAACCTGCAGCCCTGCCAAAACATGGTAGTCCACTTGAGCTTACTTTTTGGGTAAGGAGAGCCCCAATCAGAGAAGCAGATAGTATATATCTGCAGATATCAGGAGATATCTACTGCAACAATTATCAAATGCGCACTCCACAAACCTGGGCTTTACAGAAGAGTGGCAATAAGAAAACCATTGTTGAAGGAAAATAAGATGAAGGTCTTGTTTGCCATTGATCATGAGCCATATAGAAGACACACCAAACATAAGTTTGGGTTGGATGACACCTGTATTAAACATTTTTAAGTTTGATATATACAGGTTTGTAAGTTCAGTAGACTAAGCAATGAATACTAATGCAAGGCACTCCAACTGCCAGGTGTTTTCATGAGGCCATGAGGCCAAGAGGCGAGACCTTTCTATAAAGAGGACTTTTTTGCGTTTCTTTAGCATCCTAAACAGCTCCATTAAAAACACAGGATGTAAAAGATTTCCACGTAGCAAACCTAAGCTTTCCACAGGTTCATGTGACAAAATGTAAATGAACATTTTGCTCCAACTACCATAATATGTTTTTTAAAGGAGTCATAACCTAGTATAACCTTGGATACCCATGCTCTAGTATAGTCTTTCTTTCTAAAAAAGAAAAGTTGAAAAAAATAAACACAGAGCTCCTCTGACCATTATTTCTGAAGGCATAATTGTCTCGCAAGATCTGATATGATATTTTGGCTGTCGTGGACGGTCATTGTAATAATGCAAATGAGGGGCGCGTTGATTGGTGGCATTCTAGGTCATTTGTTGTTTGCAAAGTAGCAGCCATTACCCGTGTTGTCCTCGAAGCTACTACTCCCACTAGCATACAATAGCCGCATTAGCAGTTAGCTGCTGTTTGTTACACACAGTAGAGCAATAAAAACACAGCCTTACCGTTTCAATGCAGGCAAGTCTCTGATTGTTGGAATGGCCCCTTTTTTCAAACGGAGCTCGAGTTCGTTCTTCGAATCGGTTTTCAGTAATGGCGGCTCTCGACTGAATATGAGGGGGAAGCAGGGCGGACTTCCCGCAGCATAGGTCTGGGATGTCGATATATGGTATATCCTGCGCCGACTTGACGTCAAGTCGGCCAGAAATTTAACATCGCGTGTTTGAGTGGGCGTGCACGTGGGCTGGTTGACGAACCCAAGGGTAAATAAACGCTTCAGACAAACGCTATTTGCTTCCCGGCGCGTGTATAATCGTCAGGCAATCATAACATAATTTTTTTCTCGTGGAAAAGTGAAAATTACAGGTCATGACTCCTTTAAAGAGTTGAATAAGAAGAGGTCACTTTTCTCATGATACACCATGGAGAGCAAAGGTTAGCCTTTTAACAGCGAGTAACACCTTTTAGTTAAATGCAGGAATGACAAAATGTTTATTCAAATGAGATGATGGCAATCTTCCATCTGTCTCAACCTTTACGAGGTACTTCTTACTTTAACCATCAATCTGTTTCCAAAGCATACTGAAACAGCTGTATCATCTATGTAGCTCCAGAGATGAGTGCCGTGCGCCATATTTTTACTGGGTAAGATGGGAGGCTTACAGGCAGCCAAGCCAAGTCAGTCGGGACAACTCCTGAATGAGGACCAAGAAAGCTGTCAGGAGTTGGCAGGTAAATAGTCATCAGAAGAGATACCTTCCACTGGCAGAACGAAATAAGAGCTGTAGCAGAACAGATGGTGTAACAACTTAAAATCCTAGAGCGCATAATAACAATGACAAACTTGGGTGACAGATAATACAAAAACTCAAAAAAATCTGATTGAAAGTATTCCTAATCTGAAATGTTGCAAATAGAAAAAATTAAAGTAAAACTTATTCAACTCTCACTCCATGTGGGTTTTTTTTTTTTACATATGCAAAAAGCCCAATTTCAATCTATACAGGATGATGGCAATCATTCATGCACTGAATAATGTTCTGTTGTATTTCAAGTTAAGATATCAGCAGTGAAAAATGACTATTGAAGTGTTTCTTTTACCACATTTTTCATCTTTAATTCAACTTATAGATTATGACCTATTTCAGTTTTTCCGTCTAGATGTTTTGGAAATGTTAGCAGGTACACTTTCTCTTATTATCTATACTGCAGACTTTATGGCTGCAAATCTCACCCTGCTGATTATATACAGAAAGGAGGGAACAGCTGAGAAAATGGGGCTCATGGGGGATCTGTCGAGACCACTTAACTCTCATTCTGTGTCTTGGTAATTACACCTGAAATTGGGAGAGCCAAGAACACCTACAGCCACGCATTCTCCAATTTCTCTGCAGGTCCTTCATGTGTGCACGTGTACACGCACACACATGCACACACGCACGCAGCACACAGTAGCTGCACAGATGAAATGAATCTGCCCTTACAGGCACACACACATAAACTCAAGCAGACCTATTTTTTTGTTGCATCTCCTCTCCCCTTCGCTTTTCTTTCCACCGCCTGCTCTTGTTTCCTATTTCTTCTGGCCAGCTTTGTATCTATTAGTTGTGACATTCCATTCGACTTTTTAATCACCTTTCTCTTCTCTGTCCTTCTGGAGCCAAATCACTTCACAGATCATGGTCATAAACCCATACATTACCTAGTACAGCTTGATGATGTTAAGAGTTCATACAGTAGGAAAAATAGATAATAAATACAATACCTCAACATTTTACTCAGTAAGTTTATTTTTAATGGGCCTATTGAAATGAAGTTCCACCAAATATTCTACACATACAACAAAATCAAAACAGACATTTATAGATCAAGTTCTGCGGAATGAAAGAGCATGACACTGGGCATAATAAACATTAAACACTTTTAAAAAAAAGATGCATAAAGACATGGAAGCTCCAAAATTTGTGGCAATCCTGCTCGCTCCCAGCGAAAATGATTAAATGCGGATTTATTCTGAAATGATGTCCTAAAAATGAATCCTCATTACCAGAGTATCACACAAGAATGAGTTTGTCACAGTATAGGGTTGTTTTGGTTTGCTTTTGGTTAATTCCTTATGGTTTAAGTATGTTGGTGGTTGTTTTGTTGTCTTAATTTATTTTCCTATTGATTATTCTTTTTTGTGCTTTGTTCACATTTTCTTAGGTTAGTTGTTATGTTCCTTTCTATCTTTTCCTCCCTGTGTTTTTACTTTGTTTAAATGTTTCACTATTCCTCAGCCGACCAGTTTGCTTCCCTTTCTAGTTCCCCATATATAAATTGCTCTCTGCATTCCCTCTCCCAGGTGCTTCCACTTTCCTTCTGATTGCTCTCTCCGGTTCTCCCTGTTGTTTCTCACTCCCTTCTCAGTTTTTAAGCAGTCTTCTTTCTGTCACACCTCACTGAAATATCTGTCTATTTTCCCCATCATTTGCATCCATGTGCTCTGGTGTACATTTGTTTTGTATTTTTGGCTCATCAAACTTTACTTTGTTCTTATCCTGAACAATCTGCCTTCGGGTCCTCTTTTAAAGCAAATCATGACAGAGTTCTCTCAAGACCTTCACAACCTTGTTGTTGTAAATCATACTGACAGCAGTGGAAATATGTCTAAATTTTAAAATGTTCCAGTGAGCACCTTTGGGGTCATCTAGAAGTTATAAGAACATAATTTTTCCACAAACCAGCCATGACTACTGTGTGACTATAAGGCACTACTTTTTTCACACGCTTTGGACCCTGCGTCCTATAGTGTACAACACTTTTTACTGGCTAACGGCTTCCAGGGGGCACTATAGCAGGAAGCACCAAAGTGAGACAGACATGTGGGGAAAGATTAAGCACCGAAGAAGACACTGTAGTTGTCATGCACACACCCTCATCATAGAAAACACACAAAGAAATGCAGCTTTTAAGTTAAATGCAATCAAGCTGGCAGTCAAAAAAGGAAATAGAACTAGTGCACGTAATCTTAACATCAATGAATCAATGGTGAGATGGAGGAGGAGGCAGCGGGAAGAACTGTGTGAGTGTAAAAAGACGACAAAAGCTTTCAGAGGACATCAAGACACTGAAGAAGACGACTTCAGTGGCTTTAATGAGGAAGAGGAAAATAGCAACCCTTTCTGGTAGACTATTCAATTCAATTCAATTCAGTTTATTTATATAGCGCCAATTCACAACAGATGTCATCTCAAGGCACTTAACAAGAAGTCATTTCAATACATTTATACAAACATTCCAATCAGTTAAAAAGTTTCCTATTTAAGGAATCCCAGCAGAATGCGTCAGTCATTGGCGTGAGGTTGGGCCCCGTTGATGCAGACTTTCCAACCACAGCAATCCTTCAGCAATCCCTCATACTGAGCAAGCATGTAGCGACGGTGGAGAGGAAAAACTCCCCTTTAACAGGAAGAAACCTCCAACAGAACCAGGCTCAGTAGGAGCGGCCATCTGCCACGACCGTCTGGGGGTTTGAGAAGACAGAGCAGAAACACAGAAGGAACAGAAGATCTGATATAAGAGAACTTTCTATGTTACAGAAAGTAAAAAGTTAATAACAGGACACAGTGGATGTTCAGTTACTGGGGGGATCATCCCAGTCGATGCCCCCCGTCCAACAGGGCATTGCAGCCAAGCAGGATACCAGACCAGGTATATCTTCTATGGAGAGAAAAACACTGAGAGAAAACAAAGTTAACAGTCGAAATAACAAAATGTACTGTAATACAACTGGAGAGTAGTAGGAGAAAAGGAAGTAGCAGAGTGAAGAAAATTGGTAAGTCTGTCCTCCAGCAGTCTAAGCCTATAGCAGCATAACTACAGAGATAGCTCAGGATGACCTTAGCCACTCTAACTATAAGCTTTATCAAAAAGGAAAGTTTGAAGCCTGGCCTTAAAAGTAAACAGAGTGTCTGCCTCACGGACTAAAGCTGGGAGCTGGTTCCACAGGAGAGGAGCCTGATAACTAAAAGATCTGCCTCCCATTCTACTTTTAGAAATCCTAGGAACTACAAGTAAACTTGCAGTCTGAGAGCGAAGGGCTCTGTTAGGAACATAAGGAACAATTAGATCTCTGATGTATGATGGAGCTTGATTATTAAGGGCTTTGTATGTAAGAAGGAGGATCTTAAATTCTATTCTGGATTTAACAGGGAGCCAATGAAGGGAAGCTAAAACAGGAGAAATGTGATCTCTCTTTTTAATATTCATCAAAACTCTTGCTGCCGCATTTTGGATCAACTGAAGGCTTTTAATGGCATTTTGTGGACTACCTGATAGTAAAGAATTACAGTAGTCCAGCCTTGATGTAACAAATGCATGGACTAGTTTCTCAGCATCACTCCTGGACAGGATGTTTCTAATTTTAGCAATATTCCGGAGGTGAAAGAAAGAAATCCTAGAAACCTGTTTAATATGGGATTTAAATGTCAAGTCTCGGTCAAAAATAACGCCGAGGTTCTTTACGTTATTACTGGGGGCCAATTTAATGCCATCCAGATGAAGTGATTGACTAATCAGTTTCTGTTTAAGAACTTCTGGTCCAAAGACAGCAACTTCTGTTTTGTCAGAATTTAAAAGCAAAAAGTTTAGGGTCATCCATGTTTTCATGTCTTCCAGACATGCCTGTAATCTACCTAACTGACTGGGTTCATCAGGATTTATGGATAAATATAGTTGTGTATCATCTGCATAGCTGTGGAAATTTATCCCATGCTGTCTAATGATTCTACCAATTGGGAGCATATATATGGTGAACAGAATTGGTCCAAGCACAGAACCCTGTGGAACTCCACAAGTAACCCTTGAGAGTGAAGAAGATTTATCATTTAGATGAACAAACTGGAATCTATCAGACAAATATGATTTAAACCAGCCTAGTGCTGTTCCTTTGATCCCTGCAACATGTTCAAGCCTTTCTAAGAGAATATTATGATCGACTGTGTCAAAAGCAGCACTGAGATCTAACAAAACCAGAACAGACACAAGTCCACTATCTGAGGCCATGAGAATATCACTAGTAACCTTCACCAGTGCTGTTTCAGTGCTATGATGAGCTCTAAAACCTGACTGAAACTCTTCAAACAGCTCATTACTGTTTAGATGCTCAAAGACTTGATTAGCAACAATTTTCTCAAGGACTTTGGATAAGAAAGGAAGGTTAGATATAGGTCTGTAATTCACTAAGTCATCTAAAGTAAAGTAAAGTAATATACTGAAGACTAAAGTATATTATTTTCTAACCAGGCATGTTACTGTCATGTTGTGTTGGTGCCGTACTGCTGATTTTCAGGCAGAGTAAATAAAAAAAGCATGTGTTAAATCAAAACTAGAAAGGCCCCTATTCCCATGTTGTTATCTAATTCTAATTTTTGAGTACTTTTCCAATAAAGTGTCTGTTAATGAGTTGCATGGCTGCGCTCTTCCAGCGAAGAGCAAAGATTCGAGGCTGCTGTGCGAGGGGAGCCGCTTGTGAGCTCTCTGACATGGAAGAGGAGTGGAGTTTAGTACTTCTGGTGGGTGGGTGGGTACGTGCTTCATGTCAGTTCAACCCAAAAATGTACTCAATTGTCCCTGGTCACATTTCAGACGTTTCCTGAAAATTTCATCGGAATACGTGCAAAACTTTTTGAGTTATGTCGCTAACAGACAAACAAACAAACAAACAGATAGACAGGACAGGGCGGAAACCAGACTGAAAAACATCAAAGCAGTTGGTCAATGTTATGAAGCTATTTAAGTGCTGAAACACAGCTTTTTCAATAATTTTACTGATGAAAAGAAAATTAGAACTTAACCTGTAGTTCTGCATTAATGTGTTGTCCAGATTATTCTTTTTTAGCAGTGGTTTAGTAACTGCTGTTTTAAAGCCTGGGGGAAGATACCTGACAGGAGGGATGAGTTCACTATTTTAATCAGATAAGGTGGCAGCTCAGGGAAGGGGTACTAAATGTATTTTCTTTTTAAATTTAGCATGTGCGGCTTAAGTTCAGGTGCGCTCAACATTCCGAAAATTACGGTAGGTGTTCCTCAAAAGATACCTAACAGAGGAGTCCCAAAGTTTTGAGAAGAGGTGATCAAACAGCCAGGGCCACTCCAAGAGAGCTTTAGATAAACCTGGAATTAGCAGGTATAGTTTTTCTAGTAAAACAATAACTAAAGCAGTCAACTGGTGCGAACTTTATGCATAACTCACTTCACCAAACTCCACTGCAGACGAAAAAGCGTGCAGAATCGTAATTAAAGTTTTTTAGACACCATAAACCATAGAAACATTAGCAGATTATAATCTGATCAGATGAGACCAAAATTTAACTTTTTTTATGTACCTGCACACGTCAAGTTTTGAGTAGGAATATAACTGCAGATCACTCCAAACCCACGATATCAAAAAACCAGATGTTTGGAAGATAATATCATTAAAGGATTAATCTAAAAGAATATTCTTAAAAAGAATATGAAAATGAAATGAGGGTGGATTTTTTTCAGCAAGACAGTTATCCCAACCACACAGCCAAGGAAATTCCCAATTGGCTTCAGGGAAAGACAATAAAGCAGCAGGATTTGCCCTGTCATTCAGCTTTGATTCAACAGAAAATCACAGAATAAAATAACTTCAGTATTTTAAAGCAGATTTTCTGGAAGAATTGGTCAAAATTACACTTGGAAAGTAAATCTTGAAATTGGGATTATCAGCAAAGGCATTTCTTCTTGAACTGAAACAAATAAATTCTGTTATCAAGCAGGTTAAACTCTGGAATTCAGAGTTGAGAGTATCTTGCATGACTGTTTTGCTTTAACAGACTGGGATTTATTTAAAGCTAAGGCCAGTTTGGAGGATTCTACTGTCAACATACGTGGGTGTGCTGAATATGTGACTGGCTATATTAGCACCTGTGTTGATAACACCGTGTCCACCTTGCAAGTCAAAAAGTATCCCAACAAAAAGCCCTGGAACAACAGTTAAGTACGACAAATGCTGCATGCTCACTGCCTTGCTTTCAAATTAGGAAATAAAGTGGAGTTCAAAGCTTTGAAGTACGGACTGAGGAAAGCCATTACAGTGGCTAAGAGGCAGTATAGAGAGAAGCTAGACAGGACGTGGCAAAGTCTGCAACACATTACTAACAATAGGACGACTACTAACATCACTAGCATTAGAGATAGTTTACCAGATTATCTTAATTCTTTTTCACCAGGTTTGATTTTTTGAGTCAAAACATAAAGAGGAGGTCTGAATGCACAGACTTTTCAGACCCCAACTTTCCCCCACTCCCACAATTTCAATAGGCCAGGTATATAGATCTCTGGGGAAAATTAATCCTTGCAAGACAGGAGGACCAGATAATATTTTGTGGCGGGTCCTTAAAGCATGTGCCAGTGAGCTTGGTGATGTTTTCACCTCAATTTTCTACTTTTCCCTCAGCCAGAGCATCGTTCCCACTTATTACAAGACCACAACCGTTATCGCCCTCCCTAAGAAAAGTCAACCTACCTGCTTGGATGATTAGAGGCCAGTTGCACTTAATCCGATCATTGCAAAATGTTTTGAGAGAGTGGTGATGACTTGCATCAAAAGCAGTATACCATTACATATCCAATACATTTCAGGAGGGGTGTTCAATATTTTTATCCTGTGCTATTTGTTGTAACTTTGTCTATGGAACACTTAGTTTGGAGTCTTTGAAAATGTAGAGTACTTGGGTTATCCTTGACAATTGGTGAGAATTCAATGCCAAACACAAGCATGCAAGCACGCACACACTATATGGGTAATATAGGTTTATGCAGTCAGTTGAGAATAGGTTCCTATTTCATACCTTGAGCCCTGGCCTCCTAACCAGGGTCACAAATATCTGTAACATGACAGGCGATTCATCCGTCAAAGTGCTGCATTCTTGGAATTTTACTGCCATAATGAAGAAAACAAATATGGTTCTTTTTTTTCCAGCGAAACACTCCACTGGTGGTGTGACAGCAAAGTCGAATCTATGCATGCAAAGTCTCAATCTTACTGTGGCCCCAACCAGGAACACCCACAGGCACTCATGCGAGCAACTGCCATGTTGTGTCGGCTGAAATCACTCTTATCTCACTCTGGAGAATGTCTTTGGGTGTCCTTGGGGGGGGGGCAGTCAGGGATGAAGGGAGGCGGTCCGCGAATGGGGGAGAGGAGAGAGAGGGGTAAAGGAGTTGGAGAGGTGGGACTCAAGACATCTGTATTCCTCTCTGCTAGTCTGTGATGAGCCTGGAAAGGTGAGAAAGAAAAGAAGAGCAAACATACCGTGGCAAAATCTTTGTATCGCTGTATGACTTTACTGGCTGGTGCAGCTGATATGTACATCTTATTCAAACTAAGAGCAACACATTTTTTTCAAATGTTTTGTAAAGTATTTTTTTAGGCTGGAGTTGATAAGAATATATTCAAGAGATTAGATTGATGTATTAGTTAATAAATAAAACCCGATGGAACAATCCATGAATGTTTCCTCAGAATTAGTGGCAGCATTGTAGTGGAAATTCAATGCAATCTGCTAGTTTCCTTAAATAGACCGAGTTCTAAGCAACAAAATATGACTTTGTTGGATTAAACTGAATTGGAATGATTTATTTGAATGAAATGAATCTGGATTAAATTAGATTGTCGGTAACTGAACATTCACTGGACTTGTCAAAAAAGATTTTTTAATGGGGTTTAAGTCAGGCCAGTAAGCTGTTCAATCAAGCAATCATCTTGTCATGTTTGTTGTTTTTTGAGAATCCAAATGGCAATAGAACAGAGACAGATGCATGATGGAGATTGTCTTTAATGATGAAGCTTAATACATAGCTTACAGAACTTAAGAGAAACACACAGGAACCAAGACGAGAGCAATAGCCGAATCCAGCAGAATGAATGAAACGAAGGAGCTTAAATACTGTGGAGATGTTAGTGTGACATGCATGCCAGGTGAGTACAATCAACAGAGTGTAGAGAAGCTGGGGAAGAATGTAGGCTTGTGACTAAGAGAAGGATTAATAATGGACACTGGGGAAACTGAATGGAAACAGAACTAAATAACCAAAAACTAAGGAATAGTGACATGTGAGACTAAGTCAAGAAGCACAGAAATAGAAGAAAAACCAAGAAGCTCTAAACAAAGGAATTAATTTATATGGAGACCCTAATAACACTTGTGATCTAAATTCAAACACAAGCAAGAACCAAAACACAAACAGCTGTGGATCATGACAAATACAGTAGTTATTAAAGCAGGTTTTGGTCCATTGTGTTTAGGACCCTGGTCATGCTGCAAAAGTAAAATCACCATCTCTATAAAGCTTCTCAGCAAATGGAAGTATGAAGTGACCTAAAATGTCAAAAAATTCTCTGACCATGGACTTCAGGAAACACGGTGGACCAACACTAGCAGAGGACATGGCTCCAAAATCATGACTGACCGTGGAAACTTAACATTGAACTCTGGCCTTCCTCCAGATTTTTGGATCTTGATTTCCAACTAAAATACTTTACTCTCATATAAAACAAGGGCTTTAGACTACTGAGCAACAGTCCAATCGTTTTTTTCTCCTTACCCCTGGCAAGACGCCTCATAAGCAAGACTGACTCATAAGAAATTTGACAGCAGAACCCCATGTTCAGGATCTGCCTGTGTGTGGTGGCAACTAAAACACAGACTCCAGTTGCAGTCCATACCTTGTGAATCTTGACATAATATTTTCAAAGCCATTGGTTTCCATGTTGCTTGCCTTTTTACCACACTTTTTCTTTCACTAAACTTTTCATTGTGTTAGGATACAGCACTCTGAGCAACCAACCTCCTTCGCAACCAGAATTTACTTTCCTTTATAAGAAAGGCCATAACTTAACATGTCTGTATTAAAAATACTTTATTATTCATTAGCTGAAAGTCATAATAATCAGAATTCACAGAAATAAATGGTTGAAATACATAATTGTGTGTAATTATGCTATATAAAAATAACCTTTTGATTTGAATTTTCTTATGTTGTGAGATGCACTTGTTTAAATAAGGTGAACTAAAGTAAAAGGGAAATCCTTTCAACTTCCAGATAATTAGTTTGGACTTTTCTGACAATCACACACAGTTCAGCTTTAACAGCGGATGTTTGTAGAGTATTATTTCAAGTAAATTTGAGCTGTGTAAATGAAACATTGACAGTGCTGCAAACAGGCATCACTGGATCTCTTCAATGGTCAATAAACTCCTAGCAAAATTCGAGCCAGTGTTCGATTTATGTCATCCCAGTTAGCTGATGATTTCAAACAGAATAACTCAAGAATCTATGTGTCAGTAGTCAAAAGCTGCACTTAATTAGGTTCATCAAAATGGTGGCTTGACCCAAAACAAGATGTCTTATTAGCTGCTTGCTAACGAAGCAGGTGCTTGTCAGTAAGTGATGGACAAGATGCGACCCTAAAAATGAGCTGCGGAGGGTGTAAACGATCCCAAAGAAACATTATTGATCCGGCCGCTAAGTGGCTCAAAAAGCATCTCTCGTGTCATTTTGCCATTAGAATGCATAATGGCTTTTTCTGAGGTTGCACATTTTAAACATAGAAGCATGCACAGTTGGACACACACACACTGACAAAAGAGACTCACAGGTTGCTTGAATTATTAACTGGGAAAGAAGTAACCTAATTCTCAGGTGGGATAATGTGTGGAATTGTTCCTGTGAGTGATAGAACGTAATATAAACCAATTTTATGACCCGTTAATCCTTTTCATAAAGTTTAGCCTAAAATGTGTTTTATTTTTCCATTTTGATAGATTAAAAAAAGAACATAATGCAAAAAAATGTGTCTTAATTATAACAAGCACATCTACCTCAGTTTCTTTTCTGTTGTGTTTTGGATGACTTAAACATTATTATTGAATTTGGATTTTATGACTTTTTGTTGCATATTAATATGATGGATCTAGGGATTTGTAGAAATGCAGAATTCTTTTGCACAGCATTTCTGTTGGACAGGAGCTGGAATGCAAGATATTACACTTACTGGTTTTGTTTTGTCATTTGCTATGACCCACTGTGAGTAACTTTACTAAATGAAGAACAAACATATTTTAACCAAAATCGCTCCAGACTCAGACAAAACCTCC
The DNA here is from genome assembly GCA_963556495.2 of Valencia hispanica. NCBI lineage: Eukaryota > Metazoa > Chordata > Actinopteri > Cyprinodontiformes > Valenciidae > Valencia > Valencia hispanica. The sequence goes on from OY747701.1 coordinate 49,558,068, forward strand.
AGTTTATGTTAAAGTGAGACTTCTTGTTAATACACATGCTTCATTGTTTTAATGTAATTTTCTGAGCCAAAAGAGCAAAAAGCTCCGTTGTTCCATTACTGTGGTGAGTGATTAAGACAAAAAATCAATTGTCAAAAAGGTTATTGAGCTCTAATTTAATTTGTAATAGCTCTTCATAGCCAAACCAAACCCATTGTTGCACAACACACCATGCAAATGAAATATTGAATAAGTGACTAGGATTTACTCACATAAGCTGGTTTGAAAACGGTCAGTCCAAAACAGGATCTGTCATGCAATTTAAGCCAAATATCAACAAACGTAGCAGGTCGAGCAAACAGGAAATACTGTATTTAAGAAAACCTCCAATTATCTGTGCTGAGAATACATTAACATTCAAAACGTATAGATTGTATTTTCTTTAGTGCATCGAACATGTTCAAAATCAGCATTGATTGCAGTTGAACTACTTTTTTCTGTTAGTTCATATAATTATGCTCACTTACTTTGTGTTCAGCACCTTTAGATGCTTTACTGTGGTGTTTAATAGCACTAAGATCTCTCACAAAAGCTCACCGTTTAGCTGTTCCAAAGTAAAGGAAAACACTTGAAAGTTGAAACATATGTTGTCTTGCTGATTTAATAACGCTGTTGTTTTCTTTGCTGCGTCTCTCCTCACAACACACTTAGCCACCTGGAAGTAGAGCAGCATCTATGCTGGGTATCTCACCTGCAGGAAAACCACATTAGCATTAAGTGGATGTAAATTTGATACATCTGCAAGAACCGTATCCCTTTGCTTCTGGAACGGGGGTCTGTATTTGTCAGTCAGCTATACTGTCTCCCACCGGGTGCCAGTGGAAATTGCACTTCTGAATTTGCATATGCTGGTTTGCATGTGTGCATGTCGATGAAGTCGGCGGATCAGAAGCCCAGCGGCCTGTCTTGCAGATGCCCTGACCTCTGTGATGCTTTGTCAGAGGTCCGATCAGACCAGGGCAGAAAGGTGAGTACAGACGTCAAAAGCGGGGAATTAGCATGGAGAGATGCTCTCACACCTACAGAATATTTAATATTCACTTATATAAATTACACATTATCAGAAAGAGTAGAGAGCGTCAGTGTTGTCGAAGTCTCTGCCACCTGGAGCCATTTTATTTAATGAGTCCTCCACAGAAAATGACTCAGCCTGTAAAATAGTTTATGGTTGAGGCCCTTCAATATAAGTCACAGTTTATCCTTTGATATAATTTACTTTAATTAAATATATTGTTACTGGACAGCTCCCTGGAGGTAATATTTTATCCTCTGGTGTTAATCATGTTCATTCAGATGGGACATGCCTTGTATCTGCATGAAGGAATGATAAATTGTGTCTCTTGAGAAGGAGAGATAATGTTTCATTTGCTTGCATGTTTTCTGCTGATCTGCTTAGAAAAACTTAAATTGGTTAGTACCTTTATGAAAGATGCAGGTCCTACAGAAAAGACTAACCCCTCTAGAATACAATAAAATAGTGAGAACATTCCTGCAGCATATAGCCGTGAACAGATGGATACTTTTAGTTGGCCAAGTTCAGTCTGTCTTGCAACCCATTACTTTGGACTATAAGGATACTGGCTCTTCTCTCATGGGAGGAACTGTCACAATTGGCTTTCTATCCTGAAGAAAATAACAAAAATGTGCCAGACTTCATACAAACCTCAACTTCTGTACAAGCAAAATACTATTTTTGCTTGGACTGATCTTGGACTGATGTTGGGCTGACAATTGCTAAAATCTTGTCTCACTGATTCAAGCATTGAAACAAATTATATAAGAAATTCAGAAATAATCTCTGAATTCAGGAGTTTAAAAATAGGATATCATAGCACTGATGCCAATTCTACTATGCAAAGGCAATAAGTCTTGTAGCAGTTTTGATTATCACCAGTGGATATAATTGTGGTTTTAACCTGCATTGTTCTGCTTTGCGTGCAACATGTCATGATTTCAACCTAACAGACTGAGAATTACAGCTACTCTGGGACAGAAGTGAGAGAGAGAATAGAAAGGATATAAGACAACCGCCTGGAGCTCCTCAGCTTTCACAGCACATAAAGATACACCCAATAAATTCCTGCTACTTATTACTGAGGTGGCTGTTTCCCAGAGAAAACAAGCCGTGGTCTTTCTGTGGAAAATGTGTCTTCTATATGCATCACCATCAGGTTCACAAACACGTGGACTTAATCAACTGAGAGTTGTGCAAATACACTACCAGTACAAAGTGAATATTTTTAATGGACATCTTGGAATGAAACCCCCAACACAAAAATAAACTTTGCAAGTTTTTCTGCAGTTGAACTCACAAAAAGTGAAAAGTAGGTTTTTAATTGAGCAATTACACTGATATGTTTGGATTTACTGCATAGTCTCCCATTTCTGCCTCCCAACAGCTGCAGGCATGTGCTCTAAATGTACAGTAAAAGTTTTAAGATTTTTATAAAATTATTTTATGTTATAACCACAAAAAGGAATTGTTGTACATAACCGCGTACTATAAGGAAAAGCATACCAGTTTATCTTTTTATTTTATTTTTTTACAAATTGAAATCTCAAACATGTGGCACGCATTTATATTCAACCCCATTGAGCCAAAAATTTGTATAGCCAATTTTCGCATGTTTGCACATGAATTATTTTGCCCATTCTTTAAAAATGGCAGAAGCGCAGTCAGAATGGATGAATAAAGTTTGTAAAAATAGCTTTATAAGCTTTGCCAAAGGTCCTAAATGGATTTAAGTCTGGACCTGTCCTGCTGTAATGTAAAACTCCACCCCAGATTCAACTTATGTGCAGGTTTAACAGGTCTTCTTCCAGGATTGTCCTGCATTGAGCTCTATTCATGTTGCCATAAACTCTGACCAGCATCCCTATCTCTGAAGAAGAACAGCATCCCCACACCATGATGCTGCCACCACTATTTTTCATGTAGGGGATAGTGAATTCAGCATGATGAGCATTGGTAGTTTTCTGGTGCACTTTGATATATATATATATATATATATATATATATATATATATATATATATATATATATATATATATATATATATATATATATATATATATATAAATATTATTATTATTATCATTTTTTTCAAAAAAATTGCACAAACATATATTTTTGCTCTTCTATCCACTAATTACACGACTTCCGAAGCAAATGGGTGCACTGGACTTCATTTATGGGTATCAGAGTAAAGAGGGGGAAAAACAAATTCACACCACACTTTTCAGATTTTATTCAAAACCATGTATCCTTTCCATTCCACTTCACAATCATACACTACTTTGTGTTGGTGTAAGTTATCTTGTGCGGTTTCTGTAACATTTAATTTTTTTACAACGCAATCTAGCTGCTCCAGTACACCCTTTGAATTTTCATTACGGTTTCTTCTGTTTTATTCATTCACAAAAGTTTGCTCTCATGATGCACATTGGATTTTCTAATACAGATGTTTTGAAGATATGCAACCGCTTAATGAAAAAACTAAAAGTAGCGCACTTCTCCGAAGACAATCGTCTTTTCTGTCCCCTTCTTGTTAAAAGCCCCTGTGTTTTACTTCTAGTCCATCTTATTGCTCAGGCGAACACCGAAGAATATGTTCCTGCAGCCAGTTCTCAGTAAAACATGTAATACTGTGTTACCTGTATTCTTATTGTGTCCTTGTTAGTGCAGTTGATGCTTCTCATAACACCCAAGACTACTCCTGCAAGACAGATTTTAAATGTCCTTGTCTACTCCTCGTTTGGCTCATGCATCTCATACATCTGCAATGTCACCTCCACAACCCAAAAAAAATCTAATTTGAAGTACTGCTTTTTTACAGTAAAAAATGTTTAGAAGGAAAACACGAGAAAACATTTAAGAATTCTGTTACAGTTCTTGTTTGTGTTGTTTTCTCATTCTTTGTCCCCGTCCCTTCCTGTGCTGTCCCTGCTGTTGTTGCTTTTAAGTAATTTACTGGGTAAGCTGAGTATGTTTCCACAGTGTGAGTGGAGAAGAATCTTACAGCATTTTCACACAATCCTTATACAAAACAGATGGAATGGATAAAGCTGACATATGTGAACTGGGTAATTATCTTCAGTCCGGCAACCTGGATGGGCAAGCTGATTGGACACTGATGCTTCTTAAATTCACTTGTACAAGCTACACAGAAGACTTCACGCTTGTTAAGTATCACTTAAAGGGGCTATATACAATTTTCTGACATTTAAGCTCGCGACTGACACCTGTGGCCAAAAAGTGGAACTGCTCTTCCTTTCTGCTCGCTATTGCAGCGCACGCTCGTACGCCGGTCGCTCTCAATCTTAAATTTTTTTCGGGCACTTGTCAGGGCTTTAACTTTTTTTGTCTTATGTGGAGTTACTGTTGATGTCAAAGTTGTCCTGGGTCTCTTCTGTGTATCCGCACAATCCATTGAACTGCTTGCGAGTGTAGGCTAATTGCAGACTAGCGATGGTGGAAGAGTGATCTGAAACGTTTAACATGAACGCGCTTGACATCACATCCGCAGACAGCGTGGGAAAATCCATCCTGAGCTTACAAGGTTTCAGTATTCTCATCAGGAGATGTTTGAGTCATAAATGGTCAACTAAAAAAAAGGCTATTGTTACGTTTATTTTGGGGAAAAAGTTGCATACAGCCCCTTTAAAGGGGACATATCATGAAAATTCCACTTTTTTAGCCTTTGCATGCTGTGTGTAGTGAATTTAGAGTGTCTATGAGTGCAAAAAGCATACATTTTCAGTCCATGTGTTGTGGAGATATTTTTGTAAAATGTTTTGGGTCATATTTTTAAGCCGTTCAATTTTCTCTATTGTCTATTATGTTTTTTGAACTATTACGTCAGTACTTGCACTGGAACTGGAGTTGGTCATGGCTTTCCCCCTAAACACTGAGCGTATCCGCCATCTTTATTTCTCGCTGTGAGTTTGTAGTCCAAGTTTGGGTATGCCGAACAAGTCATAAGTCTAACTTATAAATTTTTTAAATAAAACACATAGATATATAAATTGAATGTGCTAAGTAATCGTTTCAAAGACACGGCCGCTGGTATGGATGGAGATATCAAGGTAAATACAGTAATAACGCACCATTGCGAGACATTCAGTTGAAAGCGCAGTTCGTCAGGTTTATCGTCTTCATTTTCCTCTCACTCAGGGTCAGACTCTGGCTCGAACATGTACTTAATTTGACGAATAAAAAGTTTCTGTAGTCCTAGGTTGTCGGTTCTCCATCGAACTACAAAAATGGCTGAATGGGGTGCAGTGGAAGGTTCAGCAACCTGGAAGGGGTGTGGTATGCAGCACGTCCTACACATTTAAAGGGACCGCACCAAAACGAGTCATTCTGCAAACCCTGTTTAGACACCTCTGAACAGTGGTAGAAAAGGAGCCTATAGAACTACTATAATAAAAAGTTCCGACCTAATAACTGCAGTTCCACTATATATAGACCACAACTAAATGATTTAGATGTAAAAAGGAAGAATTTAAAAGCATGATATGTCCACTTTAAAATCAATTTAACAGATCAATTAGATGCAGGACTGGGGTAAACTTGTGGTTTGGCTCACAGGGATAACATATTTCTTCAGCAATACTATGAACTGACATTGTTTCCACATTTATTCAGCATTCTGTATTCCAAAGCGAGTCTCGGATCTTCTGTTCCTTCTGTGTCTCTGCTCTGTCTTCTCAAACCCCCCAGACGGTCGTGGCAGATGGCCGCTCCTACTGAGCCTGGTTCTGTTGGAGGTTTCTTCCTGTTAAAGGGGAGTTTTTCCTCTCCACCGTCGCTACATGCTTGCTCAGTATGAGGGATTGCTGAAGGATTGCTGTGGTTGGAAAGTCTGCATCAACGGGGCCCAACCTCACGCCAATGACTGACGCAATCTGCTGGGATTCCTTAAATAGGAAACTTTTTAACTGATTGGAATGTTTGTTTAAATGTATTGAAATGACTTCTTGTTAAGTGCCTTGAGATGACATCTGTTGTGAATTGGCGCTATATAAATAAACTGAATTGAATTTAATTACCTAATAAAATATCCAATTGCAATCGTCATCACGATATGAAGGTGTGAATTATTGCAATCCAAAGGGCTGTTTGAAAACATATCTGTGAAGACATATTTTAAACATCTACATGTAAACAATGCATATTGGATATATTATTATTATAACTGCCCTGAAGGCACACATCTGATATATTTTTAGGGGCTAACGTTTGCAGACAATCCATGGGACAATGTTTTATAATAAAGAAATTTGTCTGGAAAACCTTGCTTGATTATAATCATTATCATCATTGCAATTTTTGGCAATAGCATCACAGTTAAATTCTTGCATCCCTAATTTAAATCATAGATTAATTTTTCATTGTTTCTAAAGTTAAATTTAGCTAAATAAGATTATCAAACCTAATTTAAAAAAAATATCAGTCCCATATCAAAAACTTTCACATGTGCTGTCTAGCATTTACATAAATAACTTAACAACACCCCAAAAGGGATATACCCTTTAAGATCCTAAGCAGTAATTAAGGGTATGCTTTCACCAAACCCATATATCTACAAATTTTCAGCAGATCAGACAGTTAAAGTTGAATGTGTGTGTGCTTCGTTCAAAATGTGATGGTAGCAATATCTGATGAACAGTATTACCCTTAAACCCTGTTGCTTCAGCATTTGCAAAGCCCAGAGACTAAAATGTTTAAACAGTGCTGGTAAAGCTGGGTGGAAGACATCTTTAAGAACAGATCCGATGCATAAACACCGCTACAACAAATTCCAACATCTTTTTTTTACCATTTTAAAATGCATAACAGCATGCAACCACCAAAAGATGAAATACGAACACATAGGGAATGTGAACATATTTTTCTTGTCAGTTGTGTCAAGCGTACTTAAATGAAAAGATGTATCCCAGGCATAATCACATGGGTGTTACCTTTGCATATCTGTGAGCGGGCAAAACTAAATGCCATATTTTTTTCACAAACTAGGTAAATAAATAATCAATTTAAACTGGGATGGAGGAGAGGAAAGCAGCAATTGATCTAATTTTAGACTTTATTCTGTCTTTTTTGATGCAGGAAACTCAACTCTGCTTTTGCTTTCTTCCTTTTTTTCAGCAGCAACATGTTAAACAGTCGAACATTTTTTGTTGACAGTCCCAGGGCTCAAACTGTCATCTTTATCCACTCACTGAACCAAAGCATCACAGGAAATCTGCTCTGTTTTGTTCGGGTCAATGACTTGACACAGGTCATGGCGGCTGGATAACAGGGTTTGATGTCACCTCCTCCCATCCGAAAATAATATGCTAATAAGACATTTATAAGCTGATGTCGAGGATGAGCAGGAGAGAATTTTTATATCAGACGATTCTTTCTTTTGAATCTGCTGAATATTATTTTGACAGTTTCTAGAAAGACATTGAACTTTTTTTTGTTTTACTTGCACTCCTCAGGTACAGATTCTACCTCTTTTTATGATGTCCTTGTTTATACTTGAAAGTATTCACAGACTCCCACTCAAAAGAAAGTGAGGTGAATATCGAAGCCTAATTGGGCAAGACTGCTGAAATCTCTTCTCTGATGTTCATTCCACAAGATAAAGAGTTTACCTCATGCCATGTGTGTAATGAGGCTGTGGTAATAGCTGCCGGTGGCAAGTCATCCGCCACAGGGCTGCCTGGACATCCTCCTGTCTCCCACACTACTCAGCCTACATCCATCATCTTCAGCGTGTAATCATCCTTCTGAAAGCACCACAACTATGAAGTCTCTGGGATTCACATTGGCAAACTCAGGAGGAAATTATTTATCATTCATAGCTCTATGACTGTCAGATGCAGCCAGTCTCCCACCTGTATTTTTTCAAGGGACGTCTCAGAAGTATTTTCGCCTCTCTCTCTCTCATTCTGTCTGTTTTTCCTCCCTCAGAACATAAAACGAGGATGAGAAGCCCATTGTCTTGTGATGATTTCTCTTGGGAGAACCCCATTGAATGCTACTCAGCTGTGTCTAATTTGTCTGGGAAGGTGTTGGAGAGGTACTCAAGACTGCTGGGCGTTCATGTTTAGTGGCATGTGAAATGTGGTGCTGGATTCCCTTAGCAACACATTGTTTTTGTATATAAAGAGTGAGGAGTTTACATCTCCCAGAGCAAGACAAAAGGCAGGGCAGTGATGGTTATTATCACCTGAAGGATAAGTAAATGCTTTTGTACACCTCTAAAGAGAATGTTATGACTCCCTCAAGCTGCATGGATTTGTTATGGCTTCAAGAGAATTCAGTGAAGTAAAAAAGGTAAACCGCCACATTGAAATTGTTGAATCAATATGCAATTACAAGACAAACAAGTTATTGATACTCCAGAAGTTTCAGGGGAGCAAATGAACCACAACATTAAACCACAAGGCAGAGATCAATAAATGCTCACTTTTGTGTGTTTAAAAATTATGTCACACATGAACTCAACTTATATCAAGCAATAAGTATTTTTTGTCATAAGTAATATCTTTCATTTTGAAGAAAAATTATGTTAGGTATTGATTGGACTAACTTTAGATTCATTGAGAATTTATAGAAGCGTCGTCGGCTCATTTTTAATTAGAGAAATGACTGCATACTGTTTACTGCCCTCAACACACCCTGAAAAACAGCAGCACAGCACTCTGAGAATCACTTTGGGATTTAATTATCAAACAGGCCCATCAATGAACACTCTTAGTCTATAACTGCTTCCTGCCAGCTTCCATCCATGTGCTGTGAGAGCAAGGCGGAATACACACGCCTGCCTTCGAGCTGTGCATTTTAAATAGGGCAACATCGGGTTTGGAAGATACGAGTCAAGACATGATTGAGGGCACGTCCATCACTGCATTTGGCTCTGACAAATCATGGAAGCTTCAACTAGCAAGTTATTGGTTTTGATGCCAGTCACTGCGGATGCATGTACGGTGCTTTCAGTACTACTGGAACATTTTTCATGTTTTACAACCAAAGACTTCAATGTATTTTATTGGGATTTTATGTGATAGACTTACAGTACACAGAATGGCACATAATTGTGGATGGTAGCGGATGACTGGTTTTCAAAATGTTTTACAAATCAAAATGATTTAATCAGATAAACAGCCAAGAGGCCCGTAAAACCTCTGAAGGAGCAGCTGAAATCCACAGCATAGGTGAGACTATCTGTAGACAGGACAGCTATTAGCAGTATGCTACACAACTCTGGTCTTCATGGAAGAGTGGCAGTACGAAATCCATTCTTGAGGGATTGACATAAAAAGTCACACACACACAATGCATGGTGATGGCAGCATCATGGTATAGAGGTGCTTTTTGCAGCAGGAGTAGGGAAGGTCATTGGAGCCAACGGGATGATTAATGGAAATAGCACAGAGAAATCCTTTAGGAAAAACGTTCAGAGTGCTAAAGATTTTAACCTTCCTCTAGTGTTAGCTTTCTGTTACTATCTCTTATGTTAATGGGTCAGTTTTGACCCGTGTCTTAAATCAGCCATAAAATAATCTAAAAACAATTATTTATCATCCAATTTGTTTCTTACCTCATGGGTACCTTGTTAGGCTCCCTTATCCATGAAAAGATTGGTTTTAATATTTTTTGTTGTGGCCTCCGTGGCCTTTCTTTTAACAGCATACCCCTCATTTTCAATATAAAAAAGTGGTCAAATGAACCTCAAGAGAATAATGTAAACAAATGAAAGGTTGATCTGTTACCTGACAATTACTGAGGGGTACGGTGTACATTTTAGGACATCCTCGGGTCTCAAGAACACATCTGTCAGACCTCAGAGAAAACAGCCTCAGACATTAGACCTTAGATAAAAAGGTATCAGGTCTCAGGAAAACATTTGTCAGTGTTCAAACAAAACGACTTCACATAGAACGGCATCAGACAGAACGGACTCAGGAAAAAGTACTCATGGTGCGTTCATTTTAGCTCGTTTTTTGAAGGATTGTTTTGTTTTTGTTTTTTTACCGCAAATGACAAAGTGGAACGCACCACCAGAGGAGCCGGGAGGAAACGTCACTAAATCGCTTGCGCTGTCAAGTGACGTTTCCTCCCGGCTCCTCTGATTGTGCGTTCCAATTACCTCGTAATTCTGAGTGACCAAGAGTAAATTATGTTAATCAACAGACATTTTGGCGTTCTAGCTGCATCAACTCGGAAAAGAATGGAAAGTCTCTAAGAAAGCACAGTGTATTGCTGCTCTTTCGGACTCTACACCCTACAATTTGTCATTTGTGGTAAAAAACAAAAACATGAGTACTTTTTCCTGAGTCCATTCTGTCTGATGTCGTTCTATGTGAGGCCATTTTGTTTGAAGACTGATAAATGTTTTCCTGAGATCTGATGCCTTTTTATCTAAGGTCTGATGTCTGAGGCTGTTTTCTCTGAGGTCTGACAGATGTGTTCTTGAGAACTGAGGATGTCCTAAAATGTACACCGTAGAGGGGTATTACATCACGACTCTTAAATGTTCAAAAAAAAAAGATTTTAGTTTTAACATTATCAACAACTATGGTGTTTCGGGTCAATTTCAACCCACATATATTTACTTCAAAAAAAGGGAAAAAACTAATCTTTTTTTTTCAAAACATAGAACTTTAATACATATACAAAATGACAAGCAGAACTGGTAATAAGTAATAAAAAATATATATAAAAATTTAGATTTGCAAGGTCAAGCAAGTGTGTGTGTGTGTGTGTGTGTGTGTGTGTGTGTGTGTATGTGTGTGTGTGTGTGTGCGTGTGTGTGTGTGTGTGTTGCAAAAAGTGACACTTTTAGTGTGTTCTTTGCAGATATACAGGTCCTTCTCAAAAAACTAGCATATTGTGATAAAGTTCATTCTTTTCCATAATGTAATGATAAAAATTAAACTTTCATATATTTTAGATTCATTGCACACCAACTGAAATATTTCAGGTGTTTTATTGTTTTAAAACTGATGATTTTGGCATACAGCTCATGAAAACCCAAAATTCCTATCTCAAAAAATTAGCATATCATGAAAAGGTTCTCTAAACGAGCTATTAACCTAATCATCTGAATCAACTAATTAACTCTAAACACCTGCAAAAGATTCCTGAGGCTTTCAAAAACTTCCAGGCTGGTTCATTACTCAAAACCGCAATCATGGGTAAGACTGCCGACCTGACTGCTGCCCAGAAGGCCATCGTTGACACCCTCAAGCAAGAGGGTACGACACAGAAAGAAATTTCTGAACGAATAGGCTGTTCCCAGAGTGCTGTATCAAGGCACCTCAGTGGGAAGTCTGTGGGAAGGAAAAAGTGTGGCAGAAAACGCTGCACAACGAGAAGAGGTGACCGGACCCTGAGGAAGATTGTGGAGAAGGACCAATTCCAGACCTTGGGGGACCTGCGGAAGCAGTGGACTGTGTCTGGAGTAGAAACATCCAGAGCCACCGTGCACAGGCTGTCCAGGAAATGGGCTACAAGTGCCGCGTTCCCCAGGTCAAGCCACTTTTGAACCAGAAACAGCGGTAGAAGCGCCTGACCTGGGCTACAGAGAAGCAGCACTGGACTGTTGCTCAGTGGTCCAAAGTACTTGCATGTCATTCGGAAATCAAGGTGCCAGAGTCTGGAGGAAGACTGGGGAGAAGGAAATGCCAAAATGCCTGAAGTCCAGTGTCAAGTACCCACAGTCAGTGATGGTCTGGGATGCCATGTCAGCTGCTGGTGTTGGTCCACTATGTTTTATCAAGGGCAGGGTCAATGCAGCTAGCTATCAGGAGATTTTGGAGCACTTCATGCTTCCATTTGCTGAAAAGCTTTATGGAGATGAAGATTTCATTTTTCAGCACGACCTGGCACCTGCTCACAGTGCCAAAACCACTGGTAAATGGTTTACTGACCATGGTATTACTGTGCTCAATTGGCCTGCCAACTCTCCTGACCTGAACCCCATAGAGAATCTGTGGGATATTGTGAAGAGGAAGTTGAGAGACGCAAGACCCAACACTCTGGATGAGCTTAAGGCCACTATCGAAGCATCCTGGGCCTCCATAACACCTCAGCAGTGCCACAGGCTGATTGCCTCCATGCCACGCCGCATTGAAGCAGTCATTTCTGCAAAAGGATTCCCGACCAAGTATTGAGTGCGTAACTGAACATAATTATTTGAAGGTTGACCTTTTTTGTATTAAAAACTCTTTTCTTTTATTGGTCGGATGAAATATGCTAATTTTTTTAGATTTAGATTTTAGAATTTTGGGTTTTATGAGCTGTATGCCAAAATCATCAGTTTTAAAACAATAAAAGACCTGAAATATTTCAGTTAGTGTGCAATGAATCTAAAATATATGAAAGTTTAATTTTTATCATTACATTATGGAAAAGAATGAACTTTATCACAATATGCTAATTTTTTGAGAAGGACCTGTATTTTTTGTTGGTGAAGCACAATGTGTTGGTCTTTCTGTCCTTGCTAGGGCAGACCTGACACCTCTTTCTTGTCAAATCAGGTGGTCTCACTGGGGCTGTGGCTGTTGTTGATGTTGAGGCAGGGCTGGCTGAGGAAGAAGCTGATGCTGATGCTCTTCTTGTTGCTGTGGGTGTAGATGGAGTGCTTGGTGAGCACTGCAGCTGTCTGACCAAGGCAACGGTTGGGTCTCGGGGCAATGTGCGGCTTGACAAGAGAACTCTCTAGCTCCTCAAGAAAAATTATCCCCTTGGTGTTTTTGGTTGAGTTCCACCCTTGGTGAATGTGAGTCCACAACACAAATGCATTGTATGCAGACACATTGAGGATGTTGTAAAACACAACCATTGGCCATCTCCTGGTCATTCACTGGCAAGTGTAGGTGGCAGTCAGCTTGTCTAGATTGTCCACTCCTCCTTTGTTTTTGTTATAGTCCAGGATGATTATGCGCTTTTTGTAACTTCCTGATGACACAGCAGCATCTTTGTGAAGAGTGGACACATTCCGTTGTTCTTTTGGACAGTATGAAACAACAGTGATGGTGTCTGTAAAAACAAACTTCAAAGAAAGTGGAACCCTGTCCTTCACCAGCAACATTTCAGTGGGCAGCTCGGGTATATTTATTTTTTACTGTGCCCACCATGGTGAGTTTCCTCCTGAGAACTTCCTGTCCAAGGTCATAGCTGGTAAAAAACTGTCACAAGTAATGTTGTGACCCTGCAGTCCAGTAGTCATATCGACGACTACACGTTTTTCTTGTTTGTTTTTTTCAGGGATGGCGCTTGCAGATTTGCCTATGTAAATCTGAAGATTCTAAGCATAGCTGGCTTTTGCATCACAGGCTGCCCAGATCTTTACGCCATATTTGCCTGGGTTACTGGGCATGTATTGCCGGAACTGACATTTTCCACAGAAAGGGAGAAAACGTTCATCTATTGTCACCTCTGGCCCTGGTTTGAACATCATTGGAAGGAGTTACACCCATCTCTCCCAGACATCCCTGATGGGAGCAAGCTTGTCAGATTTTGCTCTGCTGTCTCTGTTGTCAAACCTGAGGACTCTTGATATCATTCGAAAGGTCTGAAGTGACATTGTTGCCCGGAAAATATTCCTGCCTGTCAATGCGTCCCAGAGAGTGGCCTCATTGCTGGATCTGTACACTCCAGCAAAGAGAAGAATGCCAATATAAGCATCCAGGTATTCCTCATCAAAATTCCAGATGATGACATGGACTTTTTTTCCTTCAAGGTTCATCATAGCAATTATGATTTTTTTTTTGTGACAATGGCATAAACAGATCAAAACATGTCTTGATGTCGCTTGCTCTCATTACAGCAAACCTTGTGATCCCAGGGGTCATTTTGATGACAGATTGCAGCAGCTGTCCTGCCATGTACGTCAGGAGGTACTGAGCTCCAACAGATGTTGCCACTTTTGGATTTGAATGTTTCAGCAGGAGACCTCCTCATCAGGCTGATCGGATGTATCTGTGTCTTCCACTTGATACTCCACATCATCTTCCTCCTCAGAGACCTGCTCATCACTATCGCTACGATGCTACAGTATGTGTCCTCTGCCTCATTGTCAGCAAAGACATGATCCAGAGCTGGGCTTACATTAAATCTTCTTCTCATTGTTGCATGCTGTAAATTGGAGATATGTACCCTGCAAGTCACCAACTATAAACTCAATTGGCCTTACATGCCTGGACATGTCTGTCTTTGTTTGTTCTGTCCAACAGGCAAAGAGAAAAGCCCCTAACTGAAGCTCAAGTGGTTGGAGGAAGAGCTGGCTGTAGGCGGTTGGCTGATTGTGTGTTTATGATTTCAGTTTTGGTATTTATTATTGTTTTATAATCTTATATTTTAACTGGGTTGAAACTGACCCTAACAACACAAAGGTCATAATTTTCACCAGAGCATTTTATTATTTAGTAAATTGATTTTATTTTATTTTGTTTTGTTTAAATAGAAGTTCCTGACAAAGTCCTAAAGTCTTGATGCAATAAAACCAATTTATGTAGTATTTTTATGCATGATAAACCTAAAAACGGGTCGGTGCCGACCCTAAAACTAGAGGAAGGTTAAATTGTGGTTCACTTTTCATCTGGACAATTACCCTAAACATTTAGCTACGGTGGAACGGTTTGGACAAAGTCTATTCATCAGTTGGAATGGTTCGATCAAAGTCCAAACTTGAGTCCAATTGAGAATGTGTGGCAGGACTTGACAGATGCCACAAACCCCAAACACATGATTATTTTTACAAGGGGGCTCCGGCAACAATGCAAGATCCATGTCGGGCGAGAGTGTTTGTATGTTACAACCCAAAGGAATTGTATCTTTGCATTTGAGCAGAAAACATGCCACGTACTGTCTACAACTATGTCTACCTGTCTGCAGCTAAGCTATTAGGCAAAAATTTCTCTGTACACCCAGACCCTCAGTGCATATCATCATCCATCACAGGACTTGCCCTAATAGGCTGCCATGAGACCAGTTTTTAAGATTGCCAAGTTCTCCTTATCAGACACCAGACACAGTTTACCTGCTCTGCTGGAGACTTTCTTTGTCGGTCAGAGAAAACATACAAAATTAAAATTAAAAAGAAAATGAGAATGACTGCAGTGGGGGGTATCCAATCACCATAACCTCCAGCAAGGCAATCAATATGAGTTTAACTGTTGCCAATTCTCACTTTGGTAATTATGCTTTGGAATAATGAAATCGTATTCAAGGAGAGGCATGACTGACATAATAATCATTTTGCCGCGGCTTGGGCCAAGGGGAAAATATGTAAAAATACTGTTTGAGATTAAAATGAAAGAGTTCATGTCCTTATTATAGAGTAAGTAAATGGTGAGTTTACGTATGGAATGCAGCCACAGATGTTTGTATGATTTATGACAATAAAACTCGAAATTTGATTTCGGTTAAAGGACGTTTTCTAACCTTATTGTTGGAACCTCAGCGTGACACTGGAGTGTAGCACTGCACAATACTGGGAACGAAAAGGAGAGAGGCGCAGTAAATGTTCATCCGTCAGAGGCCATTGACTGTTTCACACTGACTGAGGAGGCAAACTCATGAACCATTCCGCTCTAATTCATCACAGTCACACAAAATACACTCACAAGTCTTCCATGATGCTAAATGACCATTA
Organism: Valencia hispanica; assembly: GCA_963556495.2. Classification (NCBI taxonomy): domain Eukaryota; kingdom Metazoa; phylum Chordata; class Actinopteri; order Cyprinodontiformes; family Valenciidae; genus Valencia; species Valencia hispanica. The sequence goes on from OY747701.1 coordinate 49,573,760, forward strand.
TTATGCGGCAACAATAGTGAGAGTCATCCTCAAGAATACGACTCACAAGCACCGTTTGAAGAATAGCTCTGCAGATGCAGAGTTCTTTTTAATGCAAGTTGTGGAGAACAGAACCTAGAAAGGTGCTGCATGTCGTTTAAGAAAATGCTCTTTGAAGTTTTCTTCCCCCCACTGTCCTTTCATGGTCTTCCTAAACACCATAGATCACTAAGAATAAATGCTAAATGCTCTGCTTCATTTGAAGCAAGGCTTCACAGCATCTTATGCATTCCAAGTGCACACTTGGATTCCACGTAATAGGCAGTAAATCCTCATTTTGCATGGTGTGACAGCGCAGGCTCTATCAAACTGGGTGACATACTTAGCAGGGTTCAAAAGGTAACATGTCGACTGGAGTGCTTTTCTTGGCAGCAAATGTGATGCTTCCAGTAGAGTGACAGAAGAATCAACAAACCAAGATTAGGGGGATTCAAGCACGCATTTTCTAAGTAATTTGGAAAGCTGCAATAAATATTATGTTCAGAGAGAATAAAAAAAGGAAAGTATATTGAGACATACCGAGAAGAAATAAAAATGTTTAGATTGTAAACAAGAAGTTCTTAAATCATCAACAGTTATTCCACACTTAAAACAACCCTCTAACAAAACCATCTAATCTCTAAATTGATCATTTTTGAGTATTTGTCTTGACATTTACTTTAGAAAAATACTGATTTACCTTTAAGTTCTGGCTTCTTTTGAAGAAAGGTGTAAAATAACAATAACTTCTGAATAATGTGTGTAAGGAGAATATTGTGTCCTTTGCACATTATTGATATTGAATTGTCCTATGTAGACATAATCAGTATGGAGTTAATCTTATATAAAATATGCTTTCTTTCGGCACCAGAAAAAAAGAATAGGAATCTAAGTTCAAATTCTGGCCTGGGCTCTTTATGTGTGAAGTGTGCATGTTCTCCCTGTGCATGCGTGGGTTCACTCCAAGTACGCTGGCTTCTTCCCACAGTTCAAAAACATGACTGTTAAGTTAATATATTTCTCTAAACTGCCCTTAGGTCTGCGCACAGTTGTTTTCCTGTGTGTCTATGTTGCCCTGAGACTGACTGGCATGTAAACGTAAATGTTACCTCATCTGCAAAAACCTCTTCCCGTAGTGCAGCCATCTGTGTCTTTTTTCTTTGCATATTAGAGAGCTGAGTTTAATGTAAAAGGAAATTCTTTAAACTGTTTTCTATGCTGGTTTGGATGTGTTGCTGAAATATTATATGGTGTCAGTTTTGGTCCTTTTATAACATCTGTCAGGATATGTAACCATGACGACAGCAAAGCTGTTTCAAAGTGCAGGTTGGCAACTGAGTTTTCAAAAACCCACGTAATGCCTGAAATATGACCCCAAACTGAAATGAACTGAAAAGGAGATATGCTGGTGTACAAATTTATGTTTAGGAAAGGACATTTAAACAATTTCCTCTCCTTGATATAACTGGGTTTCTGTTGGATCATTGGTATGTGAAGGCAGAGTGGAACTTGTACCTTTTTAATGTCAGGAATGCAACATTTATATTGTCATTATTATGTATTAACAGGGATTATTATGTATTAACAGGGATACAAGAACAAGAATACCACACTCCGTTCTTCACAGTCGCAGCAACAACAAAAGGACATATTATGGCACTTAATGACTAAAATAGTAGTATGATCCTGAACATCTTATAAAGACTTTCTGTCTCACCCAATGCATTCAACTGTTTAAAATGTTCTCAAAGAGTTCAGCAGCCCTATGTTTTGACGCTGTGTGTGACTTCATCATACAGAAAGTTGTTGCAATCCATCTTTGGAAATTTCAACTTTCTGTTTTTCCTAAAACCTCAAACTTTTGAACAGAATTTATTTAATTTCTTTCTCCAATAATAAAATAATTCATTGTTCACAGGAACAACACAAATTCCTTGATGAGCAGAATTCCTATTTACTGCAACACACAGCAGACACGGTATAGTATTTAATTGTGGCCACAGCAGTTCACCCCTGGGGTGAGCAGCCTATTTAAAACAACCAAAGGTGACATCCATTCTCTTTCCAAATGAGATACGAAATGAAATGGCCTCTGGCCTGCGCTTTGATTGACACATATGGGAGAGTAAACAAATCTGCACAGTCAGCCTGAAGAAATGGGGATGTGTTTCGTTTATCAGTTTCTACAGAGCATCGAACCCCTTGAACTTTTCACATTCTGTCATCTTACAACCATAAACCTCACTGTATTGTATTCTTCATATATCACGCAACAGAGGAAGGAAATGAGATGTGGTTTTAAACAAAATCTGAAAAGTGTGGCATTCATATGTATTCAACCCCCTTCACTTCTTTATTACTAAATGGGTCCAGAGCAACAACTGCTTTCTAACTTTGCCTAATTAGCAAATACAGTCCATCTGGGTGTAATTTAGTCTACGTATGAAAACAGTAGTTCTGTAAAGGCCTAAGTTGTGCCTTACAGAACACTAGTGAACAACCTGCATCATGAAGATGAAGAAACAAAGCCCGGTTCAATCTATGGTTCAATCAATGGTTCAATCCATCAAAAGAGACAACTGACAACCAATATATATTTATTTGTATATCAAATAGTTTTTTTCTTTCTTGTATATATATATGTATATATATATATATATATAGTGTTTTTAAAAAAGGGGAAGTTTTTAAAAAAGAGGGAAGAAAAAGTTGAATTAATGATCATATGCATGGTGTCAATTAATGGTCATATGCATGGTATAAATTTGGCAGAGTCAGAACATACAAATGGTGTACAAGTGTCACAACATCGCAGTGGTATTAAAAGTATATTAAAAGTCAATTTGTAAGCTTAGAGTCAAAAAGAACCAGCTCCAGATTAGTGTGTTAACTGCGGGGTATCTTATTCCACATCATGGGAGCAGCAACGGCAAAAGAGCCAAGCAGCGAAGGAATAATGGTAAAGCCAGGACTTAGTTCTAGTCCTGGGAACTCTGAATAAACAGGTCTTTAGAGACAAGCAACTCAGAAGTATATTTTGGCCCATGGCCATTTAGTGCTTTAGAGACCAATACCAGAATTTCTGTAAAAAAATAATAATATCCATCCATCCATCCATCCATTTTCTGTACCTGTCCATCCTAATGCAGGTTTGCGGGGGGACTGGTGCCTATCTCCAGCGGTCAAGAGGCAAGAGGCGGTGTACACCCTGCACAGGTCGCCATTCTATTGCAGCAATGACAATATTAATAAAATTAATAATAATACAGTTTGAAAACCATATACAAACCATTTCCAAAAAATTAGAACATCATGGAAAAGTGTATTTATTTCCATAATTCCATTCGAAACATTAAACTTCCATGGATTATAGATTCAGGGCCCACAATTATTTCAAGTATTTAGTTGTTTATTTATACATAATTTGGGCTTCCAGCTCATACAACACATGAAAACAGGAATTAAAAAAATTGAATACTGTGAAGAACTCAGCCCAAATTCTACAGGGCATGAATGTTTTAAACTGAGTGTCACACACTACTCCTCTACTAAACTCAAAGCACCTGCACAGACTTTCCCAGGTGTCATTAAAATGCTTCACTTTGGTTCAATTGTCTCAGTTTAAAGTAAGGTGTGCCTTTCATACATGAATCAAGGTCCAAGGGTTTTGAGGAAGACGGGTGAGGAACAGAACCCAAGCTGCTTGAGGACCAGTGTGAAATATCCAGTCAGTCATGATTCGGGGTGCAACGTCCGGTGCAGGTGTTGATAAACTCTGCTTTCTTAAATCCAAGATTGCTGCATCAGACTACCAGAATGTTTGAGAGGACTTCATGATTCCTTTTGCTGAGGATCTGTATGGAGATGCAGATTTATTCTTCCAGCAGGACCTGGCCCCTGCCCATACCGCCAGAAGCACCAAAACCTGTTTGATGAACATGCCAGCACAGTGCTTGACTGGCCAGCCAAAACCAGACCTAAACCACATTGAGAATCTATAGGGTATTATCAAGAGGAAAATGAGAGGCACCAGACCCAAAATCAAAGAAGAACTGACATCAAATCCCAAGAAAATCTGGGTTTTCATAACTCCCAGGCAATAACACAGGCTGATTGCCTCAATGCCACGGTGCATTGAGGCACTGATTAAGGCAAAGGGGTTCCCTACCAAGTGTTGAATTTTGACATATCATTTTGAAAGTACAATATTTTGATTGATTTGATGTTATCCTAATTGCTTTTTTTTTCTTCTACAAAAACTGAGAGTAAATGGTGATTTCTTCAGTGTTTAATTTTTTTAATTCCTGTTTTGTGGGTTTTGTGTCAGAAGATGTTAGGTGTTTTGTCTATATACACATCAGTCATTGCATTAAAGTCCTGCTAAATATCTTCAGACATTTTACTGCATGAGTGCACTGGATGAGAAGGGCTAGAATAATACAGATTATCCATGACTTTATTAAACTGTTGGTTTTTGATTTCAGGATAGTGTCTGCAGCACATAATTAGCTGACTTGACTCATGTTCTCATCGTGTTCAATTGTAGGGAGATTCTCTTCCTTTCAAGACTTCTCTGCTGTCTAGTTGAGCAATTATATATTGATTCCCTTGGTTGAAAACCTTTCTGAAACAGCTGCTGACAGACAGGAGGCTGTTATACTATCAACGAAATGCTTCTTTTGCCGGAGAAATCAAACCATATATTTCCCTACATGAATGACAGAGATGGGGGAAACAAATCTCAGAGTTAAAGCGCATCTTTGAGGCTTTTACTCTGGAAGAAAGGAAGCTGCTTAAATTTCATAAACACATTTCCATGTTAAACAGAATAAGAAATTTCGAGCAGATTCACTGTAGTGAGAATATTTATTTTCACTGCATTAGGGTGGAAATTTAAGTGATGTCAAGTTTTATTTCTTTGAGTCAACTCAAGTTTATTTATAAAGCGCTTTAACAAACAGCATTACAGCTGACCAAAGCACAGTACAGAAAGCCGACCATAACATACATCGCATAACTAATATAGAATAAAACTAGGAAAAGAACAGTCAGAATACTGTACAGGATAAGTACTAAAAATAGTCTAAAATACCAAAAGCTATTAATAAATGGAAATAAAACATAAGTCAGTCACTGAAAGCTAAGTCGAAATAGTGAGCTTTCAAACGTGATTTGAAAATGGTTACAGAGGTGGATTGTTTCACCAGAGGCGGAACTTTGTTCCATAATTGTGGAGCGGCAAACATAAAAGCATGTTCCCCACGGGATTTATCTTTGGCTTTCGGAATCCACAACAGCAGATGATCAGCAAACCTTAATGCAAGGGGGGGGGGGTATAACTAGTAAGCAACCCTGAGAGGTAGAATGTAGCCAGATTGTGAGGAGCTTTATGAACAAAAAGTACAATTTTAAACTGAATTCGATATGGAACAGGGAGCCAGTGTAACTCAACCAAAACTGGAGTGATATGGGGTCATCTGTCTGTGATTGTCAGAAAACGCGCTGTGGCATTTTGCGCCTTCTGCAGACGATTAAGCGAGGACTTATTAACACCAAAAAGAACAGAGCTTGCGAAGTCGAGTCTAGATGTGATAAATGCATGAATAACTGATTCCAGATGTTTTCCCTTAAGAATATGTTTAAGCACGACAGAGTTGGAAAAAATAGGATTTGATGGTGGTGTTTCCTTGAGGCAGTATCGATAAATCGGGATCAAGTTTAACACCCAGACTGGTTATACATACCTTAAGATTAATGGAGAGACATGAAAGATCCGGAATTGGAGTCGCATGTCTTTTAGAAGTAAAGATAATAGCTTTTCTTTTTACTTTTTACTTTCTATTTTAATTTCTTTACTTTTTACTTTAATATCTTTGCATTCATTAATCTATTTAAATATTATTAAATCAACAAATTTCCCACGATTTTCTAAACAATAGCATAGCAACAGTACACTTACACAACAAATGTCTAGCAAGTGGGATCCTGCATAAAAGCTTTATTTAAATTTATTGTTCTATTGATCTGAGATTTTGTTTGGTACCTTTAAAAAGCATTTGCATAAATTGAATATGAATCTTAATAGTTGTAAAAAAGTGTTTTAAGTGTTTTCTTTTCATATATGCAGTATTTTTAGATCTGTGAGAATAGATACACTGTTTTTATTCTACCTGAGGTAACTATTTGTAGCTGTTTATCATGCTGTTACACATGAACTTTGTAAATGCAGATATTCTATGAGGAACCATCGTACCTGATTTGATACAAAGACAGGAAATTGTAATTCTGAACTCACAGAGCTTAGGGTGTGCAGTTATAACATCCTAACTTAGGTTATTTTTAAAACAACATATTGTTCTTGTTTTACCCCCTTTGACGATGACAGTGCCACAAGCTGCTGAGGAATCAGTCTTCCAATCAACTGTCTAGAAGAGGAACATACACTCGTCAAGTGTCTTGAACAGCTTGACAGCTGTTTGAGTTGTCAGCAGAAAATGCTGAATGCATTCATATTCACCTAAAGCCAAAATAAACCATCATCCAGTCTATGTGAATTCTGAGACCTTTAAAGTAAAACTCCTACTGTTGTACATAGAAATAAAGGGTTCTGAGAGCCTGTTAATCCAGTACCTTGCAAAGGTTTTGATTCCCATTGAACTTTATTATGTTTTTGTCATAACATTGTGTTTTAGTTTTTGGGTTTCTGTCTGTGTTTCTTGTTTTGGTTAACTTCCATTGTTTAGGCGATAATTCTTGTTTATTCCTTGCTCATAATAAAGTGTAATTTTCTATATTTAACTTGTGTCTTCCCTCTGTAATTAGTTCCAGCTGTTTCTTGTCTCGTTTATTAACTGTGCGTATATACATTGTCCTACATGTCCCTTTGTTCCCTGTCAGATACTCATCATTAAAAGTAATAGTTGCTTTTCACTTCGAGTTTCCCTGTAAGTTTTTTTACCTTAATCATTAAATTCCACATTATGCATCAACACTCGTCCTGTCTGCACTTGGGTCTTCCACTCACCTCGCACAACATGGCGGTTTTGTCATGTCACAAAAACTAACTTCAAAGTATTATTTTAGGTTTAAAGACAAACTGCTTTAGTAACAGTTTTGTCTGTTCAGAAATCCTGTTTTTAAATAAGAGTTTGCTTTTTACTTTCAGCATTTGATGTAAACTATGGTTAAACCTTTGTGTGAGATCTTGTTAGGTGTGTGCGTGTGGTGTGTACAGAATATGGTGTGTGGGTCCTGATGAATTTCTGTTTTCTTTTCTGTTGCGGTTTTTCTTTGCAGTGTGTATTGGATGCCTCCTATGTATTGTCACTGCAGGACAAATTTACCCTCGGGTATTAATGAAGTAACCTTGAGCCTTCAACCCTTGGTTGACCAACACAAAGTATTGCAATTTTGTGAAGGATCAGGAATGTTGATACATAATTTTTTATTTGCTCCAACTAAATATCTGAAATGTGGCCTCTGTGTTCAGAATCAAAACATTTTTTTAAATGTAATTGGGGCTGCAAGTGTTTTTGCAATGCCTCTACCAGTTTACAAATCTACAAACCAACTCTGATGCTCCGATTCTCTGCAAAATAGCTCAAGTTCAGTCAGATTGGATGGAGAGCACCTCCAATGATTAATTTTCAAGTTTTGCTGCAGATTAAAATCACGATTATGCTTTGAACTAACAAAACCATTTCATTGCAAATCTGACTGTGGGTTTAGAGTAATTGTTGTGCAGGAAGGAGAACTTCATTCCAAGTTTAAAGTCTTTGGCACCTTTCGCAATTCCCATGTGTTTAGCTCCTCTAGCTTCCTGTCCCTGCTGAAGAAAAGCTTCCACACAACAGGATGCTGCCATCGCCATGTTTCATCCTAGGGACAGTATGCTTAAGGTGACGTGCAAGGTTAGTTTACTGTCTCACACAGCGCTTTGCATGTAGGCCACAAAGTTAAACATTGGTGTCAACTGACCAGAGCATCCAGTTTTGCTGTGCCTCCTACTCAGTTTGTTATAAAGTGGCACTAGTTATGACTTGGCATATCCACGCCCCCCCCCCCCCCCCCCCCCGTCAACTACACTGGCCACAGCTGCCCCTGCCCTCTCTGATTCCTCCGCCACATCCTGATGTGCAAATGGTCCCTGCTCCTATGAACTCACCTCTGATTTTAACAGTAACTCACATACTGGACCTGGACCTTGCTCTACCTCATTCATACCTGTTATTATCAGCAGAGAGCGGACTAAAAATCATAAACCGAACAAATGCAATCCAAATAATCTCAAAAAGTTGCCAAAAGCCCCACTTTCAGTAAGTCATACAGTCCCTTCATCTCCAATCACTATTAACATGGCACTTTTTAAAGTTCGCTCTCTGCTGAACAAAACTTTTCTAATAAATGATCTGATTTTAGACCATAATCTTCATTGTTTATTTTTAACAGAAACTTGGCTGAATGCAGATGCCCCTGTTGTTCTTACAGAAGCCTCCCCACCTAATTTTAACTTCACTTATTCTACGACGAGTAGCAAAAGGGGAGGCGGAACTGCTTTTATAAGTTCATCAACACTTTCCGCCAAACCTGTTTAATTTGATAACTATTTTACTTTTGAATATAATGCAAATGTGTTTAGCACTCCTCAGATTTTATCTGTCACAATTTCTAGGCCTCCTAAAAAGAGTGCACTTTTTATTCAAGAATTTTCAGAGTTTTTATCAATTTTGCACAACTCCTTTGAAAGGATCATTTTAGCTGGTGATTTTAATCTACATATAGATAACCTTTTAGATCCTTTATCAACAGATTTTTTAAACATCCTGACTTATATGGATTTTAGCCAACATGTCATGCAGCCGACTCACAACAAAGGACACAGCCTGGACTTGGTCATCACGCATGGCCTGTCCACCCGGTGTGTCCTCTGTTGTTGACTTGGCTGTCTCTGACCACTACTGTGTGTTTTTTAACATCACCAGTTTTATTCAGCAGGAGACCTCTGTGAGAACTGTCAGGAAGCGCCATCTAACCCCTGAAGTGGCTGCAGGTTTTCTGGAAATTTTAAAAAATAATCCTCCTATTGTTTTACGTGCCCCCTGTGATCTTATTGTCAAGGATTTTAACAGAAGGCTTCAGTCCACTCTCGACCGGCTTGCTCCACTACAAGTTAAAAGTTTAATATCTAAAGCTGCAACGCCGTGGAAAAATTAAAACCTCTGAAAAATGAAGATAAATTGTAGGGCGGCAGAGAGAAAATGGAGGAAAAGTAAAACCACAATAAACTATCAAATATACACAGATCTTCTCAAATTATACAACAATGCAGTAAGAAATTCAAGAAATTCATACCTATCCAAAATCACCTCGGAACATAAAAATAATTCCAAAATCCTTTTTTCCACCATTGATAAACTTTTTAACAGAGCTACTGCTGCATTTCCTAAAACTCCCACAAACACTCTTTGTGAAGAGTTCGCAGACCACTTCAGAGGGAAGGTAGACACAGATTTTATATTCTCAGAGTAACATAGTTTTAGACAAATCTGAGTGTGTGTCTTTACCAGAGGAAACGCTGGACAGTTTTGTCCTGGTAGAAGCTGGGACTCTTGATAAATTTTTCTCCTCAGTGAGGCCCACCACATGTGTTTTGGACCCGATTCCCACTTCCTTTTTTAAGCAATTTTATGGATCTTTTAGAGATGAGATTTTAACCCTGATGAATTGCTCCCTTCAGACGGGGGTCTTTCCTGCCGCCTTTAAAGGGGTGGTAGTGAGGCCCCTGTTGAAGAAGAGCAATTTAGATTGTAATGATTTTAACAATTTTAGACCGGTATCTAACTTACCTTTTTTAAGCAAAATTTTAGAAAAAATTGTTTTAATTCAACTTAATGATTTTATTAATGAGCACAATGTCCTGGAGAAATTTCATCCTGGTTTTAGGGTGAACCACAGCACAGAGACGGCCCTTCTAAAGATTTTAAATGATTTTAGATTAAACTCTGATGCACAGAGGGTGACGGTGTTGGTTTTACTGGATCTAAGCGCTGCCTTCGATACAGTAGACCACACTATTCTTTTAACCCGTTTAAAACAGATTGGCCTCTCTGGTGCTGTTCACAAATGGTTCACATCCTATCTCACAGACAGGACTTTTATGATAAGTTTAGACACCTGCTCCTCTAGGGTCCATGGGATAACATGTGGTGTGCCCCAGGGTTCGATTTTAGGCCCAGTGCTTTTTAACCTGTATATGCTCCCTCTTGGCAGCGTCATCAGAAGACATGGAGTCAACTTTCACAGTTATGCTGATGACACACAGCTGTACATCTCCATGTCTCCTAATGACACACGGCCAATGGATGCACTTTTTAACTGCATTTTAGACATGAAATCCTGTATGGCAGAAAACTTTCTCCAGCTCAACCAGGACAAAACTGAAGTTTTAGTCATCGGTCCTGAGGGTCAGAGAGAGAAACTTTTACCAAAACTACAATCACTGTCTTTTAATCCCTCTTTACAAGTGAAGAACCTGGGTTGTATTTTTAACTCTGAGCTGACTTTTATTCCTCACATAAAAAATATTACTAAAATAGGTTTTTATCAACTAAAGAACATCGCCAGAGTCCGCCCCATTCTCTCTCGGGCCAATACGGAGACACTGATGCATGCTTTTATCTCCAGTAGAATTGATTACTGTGATGCCCTGCTTTCTGGTCTTCCCAAAAAGAGTATATCAGGTTTACAACTACTACAAAATTCAGCAGCACGTGTCCTGACGAAGACCAGGAGGCTGGAGCACATTACACCGGTCTTAAAATCATTGCATTGGCTCCCCGTACATTTCAGGATCAACTTTAAGGTTATTTTAATGGTTTTTAATGGTCCTGGGCCTTCTTATCTCTCTGAACTGCTTTTACCATACAAACCTTCGCGGTCTCTGCGCTCCTCTGGCAGCCGTCTCCTTGTCACCCCAAAAGTCAGGACACACAAGCATGGCGAGGCGTCTTTCCAGTTTTATGGCCCTCACCTCTGGAACAGGCTGCCAGAGAACCTCAGGGCTGCAGAGAATGTTTATGTTTTTAAGAGCAGGCCCAAGACTCACCTTTTTAGCCTAGCTTTTAACTGATTATTATTTATTACTGTCTGTTTAATTGCTCTGCATGTTTTATATGATTATATTTTTATCAGTTTTACTATTTTATCTTAGCACATTAATTTACTGTTTATTTTTATACTTTAATTTATCTTAATCCCCGTTCCAGTGTTTCCTCTGTGGGAGCCCTCTGCCCCGGGAGCGGTGGTCGGCTGTGGCTGCCTGGGTGCTCTCCAGGTGGAGCTTGGGTGGAGGTGGGGGTCTTGGCCTTGCCTCCACTGGGTGCCCTTTGTCGGTGCCTCGGCTGCTGCTGTTAATCTACCGCTGCCGGGGCAGATGGCTCCTCTGACGGCGTTTCCTTGCATGGTTCATCTACACTTGGCCCAATGTCCTTTTTTACTTTTTCTTTTAACTGTGTGTGTGCATGGGAGTTGGGTTGGGGGGTGGGGGGTATAACCGTGACCATGCTTTTAAATCTGTGGGGGAGGGAAGGTGGTTTTATGTGGCGTCATTTTAATCTGTAAAGCACTTTGTGATGCAACTTCTTGTATGAAAAGCGCTTTATAAATAAAGTTTGATTTGATTTGATTTGATGACTTCCTTTCTGTAACTTTTTTGTGGTACTTTTTCATAAAGGCTGAATTTCTGGAGTGCACAATCAACCTTTGCCCTGTAAACAGATTTTTCCACCTGAGCTATGGATTTCTAGAGCTTCTCTAGAGTTACGAGAGGACCCCTTTCTTACTTCTCTGATCAATGCTGTACTCTGCAGTTGTGCCATATCCTTCAATTTTCAAATGATGGATTGAACAGTGCTTTGTAAGATGCTCAAAGCGTTGAATGCGGTTTTATAACCTAACCCTCCTTTAAGAATCTTTACAACTTACTCCATGATTTGCCTGTTGTGTTTCTTTGTCTTCATGATGCTATTTGTTCACCAATATTCTCCATCAAATTGCTGAGTCCTTGACAGAACCGCTGTACTTATACTGAAATGAAATAACACACAGGAAGAGTCTTTTATGAATTAGGTGGCCTAATGGCAGTTGTATTTTTACAGAATTTTAATTAGAGATAGTAGAATAAGGGGGGGGGGGGGGTAACCAAATTCATTACATGCATTTTAGTTGTATTTACAAACAAATTGTTGAAAACCATGTAGCCTTTTCTTTTCATGTCACAGCTGTGGGCTACTTTATGTTGGTCCATCTTTGCAAGGCACTATTAGCTCTGCTATTTAGTGTACCATCTTAGTTCATAATGTGTCACAGTGTACTCCCAGCTGGCTGTGCAAAATGAAAAGATGACACAGATATTTTTTCTCATTCTGAATATCAAAACAAAAATAAAAACATCTACAACTGTGGGTGCCTAATGAAACACAATTATTGTATATGATTACCATGAATCAGTCTCTGCACGTCTGGAGACATTTTCAGCTAGCTTAGGGTATTTGTGTTATAGACTATCAACACCTCTGGTGCAATTTAAATGCGACAAGTTCAGCAGAATCCCTACCCAGGAATTTCTCCCAACAAACAAATGCTTGCTGCGTGGGCTTTGAAAGGCTCCACTTGTAGCCTATGAGGTGATAGATTAAAGGATTTGCATTTTAAAGGGTATCAGCCATGGCAGCAGGAGGAAACAGGTGAACACAATTGTAGCAGCACAATAAAAGATCAGGAATTTGAGTCACGCTAAGGAACCAAAATGACAAACCTGCTTCACCCCACCAGAGATGCTCTACAGTGTCATACTCATTTATAGCACATCAAATAAGGGTGACAGTGCATAGGGATGAGGCACATAAAAAGCCATGTTTTCATCTATTAATACATTAATGTGTGAAATGCTGATGATCAAAATCTGCTCTTGTGCTTAGATGGCATATAATGATTCAAAAATAAAACTACACAGGTGAAGAAATGTCTTTCCAGCATGCCTAAAGTGTAGCAGTAGTTAAATCTAGGACTGGAAAAAAAAGAATAATGGATTTTGCGTTGATCTTCATACCATGGAGTTGTCTCTCTCCAGGGCAAGCCACGGTTAAACTCTGATCTGTGCACTGTGACTTGCTCAAGGCTGTGTCTGTGGTGATATTAAAAAGAAATATTGCTTCATAAAACCCTGCTGCGCTGCAATCGTGACTCGTGTTAATGCAGACTGTTGCTAGAGTTTGTCTCATGGAGCGGAAATCTGATTTTTTTTCTTTTATTTGTTGCCCATTGTTAGGACAATTAGTGTCAAGCAAACGAACCAATGGTCGTATCCGCTAAAAGCATTGAAAGACACCTTGGAGAGCAATGTTTACTGATGCTGATGTTTTGAACAATCTACCTCATCTAGTCATGGATTTGCATAATGGGCTTTGTGTGGACAGTGCCCAATGTTAATACGGACTTCAGCATCCTTTCATCATTTGCAATGCAATTTGCAATTAAAACACACTGCTGTGGCCATCTGGACTCAAGCGTACTGAGAACAAGTAAAGGACACTTTACCCTTGAGTCCAGTAAAAGGTAGGCACTAGGTAGAAACTTTTTTTCCTTTTTTTTTTACCAATAGGCATAATGAAATAAACTCGACTGCATTGTTTTATAACTAGGATCAAAATGGAATTGACTTTGAATACTTCTATATAATTGGACTGAAAATATATATTTTTGTGTAAATGGGATCTTTTTGTTTCGAAATGTGCCTTGAGACAATGTTTGTTGTGAATCCGCACTATGTAAATCAACTGAATTGAACTTTACTAGAGCTGTATTTGTTATTTATTTAGTAACTCTAAATGCATTATACTGTAAATATTTAAACTTTTCAGTCGGTAATAACTAATGAAATATTGAGATTTGTGGATTTGGAGGTGCATATTGTACCCCATTTGTTACATTTTGAAGAGCTAGAAAGTCAATCACCTTTGACCTTTTCCTATTTTTAGATAAACATTTCAGATGCCTAACAAGTTAGCAAAGAAGGGTAGAGGAATGTGGGGCACGAAATGGGATGCATTTTTTAAATGTGAAAAAAAGAATAAAAATTTATAAAATTTTTGGGATTTTTTTTATCATGAATAAATGAAATTAAATCAAACAAAATACACAAGTGGGTTATGCATCATATTACAGCTATGAAAGTAAAAAAAAAATCTGATTTTTATTAAGAATTATTCTTAAAACATTTTATGCTAATTAAGAGTAATTTACAGCGATACCAAACCAAAAATATTGGGCCACTTTGAACTACACATCCCATTAGTTATTGTGCCATTATCGGGACAAAATATATACATTTTTGAATAAAGTGCAACTCCTTATCTTTTGATTCCAACTGTCTTCCTGAAAAATCTTTATTTTAAAGACTGGAAATTGTTCCTCTTTGCTTTCCTCTTACTTCACAAAATCATTTGGGACGCCCAACTCTTTCAGAAGGTCTGGTTAGCGGACCAAGTGCTAAAAGGAGCTTTCAGCTGATCAATCCGTGCGTGCCGTACAGCTGTGACTGTGTTAAAGGTCCACGGCAGCGAGCGCAGTTTCACAAGTCCGGTAGGTGGCAGTGGGTGTTCTTCTCAGGTGATATGAGGAGGACAGGTTACAGGAGGTAGGGGAGACGTGGTGTGTTCCTCTTGCTCAAGCGCTCCGGTGTTGCGTAGTGTGGGAAAACTGACGTGGTTCGGAGCCGAGCGGTCAGGGCGACAGCTGCGTGTATGTCTGTGTGACAACGACAGAGTTGCGGCGGGGCAGATCAGAAAAGTCCCCGTGGCTACTCTCCGCCGGCTCTCGCGCACTCTTTTCCTCGGTCCGCCACGAGACCTGCGACGCGCTCCGAACCTGGTCGGCTGGCCGCGCGTGACCCGAGGACCCCCTACTTTATTCGGGCTGCGCTGGCGGAAACGGTGGACCTGAAACTACATTAATTGACTTCAGAGCGATGAACTGGCAGTATGGCCAAGTGGTTCAAGGAGCACCTAGGATTCAAAACTACCAAAGCACCCCCTCCGGCGCCGCCAAAACCGGACTACAGACACTGTCACACCGGTGTGCCCGGTGCGCCTGGCTTCCAGCAGACGGGCTCCGGGGCCACTTTTCCGAGTCCTGCTCAGCCGGACATCCTCGCTGCTTACAAACTACAAAAGGAGTTGGACTTCGAAGACCCGTACACTCCGGGTGGAAATATTTCTTTCGGTTCGTGCTTGAACACCGTGGTGCCGTCGGATAACAAATTTGTGTCGCCGAAGCACCGACTTATCAAGGTGGAAACTATCGAAAAGAGCAGCCCTTCTCCGGGCGGGGGTGTCACGGTCACCCAGGCCGTAGCTGTGGGGAGCGTGAAGTCCCCGACTTCTTCACCTCCTTTGGAGCAAGAAAACAAGGAAAAGGTGGGGAAAGTTTGGTTGAAGCAACTTTATTTTAAAACCTATTTTGTTGATATAGTAAGAAATTAAAACATTCCTTATTTTCTCTTCAGCAGTAGGCTATGCCTTTCATTAAACGGCTGCCTGTCTCTTTATTGAAAAGAAAAGAAAACGTGGTGTGTTTTAGAGGCACTTCTCCAACTCCTGTTAGTAAGAAGTTACAACTGGCAGAACTTGTTATCACAGCAGCGTGAGTTGCGCCATCAGCCTCACTCTAAAATACAACATGCCCTACTGGGAGTGCTGTCATATATTATTATATATTTATGTATTATATCGTCACCTTCCTAAAATAATGGCCTAAGTCACATAGGCATGTTAAAAAAGTGATTTATTCCTTGCATGTTGCATTACTGAGAGACATTGTTTTTAAAATGTCAATAGTCATCTATTGTGACAACCTTTTTGAATGAAATTGTTAATAAATGTTATATATTCAATATTTTGTTCAGTTTTTTGTGTTAAAAACCTGTAAAAATGACATAGGGCGTTATTTTAATAGGGTAACGATATATAAATTCTCTATACATTTGATACAAAAAAAGTAGCATTTACCTAAAACGTAATAACTGCACTAAATCCTTCAACTTTTTAGTCTGGGTTCATCAATCTAGTAAGTGTTCACTGAGGTGATCTCTACTTTTTTGAGAAGAGTTGATGATTGTGAAGTTATATGACTTTAATTTGATCCTCTTTATGTGCACACTGCTTTGAACTACCGCGAAGCCCTCACCTTAACAAGTCAAACAAGCCCACAGCCAGGTGGAAACAGGGAGAAGGTATGCAGGCTATGCCTTGGAGCACGGCTGTCATCTCTGGCTTCTCAGGAATCCATGTTCTGGCTTCGTCTGGTGAAAGCCGCCGAGATGTTTGGCGTCAGCGAGCTTCCAGACTTGCTGAATAACTGAGAGTGATCCATCCAAAGAAAGGCTTCTCCGTGTCTGTGTTGCTTATCAACCGAGATCAAAGCGCAGCCCTGTGAATATGCACACCCTGCAGCCCTCGGCTCACACCTCAGTCACGGCAGAGTGCTGAAATGTTTTGTGGTCCCCCTCGCTTTCACCTTCTCGTTGCTTCCTCCCCTGCGTTTGTTTTGCTTTTGCACCTGTCTTGTGACGTGTGGTAACCTCACAGTTGGTTCAGTGCTTTAATGTATATTTCGCAATGTCTGCAGGCTGTCACAAGGATGCTGCATAAAGGAAGACTGAGATTTTTGGTTCCCCACCAGTGGTTTGATGACACATTAAGATAAAAACAAGTGTTACGAGCATATAATATAAATTAAAGCTGGAAGAAATCACATTCTGGTATGATACTTCGTTTTAGCAAACTGCCAGCCAACTGGTTTTACTTCTTCACTTAAACATGTGCGGATTAATAACAGTCATTTGCCATCAAAAACATACTTTTTTCCCCCACTTCAGCTGCTCAGGCCGATTAAAGAGATTATAGCTGTGTCATGTAAACCAACGCTTATTGGAACCTGCCTAAGTTAGGGATTCTGTTGTGTTTGCGCTTTAAATGCATCTCTCTCATCACGTGCGCACATGGCTGAGACTGACGGGCTGTTGATGGAATAGTATGAGTTTACGTTGCGATGTTATGGCCGAGCTAAACCAGCACTGACAGCTGGATGGGCTTTGGGTGTGTGTTGAGGGAAGGAAGGGCGAATAAATATGGCGGCGTCCTGGAAACGGGGGGGAGGTGGAGGACGGACCTAGAATACCTCCCAGAAAACCCGTGACTTTGCAGTCTTAGCAGGCTGCTGAGTCGGAAGCAACAGACCTCTAAACCTTGTCTGGTCTTTAGATTTGCTCAAGAACATTGTGTAGAGGTCCTCATAGAATGGGTTTGTAAACCTTACGTCTTAGCCTTACATCAGCAACCATGAAGCAGAGTGTTGGATGTCATTGGAGTCTAGAGCTGTGATGATGTGATATCTATTGTGACGAATCCCACCTCCCTGTATGGAAATCAAATAGATGAGTCTGGGTTTAAAAGTGTTTCCCTGACTGTATTGTATCAGGTTTGAAGTTTGATGGAGGGGGTATCATGCTGTGGGATATGTTTTCACACAATAGACTTAGTTCCTGTGAAAGGAATCATTTAAAACCACAGCAACAAAAATAAGTTTTGGACTATTTCATGTGCTTCAGAAAGCCGCTTGGGGATCACTCCTTCCAGTGTCAACATCACTGCAGACCATTGTACAAAGCAAATGTCCATAAGCATTTATATTACCTAGTTTTGTGAGGAGGAGGTTGACTGGCTTGCACATAGCCCTGGCATCTGTTGGACAGAGCACCTTAAGAACGAATTAAAGCAAAACCTGTCAAACATCAGTGCCTGAAATGGACAGATATTCCTACAAAAAGGGGACAACCTTCCCAGATGTGTGGAACCCGTCATATCCATAAAAAAGGGTGAGATAATTTCAAATGAAAGCCTATGTATCAAGATTGGGTTGTCATAAACTTTCAGATATTTATATAACAACAATAATCCTTGTACTTTTAGCGATATAGTATCTATTTTTCATGGTGCCGAGGACAAACCCTGGTAAAACACAGCTACAAGATAAATCGGTGTTCCTTCATAGCTGCGCAGCCTTACCGGTTTTGAGGATTTGAGTGTGTGTGTGTGTGGGAGCCGACTGTTTTGTCTCCCACTCTGCTGGTGATGGTAATCGTTTGTAAATCCATGTTGGAGAAACTCTTCAGGTGAGTATAAATAAAAAAAACATAAGAATAAAGGGTCGTACTCCTTTTTTTCCAAGAGACACTTGTTCCGAAGGTCTCTGTGGGAGGATGAGCCTTTTGCCACTTTTCATTTTCGGTCCTCTCATGCTAAAGATTGGTGTTTAAAAGGCTGAGAGGGCTTGATGTTCTCATTAGGGCCTGCCTTGTGTTAAAGTAATCTTCATGGTACCTTTTTTCAACTATTTTTATTCTTAGAGATGCGCCGATTAGTTGTCTACGGGCCGTTATCGATTTTAGTTTTTGACCTGCAGATTCAGATTTTTGTTTTTTTCTTTTCCTTGGAGACTGCAATACATAAAATAGGAATACCTGGAAGTCCTTAGTTGTAATGCTTTTTAATGAATAGAAAAGAAATATCTTTATTTTTTCACTTCAATCAGATCAAATCAAGGGGAAATTGGCGAAATCTTTGACTGATGGTTTGGTGCAACTCTGGTTATTTGTGAAAGGCTCTGGCACATCTGCTCACAAACATCCATGCATGCCTGCTCATAAATGTACCTGTCCATCTTCTGACTGAACAAGCTTAACACTGACTTCTACTGAGCAGAGAGCACATGAGTGTCTTAACAGCACCACTCGGTTACATTGATGTTTTAATTACTTGACTCATGAATGCTAATTATATCACTGCTTACCTAATGCCTGAAATGCCAATAGCGGCATCAAGGGAATTTTCCCTTGTCCAGTTCTATTCAGCAGACCTCAGAATGGAGGAGAAACTAGATAAAGTTTTCTGCTGCACTAAAAAGAAACACTAAAGCTCTGTTTTTTAAATTTATTTCATTTTATTTCTCATTTTATATGTTCATGGTTTCATCAATCATGATTCCAGTTCTCCATTTTTTTTCCTCAATAAAACTTTGGTGCACATAAACTTCACTCACAGTTTAGAGTTTACAGGAAATTGAGATTTGTTTTGTTTTTAATTACGCCAAGCCCTTCATGGTAGAGTTAGCTGAGAAAGATGATCAATTATCATCCTGCCTGGAAACTAATTAAAGGCCTCATCTCCCAGCTCAGTGCTCCACTCGGCACTAAACTAACTCCTCTCAAGGACGCCCCAAAGTGATGACGAGCTCTGTTCGACAAATGTGTAAACACAGGCAGTTGGGTGAAGCTGACTGACAGGCCGCTGCTTCCCTGTGAAGCACCACACGCTATCATTGCTATCTGTTTGTTCACCTGGGAAACTTGTGTTTGGCTACCTTCAACGCTCACATCTCTACCAGCTTGTAGATTTATCTTTGGAAACGTGTTGGACCAGAGTCGGACAGTTGTGCATGAAAGTCCACCATCTGTTTAAAAATTACTCTTTACCAAAAAGTTAGTTTTGCATTATATCATGTTGCAGATATGGTCACTTACTAAGGCAATAATAAAACAACTATGTTTTCAGTTGGACTGAGTTCTGGCAGCAAAGAAAGAATCTCAGCTTCTTTGGCAAATATATTTATATTTCAAGCTCATTGCATGCTCAGAAAATCCATGCTGCAGCCCAATCAATATGAATGCATATGCAATCTGTCTGAAAAGAAGATCTTCGATTGGAAAGGTTTGAACATTGCTGTTACTCAGTTGCAAAATATGCAGATGTCTTTGATGGATCGTAGTAAGATGCTTTTCCTCAACACAAAAATGCACATTCAAATATTACTCATCGGATTATTTGTAGTTTTACATTTCAACGACAAAATCTTTAGATAAACAAGGAAATAGGAAAATATTGATCACTCTAAACAGAATGTGAAGTAGTTTGCGACCAGATGTGCCATTCACCAACTTCCATTCATCAGGAGCAGGCTTGTCTGACACATTCCAGCGCCTTCTCTGCACGGCTAAGTTCTGCTCGCCATAATTTCCTTGCATCCCGAATGCCTTTGCTCTGCTTTTCAGCCTTGTTACTCGAGACATCAGTGGAGTTTTATGAGTGCATCCCACCGGCCGCTCACCCACTTATCTTTGCCACAAACAGGAGACATGTGAAGCACAGACGTCAATATCACCTGGGTCTGTGAGAGGGCTTCTCTTCAGAAAACGGCTGAAAACATCCGAGCCCATCTTGTTTTTTTTTTATAGCAGCTCCTTTAGATGCATTCACCTACATACAGTGCCTTACAAAGGTATTCATACCACTCATGTTTTGTCACGTTGCTACCACAAACCTCACTGTATTTTATTGGGCTTTTATGTAATGAGCCAACACAAAGTGGTTTGTAATAGTAGAGTGGAAAGAAATCTGATATAATAGTATTGAAAGTATGGTGTGCACATTCAGCTCCCGTAGTCAAAAAATTGTTGTAACACCCCTTCGCTGCAAATACACCCATAAGTCTTTTGCAGTGTCTCTACCAGCTTTTTACATCTAAACGCTGACATTTCTGCCCATTGTTTGCAAGATAGTTCAGATGCAGTAGGAGTAGATGGAGAGCGTCTGTGCACATCTGATTATTATATTTGTCACAGATAGTCAATTGGATTCAGGTCTGGACTTTGACTGTGTCATTCTAAAGCCTAGTTTATTTTCTCTATCTGCGGAGGTGCTGAGACACTCAGCGCCATTATCCATCAACGCAAGGGCTCTCCATCAATCACGCAAGGACGCACGGAGTAGAGCCCAATTTTTTAACTATCCTTTGAATGCAACGGAGAGCAAACCTCTCTGATTGGTTAGCCAATCATCAGCCCCAGATCATTTCACCAGAATGGTGCTCTGTAGTTGATGTAATTTGTAGTCAATGCAGCTTTTGGCCACTAGATTGTTTATATTGCAAGGCCGGTTTATCTAAGCACTTCCAGTAAAAAGGTTTCCAGCTCAATCAAAACCCACTCTCTGTCGGCCATTGCTCCTTGAGTTGAAGTGCGTTTAGAAGCTTAAGTAAATAAACTGTCGTCGACCAGAGACGTCACGGCAATGGTGGGCAGACCCGCCAGAAAAAGGTCCTCACCCCCTGCTGTCATGCCAGAGAATTGCTTTGCAACACTGACACACCAATTGAGAAGTATAAAAGGAAAACGTTTCCGTCAATATGTGTGCATGTGTGTGCAAACTTGCTACCCCATCAAGTCTTTTGTAGCCTCTAGCAGGTTTTAAGACTCCAGCCTAATTCAGATTTGGATAGTTCTTGGTGGGTTTTCAGCTATAGTGGAGCCTCGATGTCCGCAGGACTCCAGCCGCCCACAAATAGCTTGAATACTTGAGACCCCCTCTGAGAACACTCATAACTGCTTATTTTAATAGTTCAAAAACCAATATCCCTTTATATGCATTAGTATGCACAGTGGATTTGTAACACTACCACAGTAGCTAATATGTACACTTTTCCTTATTTCCGCTCTTGGGGCATATAGCCAATAAGTGCCAAGAAAAAAAGAAAAGAATGCCGCACCTGGATTGGCTGTTTTGCAAATGCTAGCCAGTATCATGCCAAGTAGCACTGGGCCTAGGTATGTGCGGCTTAGAATATTTTAGATATGGTCTACAAAAAAAATCTGTGAATATGCAGGTTTGGTACAAATGATTTGGAGTCCAGTTCCGATTTGCGGATAGGTGGGGGGGTGCACTGTATATCTATCAGATTTTATCATTATATGACAGATTGAGCTGGTCAAAGATGACAAAAAATGTTTTAAAAAATTTAAACTTTCATTGCTGTGCATCTTGTACTTGTGCTGAAGAGCTAATTTGTCTTCCGTTTAAAATCTCAATTAATTGTATTGAAGTTTTTTGTTGCAAACTGACAAAATGTGGAACAATTCCAAAGGGTGGGAATACTTTTGCAAGGGATGATATTTTTATGTGACTGGTCACATTAATAACTGAGTGGATGGGGTTACAGCCATTATAATCCTACTTTATGTTCCAGACTGTTTCAACAGCAGTCAGAGTATGTTTAATTAGGCAAAGCTGATTAAGTAAAACCCTGTGAAAATGTATAGCAACAGCTGAAATGGAAAAGTAATGTTTTCGAGGAATTTCCACTGCTTTGACATCTTTAAGCCCAGGTTGAAATAATCAATAGATTTGTGTGAAAGCTGTGTTTTGCATGTTTTCTGGACCTTGCAGCTGTTGTTTTTCCATTATCGGCATGAGACACATTGTGACACCCATCTTTAAGCAAGCAAGTAATTATTCTATTAATTAATATCACTTGTAAATGTGGGTTGCTATGGCTACTATAACTCAGTACTGTCCCATTTGGACAGTGTTATTGTTGTCATGAAATGCCATGCTTCGCACAGCTTTAGGAGTATTAATTTGCATCTTGAGTCACTGTTCACAGAAGCATCAAAGAACGTGGAGCATTTTCTGAACTATCTGAAAAATCTGAAGCATTCTCTAACCAATCTAATCTTGATCAGTTTTCATGACAAACAACTCATGTATTCAAAGCTCTTCCTTTGTCTTGGTGTCATTGACAAAAAAGCATTTCCATGCATTCCTGACCTGAACGTAAAGTACATTTTGAAATGAAAAGATGAGGCTTAACCACGCACCAGCTTCTAACTTCGCAATTAAAGAGTTCTGTCAATGGGAAAGATGTGGCAGAAGCTGAGCACAGAAACTTTTATTTTTATTAGGGTACTATTTTGGTACGCTATTACTACAACATCCTGGCAAAGTAATCCTGTGTAGTAAATGAGCATAAGAACTAGTCATGGCTATAATTTCACTACCAACCACCTCAGAGTTACAGCTCTGGGAAATGATGGCCTTTAGCCATTGTTTGCTTATTTTCTTTCCTCCTTCCATCTGCAAGCCTTCTTTCCAGTTTAAAGAGTCCCAGTGGAGTCTGCTTGTGTTTGTGTTGCTCCGTTTTCTTTTTGTAACTTTGGGCCTGAACATCAGTCACATGACTCCACCAGGTCACAATTAGCCCTCAGACTGGTGCTGCAGCTCTGGCCGCTGGGGAGTTGTAGACACATGGCTCTGTTTTGTTTAATGACAGTGTGTGCAGCTGAGTCTAGAACGAGGGAGCCCTGGTCTGTAGGCAGATCGTCTCCTACAGATTAAAGAGAAATGCATACGCTTGCCTGCCATTTGAGACCCAAAGAACCAGTCTACAAGTTGCTCAACGCTTCATTTTAGCAAAAACCCCAAAACACTGAGCTGTAACCAAATGAATCTGTTTACATGAGAAGACGTTATGCTGTTGAGGTCATACAGATAGTGGCTGGTTTACTATTTGTGTTCTGATTAGCCACAGGTGGTTGTTTTTGTGATTCCCTTTAGGAGGCAGTCAGACTTCCGCGCTTCTGTGTTCAGAAAGTTAACTGAATGCCTATAGAGAAACCAACCACCTCCAGGGCTTCACAGCAGGACCGGGATTAACTGGACATGTCTGGATGTAAATAATAAATAATTAATCCCCTGTCTGTGCTGCTTTTTTACACACATGGTAATAATTTTAATTTAAGATTTCATATTATGCCATATGTTATCAGATGATGCCTGATATCTTTGTATGGGAAGAGGCTGCAAACCACTATCTGCAATTGTTTGGTTTCTCTAGGATTAAGGAAGTGCTCCTTTCCTGACAGGAAGTGTTCACAGCTTAGTGACATTCCCTTTTTTAGCTTGACAAGTCTGTGCTCACCCCTCTGTGAAGGCTGGATTTTCAGGTTGACACTCGAACGCTGAAATAAAAGCAAAGTTGATGCTCCCGGCTGTTTTTGAGTTGACGTTTCCGGCTGTACAGTTGGTGACGCTCAGAGGACTTGTCCCTGCAGCCCGCTTTGTGTAACGGTACTCAGCTTTTCGCCATCCTGTCCAGAGAGGTGTGTGGGGCCCTACCTTCTTCTCCTTTTCGGTGTATGCAACATGCAGGGATCTCGCCGGATCGTTGCCACGGAGGTCATCCAAGGCCTCGGAGTCACAGGAGTACTCGCATAGCATCACAAAAACCTCCAGCTTTGTTTACGGACAAACTGCGGCTTCTTTCCCTCCCTCTTCTGTGAAGAGAGACCAAAATCAAAGCTTTGCTCCCGACCTCACCGCATTGTTTCATGCAGTTCTGCTGTCCTAATCTTGTCAGTTTGTCTCTTATGGAAGATAAACTGTGGTGTTGTCTATGGTGGTACATTGTTGCATAAGGATCAAAAGGGAGTGAATTGCACATCAAGATTCCATACTTGCATTCAGAAATATTTATGTCTGCAAAGATTTTAAGGATTTATTAATGAAAGCATATTTTGTTATCAAGATTCTTATTTTGAAGCCTTTTCATGAACTGAGTGCTGGAAATAATCAACTTAGAGAATGCATGACGTAGATTTGTGTATTGTTAGGATAGAAGTGTCACAATTATTATTTTCTAAACTTTTCTGACAGTTTTTCTATTCTAAAGTAGAGTTGAAACATAGTTAAGCCTTCGGGAACTCTGATAAAAATCCTTAATTTGCTACTGTTGTGATGCATATATTTTATTTGCCACTTTATTAAATGGCCTGCATTTGTGTAGCGCTTTTTTCAGTCAGAGGCTGCCGTACACACAGACGCCCCTGGGCCCTCTTACCAGCGGGCAAGGCGGGTGAAGAACACAACGACCAAGACGGACAGAACGGGGTTTGAACCGACAACCTATTGGTTACGGGACGAACCAGCCAATTAAATTGCAGCAACCAAGTGGATTTAGATATCTAGATGGGAAGATTACTTGCTGAACTTAACAACCCAGGAAGAAAATGAAGAAGAAAGGAGATTTAAGTGACTTTGAACGCTGGTTGTTGTTTTCCAGACAGGCTGGATTGTGCATGGAAACTGATGATCGGCCGAGAATTTCTCACACAACCTTCTCTCTTCTTATACAGAATGGTCTGAGAAAGCGAAATGGTCCAGTGAGCTGCAGTTGTGTTGATAGAAATGCGTTGTTGCTGTCAGAGGAGACTGGTCAGGCGATTTTAAGAATCATGAAAAAGAACGGTCATTCAAACAAACACTGCCAAATGTTGAACCAAATGGACTACAGAAGCAGAACACCGCGCCTGGTGCCACTCCTCTCAGCTAAGAACAACTCACTAAGGCTACAATTTGGCACAGGCTCAGTAAATGTGGACAAAATCGGATTGGGAAATTGTTGCTTGGTTCACCGAGCCTTGATTTCAAATGGTAGGGTTAGAATTTGGCACAAAGAATATAAAAGCGTGTATCCTTTGTCCCACATCACTGCAATGTCATTTTAGGTTGGGAGTCGGCGTGAATATTTCTGATTGCTGTATGTCAGAATGCGGTTTTGTTATTTTATTCCAATTTACTTTAATTCTCCTACTTGTATTTATATAAAAAAGCCTTTTTTTTATTATGCGTTTGACCAAAGTGAAGAATGAAATTGGTGCCGTTACACTGAGAATCACTCGTGCACACTTGCAGAGGATTACTATATTTCATAAAATTCCAGCATTCCATCGTGACACCTGAATTATTTTCAACTCTTGAGCCGCACCACTTACTGTATGTAGAAAACACTGCCAATAAATCTATCACACAGGGACGGGGACAGAGAAAGGAAATTGGATTTTGCCAAGCGTGACGTCAAGTACTTAATCTTGAATATCTGTCGCATATTAAGAGGACCTTCATAGTGTGCAACCCATGGGCTCCTCTTTTCTCTCCACTGGAGGTCTTAAGTGGCTATGCGGATTTTGTTTCCATGAATGAGGTCCGCTGGGACAAGTTGAGGTGCTTTTTGTGCTTCGCTGCCTTGGGTGCTTTAAAATTCCTGCAATTTCCGTCCTACATTTTTTAAAAACGCATACCCAAAATTAACTTAAAGCTGTTCTTGAACCATTTTGAGTAAAGACATGGCTGGGGTCTCTTTGGAAAGCAAACACTCTAAAATTTATCCCAGAACTGTGTTAATATCTCTGAGTGCTATTGTTACCAAGCAATATGAATTTTAATACACAAAAAAATAATTTTATTTGTGTCCGATTATTTATTTTATATAAATACATGCTGTAAAAATGGCTTTAAAAAGAGGCGGTCACCTAAAACACACTGTGGGTCTAAAGCCTGAAGTATTACCTTCATCCACACCAAATTTGACAGCAATAAACCAAAAAATGAATATTCTGCACACATTTTTATAACTACAGGTCAAAGGTGGTCAAAAGTGTGCCATATGCGCCATCTCCTGGGTAAATGCCATAGTCGTCACTGAATTAAAAATATCATCAGAATCATAACTTCATCTTACCATATAAAGCTCCACGGCTTCCTTCAATGTTGTATTTTGATTATAAAGGGTGTTTGGACACGGTGTTGAAACAGTATGTTACCGGTACGCACTGTGCGCAATCTCTTCATGAATAAGACATTTTACGCACGTCATATACAATGGCTGCGAATAAGTCCGCCCGGTCAATTTATATATCTGCGTTTACAGCATTACATTGGCTATTTGATGCGTCAATCATCAGAGTTCTGGACCGCGATTGGTTCGAGTTACTTACCATAACATGACTTTCCATCCATGCACCATTGGTTGGAGATATACCCTACGTAAGGAATAAACCGGATGATTTTTTTTTTCTTCTTCTTATGGGCATGCTCAGTGACCTTTGTAGGCAGAAGTGGAAGCGAAGGAATCGGAAACAAAGCTGTAAAGACTACAAAAATGGCCATAGACATTTTGGGAGTGCATTTTCACTGTTTGTTTTACATGTTTTTATTGGTTTTGCTGTTGTCCTGGACTAATCACTTTATCGGAGGACTTTAATCGGACCCTTATTGATGTAAAAAGACCATTTTTGTTCGAAATGGAACGGTTTTGCCACGTTTATTGGACTACAAAGTGGGCCCTCGGAACGTTAAGATACATTCGTTCTTCAGGAGACGTGAGCATTCAGAAATTTATCAAGAGGGAGGGTGCATTTAGTGTTTTAAAAGTGTGAAAGCCAAAGTATTACATACTGCATATTTTTGTTTGAAGTAAAGGAGAGGGCAGGATGACTTAGTTTGTTTGAGACATTCTGTTGATAAAAAATAGTTATATAAGACTTTTTCTGACTTTATGGACTAGGAGCAAATCATGTTTACTGAAGTAGCATGGAAATTATTTTATTTTCATTTTCTAGCCTCGAAATCTAGACAAACCATAGCAAAGATTCAGCTCTGCACTTCGGTCATAATAAAAAAAAAATCTGAATCAACGTTGGATATCAGCGGATCAGACTTTGAAGAGAAATGTAAACTGGCTGATTGCTGCATCTCTAGTTTTTGAGTTTGTGGGGTCATCAGTACAATGATTGATAATTTTGCAAGACTGTGACATCCACCTATTAAAATCCAAAGCAGACAGACTTTTCTTCAGGCTTTTAAAATGACATGACAATGGATTTTAGAAATGACATTGTGCTTGCATTGAATGTTTTTCTGGTTTAAAGCTAACTTGTATAGAGACAGGTTGGCTGCAGTTTACCAGCAAAGATTCATGAAACCATTTGGGTTTCTGGGGCTGACTCAGTACACAGAAGCATTCGGGGACTGCTCAACCCTGAACTGCTTTTTAACGTGCTTTATCCCAGTAAATAATCCTTTCCTACTCAAAGTATACACTCAAATCAAATCATACTGAGAAAGTTGTTTTTAGTGAGAACATGTAAGGCAGTGATACCCCCCCCCCCCGAAATTATAACTTGTTTTAAATTAATATATTATTTAATATTTTCGTTAGATCTACTAATAAACTCTCTCTGTGCACTCTCTCTGTAAAACATAAAGAACTCAAAGAACTCAAAAACAAATTGTAAAGGTTGTTTTGCAAAAGGTCTTCCTTCAATTATCAACTTCTCCGGTGTGCGCCTGCTGTGATGTCACTTTATTTTAGGTGGAGGTGTGTGTTTGTGCCCTGCATCACAGAATTTGGTTCTTTAAACATTGCTTTCAGAAAAATGCTGCTATGGTAAAGTTTCATTAAAAACTTGTTACAGTAACATTTGTTGCCATGATTACTGCCCTCTTCTTTCAAAAAGATGCCAATCTCATCTCACAGTTTAAAGATCCTTGCAGCAACTTCCCACATAAGTTATCAGGACTCCTGCGAAACAGAACAGCTGTCTGTCGGAGCCCAGTTTTTCGCACGGTACCGCAAATATCGGGCCTTTGACAGGTTGTGTTTTGATGTAGTTGACTGTGCCAAAGACATTGATCATTACATCATTCAGCTCAGGACTCGGCTGTTTTGACGCCAGTACGTCGCGGTGTATAATGCAGCGCGGGCCCCGCAATATTGGGGGAGACGGGCTTCATGAACACCTGCAGCGTCTGGAAATGCACGTACTATGTACAAAACTTTAGGCACGTTTCCACTATCGGAACTTCAGGGTAATTTTACCAGATCATTCTGATGGAGTAATCTGTCGTCCCGCTCCTCTCAGCCCTTGTGTCTCCAGACACAATCGACCCTTTAAGGAATCAACTGAAGACATCTGCATTTCAGGTGTTTAGTGGAAGAAAACCAAAGGCAATATATGCTTCGTCATATTTTCTACTCTTTGGCTGGGAAGGAAGTTGGTTTAGAAGCTCATTTGGCAATGTTTTATCTTCTGCTTTGCGTTTATGTGGGGGGCCTCGTCAAAAGCCTGTCAGTTATATTAGCTTTTAAATTTTATCCTTTCATACCGCGCTGCCCCTGCAATTACGTGCGCCCCCCCACTTTGGGAACCACTGATGTAAGGGATTGTAAATGAAATGTACACCAGTTTACATGGAAAAATGTGCAGCTGAAATTAAACAACCTAATCTTTTCTTTACTCCATTCATAAGGACATAACAGGGAAGACCGATGTCCTGCCAACAATAGAAAATGACAAGTGGCTGTTATTTTTAGTCTTCTAAAAGCTTCCCTTAACTTCCTGAGTTTCTGGAAGGGTTCAGCAATGGCGTGCGAGTCCACAAGTCTTAATTTGGACTGATTAAAACACTGAACACTAATAACTAACACAAGTCATTCTAGTCAGTCAATAGCTGCATTTACATGATTTTAGTATTATATTGACTCAGCAGCCCCTAAAGACTCCCTAATTACTTTAAAATGCTCAGTGGTTGTACTTATAGTAGTGAAGAATGCTTTCAACTTCTTTCTTTCTTACTAAACTGATTTCTGCATACAAACACACAGAGAGATTAGACTAAACTGTGGGGATTTGTATCAATGTTATCACTACATCTTGAAGCATTCAGCATGAGCCTAAACTCAGAAGATCCTGGTTCACCCTGGTGACGTGTGAATGTTGCTTCCTCTGTGAAAGGGTACAGAGATTAGAAGAACCGACATTTTATGTGGGGTAAGTCCTAAAAGCAGAAGGGGATGCAGTAAATAAGGTGATACCCGCAGTGCAGATGTGTCAGAGGGAGATGTGCAAAACTGATGGTAGAGCAAATTTTTAGTGTTGCCTAAATTGCATAAAGTTAAGGTGCAGCGTAGCCTTTTGGCCTGTTTCTTGTTAAATTCATCTGTTTAGTCAACCGAAAAACAGATGCACCACACTTTATTCCATCTTTTTTTTTGATGGTTTGAACAGTACCCTTTTTTAAAAGCTTGGGATGTTTTATGAAAACCTAACCTTGTTAAATTTCTTCTTCAATTTATATCTAACCTGTCTGCTGCCGCTGTTTTCTTTTGTAATGCAGTTTGTTCACTAATGTCCCCTAATAAACCTCTGAGGGCTTCACAGAACATCTGGATTTCTACGAGATCAAATTACACACAGAGGTCGAGTCTATTTAGTCGTTATGTGACTTATGAAGGCAGCCGGTTGCACTGGATTGTATGTAGTTGTATCAGATTAAAGCTCCCACACTTTTCAAATTTTCATTTCTTTTGCATTTTGAAAATTGTCATTTTCCTTCCCCTTATTATATTCTATTTTTGTTGATGTATCACTGAAATACTAAATCAAACACACTTAAGTTTGTGGTTTGTATTGGGGAAAAATTGGGAAAAGTTGAAGGGGAATTAATACTTTTGCACAGCACTATAGACACAATGTTGGTTTATCTCTGGAGTGGTCATCACCAGTGCAATGGGCCCCAGTGGCTTTTGATGCACTGCAAAGCAACGCCTCTACAGCAAACATATTAATTTGATTAGTTACCTCTCCAGACTCCTAAGTAGGCCTTTAAAGGAGCCACATCACTCTTTGAGGCTCCCAGAGAGCCCGGAATGCTCTCGTGGCAACTGTATTTCTCAGGAAAACATTTCAATAAAGTTTCATTAATGTCACGGCTGTATTGTGGGAAATGCACTCCTGCATTGTCTCTCCCCAAGAGGCAAAGCCAGTTTTCCATCTGCCTAATCTGTGTGGGAGATGTAGAAGCCAGCAGGGCTCAGTCCTCACAAGGGGGCCAGAATGAATTGTAACCAAATTTGTGCTTGCTTTTTACAAACATGAAGCCATCTTAGTGGTGGAAACTGTGTTATGTCAACATAGATGCTTTGAATGTTCTCTTCTTAAATAAAGTGCCTTGAGGGTGTGTTTCTTACCAGTATGTTCCTTTTAGAAAATGGCAGCATGACTGCACACACAGCATTCATCCTGTACATCCAGACAAGCAGAGAATAGAGGAGCTATCAATGAGGCACATTCAACTTTTGTCCCTCCACCCAACAGGCGTAAACATACTTCATACATGTCAGTCTGTTCACCGACTGTATTCTGCTGGGGGGAAAAAAATAATAAAAATAGCCTCACCCATTGTCTCCTCTCCTCTCCCATCGTTTTCTATCTCCTCTGCAATGGCTGTCTTTCCTCACAATGGAGGCATGCTTTCCTTTTGTGTCACGCTGAAGAACAAAAGAGCAATAGCAACAACAACAAAGAAAAGCCTTTTGAAATGCCATAATGCAATTGAGCTGCTAAGCACTGAGGTGTATTAGGTTATCAGTGACTAAAATCCCTTGTGGCATGAGGCATAAATCACACACGTCAGTCCATTTTTCTTTTTCTTTCCCTCCCTTCTCGTTCTACAGCCTGCTGACTTTTCTGGCAGTCTCAGAGGGACTTCAACCTTGACTAGCCCCTGATGCAGCCAATACTTACAGGACTAGTCATGACATTGATACCAAGATCTGATAGCATTTATCCATCAGAAGTAAAGCGCCGTATACTTTATGCTTCCCTGTTGTTGAATAGGGGTTATCCTCGCTGGGTTTGCAGTAAAATCACAACTGTTCTAGATGTTGAATCAGCTTTTAATTGATTATCGTGGTTAATTTGACCACACTGGATGTTACTCAAGAAGAAGCAGCCTATTTTCTGATAAAAAAAAAAAAAAAAAACCTCAATCTGGGCTCAAATTTCAATGTAATGTAGTTTATGAATTTTTTTTATTCTTTTTGTCCTTGATTATCGGATGAGCTCACTGAACCCTTTATGCATTAACAGTGCAGGAGGAGAACCGATGCCCACATTTTCACCACTTCTAATGGAAGACCTGCACTGAATAAAAGTGTAATCCTAGAAGCTCTTGTGTCATCTGAACACTGAGCCAAAGTGGCAGGTGCCTGCCATAGTCTCCCTCCTTTGTTAATGCGCTTCCCTCTGTTCCCACTTATTTGAGGTTAGAGAGCCGCAGTGCATTTCAAGAAATCAACCCCCCCTCCCCCCACTTCCTTTGTGAGCCGCTCGAGCCATGGCAGGTATAAGTCAAAGTCAGCTAGGATCTGAGCTACAAAATCCTGTAATTAGGTGGACCCTTTCTCTCTTCATCTTGCGGACCAGTGAAGGACCCGGCTGCCATAGGGATATGCCCTAAGCCTGTCAGGTGTCTTTATGAGATTCATGTGGACTTACATCACAGCTTAGCAAAGACTTGATATATGGGGGCAGCATAGTGCTGACGGGGGAAATTTTACTTTCATGACAAGTGTGGCTTGGCTGCAGTCCTGACACACCCTGGCATGCTACAAGGCAGATGGCGAGTCCCCAGGCACTGCTGCCATTCTGTAACACCCCTCTCCTCAAAATCCAATACTTCTGCTTCTGTTGAGGAGTCATTTCTGTGGTGGGACAGGAAGGAGTCACTGGAACTATTTAGAAATATTAGGCGCCTCGTTCGCTGTATGAATTGGGCTGCAGGAGAGGGAGGATGCCTCAGTAGAGTTTTACTTAAAATCTTCACGCTTCAAATTCATGACTAACAGGGACTATATGTGTTGTTGAAATGTAATAATCTGCTTCTATGCCTGTTTGTGCCACAAAAGATATGAATTAAAGATTCCCAGAATCTTGGGTTGGTGACTGGAATCGACCAATTCTCACCCTGATCGATGCTGACCAGTGACCAATTCCATTTTTTTTTTTTCAGATCAGTAAATGCAACATACTGAGGTCATGTGGGCAGTGGTACTTTTTAGTAGTTATAACTTGGTTTACATAACTAAAAGCTAGCTATTCTAAGCATCAAAAAGGTGCTAAAAACATAGTCTGAGACTAAGAAGCTCTATAAGAGGAAAGAAAATATAGTTTGTTCCTTCTACCACATGTCTGCAGGTTATTCAGGCTGCGACGGAGAGACTTTTAGCAGATAACAGAAAGGTTGAACATATTCCTGCAAAGCTGCTCCGTTTGCTCCTTTTGAGCTTTCAACCTCTGTCCATCATGGAACATGCTGGATTTGCATACGTTGGGAGTCGGGTCGAAATCTAATATTGCACTCATTTAAGTGTGTTCCTAGTAGGAAGTTTTTTTTATAAAATGCAGCACCATGACAGAATTTGGTTTTATTAATGCTAGCCATGCCAACGGCATTTTGTCTTTGAATATATATGGTACACCTTTCACAGCAGGCTACTGCGTTTCACTACAGTTTACGTTTTAGTAATGTTGAAAGATGTGAAACTAAAAGAAAATAACATTGCAGCCTTCCTACACAATTGGAACTGTAGGGCACATATTTTGGCCATGTGCACCACTGCTATAGAATATTAGTGCTGTTTTAAATGTTGGATCAATTACCCAATAAATAGAATCCCTTAACTCATGTCACGCTACCCAGACACTCTATTTGCACATCAAAAGCGATACACACATTTCAAATAAAGTGACAGAATGTGGTGTTCCAGAAAATGCACCTAATTTCTATATAAATAGACCACTCTAATGAATGCCAATATGCATGAAAAGATAAAAGGTGTGAGAATAACTCTAGGTCACAACATTTACCTTCTTATACCTTGGCTCATGGCAAGAATGCTAAAGAGTTTCTGAATGTCTTTCCTAAATCTTATCAGTATTTACTCCAAAATCCTGCTTGATGCATCAGATTGATGTTTTCTCATAAGATTGATCAGCTTTGAAAAGGCTTCCCAGAAACTTCTAGTTCAGTCATTTTATTTACTGCCCTATTAGAGAGCAGCAGCATAACCTAAAAATGACAGTCTGCTGCCAGTTGTCTTTGTAATTCTAAGATG
Source organism: Valencia hispanica (assembly GCA_963556495.2). NCBI lineage: Eukaryota > Metazoa > Chordata > Actinopteri > Cyprinodontiformes > Valenciidae > Valencia > Valencia hispanica. Next base: position 49,607,459 of record OY747701.1, read on the forward strand.
AATTATGCTTTAGATTTCATTCTTATTTAACTGCAGGTGGGCTCTAAATGGGTTTGTAATCAACCTTGTCTTTTATAGGAAAAAGAGATATTAAATGGAAACATGAGCCAGCTGGATAGATTAAATTAGAAACACAAACTGTGATTGTAACCTTAGAAAGAAAAATATTGTATAATTTAAATGTGGGATTCAACATCTACCTCAGTGTGTTTAGAGTGGCAGAGCAATCAAGAGACACTTTTGTCTGTATTTTTCTTTTTTTTTAATCAGGCCCATAACATTTTGGTTTTTTATGACATTGGTTGTTTAGAAAGGATAATATGTACACACTCAAGAGGGGATGTTTAACTTTGTTTTTTTTTTAAAAGAGAAACCGCTGCACATCAAGCCCAAGCTAAAAAAAAAGAAAGGCACAGTGTGTGTTTTGAATGTCAATTCTGTGTAGTGCTTTGTCTTTGCATTTAATCTGTTGGCGTTATGCTATCAGGACTTTTCATCACTCGCCCTGGATGTTTCCTAGATTATGTCAACAGGAAAGGCAAAAGAATGATGTCATGCTTTTGGAGTGCATAACTCAATAAGTTATTTCCATTATTTCCTGAAGCATGTTCAAACATCCACTGGTATGCAACAAAGGTGCAATAAAGGTGGTTGAGTTTAAGGAATGAGCTCTGTTAAAGATTAATGAGGGAAAATATTTCACTAAATCTGATTATATGATTCAAACATGGCAATGTAAATAAGTAAGATGCAAGACTGGTTTAGCTCTTGGCTGTATTAGTGGACTTTACTTATTTTGAAGTCTGTGGACTCGGTTGAGCTTTTAAAAAGCAACTAGGAACTCAACTTTTTACAATTGCTTTTAATTAGCTATTTGGATGTACTGCTGTTTTATTTTTCCTTTGTTTTTATTTTTCTTCTGTACAGAACTTTGCGATCTGTCTTAAAAGGCAATACATAAATAAAATTCTAAAATCTTTAGGAACCCTAATAAAATTTGCATTTAAAAGATTATTTTCTAACTCTTCTTTTATGGGCCGTCACTATTTACTGATATTAGGAGCAGAAGTGCTTCTTCGAGAAATTAGTCACTGTAAATAAAGGTTATTTTTAATAATTTCAAATAAAGAAAAAGATATTGCAGGGTTCACATTTAATGTCTTTGGCATCCTATCCTGTCCCATCCCTGAAGTTGGAATTCTAATTGGGAACGACACACATTTCTAGCAGGGTAGATTTCAGTAGCAGTTTATAGAACCAGTGTGCTAAATAGTGCTGCTCAACCTCTGCTTCTAAACCTGATTGTTTATTGTTTTCTCATGGCAGTTAGTACCACAATATTAGCAAATCCCAATCGTGTACCGACTTGCAATTTGAACACACTCAACTGATATGTGATGCCATTCCGAGCTATCACTTCTGACAGAAGTTGAACACACCATACAACAAAGGTCTAGAGATTACAAATCTTAACCCTAACTGTGAGATTTTCTTAAGGCCACCAGATCCTACATGTTGAATAACAGATGGTGGTTGAAAGCTTAAAGGGAAGAAGATAGTAACTTTGTTGTACCTCTTTTAGCCTTCCTGTTATCTGCTGAAAGTCTGTCTCTCTCTCAGGCTGGATGAACTACAGACACGTCTGAACAAAAATATCAGATATTTGAGTTTTTGGCCAATCAGTTGGTCTGGTTCATGGTGATCAAGCTAAAAATTGGATGATTTTAGTAAGGACCGAATTCTTGGTTCTCCTCTGCTATAATAAATATTTTCAGGTGAAGTGCTGCTTTATGGGATGTAAGAATCAGGATCTGACCGCTACTGGCCATTTATCTTTATTTTTGGAAAGAATTACTGCAATATTTGTTTTTTGGTTTGGGCTGTGTTTTAAGTCACTGTTCCTGAGTTGGATATAACAGAGTATGACTACTAATGGTTGAGGGGGCTTGCAAAAAGCTGCAGGATCCCAGTGACAAGTGTGCCAGAAATGCATAATTCCTTGCTTTCTTGGGCTGTGAAGAGTTTCTCATCTGACCGACTGGCTTTTAATCAAACTTGTGTGTAACGTATGTTTATTTTATGCAGCTCAAAAACAAACTGGGAAAATGTATTAGATTTTTTTTCTCAGCTGAAAAACAAAGAAGTAAAACATTTTAGAAACCCATAATTATGCTGTGGCAGAAAAGTGATTTTTATTCCCCCCTCTGAACAGATGGAGAGAGAAGCAGATTTAACACACGGTCCCTGCTAAGAACACATCCACCGTACCGACTTCCTCTGTTGTTATTGCTTAATCCGTGTATAGTTGGGATGATCAGTGCAGAAACATACCTGCCAGGACCACTTTGTCACTAAGCAGCTTATAGAATATCCCCAGTGAACTTTCTGACATTTAACACTTAGACGTTTTTCAACATTTGTCTTTAGATAATCATCACTAAGTCTATAATTTGAAATGACTTCTACAGTTATCGACATGGTTTAGTTGGGTGGCCTCCATATGGAGTCTGGTGGTTGGATGTTAGGGAGTGTGCTCCTTATTTTGCAACTATGGACACAGGCTCTTAGGAAATCTGGCTTTGTGGAGGAGCTGCTCGGTGGGCACAAGGCTCATTCCTCCTCCAGTCCTCCCCTCCCTGCCCCATCTGACAGATGACTGAGGAGCTTGTTTGTAATGAAACCAAATCCCTTCCTGTTATGCATGAGTCATTGGGTGTAGTGCGAGTCATTTCTATTGTCACACACTTGTTTTGTTGTTTTCTTTTTTCATCGGTTTTAACCCATAGAAAGTTTTTAGATGCTTTCAAAGTAACTTAAATTCTTTATCATTTGAAGTTTTTCTATGGTTGGTGAGAGAGAAAATTGTGTGTATGTTTCCTTTTACAGTGTCTGAACTGCTGTTTGTAGTCATTAAAACCAGTGACTAAGACCATAGATGGTTCAGTTTGGAATTTCAAATAGCTTCATTTGAGAGGAACAATATACCAACATCTCAAGTAAACAAATATCCCCCTAAGGCACCATCGTCATGGACCTACTCCATTCCCCAAAGCTTTGAGCTGTATTTCTGGGGCTCAGGACGTCCACTTAATTGCTATCCATTGCACAAGAAACTGCAGGACTGCAATTAGCGATGGCTCACTGTAAGCCTGGCATAAATCTGCCAGTGTTTCTCTTATGAAAGTTGAGCATTTGTGGTCTTCTGTCCTCCACGTATAAAATATAGTTCTGTCACTTGGATATCATATAATTAGGCAGACCGGCAGGAGTGGAGAGCATGATTTGAGGCTTTAAGCAGAGGCATTGTGGCGTTGTGCTGAGGCAGACAGAAGTGCGCTATTATTTGTATGTTTCTTCCTTTATGTTCTGGCTCGCCTCAGTGGATGTCCCCAGGTCCCGTCCTGAGTCAGAGCTGTCCCTGCATGTGCTCTGACACTTGTCCTAATCTTGCTTTTCCTTCATTTGTCTCATGCAGCTGATCATCCTGGAAGACTACGCCGACCCTTTCGATGCAGAGCAGGCTGGTGGAGCTCAGACCACAACTGAGAAAGTTGCAACTGAAAATGATGGTTACATGGAGCCGTATGAGGCCCAGAAGATGATGGCAGGTGAGGATCAACTTTTTTATACTTCCCATTTGAAGCGCTGAGGTTTCTCAGCTCTCTGTTGCTTACTTGCTGGTTTTCTACGCCGTGGCTTCATGTTGTGCTGTGCAGTGAAAAGGTCTTTGTCCCCTTTCAGATTTCCTCCGTTTTTGCCTTTTTGGCGCAGTTGCGATTTAGATCATCTAACAAATGTAACGAGAGAAATGGAAAAGGCTGTTTTAATTTGTTAAAAGAAAAAAAAAGCTTTCCAAACTGACCTAGATGAAAAATTCATTAGCACTGGGTGGTTTTTGAGTATTAACAACTCAAAAACCACCACACCATCTCAACCTTTGATTTAGCCGTCAGTTTGTTTGTTTTTAAAATTGCCAGGGACAATAACCACAAACTTGAGTGTGGTTTGAAGAGTGCTGGGGCCAAATGTTATGAATTATACATATATACACAATTTTACATGAGTACTGTATTAATCCGTTTTGCAGAAATTCTTAAGAAAACAATATTTATTTTTATGCGGCTTTGAAGGCATCTGAAGTTCACAAACGACAATATTCAAATCTGTCTTTTTTAATGACACATCTACTTTAGAGCAAGAAACATTTATTTTCTTAATAGAAATATATTAAATTGCTTGGAGGAAGGACGCAGGGTCCTGTGCCATTTGTGCATACATGCATGAAGCAGGTGATGCTGCATGTTTAGAACACCTTGGATTAAAAAGAGTATAAACATATCAGCAGCTAAAATGACACCTATTGATCAAGCCACTCCAGAACCTTCACTGTTGCTTAAAATGTTGTTGTGGATTCTTTAGTGGCTGCCTGGATGAACCCCCAATGCACTCCTAGAGTATCTTTGGTAGAATGACCTCTCTTTGATGGCTCACTACTGTTCCATGTTTTGTCCATTTGTGGGTAATGGCTCTCATTGTGATTTGCTGGAGACCCAAAGTCTAAGGTGGCTTTGTTCCCGATTCCAGACTGATAGATATCAGCGGTACATACTTTTTTTGCATCACTGTTTGTGTAAAACTAATTATTATTCAGTGTGGATTGGTCATGGGAATTAATGCAGAAGCCCCGATGGCTCCATGTCATTTTACACGACAAGTGCAGCAGTGCAGAAAGAAGTTGTGTGTCACAAACCATGTGGGGACATTTTCAAATGCAGGAACTTAAACTCATGGATTCTGTTTTAATCTGATCAGAGGAATGTGCGCACTCGCTGAGATTTCCAGGAAGTCTCTCTTTCTTCGATAACAATAGCTTTATGCTAACGTAAGAATTTAGCAAAACCACATTCCCCATTGTGGATGAGTGCAGCAGTGACAAAGAACAAGGAAATGCAGCAAATCAAAATGGACCAGATGTTTTCCTCTCCTGAGCAGCCAGGAATGTTACCAAAGACGTTTGCATGAATGTCAGACCTTAGGTTGGTGTCTTTGGAAACTGTGATTTACCACAAGATATCAAACATAACAAAGCTTGGGTGTTTGCTGACCTAGTCATAACATATAACAGTAACCATTTACCATAACACTACTGATCTCACTGCAAGCAGAAACCATTTGTCGATCCTCAGCAATTTTCTTTTTAATGGGCCTCAGACAATCTTCAGTTTTCATCTGTCTCACTGTTTTGACCTTTGGCCGAATCATTGCCCCAGCACAAAAACAGGATTTATTGCTGCTCTTAGAATGAGGAAGCTGTAAAGAAGCAGGAGTCTGAACAAGGCATTTGTGGTATCCATCAACTCTTAAACTCACTCCAAGGTTTTTGTAGCTTTATAAATTGATCATGGAATGTTTTGCTGGCTTGAGAAAACTCCTTATCTGGCAGCTGCTGTCTGTTTGATCTGATTAAGTCATCAGTTCATTTATATGGCCCTCTCTGTTTTAAAAAAAAATCTCAGGTCAAGATGTTTTCTCTCAGTAAGTGCATGCTTTTTGTAGGACTTTGTTTTCTGTTGAGTTGGTGTTACATTGTTCTACATTACATCTGTATTATAGCTAAAATGAAAGAGCTTCAAAGAACATAAGTAAAGGTAAAAGAAAATTGGGAATTAATGTTTTAGTAGGAAATATGAGGTCAGTTTGTCATCTTTTCCTATATAGAAATAATCCAGTGGTGTAAAAACGGAGGTGTCCACCTGATGACCATTAGCTAGTTTTTTGTCCGTCTGGATTATAGCCCTAGTGATTTATATTCACTGCTGCTTGAAAAGGAAACTTTAATATATGCTCTTTTAGTGCTACTTTGCTGGCTTTTATGAAGCGGACATAAACACTGACAGCAAAAGTCTTCCACAAAACTCTCCCACTTATACCCATTCACAGTAGGATGATACCCTGTTTAGCCCCGCTGCCTTATTTATGGGTTAAATGTCTTGCCTGAGGGGTTCTGACCAATATAATGAGGGTCAGTCACTTTCACTTTCTCCCACTGTCCAAGGTCGGGTGCCTCTAACAATGCATCAGCATACTGACTGTGGGCATATAGGGTAATTGCTGCATCTCTCAGTCTGACAATGTAGTGGTTGGGCTAAGAAAAGGGAATGAGTCGACTTTAGTTCGAAATGGGACCTTGTATTTCAAATTATGTGGAATTCTGTCACTATTGCTCACAGTTGTTTCGATTGTCTTCATCTTCACTGCAACAGTCTTTTCACTCTGTAACAGCCCACGTTTTTAGCAATAACTATGGTTTCTTCCACGCTTGCAGCTTTCCTCTTTTCTCAGTTCAGTCATGCACAGATGGCTGCAGATGGAACTGAACCTGCAGCATGCCAGCCTAACAGAAATGTCTTTATTTATAACTGTAAAAGCAAGTTTCTAATAATTTAACTACTGACAAATTGATATATGCCTCTTATAAGAAATAAAAAGCATCTTGACTCATAAAATCAGCCTAAATTTCTCAAATCTTAAAACTCAGAGGTGTGCCACCAATAAAAACATTTTCCCAGTTAATCATAGATGGAACATAAATAAGGCTAACCTCACTGACTGCCTTTTAGGGGCTGTTTACACGACAACGTTTTTCAGCAAAACTGAGGTTTTTCTCTCCGATTCGGCCTCTCGTTTACACGACAACGGGAAAACGGGGGGAGGTGAAAATGCAGCTTTTGGGAAACGGCTTCCAGAGTGGAGAGTTTTAAAAACGCTGAGGGATTCGTTGTCGTGTGAATGCAAGCCGGAGACTTTTGAAAACGATGACGTCACAGCCAGCCACCTACGGACATGTTGCACTTGCGCACTCTGCCTTTCTACAGAAAAACAACAACAATGGCGGATCCAGGTATGCGGTTACTGCTGATGCAGCTTCTGAAGTTATTTGGTCTCTGTAAGCAAAACTTAGAGATCATCAGGCTTCTATGAGATCGGCAGCGGAAACGCATAGAGTACGTGCGTCAAAATAATCAATATGCCTTTATTTAAGCGGAGGAGAACTACAAGAAGACCGCCGTTGTTAGTTATCATGAAATGTTTATTTTCTGGGTTGTGAGGGGGAAACCTTGGAACACTGCATACACAGGGCACACTGCCATCTAAAGGCCGGGCATATGTACTACATCGTTTTCCATCGCGTGCCCTGTCGTGTAAACGCAGTGCGTTTTCACCCGCGTATTCAAACAAAAACGGCATTGTTGTCGTGTAAACAGCCCCTTAGACTTTTATGTTTTGGTGCATTGTCAATTGGAATATTTAGGGTATATCCAAAATACAGTCAGCATTGTCGAAATATTGTTATTTATGTTAGGTTGAACATCTAAATATTGGTTTCTCTGTATGTTGAGCCAATGCGACTGTGACTGTTAAAGGGAGTTATAATTTCAGCAAAGTTCAAATTTCCATTTTTTGGATATCCTAATCCAAATTAGAATGTTCCGCTCATTCAAAAATGGGTTGCAGATGAAACGGGTCCAGAAGGGAAGAACAGACATACCTCTCTCCAGTGGAGCACAGAGTTCCTCCCCCAATCGCTCAGCGTGAGCATAGTACAGCATTCATCTTAGCATTGAATCAACTCAAAGCTTGTTGCATCCTTTACTGATATCATATTTCCTTAGTTTTTGAGCATGCAGTTTTGAATAGAGTCAAAATCTTCCTCCTAGTATGTGTACTTTGCTGGTCTTTGAGGAAGTTAGGCAAACTTGACTTGTCAAAGAAAATAGACTTCATTTTCTCATTGCAAACACCAATAAAAAGATCACCTCTAGTGAGCCTCTAACACTTTAACTGTTTTAAAATGGCTTCCGTCATGGGGTGCTTAATGGAATCGTGGCAAGAACAGGTTTTAAGAAGTTTCAAACCCACTAAAATTTTCTGTCCTGTAATCAAGTTTCCTATACACTGCTAGTCAGCTGGATGGAAGAAACCTGTAGCCTAACGTTTTCCCCTCCTTTACAAGAAAGGCAAATCTGGCTGTTAGAAAATATTTCTGGTTGTGACAAACATGTACAGTCATGCTTTGGAAACATGAGAGCCATCCCTCATTCCTATTAGCTTTTGTTAAAGCTACAGTTGGCAGGCTATGTGCAACGTATCTGACTGCACCCTGGCTACCTTAGCAGATACCCTGACTAATTAGCCAGCAACTATAAGCTTGTTGTAGATGCGTTACTCTATAATGAGCAGAACATCAAAAAAGTATAACATTCTGAGCAATAAGCAAGTTCCCATGGAAACCTATACTATATTTGGTTAAGTCTCAAAGTCAAGATACCGGTGAATAGCTGTTTATGTTAACATTATCATAACTAAAAACTCATGTTATTTGCTTTTGCAGCTTGAGGAATGATTGCTTCTTTTCATTAAAAATAAATAAAACTTTATGATTTTGTTATTACTTTTTTGATTTGGCTGAAAACCATGGAGGATTATATTTTCACTTAATACTATAAAAAACCCATACCTGCCCATTCTAAATTGCCATTTATTTCTAGTTAGATGTATATCGATTAATTTTGTCTTGCAGTTTCTCTTGTATTGCAGAATCACGGTATAGTGATGTCTGCAATGACCATATGTCGTTAATCCTATCAAGACATGAGCTGCACTCTGATTCCTTCTAACTCCTACTTCATCCTGCTTGTTTGTTTTAAGAACTCTTGCTTCATATCCCCTCTACTGTTTAAAAAAAATATTTTTATCTACCAATAATAAACCTAAGGGATGAAATCTTTCAAAGTTTTTCCGGTTTCTGCAGAGATTCTGTGAAAACTGGGGGTTGTCAATGAAAATAATTTCTTGACAGTGCGTAGAGCATTCACACCTTAAACACACAAAGACAAACACTCTACTACATAGTGGAAGGTGTGGCATGTAAGGCCCGAGGCAAAGGGTGCCAAAGCCGTTTACATAACAGAGTGAGTATTCCCGCTGTCTGTGTGTTCGTGTTTGTTGGCACACATTACTGGGAATTTGACCAGTGCTCTGTGTGTGTCTCTGCTGTATATTCCATGTCTCTTTTTGAGCCTGCTGATTTATGGGCCTGCTGGAGGGGCATGTCACAACTTCCTTAACCTGAAAAAGCCAGCCCCACCTCACCCCCACCCCCACATAGGAGCTGGAAGATGCACACACAAACACACACCGGCTTCTGGCCAACGCTCTATGCACCACCTTCAGTTAAGTGAAGACATGTGCTCAGCTGCTCTGTCGTAACAATGTTCCCACTGAGTGTGTTTCTAGAGAGCCTCGAATGTTTGTCATGTCTGCACGTGTCAACTATTACCATGGTAGTCTCTGTATCAGTGTCAATCGGTTTGTTTTTTTACTCTTTGCTGCAATGGCATGCCTTTTAATACCTTTGCTGTTTGAACATAAGTGAAGGATGTATTAATGTTGTTTTTTTCTTACACATAAACACCAGTAGTAACTCTGCTCATGTACACATATACAGAACCAATTTTTTTCCAGTTTCTGACATTAGATTTGCAAAAAAAACGAATTCTGTTATACATGAATTAGAATGACCAAAAATGTATTTTTAACTAAAACTCCAAACAAGAAGAGAGATTTAACTTTTGATAAAATTCAGAGGTTTAGTTGTTTCCTTAATATTTGGTAGAATTGCGTTTAAGCTCTATGACTTGGGTCAGATGTTTGGAATACTCTTCCACAAGCTTTCTGAAGTGGTTTACTGGAATTTTGGCCCATTCCTTTTGACAGGGCTGATGTGACTTAATCAGGTTAGTAAGCCACCTTGCTTCCATACACATTTCCAGCACTGCCCACACATTTTCTATAGGTTTGAGATCCAGGTTTTATGATATTCCCTACAAAACATTTATTGCCTTGTCCTTATGCCACTTTCCAACTAATTTGACTTTATGCTTAGGGTCATTTCCCATTTGGAAGATTCACTTGTGCCCAATGTTTGGGATCCTGTTGTCTGTATTGAAATGCTGCCTTAACATTTGCATAAAAGGCCTTTTCGTCATGATGCCATCTAATTTATGAAGTGCACCAGTCCCTCCTGGAGCTTTTTCCTTGAGATGTAAGACTAGTCAATATGGGAAGACATTTCAATTTTAGTTTAATCAAACCAAGTAACATTTCTGAAACAAAATGTATGTCGTTGTTTCAGCCTATGTCGATACAGACGGTATTTCATTACGGATATCATCTTACCTGGTTTTTTGTGTGCCTTTATACTGGAATTTAGCTACTCATTTTGCACCAAAATGCATTCCTCTGTGGTACAAAGAACCTGTCTCCTTATTGAACAGCGTGATGGCTGGCCAGTAACACTATTCATACATGCTCACAGTTGTTTGAGCACATAAACATGTCACTTTTAGACATCTGGAAACTGTACCTAAAGGATGAGCCAGGAGTGTGCAGATTATTGATTCTATGTTTATATATATATATATATATATATATATATATATATATATATATATATATATATATATATATATATATATATATATATATATATATATATATATATATATATATATGTGTGTGTGTATATGTATGTATGTATGTGTGTATGTATGTGTGTGTATATATATATGTGTATGTGTGTGTGTGTATATATATATATATATATATATATATGTGTGTGTATATGTATGTATGTATGTGTGTATGTGTGTGTATATATATATATATATATGTGTGTGTGTATATATATATATATATAAAGATAACTGTCTTGCTAATCAATCGGCAAAAACATTGTTGTTTCATTGTATGTAAATTTTTGGTTTTAGCTGTATTTTCTGCTAACAGCAAGTCTAATCCCAAGCAGCAGCATCCAATCACAGGAGGAGCTTTTGAAGGAAATTCTTGAACTATTTCTTGGTGTTTTCTTTTGTTCTTTAGTCGACACAGTTCCTTCACGATTTGTTATAGCTGTTCAGACTTGTCGCACCAACAAGCAAAAGGGGCTGGACTAGTTCTGCAGCACAGACTACGTCAAGCCATGTCTCAATGAATGCACACTCATCCTCATGTTTGTCACCGAGCCAGGCAGGTGAGAAGGCAGGTGGTCACGTGAGAGTTTTCCCACGCTTTAAAGCAAACTGCTTGCGTGATAAAAACAAACTTCCGGCCAACCGACGTGCAGAACGTCAAGCCATAGCTTAGTCTGCGCACCGGAAGTTTTGATTGAAAGGTGTACATGTATGTAAAGAGATTAATGGGACATGTCAATCTTAAAACTAAACATTACATTTTTTATACAAATATTTAATCTCTGTTTTCCCTCATCAAATCATTTTGCAGCAAGAGAGTTAGGCATTTTGCTCAGAGGGAAAAAAGCTTGTTGTTTTCCATAATGGTTGACTCATGTTTGATGGGTTTTTGCATTTTCCCTTTTTATGAATGTGCTGGGAAATGCCTCCCAGCACTGGCACTCACTCCCAGTGATGCGAAGACATGCATCCTGTGCCAAGGAGATGAATCATTAGCTGTGAATTTAAAAAGAAAAAAGTTTAAAAAAAATCTAGCTTCAGTGCTAAACCCCTGTTGAACGTTATCCGTTTTGGCACCAGCCTCAGTAGTTGTGAGAACATGCTTGGGATAAGTGAAAGTAAAGAGAAGGAAATACAAAAACTGGAAGTGAACAGACTGACAGAAAAGCAAAGAGAGAGAGAGAGAAGGCTTGAGGCAGAACCAGTGGGAACGACTTCATATTACAGCACGTTTGGGTTACTTTATGGGGACTCTTTAAGAGAAAAGAATGGTGGCATGGTGTGCCAAATGGTTTCCATCTCCTCCTCACTCACTCACTAGGGAGAAAACTCACCCCAGGCGATGGCAGGTACATGTGGCAGCACATTTCTTAGCCCGTAAGCTGGCTTTTTTTTGCCCCAAGCTGTGACTTGAGGAATATCTGGAGCATATGTCGGCAGTGGCATTTTTATTTGTTATTTAGACTTCATCTTTTGTTCTGATTTGCAATTTGCATCATTATTACTTAGTTGCAGTAGAGTTTTCTTACAGCACAACAGCTTAGCAATTTCCTTCTTATCTCCAGTTTTCCATTCTCTTGCATCTTCAAGCATTTAACAGATCACTCAAGAACTACCTCATCACATAGATGCATTTATGCATCACCCTTGCTGATTATAGGTAGCTATAAATGAGAATGGACCACAAAGCAAAGAGCTGTGAGCTGGACGACGTAAATAATCACCACCTTAAAACTGCTGTTTAAAGCTATTCGACGGTCAACCCATAGCTGATCTGGTTAGCAGTTTAAATGTTTTAAAGCATTCATTTCACCCAGGACAGTAAAACAAAGCATGTGGAAAAGACTGAGCATTGACTTTGACAATGGCCGAGGTTTTCTAGTAAAGCTTTCGGGCCAACAAGTTATAACAGACATTTCCATGCAACAGCCTCATTGCTTAGCAGGAAAAGTGACTTAAAAAGCACTCTGGTTATTCACTGTCTTTGAATAAACCTGTCGAGTTATTCTGTGTGTGCAAAATTATGAGGCATGTTGTTTTTTTTTTAAGAATTTTGTTTATTTTTGAACAACTACAGTGCGCTCCTTCAATCTAAAAGTTTAATAAATCTTCTACCTGGATTTTCAAGAAAGGTAAAGTGACATTTTGGTTTTCTTTGGAGAATACCTATATGTGCACAATTACTGGGCAAATTGTGTGCAGGACTATTATGGAAATAAATAAAAAGGATAATTTTCCCATCCATTTTCCTGGCCAAACATATGCATGTTAGCAATCTAAATTACAGTTTGCCGTGTGTGTGAATAATTGCTTGACCTGTGTGTCTCTGCGTTGTCCTGGGGTAGAATGGCAACCTGTTCAGGGTGTACCCCTCCTCCTGCCCAGTGATCGGTGGAGATAAGCATCAGCCCCTTGCTCAACCCTACAATAAGTAAGTGGGCATAGACAATAAATGTTGGAAGAAAAAAAGGACTTGTGACTGTTGGAAACAAAAACCTGAGAATTCCCACAGGACTGCATAGAAACATTGTACAGTTTTAAGTTCTTTGTCAAATGTCAAATTCTGTATAATTTTCTTGTGATGTTCAGTTGCCTGTCCAAGAAAAATAGGCTTTTGCTGAACTTTGTTACTGTATGTGCACTGCAGAACATATCGTTTTTCTTTTTTTTTTTAAAGAGATGTTTAAAAAAAGTTTTGTGTGCTTCTGTTGCTCTTGAAAGTGACATACTGCGTTTGAGTGTGTGTGTTTTGGGCTTTCTGGATTATGGCCAGCGGTCTCTGTGGTGTGGAGGGTCATTTGGCAAAGCTGAAGAGTGGTGGGTGGAGGATGTGTAAGAGGTGGGAGGAGAGGGGAAGACCGGGAAGACTGACGACTTATTGATGAAAAGAGAAATCTCTTGCACAGCCTGATAACCTCCCTCCCCCTCACTTAGTGATGAATGGTATCCAGCGCCGGAGTTCAAGCTACTCTCACTCGGCTTTGCACACTGCGACAGTGCCGCACCACTGTCAATATCTGTGACACTTTTCAGAAGAAACTCACTTTTGTGCCGCATATGCTGCAGTACTATTTTTTTATTTTTATGAATTGTTGATGCTTTACAAAATAGAAAAACATAAAGTTACACAATGGAAGTTGCTATGTACTTACCTATAAGAAACAACAATCTGTACCTTATAACAGCCAGTAGTATTTTTTACATTGAGGCAAACCATCAGGTTTTCTCATATAGGGTTTAGCAACATAAAAAAAAACTAATAATAAAAATGTTACTTCCTTAAAAAGGTACATATTTACTCAAAGGTTACTGTTGATAGAGTAGGATCAGTCAGTATCTCACCCGAAACACACATGCACCAACATGCATTTAATCCAAATGGTTAATGGTCATACAAGCACAGGTTGCTGTTACATCAATGGGGCCTGCCCACGTTGATGCTGGATGCAGTCTGGATTTAATAAAGTCAATCACACAGTTAGGATACCATCTCAAGATACCCTCTTCGTAGAACAACTCTGCCCTGGCACATGTAGGCAATTACCTTTTCAGTATGGTATGCCTGAAATGCCAAAGACAGGACACATTTATGAGAAGAAAAAACAAAATATCTTACCTGCAGCATAAAACCTACTTAATGTTTTCACTTTGAAGAGAGTTTAGTTGATTGATTTGATTTAATGATCCACTGATTGCTATCCCAGCTCATGGCTAAATGCACGGCTAGGAGAAAAGCATATTTTTACCATCTCAAAAATGTAATGTCCTGAAAACCTTGTTGTATAAACCCATATTTTTTAAGCTATGCAGTGCTTTTATTATTGATTAAAAAGCTGAGGGGAATAAATAAGAAAACAAAAACAAAAACTCAAAGCATAATCCAACAACCCAGTGTTCAAGGTTTATAACAGCTGCTTCTCAGAGCCAAGCACTTTGGTTTGTAGAAATTAGGAATATGTTTCTGCGTGGTTATTTTGAGGAACAGCCTTAGCAGAGTTGTGTATTAAGATCATACATTGTAATTGTATATGCAAGCAGCAGGTCAGAGAAGAGGCGACATGTGCTGGCAACAGTTCCTACTGGCCTCTGATGCCCGGTTACGCCTGACTGAGCCAAGCCAAGGATGGATAGGTAGACTTACCAAGTACCCATCAGTTACAGCTGAGTAGGTTTGGTGGGGGATGTGGCAAAGGAATATGGAACTGGGCAGACTGCGTGGAGGTGCTGAAGTCATTCATTTTTAAGGTATGATTGATGACATCATTAATCCATTTCTGGCCTGGGACAGAAGAGGACAGGGCAAAATTCATACCTGCTGCTGGCTACCTGGGGCCTGCAGCACATGTCTATGTGCTCTATTTAATAAATGCACTCTCATAGAAGGTGACATACACATCTGCTGCAAACACATTCAGTCTTTTCTATTTAAAATGTCAGGTCTTCATTTTCCCTGGAGTTAAGGAACTCCAGGCAGGAGCTTGGATCTTTGTTGCTTGCAGTTAATGATGGAGGCTTTTGGTCAGATTTTCATTAGGTAATAGGGGAGTATACAGTGATGTAGCAATGTTGCAGTTTGTTTTAATATATGCATTCACATTCCTTTTTTTGTCTTTGTTATCTCAGTGACACTCCTGTTATTGCAAAGAAAGAAACTGACAGGGAGGTGGAGCCAAAGCAGTGAATCACTGTTTTTTCCACAAATTTAGGTTAAGTTTGTCTGGCATTAGCCAGTTATTTTCTGTTCGCTTTGCAAGCTATCTAATGAATCCCAAGGCTCCTCTCACTATTAGAGTAGACCTAGTATGTAACCTTCCATTCTTGAGCCAATGTTTTAATGCACCAAGATCGATGTGATGCGCCATTCAATCACAGTCCCGTAATTATTATTCTTTCCCTTTAAGATTTGCATATGAGAAGAACAAGATTAAAGAAGAGTACAAATGGAAAAAATGCACGTCACTGTAGAGGCAGAAGCTGAATTATATTCCTGTCCTTTCATTTACTCCTGATGTGAAATATGAATTCATAATTGGAAATATTAAAGGCAAAATTTCATTTACTAGAAAAAAGCCCTCAAAACCTTGAAAGTATGAAACATAAATAAATAACATGTCTTACCAGAATTACTGGTCTAATTTCATAATTAATGTTCTGACACATAAGGAGCCTTTTGAGTATCGCCTTCTTAAACAGGAACTCATAATTTTATTAGGAGGAGGATTTAGCGTCTGGAACCGCATCTGGAATCGCCTGCTGCGGTATGCAGAGAACGGATTTTTCTCCTGATAAAAAGACCTCTCCAAGTAGAGCTGCAAAATATATTAAATCACACTCTTCATCACCGTTTCAATGTGTGCAATATCCCACTTACAACGAACTGCTTGGGTGCAGTATGTTATTAGCTGGTGCCAAGCATTGTTACTTATATTATGTGGCACGGTGGATCAACCTTGAATGCCTTTCAAGCCTCCACCTGCTTTAGATCCTAATGGCCAATGAACTGAGCTCAAACTGAACAGTGGCAGTAGTAGTGCAACCTCATTTCCAATCATGTATGTTGAACATATGTCTGATCTAAATAATTAAAAAAAGGAAAGGACATATGACTGCAGCTGTTATTTGAGTGTTTCAGCTTCTTGTGCAGGCTCTACCATGTGTAGCGTTAACATGTAAATTGACATGTTGCGGAGAAACTGGCTTCAGATAGGCTTATCGAAGTGGAGCTGCGTGACAGACGGTGTTCTAGTAATACATTTTTGACAGCTACATTAGTGTGTTATAGTTAAACTCTCACACGGAAAACAGACCAATTATGTGGAGAAAAACCTAAACAAACACTGCATAGCTCCCTAATGTAAAGTATTCTGATGACACCAGTTTTTTGGGGGGGTAATGGGAGCGCTGATCCCTGTGTGCATGTAAGTAAAAAGGCTGAACAAGAGCAGAAATGACATCTACCTGAATGGTGGCAGATTTTTAGTTTATTGAATTACAGTTTTTATCACAAGTGGTCATATGCCACTGTGGTGACTTACAGGCAGACTGTCCTCATTACAGAAATTGTAAATCCATCTTAACGCTTCTGGAGTTTGTTTGTTTTTCTTGGGGGGGATCACAACTTTCCTCTTGAGTGGCCATTTATCTTTTCTACTAAGGCCCCAATTTTGATGTTTCCAACATAAAGCCAGCTGTAGTCATCAACTTACCTTTTTTTATTTTCAAGCTTTTAAACATGTTTTTCAATTTTGGAGATGGGAATTAATACAACTGCCATGAGCTACAAACCTCAACACAAATGATATAGGCAAGTTGTAAACATTCTGTCATTTAATGATCACAAAAATGTGATGTGCAGATTTAATTTAATTAGATTTAATTGAATTTGTGGCCTGTTGAAGTTTTTTGTTTTTGTTTGGTTTTTTACCCTAAGGAATGATTTACTGTTTTAGTGTTTTCAGACAAAACTGGTCATTTCTCTGTCTGAGCGGATACGAGCCTATTTCAGTGTGAGTAATGTAGCTGGATAGGCCTGCAGACAAAGGGCTTCGAGTCAGAGCGAAGAGCCAGCGCTCTGAGATGAAGCCATCACCTAAACCAGAACTAGATCTCTCTTCCATTCTCAACTGTGCATATTTTTCTCCTTTCATTGCAGCCTTTTAACATTTCAATGGGTCTCTTGTTCTCTGATTTGCCCTGGATCTCCAAGGCCTTCTCTGTTGTATCTTAATTTCCCCTGTTTTGTTTGTTTCGATCCATCTACCTCTTCCTGTCCCCATCTGTCTTCTTTACATTAAATCCATTTCTCCCCAGGCCTTTTGTGTCTCATTTTCTGCTTCTGTCTTTCCCCTCGTGATGTTCTCAGTCCTCTCTATCAGTCTAGCCAGGAGGCAGTAGTCTGGGACATTCCTGTTTTCACTGTGATAGACTATGGACTAAGCTCTTTTATAGAAGCCTTGTTGTCTTGTAAAATAACAGAGGTGTCTTTTCTCCCTCAGGAACTCGATTTACTGGTAAAATTTTTTCAGGAATGACCTTCTCTAGGTTTGTCTTCTAGAGACGCACACTGTTATCTCCTCCTACAGCGTAAACCAGCCATTATTGTAGCTTAAACATTCCAATTTTTTAAATTTGTATACATCCCTGTGCAAATAATGACTACATATCTGCTTTATAAGTCACTTTCCAGTTTTTGCACGTTTTTTTCCCCATAAACCTTCCCTCCCTTTTCACAGTTGTGAAGCAAGACTGTGCTTAAGACCAAGACAGCTAATTAAATAAAATAGGGAAATGGCACCATAAAGGCACGAGGGAGATTATAACCTTATCGGAGCATGTCAAGTGTGTGTTCCAATATCCGACATCCAATTAGTCAGATGGATTGTTACAGAATAACACATATTCCCATCCGACCACATCTTTTAAGACTGAGGTTGAGAGACCAGAATTATAAATAATTACAAATTTGCAACAGGTCTCTGAATATCCCGTTATACAGACCTTGAGAGTTTTTTGAGTTTTTTATTTTACCAGTCTGTAAACTATTTAATTGTTTGATCTTATATAACAAGGATAGTTACAAATTAATAAAGCATATTTTAGTTTTAAGGAACAAAGTGTTTGGTTCTCCTTTGCCGCTGTTTTTGTTTGCCATCCATCTTATCAATCACAGAATGTGATTGTGAGTGTGGTGAGTTGAACCAATGGGTTTGCCTGCGAACAAGCTGCTGGGTTTGAGTTGTGATAGTTTAGCTAGGCCTGTTAATTTGATACGGTATGTGGCTGAGGAGCCTCATTAGAAGCAGCAGCTCTCAGAGAGAAGTGTCTCCGCATCCGGAGCAGGATGCTTCTGTCAAGGGAAAAATGGTATGGAGGTAAAGACTGAGAGGAGGCTGCAGAGGGATGAGAGGACGACCAATAGACTGAAGGTGTGTCTGTAACAGAGCAGCACGGATCAGTGGTGGAGACAATAAAGCTGTAGAATGGGAGATCAATGGGAACACAGAATTATACTGTTATTTTGATACAGGAAACTTGGCCTGCACTACCGTATCTCTGTCAGAAGAAGTCAAAAAATACAGTAACTTGGTTAAGTGTTCATATTTGTTGAACTTTGATCTTTTTGGGGGGGATTTTATTTGATAAATACAAAGAAGTGCATAATGCAGATTTTAAAAGGGAAATTCTACATTATTTTGAAAGTGTATTTAACACTTTTACTGTGGTACCTCTGGATAGCAACTCAGTTGTCTGAAACTGTTTAAAGGATGACTACCATAATTTCTGTTGAACAGATCTGATTATAAGCTGCACCAGCTAAATTTTAATAGAAAATAAATTTTTTACATATATAGGTCCCACTTGAAAATAAGCCCAGCTTGAGATATTTACACAGAAATACGGTATACAGAAGATTTTTTGTTTTTTGTTTTACTTACCTCTGCCAGTCTGTCTGTTTGTCTGTAAGCAACATAATTCAAAAAGATTTTGATGGATTTCGATGAAATCTTCAGGAAATGTCCGCAATGGGATCAGGAACAAATGATTTAAATTTTTGGGCTGATCCGACATGAAGCGCGTATCCACCCACCAACCAGCGGTGCTAACCAGAGAGCTCACAAGCAGCTGCCCTCGCACAGGAGCCCCGAATCTGCACTCTCCGCTGGAAGAGCACAGCCATGCCTCTCATTAAGAGACATTGGAAAAGTACTGAAAATAAGAATTGGATAACATAGGGATGGGGGGAATGAGTAGCCTTGGTGGAGGTCTGCGCTCGGAGTTCTTTTCTAGTTTTAATTTAAGACATCTTTTATTTTTATTTTTTTTACTCTGCCTGAAAATCGGCTGTAGGGCGCCAACACTGCATCAAAACAACAGTAACATGCCTGGTTAGAAAATAAAACATACTTTAGCTTACCAGAAAAGTAATTGGTCACTATCTTCATCTTCCTCTTCCTCACTAAAGTCACTGAAGTCGTATTCTTCAGTGTCTTTATGTCCTCTGAAAGCTTTTGTTGTCTTTTTATACTGACTGAGTTCTTCTCGCTGCCTCCTCCAACGTCTCACCATCGATTCATTGATGTCAAACTTACATGCAGTAGCTCTATTTTCTTCTTTGATGACCAGCTCAATTGCCTTTAACTTAAAAGCTGCATTTCTTCGCGTGTTTTCCATGATGAGGATGTGTGCATGAAAATTACCGGTAGTGTCTTCCTTGGCGCATCATCTTTCCCCCCATGTCAGTCTCACTTTTACACTTCCTGCTATAGTGCCGTTAGCCAGTAATAAAAAAAGTCAATAAATTAATTAAATTAAATTAGCCGCATCGTTGTATAGGACACAGGGTCCAAAGCATGTGAAAACAATTGTGGCTTATAATCCGAAAATTAAGTTAATAAAAAAAAAAAGAAATCCTATAAGAATCCCGATGATGGAAAGGGATTTTCCTAACAGTTGCCCATCCTGCATTCAAGTACAGTTGGGAGAATAGATTGTCAACATATCTAAACAACTCCAACGTGATTTAAGCATACTTTATTCTCAAATATGGGCAACGTATTATTCAGCAATTTCTAAACATTAACACCGTTTTCAAGTGGTTATATTGTTTGCTACTGTGGATTTTGTAAAATAATTTAAATAGTTCAAGCAGACATAGCTCTCCAAATTTCAAGTCAGTGCTATACTTTCAACTTTTTAAGTTTATAGAACATATTAAAATCAAATTAATTTCAGGAATTGAAAGCAAGCAATTCAAGAAAAAATGTTCTGATAGCCATGCATCCTTTTCCTTCTATGAAACAAAAATGTAGTTTTTGTTTTGATCTATCCCTGTAAAAGACAATGACGGATGTGGTTGTAATGTGAGAGTAGTTAACAAGTTCAAGGCGTATGAATTCTTATGCACCAAATCATGCCAATTATCTGCTGTTTTTATTTTAAGCTGCATCTTCATACATAGAACATGAAAGAAGAAAAATTTCTGACAGTCCCCCGTCTACCAAAATGGGTAAGCAGGCGAGAGCAGAGTACCAGAAAAACAATGAAAACACAAACAGGAGATCAGAAAAGGCAGGGATGCAGAGATTGAGGTTGTTGGGAGGAAGATGTTCATTTCCATTTAAAGATTGGGTTTTCTCACCTCCCATGTGCAACAGCGTGGTCCCAGTGTCTGCGGAAGATGAGATGCACCCACGAACTGAGTGAATTATTAATGTAAAGTTCCCCTTCTTCACCAAATCCAATAATTTACCTGTGATTAGACTGTCTGAGGGATTGTTGGGGCTGGATAAGGGTTTCTCTTGGATTATGTGCCACCTTGAATTCTCCTTCCTGGGTAATTTACTTGTGCTAGCTTTTGGCTTTTGGGTCATGGTGATTAAGAGAAGCAGAGCTAGAACACACATTCAGAGAGGGGAAGGCGCTCCTGGGCGACCTTTTTCTACATCTGATTTCAGGGTTAACCTTCTACTCAGTACTGTGAAACACGGTAGCATTGTTGATGTTCAACAATAGTTACCATTTCTTATTTTCTCAACTTTTCTGAATCAGAAAGGTTTTAATGCCATATGTGTGAACAGGTTCACAACAGTAGGAAGTTGCTGCAGTACTATGTGCAAATATAAAATAAACACTTCTAAACTTGCAACAAATAAAATTAAATAAAATCTTTCCTTATGTTACACATCGATGTGCATGTTTGTTTGAAATGTGTCACAGACAGATTAATTGGGCAGTGACACATCCCTTAAGTTTGGAAGTGAGAGTTATGTTGCTAGACACAATTTTACATCTGGATAGATTTCATTCAGGCAGGATCCTGTTTATTGGCTACATCGATAGATAGATAGATAGATAGATAGATAGATAGATAGATAGATAGATAGATAGATAGATAGATAGATAGATAGATAGATAGATAGATAGATAGATAGATAGATAGATGTTTTAGACTGTGGCTTGCGCAATAATTGCATGAGAGAACAGCCTTCTCATTTTTTGGAATCTTTGTCTGCCTCTCTCTTTCCAAGCGTGTCGCGGTTGAATCATGACTAGAATGACATGCTTGATGCCATGAATTTAAAGCTCAAAGGAGGTGGCGGAGGGTAAACGGATAAGAATGCACCAACAAAATAAATAAGCCAGTAAGTGAGGAACACTGTTACAAAAGAAGAGATGTGTGGTTTCTAGTGGAGTGTGAAGTTGGCTGAGAGAAATCCAGTGGGAAGGTCACCTCTGTGCAAGTGGGACTTCAGGGGATCATCACTGGGATGATGCACAGGTTGGCAGATCTGTGGTTAAAGCTCCTGTGGCTGACATGCTTTTTACCTGCACTGGCTTGTGTCTTTAGAATACAGAATAACAATCGATTTTTACAGGAAACCAAGGAGGCCAGTGGTCTCATGCAGTTTTTTTAAAGTTGTTTTTTTGTTTAATTTTGTTTTCACCCAACATTCAATCAAAAGTTCTTTGACACATCCTTTTTTCTAGTTACACAACGTTTTAAAATGTGACTTTGACTAGGCCACATAAACATGCATTTTCAAACACTGACCTGGATTATTACATTGTAGCTCAGGTCATATGTTTAATGTCATTATACTGCTGGAAGTTAAACCTCCATCACAGTCTGAAGTTGTGTTTTCTTCCAGAATCCCCTCCATCAACTTTCCCATCTGAATAGCAGCCCATACTATGATACTGCCACCATAACATCTCACAGTATGGATAGTGGGTGTAGATTGTTGTGCAGTTTTAGTTTTCCACCACACATAGCATTTTGCATAGAGAAAAGAAGTTCAGTTTGGATCTTATTTGACCACAGCATCTTTTGTCCACTTTTGAGATGCTAAAAGTTTGTAATGTTATATTTTGACTTGGTCTTGTCTGAAACTTCTCCAAGATGTTATTCCTCATATGGCTGGTGTTTCCATTGGTCTTTATGCTGCTCGATGTTTTTTCACTGACGCTCTCGAGAAATATCTGAGGCCTTCCTAAAACAACTATATTTATACTGGGATTAAAACACACACACGTACACACACATAGACTCTTTTAAACTATTTTTCTCAAACACACAAAACATTTTAGCATTTTAGCTCTAAATGACAGAGAAACTGTTGACATTTGCATCAAGCTATGCTAAGCACTTCAATAAAAATTCTGCTTCTTTAAAAAAATTATTTTGGGAGTGACCAACTTATGCAAAGCTGGGTTGTAAGTTTGATTGTTTCAGACTCGGACCAGATGATGCCATGCTGATTTGTGTCTCCTTTCATGCAAGAAATAAACTACAAGAAACTGAAGAACTATTTCAAGCGTCTTTGTTTAAAGTTAGCTGTTCTAAATGAGGGCAGCTGTTGTACTGTGGTAGAGTTGTCGGCCTGCGACCCAGAAATCGTGGGTTCGATTCCTGCTACCGCCTGCTACATGTCCTTGGGCAAGACACGTCACCTACCCGAGGGGGTGATGGCGCGATATAATAGCCCGCCTCTGTCAGTGTGCCCCAGGGCAGCTGTGGCTACAACCGTAGCTTGCTTCCACCAGTGTGTGAGAGTGATTGAATAATGTAGTTGTAAAGTGCTTTGAGGGTCTCAAAAAGTGCTTTATAAATGCAAGCCATTATTATTATTATTATAAACCTTTACTTCACCTATAAGGGGCTATCTCAACCATGTAGAAAATTAATCAGACTCCAAGACCAAACTACCATTCGATGTGCAGTTGTGGGATTAGAGGCTTGGACAAAAATGACAGTGTAACTCGGTAAGTACAAGTCCGTGTTTAACCAGTTAGACATGTCATCTGTGGTCTGACTCATCCTCTGAAGTAACATGGAATCCTGTCACTTTGCTGCTGGTGAACCATTGATCAAGCAAAGGCCAAACACAAACTCTTAACCTTGCTGGCGTAGTTTGTTTTGACTCCCGCTGCTTCATAATCGGATACATAACATACATTTACATGCTCTGACCACTATTACATATTTTTATCTCTTATTTGGGATCATACAGTACTGTGCAAAAGTTGTAGGCAGGTGTGAAAAAATGCTGTAAACAAAGATTACTTTCAGAAATATAAATAATGATTTTTTATTGTTGTCAATTTACAAAATGCAAAGTGAGCAAACTAAAGAAAAATCTAAATCAAATCGGTATTTGGTTTTACTACCTTTTGCCTTCAAACCAGCATAAATTCTTATAGGTATACTTGCATAAAAGTCAGGGATTTTGTAGGAATACAGTCAGGTGTATGATCGACCAATTATACCAAACAGGTGCTAATGATCATCAATGTCACATGTAGGTTGAAACACAATCACTAACTGAAACAGAAACAGCTGTGTAGGAGGCTTAAAACTTGGTGAGGAAAGGGCCAAACTCTGCTACCAAGGTGAAGTTGTGGAAGATAGTTTTATGTCATTGCAAGATTGAGCACAGCAATAAAGGCCACAAGGTAGTTATACTGCATCAGCAAGGTCTCTCCCAGACAAAGATTTCATTGGTGACTGGGGTTTCTAGATGTGCTGTTGAAGCTCTTTTGAAGAAGCACAAAGAAACGGGCAAAGTAGAGGATCACACTTAGTGGTTGGCCAAGGAAATCTAGTGCAGCAGATGAAAAGAACATCAAGCTTATCGCCTTTCGAAATCGGAAAATGTCCATCAGTGCCATTAGTTCAGAACTGGCATAAACCAGTGGGACCCAGGTACACCCATCTATTGTCTGGAGAAGTCTGCCTAGATGTGGTCTTCATGGAAGAGTTGCAGCCAAAAAGCCAAACCTGCAACATGGAAACAAGGCCAAGCGACTCAGGTATACATGAAAACATAGGAACTGGGGTGCAGAAAAATGGCAGCAGGTTCTCTGGACTGATGAGTCAAAATATGAAAAAATTGACTGTAGCAGAAGGCAGTTTGTTGGTCAATGAGCTGGAGAGTGGTACAATAATGAGTGTCTGCAGGCAACAGCAAAGCATGGTGGAGGTTCCTTTAACGTTTGGGGCTGCATTTCTGCAAATGGAGTTGGCAATTTGGTCAGGATTAATGGTGTTCTTTATGCTGGGAAATGCAACCATCAGGGAGGCTTTTGATTGGCCCCATATTTACTCTGCAGCAGGACAACGACCCCAAACATACAGCCTTTGAAAAACAAAGTAGACAGTACAAATGATGTATAATAAAATTTATGAACTAGCATAATATTTCTACTATCATGTTTGATGTGTGCTTTAAATTTTTTTTATTTTATGACCAAATGCCAAATACACATCCTAAATACCATGCTTGTTTTAAAAATAGGAATAAATCTTATGGGATTAAAGGATAAAATGGGTATCATAAAAAATATCAAGCACAAAATCCTAACAGGTCCTCTCATAATATGTTATGGGCTTGTGTATGGCTTACATAAAGCCTGAACTGATCAGCACATTAAGGTCTGACTCATCTTGTAATATTTCAGGTTTTCAGGTTTCACTGACAGCAGGAAATCCTCCTTCCTGTTAAAAATGGCATTATGGTGACGGGTCACTATTAGATTCATCTATGGTCATTTGGACGCATGAAGCATAGAAAATAAATATCACTGCTACATGTGAGGTACCAGCATCAGCTTGAATTATCCAGACCCCTTTATGTAGAAGAGATGATTGACATCACTTAATCTACATGCACATTATGTTCGATTTTTTTACTTTCGCATGCAGGCAAATGGGTTCAGCAGTCTCAGTGATGAGTTCTGACAGCGTATGAATGTCTGTTTTCGGGTGGTCCCTTGATGCTCACAAAGGCAAGAAACCTCGTTGCTGCGCTGTTCTCTGCAGGCTCTAATTTCATTATCAGACCTCAGAGCTCATTAAGCCCGAGCAGATGTGGCACACCGAGATGTGTTGCTTACACAGGGCAGCAGGTGAAACACAGAGGCAACTTTTTATGTTGCATGTCCTGTAGCATCTGTCATTGTGACAGTAGATAATGTAAGTGGCCTGCATGTTTGGAGTTGGTGCTGTCTGTTTTTAGCTGTGTGTCTACTTTAATATGTTCAATATATTTATTTGCAAATTATGGTGTAAAATAATTATTTGGTCAATAACAAAAGTTGATCTCAATACTTTGTTATATACCCCTTTCCTTGGCAATGACAGAGGTCAAACATTTTCTGTAAGTCTTCACAAGGTTTTCACACACTGTTGCTGGTATTTTGGCCCATTCCTCCATGCAGATCTCCTTTAGAGCAGTGATGTTTTGGGGCTGTCGCTGGGCAACACAGACTTTAAACTCCCTCCAAAGATATTCTATTGGGTTGAGATCTGGAGACTGACTAGGCCACTCCAGGACCTTGAAATGCTTCATACGAAGCCACTCCAAATGCTCTCTAGCAAACTTC
Organism: Valencia hispanica; assembly: GCA_963556495.2. Lineage (NCBI taxonomy): Eukaryota > Metazoa > Chordata > Actinopteri > Cyprinodontiformes > Valenciidae > Valencia > Valencia hispanica. The sequence continues at coordinate 49,633,372 of OY747701.1, forward strand.
AGACAGGCCTGGAAATGTACACCCCCGGGCGGTGCGTTTGGGATCATTGTCATTCGGAAAGACCCAGCCACGTTTCATCTTCAATGCCCTAGCGGATGGAAGGAGGTTTTCACTCAAAAGCTCACGATACATGGCCCCGTTCATTGTTTCCTTTATGCAGATCTGTCGTCCTGGTCACTTTGCAGAAAAAACAGCCCCAAAGCATGATGTTTCCACCTCCATCTTTCACAGTAGGTATGGTGTTCTTTGGATGCAACTCAGCATTCTTTCTCCTCCAAACACATGTAGAGTTTTTACCAAAAACTTCTATTTTGGTTTCGTCTGACCATATGACATTCTCCCATTCTTCTGGAACATCCAAATTCTCTCTAGCAAACTTCAGACGGGCCTGGACATGCACTGGCTTTAGCAGGGGGACACGTCTGGCACTGCAGGATTTGAATCCCTGGCGGCGTAGTGTGTTACTGATGGTGGCCTTTGTTACTCTGGTCCCAGCTATCTGCAGGTCATTCACTAGGTCCACCCTTGTGGTTCTGCGATTTTTGCTCACCTTTCTTGGGATCATCTTGACCTCACGGAGTGAGATTTTGCGTGGAGCCCCAGATTGAGGGGTATTATCAGTGCCCTTGTATGCCTTCCATTTTCTAATTGCTCCCACGGTTGATTTCTTCACACCAGGCTTCTTACCTATTGCAGATTCAGTCTTCCCAGCCTGGTGCAGGTCTACAATTTTGTTTCTGGTGTCCTTTGACAGCTCTTTTGCCTTGGCCATAGTGGAGTTTGGAGTGTGACTGTTTGAGGTTGTGGACAGGTGTCTTTTATACTGATAACGAGTTCAAACAGGTACCATTAATACAGGTAACGAGTGGAGGACAGAGGAGCTTCTTATAGCAGAGCCAGAAATCTTGCTTGTTTATAGGAGAACAAATACTTATTTTCCACTATAATTTGCAAATAAAGTATTTAAAAATCAGACCATGCGATTTTCTGTTTTTTTTCTCATTTTGTCTCTCATTGTTGAGGTATACCTATGATGAAAATTACAGGCCTCTCTCATCTTTTTAAGTGGGAGAACTTGCACAATTGGTGGCTGACTAAATCCTTTTTTATGCCACTGTACATTGAATGTCAATTTGCAGTACATTGCATAATATTCATTGTCATTTTTTCTGAAACTGTTTTGCCTTGTATTTAAATCGAGGCATAGCATTTTTTTCATTGTACTTAATTATTTGTATTAATTGTGGAGATAAATGATACATTTATCTATTTAACACTTTTGTACTCCACTCCATTCTCATTTATTTTGGTTCTGTTCCCTGTGTGAGTGAATTAAAACATGATAAAAAATTGTACCTGATCATACTAAAATAGCTTTAAGGAACATCCTGCTGGTAGTCAATAATTAGTTTGGTCCTAAAACTAAATTTTCTCAGAGTAGACTATAAGACAGATAAAATTAACTTTGGTTGTTGATTGACAAAGCAGGTGAGAACATCTCTTGGGTGAGTTTTGATCACCCAAGAAAAGGACGATTTTTTAAAATGGAAGATACATTTACACTAAGACAATATAAAGTTCACTGCGCTCACTCAGTGCCATTACATTAAGTTGCAATCCCGACTGTTTCCAACTGCTGCTGAAAGTTATATTTAGAATTTATTATTAAACATATTTTTAAATGATTAGGACCTCAACAGCAATCAGTTACTCGTGTAGCCTTCTGGAAAATTAATGGCACACCCTAGATTTATGATTATGTTCACCTATTGAATGTTTCTGGGTTAGTCTCTTCATCTGTAGCTTGTACAGGTAATAATTTTACTATACTTATTTTATAAAATTAGCACGACTGGCTTGTCGTTTGCAACCGATGAGAAATGAATTGTGCCTGAAACTTAACTTAGAAGTGAAGTTAAACAGTAATTGCAACTCGACATCCAGTGATTATTTGCTCTTTAAATACAATCAGTCACTTTTTTTACTCAGTACGGTTGCAGGATCTTTTACATCTCTTGCTCCTAATGAAAGTTTTAGGCTTTAGGCAATGTTTTTACTCATTGTGAAGCCATGGAGGAACTTTTGTAATCTGAGCATGTAAGCTTTTTATCACAGAACGTTTTCAGTGAGATAAGCTGCACAGGTTAATTTAGAGACCATTAAGCTTCCCATCAGAGACTCCACAAGTGATTCATCGGTTGGAACTTTTTTAAATTTCTTCATGCTGCCAGATTGGATTTACTCCCTGCAGAGAGAAAACATTCAAGGTCTCTCACTCTGAGAAATTGAAAAGTCAAGTTGTAGAAGTCAACGATTAACTGGCTGCACTCAGTCGGTCCATTATGTCCTTATGGCTCTGCCCGTGTGCGCACCTTCTGACAAACAAATTGGAAGCATCTATTATTTTCCAACCAACTCAGGGTTGACCCTTGCCACGTTGTTGCATCATGCTCCTCTCTGCCCCGACTCGAGTGCGCTGTCAGCAGGTCCACATGTCACTGTCAGCAGGCAGCTAGGCAGGCCATCCAGTCTTAGACTTAAGGCGCATCAACACCTCCCTGGGGGTGCTGGGACCCCCACAGTCTAGCCGTGCCAGGTCAGTTCAGGCCAGCCTTTGGGTTGAATGAAGGTGGACTATATCCTAAGAAGAGACGAAAAAGCAGCAGAAGCTTCTCCCTGCTTGGAGCATATGGCCTCCCCAGTTATCCTAAGCCGTGTTGGTAACATTTGAATAGAACTTCTCCTAAAAGCATGCTTTGTTGGGCTGCGCATCGCAGTGAGGCTGCGCCTGTCCTTCATTTTGGCAGATCCTGGCCACTCAGCAGGCACTGGGACACGAGAATGAGCAGGGAACAGCTGGTCCATTCAGGGCAGACTGCTGCCCTACAGGAAACCCTGTCTATGTCCTCTCAGCCTGGTTCATCAGCACCCACAAACACACAAAATACTTGGCTCAGTGTGTTTCACTCATTTATCCTTATTTATTTTATTTTATTCTTTTTTCTTTGTGTCCCTTGGCTGCCTTCTTGGTTTAGTGAACAGAATTAAAGAGACAGATAAAGCAGACTGAAGTGAGTAACTTTAGTCTGACTGATTCTGAGTTTTTAACATTGGAATGAAGTGGTGCTTTGATTTAAATGCTAATCCCAAACTTTTGTGATTGTCACTGATTTTTACCTATGATTGGGATCTTGGCACCATAACATGTCCTTAGAGGATCCCTTAATCTTTGAGGAAATATTTGCTAACAGTTCTGAGGGATGAAGCTAAAATAAGATTATATTGATCAAACTTGAAAAGTTAAGATATTTGTGTCTTATTATTCTTAGAATAATAAATCATTTTGTCAAGGAATGGTGACCTCTTGCCAATACTTTTTTCCCCCCCTCAAGTTGGGCTTGCCAAGGTACAAATGTAAGTGGGAAATTTAGTTAATATATTTATATGCCTTTCACCAATTTTTTTTTTTTACTTCACCTGAGAGCTCTTATGACTATACCGGTCCAATGACGTACAATATCGACAAATTCTCTTGGGAGCGAGGCTCTTCTGGGGTTACTCTTTTCAGCCTCAGCTCGGCAGCCAGTGCTGCTTCTTTTGTTAAGAGGTAGAATTCAAGTCAACAAAACACTTGAGCAGTAAAGCAACTAGACTTGGATTGCACCAGGTGGGTCATTTCCTGGCCATACAAAAGCCCAGTGTGGAGACTTAAAGACAATCAGAATGACAATAGGCACCTCTCATCCTGTCCTTTTTTTTCCACCCAGTGTAGACTACAAATGAGGACAAACACTAAAGACATTTCAAAGAGCATCAAAAAATGAGAGAAGTGCAGGAAAAAGTCTTTGAGAGGGAATAAACTCTAAAGAATAGGACAGGAACAAAATATCTTGATATTGAAGCATGACGATATTTCCCGTCTAGAGGGAATCTTGTCTCACAGAGCAACTTTTTAGTTGAAGTTTGAATTGCTGTTTGGCTAAATTAGCATGGAATATTGTCCCAATATTTTTAAACTTTAGTCAGAAAAAAACATAAATGGTGACTTGGTATCAGGGTGCAACCTTGTTTTAAACAATTGTGGTTTCAGAAGTGAGCAGAATTCGTCACGCATCTTCTTTCCTTACCTGTTGTTGCACAATGTTGGTCAGCTGGCTAATAGAGGACTGCTACACTCTTTGAGAGCTTCGAAGAAATTCAGCTGTTGGGGAAATATTTCTGAGCACAAAAAAGTTCAAAATTCTAAGTGTGGGAACAAACAGTGTGGCACCCATCATTCTCATTTAGGCAACTCTGTTTTAAAACGATATTTGTGAAGCTATGAGCTCCATGTTTGATAAGCAGCTGACCGCAGGCTAGCTGCTCAAGCTTACTGTACCATACCATACTTTATTTATATAGCACCTTTAAAACAACACATGGTTATCCAGAGTGCTCCACAGCAAACACTTAAAAAGTAAAGTAAGAAATAGCACTGGGAGATATGGCCTCAAATCTATATTGCTATATAATCTAAAGCATGTGCGGTAATTCTAATTATTGCGATATATTCTTTTCTTTTCTTTATACATGTCAAGATGACAGTTTATGTTGCCTGTTGGAGGTTTCTTCCTGTTAAAGGGGAGTTTTTCCTCTCCACCGTCGCTACATGCTTGCTCAGTATGAGGGATTGCTGAAGGATTGCTGTGGTTGGAAAGTCTGCATCAACGGGGCCCAACCTCACGCCAGTGACTGACGCAATCTGCTGGGATTCCTTAAATAGGAAACTTTTTAACTGATTGGAATGTTTGTATAAATGTATTGAAATGACTTCTTGTTAAGTGCCTTGAGATGACATCTGTTTGAATTGGCGCTATATATCCATCCATCCATCCATCCATCCATCCATTTTCTTCCGCTTATCCGGGGTCGGGTCGCGGGGGCAGCAGCCTAAGCAAAGAGACCCAGACTTCCCTCTCCCCAGCCACTTGTTCCAGCTCCTCGGGAGGAACCCCAAGGCGCTCCCAGGCCAACCGAGAAACATAGTCCCTCCAGCGTGTCCTGGGCCTTCCCCTGGGCCTCCTCCCGGTGAGACGTGCCTGAAACACCTCACCAGGGAGGCGTCCAGGAGGCATCCTGACCAGATGCCCGAGCCACCTCAACTGACTCCTCTCGATGTGGAGAAGCAGCGGCTCTACTCTGAGCCCCCTCCGGATGACTGAGCTTCTCACCCTATCTCTAAGGGAGAACCCAGACACTCTGCGGAGGAAACTCATTTCAGCCGCTTGTATCCGTGATCTCGTTCTTTCGGTCACCACCCAGAGTTCGTGACCATAGATGAGGGTAGGAACGTAGATCGACCGGTAAATGGAGAGCTTCGCCTTTTGGCTCAGCTCTCTCTTCACCACAACAGACCGGTAGAGCGCCCGCATAACTGCAGATGCCCCACCAATCCGTCTATCGATCTCCCGCTCCATTTTTCCCTCATTCGTGAACAAGACCCCCAGATACTTAAACTCCTCCACTTGGGGAAGAACCCCATCCCCGACCCGGAGGAGGCACCCCACCCTTTTCCGGCTCAAGACCATGGCCTCGGATTTGGAGGTGCTGATTCTCATCCCAGCCGCTTCACACTCGGCTGCGAACAGCTCCAGCAAAAGCTGTAGATCACGCTCCGATGAAGCCAACAGGACCACATCATCTGCAAAAAGCAGAGACCCGATCCTGAGGCCACCAAAACGGATCCCCGCAACGCCTTGGCTGCGCCTAGAAATCCTGTCCATAAAAGTTAGGAACAGGATCGGTGACAAAGGGCAACCTTGGCGGAGTCCAACTCTCACTGGAAACAAGCCCGACTTACTGCCGGCAATGCGAACCAAACTCTGGCACCGGTCGTACAGGGACCTAACAGCCCGTATCAAGGGGCCCGGTACCCCATACTCCCGGAGCACCCCCCACACGGCCCCCCGAGGGACACGGTCGAACGCCTTCTCCAAGTCCACAAAACACATGTAGACCGGTCGGGCGAACTCCCACGCACCCTCCAGGACCCTGCTGAGGGTGTAGAGCTGGTCCAGTGTTCCACGGCCAGGACGAAAACCGCATTGTTCCTCCTGGATCCGAGGTTCGACTATCCGTCGGACCCTCCTCTCCAGAACCCCTGAATAGACCTTACCAGGGAGGCTCAGAAGTGTGATCCCCCTGTAGTTGGAACACACCCTGTGGTCCCCCTTTTTAAACAGGGGGACCACCACCCCGGTCTGCCAATCCAAGGGAACTGCCCCCGATGTCCACGCAATATTGCAGAGCCGCGTTAACCAACACAGCCCCACAACATCCAGAGCCTTAAGGAACTCCGGTCGAATCTCATCCACCCCCGGAGCCTTGCCACCGAGGAGCTTTTTAACGACCTCGGTGACCTCAGCACCAGAGATTGGAGAGCCCGACCCCAAGTCCCCAAACCCTGCTTCCAGATTGGAAGGCGTGCTGGTGGGATTGAGGAGGTCTTCGAAGTATTCCATCCACCGACCCAAAACGTCCCGCGTCGAGGTCAGCAGCACACCATCCCCACTGTAAACAGTGTTGGTGGCAGACCGCTTTCCCCCCCTGAGACGCCGGATGGTGGACCAGAATCGCTTCGAAGCCGTACGGAAGTCGTTTTCCATGGTCTCTCCAAACTCCTCCCACGCCCGAATTTTTGCCTCAGCAACCATCCGAGCCGCATCCCGCTTGGCCTGTCGGTACCTATCAGCTGCTTCAGGGGTCCCACAAGCCAAAAAGACCCGGTAGGACTCCTTCTTCAGCCTGACAGCATCCCTTACCGCCGGTGTCCACCACCGGGTTCGGGGGTTGCCGCCGCGACAGGCACCGACCACCTTGCGGCCACAGCTTCGGTCAGCCGCCTCGGCAATGGAGGCGTGGAACATGGTCCACTTGGACTCGATGTCCCCCCCCTCCCCCGGGACGTGTTCAAAGTTCTGCCAGAGGTGTGAGTTAAAGCTCCTTCTGACAGGAGACTCTGCCAGACGTTCTCATAAATATTGGGCGCTATATAAATAAACTGAATTGAATTGAATTTATGAACATCAGCACTTTCCACATACATTGAAGCAGAACAACAACTTTAAAAAAGTTTAGAATGTAATTTAAAGAACATTATTGTGCAAAATGCATTAAAAAATATTCTAATCTTTTTAAAAAAAAATACAGCACAAAATTTCTCTTTTCTTTTTAAATCAATTTAAAGCTAAATGTTATGAAAACAAAAAGTTCAAAATTGTTTGCTTTCCTGGTTACTTATTTATAAAATTAATATCGCATAAGAATAAACATGCAAATATTTAAATTAGAAATACTTCCAAGTTCAACAGTTTTTTTTCTGTTAAATGGAAAACAGCTAATTTTAAAATTGCAATATGTACTGTAAAGACGAAGACTGAATATTAGTATTTATCCTCCTTGATGACAGCTTGATGACATCATCAAAATGCGCAATCGCGGTAGGCCGGTATAGTCAGAATCTCTACCTTTGGCTAAATTTATATAATTTCTACCTTATACCTTTTATATTGTCCACCAGTAGTAAGAAGAATAAATACCGTAGATAAACAATTAAAGCAAAACAGCAATGTCAGTTCCCGTTTAAACTAAAAGCCAGTGAATAAAAGTGAGTTTTTAACTGTTTCTGTTCTGTATGTAAAGTAATAATGTAATAACTACAGTTGTTTAACTGTAAGAATTTCTATTTTAATTTGTATTTTGTTCAATTATTAGTCGTCATATTCCAGCTGATGTAGGAGAAAATATTGTTTATCAGTTAAAAAGAACTAACATATTTTATTATACAGTTTTCTTTGAAGTCTTTGTGTAATTTTATTGGTTGAAAATACTTACCGTAACTTCAAACAGGTACATGCATTAAATTAAAGCTCAGTTAAGTTTATTTTGGTAATAAGGTTCATAACAGTTTTACAGAACAACAACGTGTATATATACCAATACGGGACAAACAACCTGACCTCATCATCATCTTTTACGATCACCTAATTTCTTCACAGAAGTTGAGCTCAGAACTTACTGTATTCGACCTGATTTGGGTTTAAGTCTAAAACTAAACTGAGCAATGTTTACATTTCCAATCAAGTGTCTTTTATTTAACTTCAGCCCTGTAGTATTTTCCTAAGGTTGTGTATTTTAGTATGCTTGGCCTGTGTAATGTATTTAGTTTCTTACTTCTTTGCCGCAGAGCTTTTTCACTCCGTGTGCACATAACCTGAAGCAAAATACAGCAGCCTGCCTCCTTATTACTTGAAAGACGCATTGAATTTTTAGAGGCCTCTCCTCCTTGGAGCAACTCCTCATCTTTAACTTGGAAGTCCAGTGGGATTGTTGGCTTTGAGTGTTACATTTATGCATGCAGGTGGTGAATATGCAAACCACTGCAGGCAATTCAAAAGGCGTGTGTGTGTGAGAAAGAGGAGAGATTAGACTGTGTTTTGTTTGTTTAAAGATGTGCAACTCCTCACCTGTTATCGTTTCAGAGATACTGTTCCCCTGGTCAATATAGTACAGTGTAAATTAGTGTAATTGGACTCCTTGAGGATTCCTCGAGTAGAGGGGTGCCATGGAGACTGTCCCAGCATAAGCAGCCCGCAGCTTTTCGTAAACGAGTCTGACCTAGTATTTCCAGCTGAAGATGGGGACGGGTGGAGTGGGGTGGGGGGTTTGAGGAGGGGTTTATGAGCAGCCACCGCAGCACTTTTCCCAAACCTTGTGGCTCGCCTCTGTTCCCCATTTCTCATTCTAGCCTCTCTCCAGTTCCCCAGGGGGGTTTGGTTATCACCCCCTCATATTTATCAAAGTTCCTCTGCAGCTCCAGCTTGGCTCCAGTTTCTTTACATTTCGACCATCCTTTAATGCAAAACACAACCTCAGAACAAGGCAGCTGAGGACCTGGTAGGAGACAAGAGTCAAAGAAATCAGATGGGCTGTCCGTTTGTTTAGCTGCAGCCTCGTCTTATTAAAAGAACTGCATGGATACATGCGGCAGCAGTGGTTGTTTCTGTTAAACAAGAGTGTGAATGAAGACAGAATGACTTTGCTTTCCTGCACAATTACACTCCTCATATCCTGACATAGGAAAAGACACTCAGTCGGTCAGACAGTGATGGTAACTTTAATTCTTCTTTGTCTTTCTTCCTTCTGTTCACTCCTTGTCTTTTTCTTCCCCCTGCCCCTCAGCTTGATTGTTGGAAGGAATATTGCATAAGAGCTGGACAGCTTTTCCTCTTGGAAAAGAGAGGGAATTTAATTGAAAAGGAGATCCGGTATGAAAACTCCCATTCCATTTCAGGCCTCTATTCTGTGAAAACACGGAAATCTACCAGGGGGAAAAAGCCTGAATGTATAGAGGTAGTCAATGAAAGAAATGGATCATGTTCTTAAAACAGAAAGGGAGTTTGACATCCCACTCATCTCTCCACTTTCTGTAATGATAGTCTATTCTTTTCTTTAGTCTTTGCTCTACGGAACCGATTGCAGTTTGTGAAGGTAGGACATTACAGCAATAAAGAGTTTTGTCTCTAGAGCTTAGAATAATAAGTAAGGCTTATAAAGGTATTATTTATTGCAACAAAAAGATACTCGTGGAAGCCATGTGGGATGTAGGCCCAAAACTATGTGCTTGTGTTTTGCATCCTGTAGATCATATGACAGAAACAGAAGCCCCTTTTCAGGGGATGATTCAGCTTCCTTTTTTTTTTTTTCATTTCTCCAAAACCTCTTTCTTTATCACCTTTAGAGAAACTCCATTTTGATGTGAGTTTGATTAATTTTCTCCTCTGAAAAAGAATGCAACCTCTGTTACTGTTTATTTAGCAGCTGAATACGAAATGCTCCAGTAGATATGGAAGTGTAAATATACTTAAATATAAAATAAGGTTACGCTGTTAAAGGACGTACATGCGTTCTTGCAGAAATAGAATACCAACTTGTTGTTCAAGGCTTCATCAACATCACACACTTTGTTGTTCTGGACTATTACCCTGATACCTCTGTCAGCCTACTGAGGATGTGTACTGATGGATCACGTTTGCTGACAGAGATGGAACTGGAGCAGCTGATGTTAACTGTTTTCTTCACAAGTAGCTATTGCAGATGTACTAAATCTTGCAGATTTACCCAGGAGACCTGAGTAAGACTAAAACAACGGGTGTGCATCCCCACCCACACAGCAGACCTTTCAATCTACAAACAACACTTTGCAAACATGACACGACTTTGGCTAATAAGTTATTCATCCCAACCGAAGACTTTACAAGGTTAAGAGCTGAAGAGTGAAAAGGCTGCTCCCTTAATTGGTTTTGATCTGTGGATTATGCATTATTAAAATTACCTAAACGAGCTGAGGCGAGCCCTGAAAAGTGTTGAATCAGGAGATGAGACCACAAACAGCAGAAGCTGAATGACTACCTTGCTTTTTTATGAGTGGTAGAGTGTTGGGATCTTAAATAGCCTTAGGAAAGTCCTGTTATACCATTAGTAGTCTTCTTGCTGAGAGTGTTGAGCTGTTGTATCCCACAACCATCTGAGACATCTGTGCTTCTCCTTTAGAGCCAATTCATATTCATGAATTGTTACTGCGTTGGCCTAAACATGCCTTTTATGTTTTCATACTGGAAGGATCTGATCATTTGTGGAGTAGAGGAGCAGTTTGTTGAACTTGGCCTTTGATCAACTCAGTTAAGATGATACTCCACACCATGGATGTGGATATAAACTTCCTGGAGGTACAGAGTAAAGATGTGATGCAAGTACTTATTTATGGCAAGAATTTCATAAGTGACTGCAGAATTTCAGCTTTTGTTCTATTGTCAAATTCTATTCTCATGGAAAATCTTTGCCACAATGTCACAGTTTTCTTAACCAGCTCATACTTGAGTACTAGCGCCATAAACAGACGTAACAATTTAGGGTCTGCAGGGCAAAGTTGTATTAAGCACACAACAGCTTGTCACAACAATTGATAAAGTCCACTGCTAAAGGAGCTGGATTATACTATGCTGCTACAGCATCAGCTGATGTATTCTTTAAAGTAAGAGGAAAGTTGGAGATGAGAAAATGTTTCTCTTCTGAAATGAAACTTTCGATCAACTTTGATGTACCAACCACACTCACTGATTCTAAACAGATACACAGATGGTTTCACCCAGTCACCTGCCAAGCATTTTTTTAAGTTGCTGACCTGTCCCACTCACTTTAAATGGACGACTTCCCAGTTCTATGTAACAAACCATCTGGTGTGTCAGGTTAGGAATCTCTTCTATCACTTATCTGTTTTTCTTGTTGAAATTAGGTCTGTCAGACTTTTTGTTTGTGTAAAAACAAAACCAAGAACACACCAATTTTTTAGTTTACATTCACAGAATTATATATATGGATGGATGGATGGTTCATTTAGTTTTGTGTGTTGTGTTTTCTGTAAAGACCAAGTTCAAGGGTTTCAATCATCTGCTCTCAAATGTGTTGAACATAGTGTGTTTGTTGTACTGGTTTTATGAAAGTAGAGGTTGCAACATAGTTTTGCAGTATGATGATATATACAATGTTTAACTGGTTTTCAAAGGGTAACCAAAAAAAGCAAGCTAATGTTGGGAACTGCTGAATATTGTGAGCATTTTCAGATGGAATAGGGCAAAACCAAAAACTTCAATGTGTTTTTCAGGATTTTATGTGATCCACAAAGTGATGGATAATTTAGAGGTGAAAGGAAAATATGTTCCCTTCAAATTCTTTCATAAATGAAAACCTGGAAATTGTGAAATGGATTATTCAGCCCCTGTTACTCTGATACTTTGATAAAGAATCCATGCCTTCAGATCTTATTAAGTTAGTTAATGGAGTCCACAAGTATGCAATCTAATTTTAGTACAATTACAAGTTTTCTGTGAAGTTCTCTGATGTTTTTTAGATAACATTAATGAACGGACAGCGTTATGAAGACCAAGAAAGGTGCCAAACCAGATCAGGGGTAAAGTTCTTGAGAGATTTATGGTGGCTTATTATATTTTAAAACCATATCCCAAACTTTCAATATTAAACACTGTTCATCTCAACATCTGCAAATGAAGACTACGTCTCTGCTCCAAGCCTACTAAGACATAACCCTCAGAAAACTGACAGGCCAGGCAAGGAGAGCATTAATCAGAGAAGCAGCAAAAGCTTATAGATACATAACACAAAGGACTAGCTGCTCTAATTGCATTGAAAGGTGGCCACACTTTTCAGATTTTCTTTTGTAATAAAAAAAACATGTATTCAAATTATTTCTTATTCTTTTACTACTTGTTTTGTGTCTGTCTCATAAAACCCAAATAAGATGGATGAAGGTTTCTAGCTGAGACATGACAAAACCCTATCAACTTGAAAAGTGTATGAGTGCAAATACTTTTGCATGCCGCTGTATTTGCTGTGGCTCTGGCTCAGTTACTAAGGGGACACCTTCCATTTAAATGTATGCTTAAATGGGCTATAGATAAGAAGGCAAGTTAACTATTTAGATCCTTATTCTGATACTAGGAATTTTCCAGTCACATTTCTGTTGCATTTATTCAGTCAAGACATCTTTAATTAAAATGTCTTCAGTGTTCAATGAGTATGCCAGCGTGTTTAAAACACCTGTACTTGGAATAATAGTGAATGATGAAATAAAATTAAAAACAGAGGAAGCTGAAATTAGATTGTTCTGCTCTCTTGAACCTCAGTCCATGTGTGATCAGCAGATTGACTGTGACATTTAACGACATTACTAAGAATTAAAGGCATCAACGTTGTCTGGATGAGAGCAGGCATAATTGAGACGCTGCGCTTGGACGGCAAACTGACCGAATCTTTGACTAAATGGCTCTAAAATCAGTGATATGGCTCCGTTAATGCTCATTGTGTTGTTCAGATAGACATCTTAGATTTGAGAGAGACACGTAATGCGTTATGCCCACCTGGTTCTGTCTGTTAGGAAAGCTATTGAGAGGAATATTTAGTGTTTCTTTAATCTTCCTCAACTTAAAAAAATACATATTACAGGTGCAAAGCACACAAACTGATCTTGACGGTGTTCACTAGTCCTCTGGGTTTGAAGCATGCCCATATTTTGCAAACCAGTTCTAATAATGTTGTATGACTTACCTACTTTTTGAACTCTAGATAATGACTGTTTTTGTTTTTTGTTTAGCTGTGTTAAATGTTTACCGTTTTATTTTAAAGATATCTTTGAAGGGAAATTATACTAGCAAGAATATCTCTGCAACACAGAAATAGGTAAGTACGTGAGCTCAGTGCTAAGCTGCAGGTGCAGGTTAGTCTCCTGTCAGGCCTCTGTCAATGTCACAAGAATGACTGCAGAATGAGAACAGGTTTTCTAGCCTATTACTGCTCTCCACATTGCAGGTAATGTGTAGGGTTTCCTCCACACAAACACACTTTTCAGTCTTCAATACATTTGGCTGCTCGTTTTCTGTTCTAATGGAAGAAACTGGCTCAGCTTTTAAAAGCGGTCAATTAGGCTGTATCGAGGGAAGGACGGATATCTGCGTGTTACTAAATGAATATCAGGAGACAAGTAATTATGACGTCTGGAGATTGTGATCCCGGCATTAAAATGAGCTGATCCAGACTGACACATTAGCAGGGATAGAGATTTATATGATGGGGATGTACTCATCTGTAGCGTGTACCTATCAATGGAGCGTGAGATGAATAAAAGTAAAGTGATTTATAGCCTTTCTTGCTGCAAAAAGGATGGTAATTAATGTCTACCCATAACCAGAAGGTCACAGAAGACCTTACCTACAGAATCACAGGAATTTACAATGATAGTTACATCCTAGGATTTCAAAATTAGTATTTAAGTTTTAATGGTTTAACGTTTTAAACCTTTGTGGCACTATCAGAGACTGTATCTGTTCTGTCCTTGACCCAAAAAACATTTTAGATCCAAGCAAGAGCCTTGATCCTTCTTCGTGTTGTAACTATTAATAATAAATATTTGTTGTCTGGTTTTCTGAGCATCAAAAATTATAATGAATAATTCAGGGGTTCAGTTTAGCACACTCAATGCGATAAATAACTCAAGTCTTATCAATTGGCGCGATCGGTTCACAAAGGAAGACAAAGGAAGACCGCGTGGCAATTCAACAAAACGCTAGTTTCATTAGCAATGGTGGCTTGGACAAAGTAAACGAGGGCGACGGAAAAAGGGGATCAACTGAGGCCACGCGACCTGTCTAAACAGACACGCGCCGACCGCAGCGGACAATAACAAACAAGGAAATAATACAATATAATATACTGCTTCTGGTTGCAACCAAAGTCAAATAATAAAACACTAAAAGCATGCAAATTCAGGGTCGGTGTACAGTGACAGACGACCAAGAATAACAGTGGTTAACCAGTTGACAAACTTATTTTAACCAACAGAAAACGGATATTAACCGTCAAGACCTAATTCTCCTCTACCCAGACCAGAGATATAAATCAGTTTAATCCTACTTGGTGGGGGCAGCTCTCCACAGTCCACGACGAAGAACGGAGAAAGTGTCCAGTTTAAAGGAGCGGTTTTGCGCAAAACCGAGGTCGGAAAAGCGGACGTTCGACTTTTAGGTGCTGAGGGACTCACGACTGTTTTCAATGGAGCTCAGATGGCCAGCGGACTCCCTGGTTGCCCGTACAGGAAAGTCCGTTTGATCGGCCGATTCACTTCGAAGTTTAAAAGGGAAGTTCTTCCTGGTCCAGCAGGTTTGAACGGGAAAAGGGGGAAATGCTAGCAGTGGATTAAAGCGTCTCCTCACAGGCACCGCTCTGGGACCAAGAGAGACCAAGATTTCAATATTCGCGCTGCTTTTATCAACTCTGTGATGTCATCACTGGCCACAGACCAATGAGAATGGGTCGAGGGCAGCGCAATGGGTGCTGGGAGATCCAGTTCGTTCAGTAAAGGCCATAGCCTCAACATTCGCATGTATTGGAATTGTATGTAATAGACCAACTCAAAGTAGCACACAGTTGTAAAGTCGAAGGAAAATGAAAAGTGGTTCTAATATATATATATATATATATATATATATATATATATATATATATATATATATATATATATATATATATATATATATATATATATATATATATATATATGGCAGTTTGCCACAAGCCATAGATGACAGAGCAAAGTTAAAGGAAGGCAAAATGCTATGTGTGGCAGAAAGGTAACACTGCACAATGGTCTGAACACCATGCTCAGAGTAAGACATGGTGGTGGCTGCATTATGCTGAGGTGATAATTATCTTTATCGTGGAAAGCGAAGCTGATTAACATTCATGGTAAGACAGAAAGAGCTAAATAGGTAAACACAAGGCGATGGATGGATGAACACATATTCAAGTGTTAAACTGGCCTAGTCAAAGCCCACACTGAAATCCCAATGAAAAAATATAATGGTCAGAGATGCTCTTTATTCAATATTACTGAGCTTGACTTATTTGACAATTTTTTACAATGAGAAATTTTTATATGTCCAAAGCAGATAGATACACTCCCTGAAAAGCTTGCAGCTAAAGCTGTTTCGACAAAGTATTGACTGAATGAGGTTATTTCTGAAAGATGATTGAAACCATATTTATTTTACCTTTCATTTGAAAATTGTTATATATCTTGTTCCGTTCTTTCATATAAAATTCCAACAAAAATAATTGAAGTTTGCATTATATCGCAATAAAAGATGTTTTGCGTAAAGATGATTGAGATGGAGGTTTTTCCTCACATCAAGAAGTCATCTCTGTCTCTTTGCTAACCACCAGTGTTGTAAACACAGCCTCACTTTCGCCAAAGTACTTCCACAGATGGCTCAATGAAGCACTCTCCCTTGTTGTTCTTGTTTATTCAGCACTGCTCATCCCCGTAATGAAATAGCTTCATTACAGCAATTTGCACTCGTTCAGCATTCTGGGAGTATGTGCAGATGCTCAGGTTGCAGGGGTAAGTGCTGAGAAAATGAACTTGTCCCTCTTTTTCTAAAAAACAACTGCTGTTGAAATGACAGACATTTCTATAATGTCCTTTACAAAGGACATGTTCAGGCAACAGATGGTCATCTATAACACACATCTACAGTTACAAACAGTGGTCCAAATTGACTTTAAGAGACAACTTTAGCTCAAACTGACTTGAGGGGAAAAAAACTGCTTCAGAGATAATTGAAAGCACCATGTTCACCACTGTCCCTGAAAAATAAAAAGAACAATTTTGTAGATGAAAGAATGATATGATGTTGGGTCACTGGGCGTGCACCCTTTCTACAGCCAATACTGTTTTATCAAAGCAAATCATTTGGAGGAAGTTGGTGTGAAATTAAGACTCTGGGACCTCACTTATAAAGCTTGCTTACGTACAAAATAGGGTCTCAAGATTGCAAAAGTCACTTCAGACATGATTTGTGGAAAGAATTTGATGGAAAAATGTGCGGAACTTTAACGAGACTACAACCCTTGTATATGCATATTTTAGACACGTGGAATGCTGAATTTAAGCCACATTTTCAGACTAAATTTTCAAAATGGTAAATGGCCTGTACTTGTATAGTGCTTTATCTAGTCCTGAGGATCCCAAAGAATTTTACACTACATTCAGTCATTCACACACATATTGGTGATGGTAAGTTACGGTAAGCTATATTGTAGCCACAGCTGCCCTGGGACACACTGCCACTGGTGCCACCGGGCCCACTGACCACCACCAGTAGGCAAGGCTGATGAAGTGTCATGATGTGGTCGCCTTTTGGCTGTGTAAAGCTTTATAAAGATAAACATTGATTGATTGAAATAAAAAAATGTTTCGGTCTCAGTGGAATTGTGCTTTTCTTTACCTCTCAGTTTCCATGGTTACCCATAAAATGTCACAGATGTCCCAGAATGTATATGCAAAATATACATGAGGTACTTTTTATTGTCCATTTATGGCAGAATGTGGGTGTGTAGGAGGCCTGAGCACATTTCTAGGAAGGATGTCCTTTATAAAGCAAGAATTGCATGGAGCTGTGCATACTCAAGGTTTTATAAATCTGAAAATGTGTTTGTGTAAGTAAAGTTTTTTTCTTTTTGCTGAGCTTAAGTATGGTTTTAGAAGGATTCTGCACACAGTTTTATAAACGAAGCCCCTGGTCTTTTATTCTAGAAATAATATCTGAAATGATTCTGCTACTTTAGAAGCTTGAGGGAAATTGTGTTCAGTTGTGTTATAATCTACTGTATGCGCAGTTCAGAAATCTCCCATTGAGTCTCAAAACTAAGAAATCCAAGATGGCCACTGTAATCTGGCTAATAATAAAGTAGAGACACGAATGAAATATGATTTATTGGTTTTCACATGCGGGGAAAAGAAGGTCACACTGAAATTTGACAAATTGTGAACTTCATGTCAAATTCAAATCACTGGTTTTTACAGTTGTTGCATGTAATAAGAACCGATTTGGAAAGAAATTTGTTAAGCTCTTTATTTATAAAATACTCACTATTGACTATGCAGTCTCTTTTTGTAGTAAATCAACATTGGGATCTAAAGTTTTAAATATTTGCACACATAAACTCATCCCAAACCGTCAGCATAAGTGTTCCAGTTGGCATTGAAAGATTCCTACAGTTGCACACCTACATGGCACAAATATTTATTTTAATGCGTTATTCCTCCTCCTGTCACCAATCTTCTGACATTAATTAAATAATTATTTTTCTGCAGATTGTTCATGGTTTAGGAAAATATGCTTATTAACAAAACATTTTTGACACCAATTGTTTTGTTTTTTCCTTATGCGGCTTCCACATTTGGAAAGTAATCTCTTATTTTTCCTACAACATTTAAGGAGTTCATGGCTTACATTTCTCCTTTCGCTTCCTGTCATATAAATTTCCAAGAAAATGAAAGTAATAATTCTGGATATGATGTTTCATGCCGGAGATAGATGTTAGTATGTTTTATTTGTGACCATGTAGGTGGTGAGTATTTGTTTTACACTTGGCATTTGAATATGATTTGTTTATTCTCAAGTGCACTCCATCTCTCACCAAAGTAAGAGGAGCGCTGCGGTCTTATCAGGAGGTGGTTTGATCCAGGCGGGGCAGTTTAGAGGCTTTCTGTCTGTTAATTGTTCACAGCTGGAGAACCTGGTGAACACACTGATATAATCTAGAGCAGTAATGGAAAAGATGCAAGGCCAAAGATAGTTACAGCACATCACAAAGCTGGACGCTATGTCTGAGATTTGGTTGCTACAGTGCTGCTGATAATGGACACTTGTGGCTCATACTGATAATCCTTAAGCACATTTATAGATACAGTTGAACCCTGATATTTACATATGCTGCATTAAAATTCACCTAAAATGTATCACTGTCTGATATTCACTTAGGCTGGATTGCCATTTTTTTCTATATGCTATATATGAGAATCATGATTCTTCGAATCCAAAAGTTTTGCTTGCATCTAGTGGATTCACCTCTTTATCTTGGGACCAACAATAGTTTCCCCCCCACAATCTTTTTCTATAATTTTGACCTGTCTTTTCAGATAAAACTGGTGCAACTAAGGTTTGTAGGCCTGCTTGCTTCCACACCTTTCCACCTGTAGAACTAGGATCCTGGCTTTGTGATATCCACTCCGAAACATTGACTTTGTTGTCGTTAAACCACTTTTAACTATTTTGTTTGTATGCTAAGTTGAATCTTTCTTTTAAAGACCTATTTAAAACCAAGCTTTAACTTTTGGCTCCTTTCTTCAATATTTCCAGATGATCTTTTCTCACGGTGCCATCATTTTGTGAACAGCACCAGCTTCTCCTAAAGTAAAACATTCCCATATCATGACGCTACCTCCCTCGTACTTCAAAGTTGGGGTTGGTTGCTAGCTTCCCCTTTTTGTCCTTCAAATGTAGCAATAATTTTGGACAAACACTCAAATGTAGTTTCATAATGACTATCTAGAATCAACTTTATCCAGGGTCTTTATAAAGGTCTTTTGCTTTTCTGGAGTTGATTCATTCATTTCATACCAAAACATGTTGATCTCTGGGACACAGAGTCCATCTCCTTCCTGTACAGTGTGATAGCTGGACACTCTCATGGTGTCTTTACTTGCCTGTATTTGTTTGAATAGATGATTGTGTCATCATCGGGAAGCTGTATCCAAGAATGGATAGGGGTTGTGGAGGTTTAGGCAAGGCAATTTTATTTGTATAGCACACTTTCAACAACAGGGTAATTCAAGGTGCTTTACATGATTAAGTGATAAAATAAAAATAGTAGTAAAACACAGACAAAGCATTTAAAAGTGAAAACAGCAATAAAGCAATAAGCACACACAGATTCATCAAAGCATTACAAAGTATATAATGTAAAAACAGCAGTAAAACAAGAAGAATACACAAAACATGATACAACAAAACATTACTCAAAGGCAGCTCTAAACAGATATGTTTTTAGTTGTGATTTAAAGGAACTCGGTGTTTCAGCAGCTTTGCAGTTGTCTGGAATTTGTTCCAGATTAGAGGAGCATAGAAACTGAAAGCTGCTTCTCCATATTTGGTTCTGATTCTAGGGATGTTTAGTAGACTGGAATTAGATGACCTGAGTGGTCTGGGGGGTTGGTATAGTAACAGTAGATCTTCAAGATACTTTGGCACTAGGCCATTCAATGATTTATAAACTAGTAAAAGTATTTGGAAGTCTATTCTCTGAGCTACAGGGAGCCAGTGTAAGAACTTTAGAACTAGGGTGATGTGCTCTACTTTCCTGGTTCTAGTGAAGACACGAGCAGCAGCGTTCTGGATTAGCTGCAGCTCTCTCATTGACTTTTAGGCAGACTTGTGAGGACGCTGTTGCGGTAATCAATCCAACTAAAGATAAACGCACAGATGAGTTTTCCGAGGTCCTGTTGCGACATCAGTCCTTTAATCCTAGAAATGTTCTTCAGGTGATAGAATTGCCTTTATGTGACCCTGGAGGTTCAGGTCTGAGTCCAAAACTGCACCTAGATTTAGGGCCTGATCAGTAGTTTCTAGCTGTATTAACTGAAGCTGTGTGCTGACTGTTAATTGTTCCTCTTTAGGTCTAAAACTAATCATCACTTCTGTTTTGTTTCTGTTCAGCAGGAGAAAGTTATGGCACATCCATCCATTGATTTGCTTGATGCATACTTATGGTTTGGATGGGTTCAAAGTCAGTCAATCTGGGCTAGTGGGAGCATGTAGAAATTAAATAAGAGGGGCCCCAAGATGGAGCCCTGGAGCACCCCACATGTGATTTCTGTTCGTTCTGATGAAAAGTTTCCTATTGAAACAAAGAAGTCCCTGTTCTTTAGGTAAGACTAAAACCAGCCAAGTAATGTACCATAGTCCGACTCAGCTCTCCAGTCGTTCTAATAGTACACCATGATCAAGAGTGTTAAATGCTGGACTGAGGTCAAAAGTACCAGTGTGTATTTATGCAGATGTCATTGATAACTTTGACAAGGGCAGTCTCAGTGCTGTGGTGATCACAGAAACCAGACTGAAAAACATCAAAGCGGTTGGTCATTGTGAGGAAGCTATTTAACTGCTGAAACAAAGCGTTTTCAATATTCTCACTGATGAATGGAAGATTAGAAATTGGCATGTAGTTCCGCATTAACGTTTTGTCTAGGTTATTCTTCTTTAGCAGTGGTTTAACAACTGCTGTTTTTAAAGCCTGGGGGAAGACAGCTGACAGGGAAAATTTTCCTAAGGAAAACTGTGGGTAGAATATCAAGACCGCAAGAGGAGGAGCTTAATTGGTTAATGATTTCTTCAAGGCTTTTTTGGTTTAATTCATGGAATTCTGACATTTTCTCTGTAATTATAATTAACTGTCTGTTATCATCTTTACTGATGTCAAGCCAATAGAAATATAGCATAGTAATAGAAAACCATGCAACATTTTTATTGAGATTAATTAAAATGTCTAAAATATTTTTAGAGTACTCAAGTTTTCACACTAAAATTCAAATTTTTTCATTTTATTTTCAATTTTTTTGTGATATTCCATCTGCCCAGCTCAGTGTTATTTCGTATTTTTGTTGCTCTCTGAGGAAACTGGATTTGGGTTTTGCTTTCTCTCATATGTTAAGCATTTGTTTCCCGCACAAAGGCTTGTGTATGGCCCTGGGGCCTTTCTCAGTGTGGCAGATGGTGGCTTATCCAAACAAGTGGGCATATTACCTTGGGTTCCCCTCTGCGCCTGGGCACTGTTGAGAAGAGCAGAGAACCCAGCAGGCCAAACTGGCAACAGTGGATCAGCTCTCTCTGAGGGCTGAACACACACTGCTCTGTTACACTTCCTGTCATATTGATAGTTTTTCTGTTTCCCATTTATTTAGTTTCAACTTTCACTTGTTTTCTTCTATTTGGCTTAGCACAAATGGACATTTTTTTAGCACAGTTCTCCTTGTGTTGGGTAGAAATGTCTCATAATTCAAAGTGGGCTGCAGTGCAGAACAGCTTCTTTTGATTGATTTGCTGCTTACTAAGTAAAGGAGTGTAATTATCAGGGGGGGGGGGGCAACACATGGCAGCACAGTCAGAATTTATAGCAGCTAAAACAATGGAAAGACAATTTATTGAAAGAAACGAGCATAACTGCGTCATTAATTCTGCTGGACTTCACTTTCAGCAGAGGAGCTAATCTCGTTTACCTTGAACAGTTCTAAGAAGCCATGTGTCACCTTACAAAAAACATTCAGGACACCTAATCTATCCACGCCATACAGTAGGCCCTGATCCTGATAAATGACGCTTTTAGGTTGTGAATCCTGAGTCGTAATTGTGATCAAATGCCTTTTTCCCTAATTGAATTGTCCTGCAGGCATTACACCATCCATGTTAGCATATCAGAACTAAAGCCAGGGGGAGGTTGGATAATGAATGTTATTAATTGCGCTTTCTAATGGAAGCAGACTGCCATTTTAGTGGGACAAAACCACCAGGATAGAACAATCTCCATGATCTGGATTCGCCACATCATCTATCGCATCCAATTATTTGTTTTTATTTGAATTCTTGGAGTCGTCCGTATTTTTCACCCAAATCTGCAGCTCCTCTTGGATCCAATCAGGACTCTATCCCTTTTTCACAAGCTGCCAATAGAAAGGTCATTTAGCCAGCAGAGAACGCATTTGCTGGTGTCACATCATCCACCGTGTGTCCAGAAGAATTTACACACCAGCAGTGGAAAATGTCAGTGCACAGGGAGAATGGTGATACGACACTTTCAGTGTTATTCTTGTGTAGCTCCTTGTGATTTACTCACAATGTTTTGTAAATAAGCATGGTGAGTGATTAATCAAGCTGCTTTTCTTTCTTAATGATTAGATGCTGAACACATGCACAAACATGCAATAATGTTTCACAATGAAACACTTGTTTTCTTTGGTTGTCGCATGTAAAGGAAAAAATGACAAGCTCTGGAGAATCTGAGCCAGAAGAAACTGGCCCCTCCTTTTCCTGACAGGATTCTGGTAGCTTCCTATGTCTCAGCAGGAAGTGCAAGAAGTCAGACTTCTTAGTCTTTCATCTCCACACCCACAGGACCAGAGCCTCTGTCTCCCCTGTAAAGGTTGGTCGGTTGTGTCGTTTTCTCCATGCCTCCCTCTCTAACTGCATCTATCACACATTTTACTCTTACCAAACACATATACAGTTCTGTGGAGAAGCCTGTTTTTGCTTTGATGTCACACTTAAATGTTTCAGATCATAATTCAATATAATAATGCTCAAATCAAGTAATTTCAGAAGATTTAATGCTGTTTTGAAATGATTCCATTTGAAAATGAACAAACTAGCCTGGATCTATGTAAAAAAAAAAAGTTCCACCACAACCCTAATAACTGATTGTGCCACGCTTGGCAGCAACAACTGACATCAACTGTCTGTGATAACTGGCAAGGAGGTTTTTTACATCGATATAAAGGTAATCTGGCTCACTCTTCCTTGCTTTATCAGTTACTCTAACTCGTTTTGAGGGTTTTTAAGGGCTAATCGTTTGTTTAAGGTCATGCACAACATCTTAGACTTAAGTGCAGGCTTTGAGTAGACCATTTGAAATGCTGTATTACGTTTACACTTGATGTAACAGTATGCAAAGGTGTGTCCCATTGGTAACAGGATATTTTCTCAAAAGTCTTGGGAGGCCTAAATGTGTTCTTTTGGCAACTTCTCCAGTGGATGCCTTTATTGCTTTCTTGTTGTTGGTCTAGGGGGTGCAAGAGGTCCCAGGTTCAAATCCCGGACGAGCCCCCACTTTGTCATGACCTGGCTCAAAGCCATGACAAAAAAAACAAGGATGAGATTTCGTACTTCAAAGCAAGTTAAAATAATTTAAGTAATATAAAATAAAAGCGTGAACTAACGCAAGCAAGAATTGGGAGCCAAGTTCCCTCACCAAACAATAAGCAAAACAAATGTGCATGAAGAGTTTCTGTAGTGTTTTAATTGTTGTTCTGGGTTCTTTTGTGAACTCCTGGGTGAGTCATCAATGTACTCCTGGAACACTTTTGGTAGGCCAACCACTCCTAAGAGGGTCAATGACTGTTCCATGTTTTCTGAGTTTGTGGAAAATTGGCTCTCGCTGCAGTTTGTTGAAGTCCACCACTTTAAAGCCAATGGCTATGTAACCCTTTCCATACTGTCAAATGTAAAATTGCTTTTGTTTACTCAACTGTTCCTGAATTTCTTTAGATCGGCTTATGCCGTGGTGCTTCTCAGGATCTTTTGTGGATGAATTCTTGATACTGCAAGTCAGACTGTAATCAGCCATGTCTTGGTTAGTAAGATTAATTATAGCCCTCTATAACGTGGTTTATCATAATAGTTTGGTTGTTCACATAAGGCCAGGTAGGGTCAGATTTTTTTTTAATTTTGAGAACATCAATCATCATCATCAAAGCTCCATTTTGTATTTATTCAGTTTCCAATGTATTTTATCTGAACAGATTTAATGTAGCAAAAACAAAAACCTGTGAGGGGGTTAATACTTATTCAGATCACATTGTCCACATAAACAGCGCAATAGACACTCAAGGTTTGAGTCAAACTCATAAATCATAAATCTCTCACCATGGACTTAGTTGCTGGAAATTTGCTCCCACCATTTCTTCATCTGCCTAATTCTCTTTCCCCCCCTCAGAGAATCTTACTCAACATGTTTTATTCATCAGGGGAAAACAGAGAGCCCGAGTTAGAATTACATTTGTCAGAGGTTAAGAGCACAACTGTGCATAGCGGAGAGATTATGACTGTTCGACATTCAGCCACCTCATGAGTGTGGAATCTGGTGTGTGCGTGCTCCCCGAAGAAAACCGATGAGCCGCAGTCAGGAGGGAGGCAGCAGGTGCAAGAATGTGTTGGCGGCTCTGAGCGGGATGAGTTTTGTCAGCCCACACTTGGCACGCTGTAGGGAGGCAGAGGGGCGGGTGTATCGTCGCCCTGGTTTGTTGTCTCTATGGGCGTGCGTGTGGTTGTCGGTTCTTGCTATGCTCCTTGAGTGCTTCTGTACATGCCCTTCAATGTGTATGTGTAACTACAGGTCTCATTTTTGTGTGTAGCCCAGCTGACCTTTCTTTAATATGGACCTGTATGATGGTAGTCGCCCACACAGCTGGAGGAGGGGAGGAATCCACAAGCTTCGTACTTGCTGGTTCTCTCAGCAGCTGAATACCAGGCTGAAAGCAAATATGCAACCTCACGAGGCCCTGACGTGGTATTAAGACCTCAGTAATAGACGGTTATAGCCTCTGTGGTGAAGTTTTTAGTGTTTGTGTGCGCCCAATCGGTTGGGTTTATAAATAATTTTTGTGAAATAGCAGACTGTGTGGTACTTCTTTTATATACTGTGACGTAGAAAAGGAGATGGCCTAAATGAACTTTGGCATTCCTTTATGCAACATGCTGTGCAGCTGTTTACAACCCTACGATAAGTTGCTCCCCACTCCTGTGGCAGAATGTGTCTCTCCGTCTGCTTAACGGTCAGGCTCTTTTTGTTTTGCTTGCATCCTCATTTTGGCCAGGGGATTTTGGCGATGCAGAACACATTCCTGCTGAGGCTGGAGGATGCAGCCAAACCACAGGGAAGATGATTACACTCCTGAGGGAAACAGTAGATGAAGTAGCTGGGCCGATCCTGTAGTGCATGTTCACTTCCTTAAAAGGCTTCTTTACGTCTTTTAAAACCTTGTTTTAAAAACACTTGCCAGTCAGAAGTGCCTTTACTTCGATTACCATCTGTAGCATAGTTGATACAGTTTATTTGTTTGCTCTGCCAGTAGTATGAAGTATAGCGTGGCACTCTCATCAACCTTTTTCCAATAAAGACAGTTACTCCTTATTGGATCCGGGACGTAGATGAGGCAAGAATTACTCACTCAGCATCATCCGGTTTTATTGGCATGAGTGTTTCTTATTTTACAGGATTAGGATGTTTTGGGGAGGGGGGATTGGAACTATAAAAATGAGCAGCAGACTGATGAATATTTGGCAGAGGTTCCTGAGCAACTAGTGGTGCTTCTGCTGCTGCTGGCAAAACTGGTGAAGAAGCCCCTGTGACATGCTACAACCACATATCTGGGGTTCAGCCAGCAGAGGCATCATAAAGTCAAGCATGTGGCTTCGCACAGCAGATACCGTCATTGTAGAGCTCCGACTGGTTATAAAGGTGGAAATTAATAGTTTCCTTTTTATGACCGTTTTATAGTCTTAAACATCTATGCCTTAATTTAGGCATAACAATATGACCACCTACCTATTAGTCTTGTTGATCCCCATTTTGTTGTCAGTACAGCTCTGACGCTTCCAGACACGGACTCCTGAAGATGTGCTCGAGTATCAGCCACCAAGATATTAGCAGCAGATCCTTTTAGTTGTTGAAGTTGAAAGGTCGGGCCTCCATGGATCGGATTTGTTTAAATTCATTGTTATATTTTGTTTTTGTTTTTTTACTAATTCTGTATCATTTTTGGTTTGTGGCAGGGTGCACCATCCTGCCAGAGTAGGCCATTAGGGACTACAGTTTTCATGAAAGAGTATACATAGTATCATAGGTGAAGTTGGTAAAGACAATTTTTAAACATTTTACGTGCTAAAATAAAGGTAATCTCCACATAGATATTACTTTGAGCAATGTTCTGCAGTGGCCCAAGGTTTCACTTCACAAAATTGATTTAGCGTCTAGTTGTTATTTTAGTTGTGGACAACAGACAGTTTGAGTCCATCCATCTGACCAAGTCTATTCATTATTCACCCACAGTCTAATGCAAAGTGTCTGCAGTGCATTAGAAAGTCATAAACAGTCTTACTTTTAATCATTTTTCGTTTTTGTAACCAGATTTTTGCCTCCAGATTTTTCATAGTAGGTGGTAAAGCCTATGTCTGTTTCTTCTTTTTTTATGCGCTGGCAATAATAATTCTAATAATAAATGTGTTGTATGTCTAGCTATAGAATTACAGTGTAGTCCTGTTGGAAACTATTTATGGCTGACTTTTTTTTCAGCAAATCAACTAAGGGAGTCTGCTTGTGAACCTGGTTTAGTTTTGTTTGTTTTATGACTTGAGGTATTTATTATTTTTTGATATTCATTTTAGATCTTTAATTTAAATCGTAATGACTTTTAAAAGTCTTAAATTAAACCAGTGAAACATGCAAAAACCCTGTAATGCATTCTACACCCATGTAGTGGGCAAAATAAAGAGATTATCATTGCGTCCCTTCAACTGTCGTGGTCCTAATGTTATGACTGATACATGTAAATAAGCCTGGCCTGGAAGGGCAGTGTGATCCGCAGTATATTGACAGTAGTACTACTTTCATTTATTTGTGCTCACTTTTGCTAGTTGATGTAAGACTATAAAACAAATTTGAGTTGCAGACCCCAGGTGTAAAAAGTCTGTTATCCAAAACACAAAGGGACCCCCGAGATGTCTGAGCACAAAGCAGCTGTACAGACAAAAGGCTAACACAATGCTGAAATGAGATTTCTGTTACTGATGCACCACATTTCCTGCAGGGATCTCGCCAATACAGCCGTCAAAATTAAACATGCTAATTCTAGTGCCTCTTTTCTTTTTTTCACGCCGCAGAACAGCAGCACTTCTCCAGCCGAATGTCACGGAGGAATAATCCTGAAATCTGTTACTCACACCTATACACTGTTACTCAGGGGCCTATAAACCAGTCCCACTCCAACAGTTTATGAACTACAGTGTATATATGAGTGGCAGCCATTGCTCATTAGTGGGAGAACTAGCATAGTCGAGATTTACATGACAACTTTTCTTTTGCTTCTTTATGGGTAATCAGTTCTCTTTACAAGCTCTCATTTTCTGCAGCGTGCCCTCAGGGCCAACTTGGGTTCAGTGTCTTTAGGAGTTTCTCTTGTTTCTTTCACTCATTATGAAACATAAGCTTGCTTTCTTAAGGGTAGCTTTAAATAGGTGTAAACAAAACAAATCTGGGTAAAATACGAATAAGTGACATTGCTTAGATTGATGCTTTGATGATGTTTGGCTTTGTGCAGTCACAGCTGAATAGTTCTGTTTTCTTTGTGTTATCAGCTAATCATTTAACTTTCCTTCACAGACTTGATCTCAAGTGGCCCCCCAACGTAAATTGACAATATTACAAAAATGAATTCGTGTCATTTCAGTGGAAATAACATCCTCTGGGCTTGTTGTTTCTCTTCCTTTTTATTTGTTAGCTGTCGTATTGTCTTGTTTACTCCTCAGGGGCAGGTGCTCAGCACTATTGACGTGCCAGCCTGCCCCATGAATTTTAAAGCCCTTTGATTAACAATAAGTCATGTGAGAGCTAATGAAATTTTAAAAATGCATCCCTCAGAAAAATTATGCATCATCCCATGCAGCTTTGTCAAATATTGACCCAAAAAACCAGTGAGGGATTTAGAATTTTGATTTCGATGTAGCGTGACATGAACAGCAAATGCCTTCGGAAACAAATTAAATCTCATCACTCAATGTTATGAAATAGGTTGAATGAAAAACCTAATTCGCAACAATTCTGTCTCTCCTTCATTATTGGCAGTTTTATAGCTGATAAACAAATCAAAGGTAGAAAGCATTTTCGTGAATCACAGTACAAAACCCATACAAGTTTTTTATTAGGAGCAAAAAACTACTCAAGAGAAAGCAATAAAAACTCTTCATGCATTAAATGTAGTGTGCTGAGAGTAATTCATTTTGGTCCTTGTAGCTCGCATTGTAGTGCACCAGGACAGCCTAGTCAGACCGCTTACCATCTTCATGTACCTCGAAGGTGATGAAATTCCAGCGGCTTTTCTGTTCCTTATATGGCATGTCCTCTCAGAGCCTCGGTGGTTTGGTAGAAAATAATGCAAATGAATCTGTGCGGCAGTAATGTGTTCATTCCTGTTATCTGTGGTGCATTAGGGCTGGTCTACATGCGAGAGAACATATGGACTTTTGTTATTCAATTCCGAAAGAGAAATTCATGTATTGTATAAATTCAGTTTGCACAGAGGGGTATAGTTTAACCTTTTACTTCTGTTAACTTGGATTATTGTGGTTTACAGCTAAAGAAACCCCCGATTCAGTTTTAAAAAAATTGAAATCCTCAAATCAACAAAAGAAAAGCATGGAATACAAAAAAACATTTCAAATGTGTGCACTCAATACTTGGTCGCAGTGCCTTTTCCATGACTTCTACATTACTGGAGCATGGCATGGTGGCATTAAGCCTGTGGCACTGCTGAGGTCTAAAGGAAACCCAGGGTGCTTTAATAGTGACCACAGGCTATATCTGTTAATAGGCTTTGCCTTACTATCCTCTCAAAGTTACATTTATCACTATTACTTGTGCAACTTTTCCCAGTACTATTTTTTTCTTCCACTCAACTTTCCATTAAAATCTTCAGATGTAGAAAACTTTGAACAGCCATATTCTTTAGCAGTGCTCTATTGTAACTTACCTGTTACCTGGACAAGTTCACCACCATGATTGGTGTAGTCCATGTCAGGGGCAGAACATAACATTTCATAATTAAAAATCATTTTTATTCAGCCTTGTGTAATATTCAAATATTCAAAGAAACTGAATTTATGGTTTTCATTAACTGAAATCCACAATCCTTAATGTAAAACAAATAAACATGTGAAATATACCAGTGTATATAGCATATGGGTTTTACTTTTTCATCTTTTTAAAGTTATTTTAATTTATTGATATCCTTTTGCATATCTATGCTAACTTCTCAGTTTGTGTAGCAGTAATTTTCATTGCACGGGCAAACTAAGATGCTGCTCTTGCTGGATATAAAGAGCTGTCTAATTTATTAATCCAATGCAAAAATAGATAGGATCCTTTTTTGGTGTGCAGGATTACAGTCAGAGTTTATTTTCTGTTTCCTTTCCTGCGGTCCATCTGCCCCATCATTCTGAATCAGGTTGGACAGAGCTGAAAGATCTGACTGGAGTTTATCAGAAGTTTCTCTCTGGGCTATCTGACATCTGATGTAATAGAAACTGAAGAGAGCAGAAAACAACATGGCAACAAACACACACACCCACACACGCAAGCTTGTGTTTGGTGGATTCTTGTGCAGCTCACTTTGTACAGATGGACACAGACAGGGATCAGAGAGAGCAGACGTTGTTTAGACAGAGAGGCCGTTGAGTGAAGTGTATCATTTTAATCCTTCTGGTTAACTTAGGCTTTCATGTTGCGCTCTGGTTCGTGCAAAGCACATGTAGCCATTTTTATCACATAGAGCCAGCCACATTTAAAGACACCACTAACGAAGACATTTAAAGAGCCCGAAAAATCTATTTGTTTATTTTACTGCAGTAGCATAATCACAAACTAAAAAACTAAAACCTTCTGTCCCAAAAACATTAGTGGTGAAACTGTTGGTACCCCTAACAATCCCTTTATAATAAATTTAACTGAAGCTTTTTTAAGTTAAGTACCATTTTTGTTCAGGTTTCCATAACAACCGTTAGATGTTATCTACCTACCTCCTGTCCCTTTCCTAGGCAATCCAGATACGGGACTTTAATTGGAACTGTTTCATCAATAAATGGAGAAGTATAATCCAGGATTATATGCTTTAATGCTTGTGGTGAGGTGCTCTATGGGTGAGGATGATGCCGCGCCACTGTTGTGGCTGTAGTATTGAGAAAGTACAAGAACTTCAGCGGTGCCTGTCTTGTCAGCTTAAGCATTTATTGGTCACCACTGACTGCATTTGCTTTTCCACACTTAATCTTTATATCCAACATCATCCAATATATATCACAACAGTGCAGCGTTCACACACACCTGACCCTAATTAAATCTTCCTACCTTTTATGCACTCATTTGCAAACACAAAAAGTTATACCTGGTGGCGCACACAGTGTAATAAACAAAACACAAAAATGGATCTTACTCTGTGAATATGTGAAAAAGCATCACATCCTAACTGTTAACCATGGTAGAGTGCCTGTGATGCTGTGGGCCTATGATTCTTTTAAAGGTAACAAAAGGATTGAGAAGACCATAAGAAGCACCCTAGATGTTCTAAAGAGATGTGCAGAGAGGAATGGTTAAAGATCTCTTTCTTTCTCTGAATGCTTTAGCCTTGTGAAATGGTATAGGAGGACACCAAGAGCTGTCTTGGAAAAGGATGTTGTACAAACCATTGACACCAATTGTGACCGCGATCAGATCACACTCAGTCATGTAAACACTGTTAGCAGCTTACTGGTGTAATCCAGCTCGATGTTATTTACTCTCTCTACGTATAATCATGCAGGGAGCGCTGACCAGGAGAAAGGACTCCTCTGAAGGTCAAAGTAGCACACACAAGCAAAAGAACGTGGTCATCGCTTGTATAACTGTTGGCATTGCCAAAGCTTTTCTGATGCGCACTTCCCTGAGGACATGCCCGTCCTCTAGACTGGATGGAATGGTAAACAGGTCCCAGCGGTGCTTCAACAAAAGTAGCCATCTCGGATAAAGGGAACAAATCAATATCAAGCACCCCCCCCCCCATCCCCCTCCCTCTCAGCCTTTTTTTTAACACTGAGAAGATTAAGGTTTCTGTATTTAACAAATGAAATGGTTTAACTGCTTTTGCTGCAGTTTCATTATGTGTGGCTGATATGACTCCTAATAAGCCAGAGCCTTGATGTTGCAACATGGGTAACAACATGCTTTGTTTTTTAAGTGATACTGGTGTGTATTTGTAGTTCAGACTTGCCTGTCTATTAGTAAAAATTAGGTCGTGTAGAGTTCACTTTGTGCAATGTTACCACAGGAAAACGATGAAGGCTGTCGACCTCTGTTTTGAACCCAGTTTGTGTGTAAAATATGTATGTCGCGTCTTCAGCGTGCATCAGTCTGTGCGAATGAGAGACAGCTCAGCAAGACTAAAGCGACTGTCAGCTACGCTCAGCTCAGAAGTAGTACAACTTCATTTCCCGGATTTATTCGGTTGCAGCTTCTTTCTGCGTCGTTTTGGTGTAGCAAGAGATTAACGGATTATCTCATAAAAGGGAAAATAAGGCATAAAGGGATTTTAAGAGCTCATATTCTTTCTCGGATATTTTTGCACCACTTAAAGTATTAGAATTAGTATTACAATCAAAAGATGACCGTTTTAAGCAAACATGCTAGATAACAGTAACAGTAATGTAATGCAAATGGGAAAAAAACAGGCGACACTAGTAGTAAAAGGTTAAAAACAGCAATCCTGTTTTTAATGTTTTGTTACTAGTGTCCCTTTTTTCCAGTTAATTTCTTATATGCATTACATTACCATTACTGTTGGAAAAAAAGATTGATTTGGAGCTGTGAAAAATATTGAATTACAGTTGTCATTGCAGTACTGATCTGTGTAATATTGAACTTGCAAAGGACTGTTTGGATTTAATATTTGTCCTGTTTGTATTACCTGTGCCACAATATTTCAACTGCCCTGCATATAAACTCATACCAAAAAAGGAAATAAAAGAAAGATAAGTAAAATACGAGAAAAGCTTTCCTACTAATCACACATTTGGCCATTTAGATGGATTTCCACTATCTTTATCATCACTGTGTATGTAGATATTGGTGAGCAAGATGCTAAATTTAGGAGGCATTGTTGGATTCAATGTGACAATTGAAATCGATGAGGTCTTCGCAAAATTGAACAAAAAAAGTTATATTTTTCTTGCAGCCCTAGACTGAATGTCAAATGTAACTTGAAGGCATACACTAGGGCATCTGTGTTTGTATGACATTAAGCAACTGTGTCATCAGCATAGAGAGGGGCGGATTGTACTATAAACATTCAGTCCCAGATTACGAATATAAATTGTTGAAAAGAAAAAAGTGTTGCCCCTGCTACAGAGCCTAGAGGTGCACTTTTTTGACATTCATGTAACAGGAAGTAAGGCCACTAAGTTATACACTGCTTCCAACCACAAAGATAATCTAAAAACCAGTCGAACTCCGCTGAAGTGCCTGTTTCTGAAAGCCTCTGGCTCAAAATGTCATGTTGTAAAGATTCAGATATGTTGACATCTTTGGTATTACAGTTTGTTGTGGTGACTGCATATTAAAGTGCTGTGAAGATTTCATGTTTGGCCCTTACTTGAAGTTGATGTAGTTACTTCCACCAGCTCCTCCTGGCAAGACCCAGTTATGAAATAAAAAAAAAACAAAACAAAAAAAATAGGAATAAATGCAACCACTTCATCTACATCACCCTTGTTCAGCCCATGTCTTCATTTTTACACGCTTCCACTCTTTTTGTTTCTTCCTCTCGTTCCAGCAGAGAAGAGTGGAATGAGCAGTCTTGACATCCCCTGGGGGAATGTGAGCTGGTTGAAGGTTGAGGCAGGAAGAGGTGCGAGCGGGTCTTTGCTGACTGTTGCTGGAGGCCTATCACCATTAATGGGCTATTGACCCCCATTGGTGCAGAGGCAGAAAGTGGCTATTCATCATAGGCATGTCCACGTGTCATCAGGCTCCTCTGCGACCACCCAGGCAGATTAGGCATCATGACAACAGACACCCACTGACTCCAATGTCTTGCCTTTTCCTTATACGTTCTGCCCCTTTCCTTTTTTCCTCTCTGGCACCCTGCTTATCTCCTCTCTTCTGCCTTCCGAAACCAATCACGTTCTCGGGTTCTCTTTTCACTAGCCATACGCAACCTGAACTCTGGGTGCACTCTCCTCTAATCCGCCGCCAGCCTTATCTCGGCGCTGGAACAATAGCGACAGAACAAGCGTGGCTCAGATTCGCTGCCTGCAGAAAAATCGCTCTGCTCTCGGAAGGCTCTGAGGCACTCCGAATCCAACAGCATCATCCAAGCAGCCTGTCACTGCCTCACATTGAGATATTCTCTGCGTGTCAAGCAAAGATGCCAGCTTCTTTGTGCCCGACTGTCATCCAAATGGAATTTCTACTGCTGCAGTGCAATTGAAGGCAACAACAAATAATTCATTGTATGTGTTGCCACTGATGCTCGTCGTTGGTTTGTTCACTGCAGGGCTGCATCAGTTTGCTGTGAGGGCTATTTTCATGATTCATGTAGGTAGATGGGCATCTTCCCAATCCGGTGTACCAATTCATCTCCTATTAATGAGCTTTCACCACAGTCCTAAGGAGGCGTAATTGCAGATACGCTTTGTGACGGATCAATGCCACCATCCATGCATCTACTCTGCAGTGAGAATGCATTTGCATAGTTGAGGCATTGCTAATGTCACACAAAGAGGCAGGATCAAAACCCAGAGAGTCACTTTATAGTGTTGCACCATCTCACTCTGTAAACAGTAAATCCAGTTAATCACTCTTTACTGCCAGATTGTTTTAATTGGTGTTTTTTAAGAATGGCTGGGAAATATATTGTTTTTGTTAATTTGTTTTTATTTCTTGAACTTTTGCTCTCTCTCTCCTCGGCTAATTCTTTATATATTTGTTTCCCATCTTTAATATTTCAAAGTGGATTCACTGCTGTTGGGATGATTCCTGATTTTGATGTCACTGTTGTGTGGATGATGAGCCAGAGATGTGCAGCAGTACCTTTTTTTTGTGTGTGTCTACAGTGCCTTGCAAAAGTGCTCATACCTCTCAACCTTTCCAAAAAAATATATATTTTGTCACATTACAACAACAAACTTTGATATATTTGGTGGCGCTGGGGTATGACCTCTGGGATGCACCAACACAATAGTGCACAAGTATAAGGTGGAGTTTTTTTACATACCATCTTTGCAAATTTAAGGAGACCAAGTTTATTGATCGTTCTTCCTTGCAAAATAGTTAAACCTCAGACAGATTGGAGAGAGAGCATATCTGAACCGACATTATTTTAGTCTTGCCACATATTCCCAATAATGACTTTGGACTTTGACTGGGCCGTTCTAACATACTGAATATGTTTTGTATACCATTTACATTGTAGCTTTACCTGTTTGTTTCAGGTCATTGATCGATACCAAGTCTTTTGGAAACTTCCATTTTCTTCTGGGATTCTCCTGAGCAGCCACCAATGTGTAACACTATGGTGGCGATGTGTTTTGGGTGATGTGTTGTGTTGATTTTCTACTATACAAAGCAATTTGTTTGCAGTCCAAAAAGTTATGTGTTTGTCTCATCTCACCAGAGCAACCTTGTCAACATATTGGCTGAGTCCCCCTTACATGGCTTGGAGCAAAATGGAAACAGGGCTCTTAGGGCTTCCTTTAATAATGACTTTCTTCTTGCCACTCGTTAATAAACACTAGATAGGTGGAGTTCATGACTAAAAGCCATCCAGTTGACAGTGTTCCTCCTGAATTAATGTTTTTTTGTGGACTTCTTACAAGTCTGTAAAAGTTATTTCTGTCTTTACTCCTAAGCAATCTGTGTTGATTAGAATTCCCTATACGTTTTCCATCAATTGCCCAACTTCCTGTCTCTGTCTCTTTGTTCATTTCTTCCTCTGTCACAAACTTACACCTGTGTGTTTCTTCTTCTCAGTTTTTTCTCCTCCCTTTCTCTATGTACTCTGTCCCAGTTTCTTTTTTGATTACATTTCTGCCATCTCTCCCAACGCTCTCTGCCTTTCTTCACTCCGTCTTTGTTTGTTTGTCTGGTTGACTTCCGTCATCACCCGCCTTTGTCTTGTTTTCTGCTTTCATTGTGTTGTCTCTTTAGGGTTACGCTCTGCCCCAGAGAGGGAATGAATCCATGTAGGTGTCACTGTGTTGTTGAAGACGGTGTTCAGCTTCTATTCCCTCCGGCCGTCTGCTGAAGCAACAAGGAAAACCCCAAACACACATCGATGCAGGCATTAAGACACTATTTAGCCAAATGTCTTAGTTGACAGAGGTGACCTGGCTCTGTATGTCCTCCTCCAAGTTTGTGTCACTCTGTTTCTACAGCCCAAATGGAAGCAAGGCCTACGGGAGAAAGGACACTTGTAGGTAGAGCCGGGTATTGAATTTCAAGAACCGATTCAATTCCGATTCTCAAGAGTTACAATTGATCTTCACGATCCGATGCAATCCAATCTGACCCAATTTGATATTTATTTGTGTCAGTGCTATTAAAAACGTGTTTTTGAGCTGTTACCTTAACTACATGACTGTAATTCAATGACGCAACACTGGTTGGGGTTACAGTCCACCAGGGGAAACTACATTAACCCTTTCAGACCTAAGCTTTAAAATGGGCCTCTGGAATTGTCCCTCCTATTTTAGCTGTAAAAGGGGCAGACAATGTTAAAGGATTGAATCGATTTTAGGACATATAAATCGATTTTAAAGAATTTTTATAAGAATCATTTCAAAATCAGAGAATTCTTTCTTTTTTTTTTCAACACAGCACTACTACTAGAAAGGAATATGACACACATTCTTCAGTGTGCAGCCACCGCAGGCTTGGCGCACTGAGACAAGAAAAAGAGAGAAACGCTTTATTGCTGTTTTTGTTCGGACCGCAAGAGGCTGACGAAGACATAGCAATCCACAGAAACACATCCTCCATTAAAGATGGACAAATGTGTTGTTTAATGTGGCTTCAATACTTTAAAGCGACTCTTTGCCATAAATTATATCTAAATAAGTAAGCATGGATGCCAATTAATTATTTTTTGCCTGTCAGTCTTTTGATCCCTTTAAACACAAAGGGGTACAACAATGAGAGCAACATTTGAGCACAAAGATGATGCAAAGCCTGAGACAAGAGCATCTCTCAGCTTTACTCACCAAGCTGAATGACACTTTGCAGTAACTCCGCCACGGGTCAAGAAGCAAGCACCTTTACTTGTCAGCCCTCTCTCCAACTGACACTTGGTATTTGTGGACAACCTCTGATCAAGCAAAAACACGGAGAAAAAAGTCCCTGCTTCGTCACAAGATCAACTCTGTTCACTATTTACAGACCCGAGCAATCAAACAGAATTAAATAAAAGGTCCAGAGAAATCTCACTGCCATGTTGCTGATGTTTCTTTGCGGGCCCAGTTTATCCACATAAATCCACATACTTGAGTTTATTTCATAATTTCAGTTCAGTGTATTATTTCAGTTACAGATATCCATGTATCATTTATTAATTTAAAGATGACACAGAACACATGCAGTTGTCCAGTTGCTCTTTTTTCCTTTTTAGCCTTGTTAATGTTTTACTTTCCATGAAAAGATAACATCTTATAAAGAAACATTCAGGAGGGGAAGTCCTTAAAAGTCTAAGTGATTTCTGTCCATTGTTTTCCATGTGTGTGAAGTCAGTTACATTTAATCCGTTACCGCATGCAAGAGATGCCCTCAATCAAACCCAGATAATCCCCACGCCTCTGAAAGCCAATTCTTTCCATTTCAGAAGGTGCAGGTGGGCGGCAGTCAAGTCCAACAGCAAATGAATGCATTTTCTCTTTACATGTGAGAGGCATCGGTCATACAATCAAAGAGCATTTATGCACTTGTTTTCCACTTTCTTGCAAATGTAATCAATTTGTTAGAAAACTAGGACAATCAAGATAAGAGCAGTCTAGGTGATTAGGACCTTGAGGGTCTGGTCAGCTCTTTATGTGCAGCAGGATGCTGCTGCCAGGTTGGTTGCTGGTAATGTTGTTTGATTTAATCCAGAGCTCTCTGCCTGTCCATGCTCTGCAGTTATAATGCCTCCTTCTTAAAATGTAGACTACCAGCTTTATTCATGTTTTTAAAAGTAAATCAAAAATAACTACAGAAAAGGAAAGTAAATCAGTACAAAAATCTGTGATATTTAAAAAAAAAAATCCCATTGTTTATTTCATTCCGACTGCTTTGTGGCTGTTCAAACGTTATAAAAGGCAGAATGCTCCGTCTGAAGTTTAATTGGTTCTTAAAATACCTTAAGCAACAACATGTTATTTTAAATAATGATTAGCCCTGGAGTTTCTTGTTCTCTCGTAACCATAGTACATGTAATATACAGTGCATGAGTGACAATATGGAAATAAATCAGACTTGTCATGCTGCTGTAAGCAATGAATAGAAGAGATGTGAGAAGTTATAAAAAGAGAGAGGAAATGCAGCATCTGGAAAGGAACTGCGGGACATCCGGGGAGGGGGAAAGTAGGAAGGGACATCAAGGGAGGGTGTGGCTGCCTGACCTCTGATCCCTAATAGAGGGTAGAAATCTAAGACGGAAGACAGACTGCAGCTGTGTTCCAACATGCAACCCCGCGGTCATGTCAATCACCATAATTTCCCTGGACAGATGCGTCCCTGCCCAGGAGAAAGGCAAAGATGACAGAAGAGGGAAGGACTGTGTGTAGAAGGGAAACGGGGTCAATAGGGCTTCTATCCCAAAACCAAAAGTTCTTGATTTGAGCCAGTTTTGTGCATCAGCTTATCAAACCTTACATAACTACAGAGAAGAGCTTGCCCTAGCAGCAGTCAATCATCTCAAAAATAGGGAAATATTTATTCTTTTTGTCTTCTTGGTTTGTTGCCTTAAATCTCTTGTACAGATATAAGTTTCCTTTTCAGGGAAATAAAATATATATATATATATATATATATATATATATATATATATATATATATATATATATATATATATATATATATATACGCACACACTTTGGGCTTAGAGATGATGGATGCTCAAAGTCCATTTTCCTTTTCAGTACTTAAATGTTAGCTTATGTTATGGACTGCATATTGTTGTCCAACAGTAAGTTGTTGCCATCCTCTATAAGGAGTGTAGGCTATAGAAGCTTTTTACTCAAGCAGTTGGCTATTAACAGGGGCCTGCGTCCAAGCTTATTAATGGAAAGTTGAGTGGACAGAAAAATTATAGTAGGAAAAGATGCACAAGCAACAGGGATTATGACTTTCAGAGGATTGTGAAGTCAATTTCATTTGATAGTTGGGGGTGAGATTTACAAGCCATGGAGCACGGGCAGACTTGTTACTTCAAGGGCCCCCACACTTTAGTAAATTTATCGTTTCATATGGAAATCGAGTTCCCAGAGTCCGTAGGAAGAGTGGAGAGGCACACAATCCAAGTTGTTTAAGGTACAATGAGAGGTTTCCACAGTCAGTGATGAGTTCTGAAGCCATGTGATTTCCTCAGGTTGGTCCAAAGTGTTTTATGAAATCCAAAGACTGCATAGATGTCTACCAGGAAATCTTAGAGCTCTTAATGCTCCCCTCTGCAGAAATGCTCTATGGTAATCCAGATTTTATATTTCCTCAGGATTTGGCACCTGACCTCTCATACAAAAGTACCAACATCCTGACTAAGTATTCATTGTATACACTGTACAGTACATATTTTTCAGTCATTTAATATTTCTGTATTAAAAATCCTTTTCATGAATTCCTCTGCATTGTTTCAATTCTCTGAAGAATTCCATTTTGAGTTCACATAAGCTAAAATTCAGGATAATCAAAATTCACAGAAGTAAACACTTGTAATTTTTCACTCTATATGCATAAATTTATATAGGAGTTTTACCTTTTTAATTGAATTATAGAAACTATTTTTTATTCCTCATATTTGGATATGAATCTGTGTTTTTACTGTTCAGATCAAAGATTGCCACTTTGTGCAGGATTACATTGTGATTCGAGCCTCGCCTCGTTTTGCCTCACCACAACCACCACCATCACCAGTAGCGGGTAGCTCCATTAGGCTCAATGCACTGCTCATTTTTCCGCAAGAGCTCCCTTGGGCTAGAAAGCAATTATGCAGTAGTGTGGCATAATATTTCATTCTTTTCACATTGCCTTGCGCTATGATTGTGCTGGTCTCAAACAGCTTCATGTGGCCTTGGAGGAAGGGTGCCGCCTCCTAACAACTTTATGTGAGTAGAGGAAGACTGGAGAGGGGAAGGGGGGAGGGGGGGCTCTCAAGGGCACTAGGCTTCATTAACAGTCGGGTCTTTTTTATCTGCTTACACGGAGAAGGAATGGAGGTGAGCAGGAATCTTATTTTTGGTTTGTTGCAGTTAGATAGATTTACAATATGAATACAAAAAAGTGAAGTATAAATTCAAGGTTGATCTTGCTTTTCCTTTCATTATTTACATTGAACATGTTATGTTTGTGTTTTTTGAAAAACTCTGCTTTTTGATTCTCAGGGAAGTGCTTTTACGCCATTTTTGAAGTGTCTGAGATAAGCCCATCTGCTGCAAGAAAGTAAATATCTCCGACAGTTTAGCAGCCCACACATCCTTTCAAGGAACTGTATCTTCCTGATTAATTTACACGTTTAGTTTTTTTTTTTTTTTTTTAGGGCACTCCAAGAGGCATAATTATAGATAAGCCAGAGATTTGAAAATGGTTTCATGCTTTGAAAGGTACATCTGGGTTTAAAGCACGTGGGCTCCCTGTGTGAAGATTACAAAAAGCAAAAAAGCCATTATGCGTACATGTGTTTTTGCACTACAACCAATGTAGATACAAA
Organism: Valencia hispanica; assembly: GCA_963556495.2. Taxonomy (NCBI): domain Eukaryota; kingdom Metazoa; phylum Chordata; class Actinopteri; order Cyprinodontiformes; family Valenciidae; genus Valencia; species Valencia hispanica. Next base: position 49,673,345 of record OY747701.1, read on the forward strand.
GCTCTTCATGTTACCAGATCAGCTATTTTGTGCATATTTTGTTTTCTTTTTCTCCTCAAATTCCAGCTTTCCTCTGAATCTCGGATATGGCACAAGTTGATCCCTCTGAGATGTTCCACTTCAAAGTGTTGGGCCGACATTAAAAATAATTTTATTTTCTAGCTGAAGAGGCTGAAATATTGTGGAAGACATTCAGACCTTGACAAATCACAGATCATTTTTTTCCATTTTTGTATGGTCTATGGGTTTATTTCAACAAGAAAGAATGAGAATTTAGTACACCTTATCTTTATTTTAACTAGGCTGTCAAAATTAACACAGGTCGATTAACTTGTAGAATTAACGCAATTAATTTTTTTAACACATGCACAGGATGACCCGCCCTGTTTATCCTACAATTCAGCCCTCAATATGTTCAGTGCTCCTCACGTAAACAGGTTCCTCCATGGTTCCATGTGAACGTCTCTTCTCTGTTGCAGCCCAGATAGAGGGATTACGGGTCTACGTCACTCCCTGCTCTACTGCGCGTTTAGTCTGCAGAAATAGGTGTTGTAAACAATCAGAAGAAGTGATTTGAATGGCAGATGATTAAAAATGCAACAATCTACAGTGATAACTTCACATCAGGGTAAACCTTGGCTAATAAACAAGCTAACAGATCTAACCCATACTGCGGCTGCAAGATAACCACAAATGATAACTAGTTTTAATAGTTGTGTAAAGCTTTGGTTCCACACCATTTGCGCTCATGTTAAGCAAATAATCCCTCTGTTGTTCAGAAGAATACTATTCAATTCAAAAATGCTTTATTGATCCCAGAGAGAAAATAAGTGTTGTTGTATGTTGTTGTACTATTTAATTCTTTAAGTAGTTCGTTGTAGATCCTGATGGCTGTGGGCAGGAAGGATCTCCTGTAGCAGTCTGTGTTACAGCAAAACTGTTGAAGTCTTTGACTGAAAACATTCTGTTGTTGTAGGATACCTACATGAATCGTATGCTCAGGGTACTTCAATATTGATAAGAAACTGTCAGCTTTACATTCAGAAAATGTTAACCAGTTAGTTTGCCTTAGCAACTGGCTTAAAGATAATTGGGTTAAAAGTGCAGCGTGTAAATGTGATTTCAAAACAAAAGTTCCATAGATCTCTCCTGTATGTCCTTTAAAAAAGGAGCAAATGCATTCGGTTCCTTTTATGTACACCGGAACTTTTCGTTTTTCAGTCATATTTAGGAATGTTAATTAATCATGATTAATTCACAGCTACCCTGTGATTATATTACAATTTTTAATAGTTTGGCAGCCCTAATTTTAACATATAGACAATTGTTCGCCTTAGAAGTTGATGTAGATCTACCAACATCAGAACATGCATGCATTGTTGTTGTTTTGCAATACATCGTGATAACTTTCTTTAAAATATCAGGACATATTTTTATTCACATACAGTATTCTGCGTTGTTACTATGAATGATGGGCTGTTTGCACATTGTGCCTTGCAAAGATATTGATTTCTCTTTAACATTTTCACAGTTTTCCACATTACACATTTCAAAAACCTTGTTTGTAAGATGAAATTAGTTTTAAAACATTTTTACAAGTAAGAATTCTAGTGTCCCATACGTTTGTATTTTTACCCAAATTCAGAAAATCTTTTCCCTCTATTACAGCTGCCAAGTTGTCTGTCTCTGCAAGGAAATTGTCCCTACCAGCTTTGTGCATCTGGAGACGGATCCCTTTGCAGATTCTTTTTTTTTTTTGATTGAAAATTATCTCAAGCTTGAACCGAAATCTTTATATTTTGTCTAAGATACTCCATTTCAGTTAGATATTGAGTGTACTAAAGCTTGGATTGGGATTTGATTTTCCCTTTCCAACTGATAGTGTGTGTTTAGGGTTGTAGTCCTGCTTGAAGGGGAAACTCCTCCCTAGTCTTAAATCCAGTGAGGACTCTAACAAGTTTTCTTCCATGAACACCCTATATTTAGCTACATCCATGTTTGCATTAACCCTGATTCCTGCTTCTCTTTCCCTTGTCAAGAAAAGCATCCCCACAGCATGATGCTGCCAACAAAATGTTACACTGTGGGGTAGTTTGTTCATTGTGATGAGCAGGTTTTGTGTTCTAAATTAGATTGCATTGTGTGTGTTGCCCCGGAAAATTCTATTTTTGTCTCATCTGACCAGAGAACTTTCTTCTACATGTTTGCTGTCGCCCTTACATGGTTTGTGGCGAACTTCAAACAGGGCTTCATGCGTCGAAGTGTTTTTGTCCCCACTGTTAAATAAAACCAAGTTTTGTGGCATGTATGACCAATAGATATCCTGTCAACAGAATCTCCACATATTGTCATTTAAAGGAAGTTGGTTTCACTGGAGTTTATTTAGGTATATGCTAAGGAAGGTAGGGTAAAATCTCCAAAGTTTACTGTTTGAGAGTTACAGCAAAGAGCAGCCTAATTTATTTCATAAATATGTCTACCTGGGGGTGGCAATAATACTGGAGGGAGCTGTAAAGTATATCCAGAGTACATTTCTGTGCACCTGAGAGCGTCGGTACCTCCTGCTGTAGATATTGCAATAACTGAAAATAAATGTTGTTTTTTGGCTGCCGTTAGACTAACAAGAAGATATTGGTGTGCTACCTTAGATTATTTTTGTTTGTATCTCAAACAGTTTTCTCATTCTGACTTTGTCCTCTCACATTCATTCATCTTTTCTGATGAGGAGTTCTATTACATTTAAAATCTTGATAATTTTACCCAGAACCAGTTTGTTTTAGAAACTTCTCAGTGATGATTGATCTTTTCTTCTTATTGCAGAGATCAGGTCTAGTGGTCGAGGGCCTAAGGACGGACCTGTAAGGCAGCTGCCCCTTTACGACACGCCGTATGAGCCAACAGAAAACGGCGGCGACTCCGACTTACGCTGCCCCAGAGAGAGCCGACTCCCCCAGGATGATGAGCGGCCCCCGGAGGAATACGACCAACCGTGGGAGTGGAAGAAGGAGAGGATTTCCAAAGCCTTTGCAGGTATATTCCCAACCTTTATGGTTCCCAGTCATGCTGTATATTAAGCTGTAGATGCAGTAACAACTGGCTGTAGTGTACACCTGTGAGTAAAGGGATGCATGTGCTCCTTTGGTCCTAATTGAAACTGCAGATCACTTATAAAAGCCCTCTGTTCTGTTTGTTGAGCAATGTTACTTTTCATTTCAAAACCTTAGATTGTCCTTCTTACAGTGTTGAACTCTTAGTTTTTCAGAGACTGCTTCATAGACATGTCAAATGTATGACTCAATAATTTTTAAAAAAATCTATTTTGCTTTACTAACTCAAGTTTCAGTTTTTACAGCTCTAACAAATTTCATTATAGGCTTCTGCCAGGTTCTGGTGGGGGTGCTGCTGCTGCTGCTGCTGCTTTAACCTCTTTGTTCATACTTCCTTCTTGGGTTTTTGTTTCTTTCCACCTAGAGGCATTTTGCAGGTGTCCGGGCTAATGTTTGCTGTTTTGGTCCGACTCCTTTCAGTTCAAACTGAGTTTACACCAAAGCTGCTCAGGGAGGGGGGTGGTTGGTTATGCAGATGCATGTAGGTGCAGGTAGTGACTGTAGTCTGAGAGCTTGAGCATGGCTAACACAGCCATAACATCAAACAGGGCTGTTCCTTTTAAGACTGTGGCTTTGGAAGACAAATATACACTTCAAATTACAAAAAATCTACAACAGAAAGAGAAAATCTGCAACTTTAAATTTTTTTTTTCATCGCCCGTTTTCTCTTTATATATTCTTTTCTTTTTTTTTTATTCTTGAACAGCTCTGCTTTGTTATGACTGCATTAGCTACGAGGGCTCTGTAAGTGGAACTGGATCAGATCCCCCTGGAAGAAAGGACTCCACTTCTTCTAAATCCCTCACAGGTACCACTGGAAACGGACTGCGAAGTGTCTTTCTTTCTGTATATACAGTGTGTTCTTGTTAGATACTGATGCCTGAACGTGGGGATTCTTACTTTCTTACTGGGAATGCTGTGAAAGTCTTCCCACCACAAGCCATCCTTTTAGAAGGTTAATTAGTCAAGATTTCATCACTATTTGGGTCTAAGATGTCATTTTATCGAAATCGACCCACAATAATCAATGCTGTAGAATGTGGCCTAATTCGAATGGCATTAACAGGATGCTGCTTGGGGTTTGAAGTGGACTCTAAAAGGCAAATGCTTTGAAAAAATACTTCAAATTAGCCCTTTACAGACACAAGTGTAGCAAGTGCAATTAACATTTGCTGGTGCTCAGAGGAAGAGGTGGTGGGTGATGGGTGTACAGGAAGAAACCTCTCTCCAGTGGGGGGGAAAAAACTGCAGCAGAAAGAAAATTAACACTGCAGTTAGAGAAACACTGACATGCTCAAGGGCCTTTTCAGAGTAGCGCTGTAGGTACAGAAAGCACAGCATATTGCTTTCATTGTACACCTGATTGGTTACACAAACAAGATTAATCCATTACATGACTGTTATATATAAAGAGACAAAAATAGAAATTCAACATCTTCTTTGCAATTTTCAAAATAAAAAAAGCTATTATAGTGAATTGAACTGTTGTATTTTCTCTATGTAATTTGTAAATTGTAAATCTGTATTTCAGAGTTAGGCGTTTTTGAAAAACCTTCACCATCTTGAAAACGCTGACGTGACTCGATCATTAATCAAGGAACACTTTATTTTCTCAACTACCAATTACTTTAAAAAAAACACTCAATATTCAAATTCACTGCAGTGTTTTTGTAATTTTCCATCATTGTTCCTAAAACACCCACTGCTGGAAAGATTGGGTGAAGTAATTAATTAACATGCACGGCAACATACAATATTTAGTATTAGAACCAAATCCTTCAGACATTTTCATCTCATTCGCACCTGGTTGATGTTACTTCAGTGTACCCACATTTTTCCTCCTGTTCAACCTCTATAAAGATGTACCATATTCAAGGTAAATGAGAGCTGCAAGCAGTTATAAAAGGGGTTCAAGGCACTTCCCCCTGCAGATGTGTTTCCAGGTGCACTTTTCTCCCCATACCTTGACGAACTGGAAAATGTTGTTTGTTGTTAATAGCAAAAACAAAAAATAAAAAGAAATTAAGTAGCGTCGAGATAAAATTATAAATTGTACAATCAGCTTTTAGAGTCACCACACCATGAACATCAAAATGTAAATGTTCATTGCAAATGCAGTAGATCAAAAGAAATTACGTTTTTTTTTCTGTTAAGTTTCCTATTGCTTTATAGCAAGTCTCTCATTGCTTGGAAAAGCCATTCATAACCCCCAATTTCCCCTGCATGTGCTCCGCTCCGGCACGCACTCCGCAGCAAAAACGCTCCCATTGTAGTCAGTAAGAGCATTTCCACTGCCGCCGCCGAGCGGCGCAGGGCACTGGCAGCCTTTTCGCAATCCGGCAAAAATAGGTTCGATTCTATTTTGTCGGATGCCGGAGCAAGTCCGCAGTCAATCTACACAAATCACTAAGCACCAACCGGATATAGAACAACCACATTTCCGAGTGTTTTTCAAAATAAATCAATAAAGACGGACTAGAACTTTTTGTATGCATAGCTATATTAATAAAAGCCCGCGTATATTTATACATATGTTGTCCAAAATATCTTTACACAAAATAACAGAGAATAACTGTTCTTTTCTGTTCGTCTTCCACGGAATGAAGAATTTTGTTCTGACTTCCGCATTTATTACTGACTTCTTTGACCTCCTCTGGGCTGCAGAGCGGATCTAGAGCGCATGCTGTGGAAATTGGGGGTTAGCGATATTAGCCTCTTGTGTTCAACTTCCCCTTGTTTTAACATTAACAGATCTTTGCAAGTGGCCCTGTCATTTACCTTCTATTCCAGGCTAATATATTTCTTCACTGTGGACAAGAATAATGACAGTCTTCTTGTAACAGTGAAACAATCATTGGCATAAAATGTAAAAAAGTGATATGATAAAACATAAAATGTCAACATTTTTAAAATAGTTTGTAGTTATTCCTCTGGATCGAATAGCTTTAGAAAGAAAAAGGTGCTTATCATCATTAGCATTTTTTGTCTTTTTTGAATACTACTCTACAGTTTTAATAAGCAAGCTGTTAGAAAGTGGACGAAATTAGACACCCTAAAGAAAAGGAGAAAGAAATGTTAACTTACAATTCAACCTCCTGAAGTAGTAGAGAGATGACTTGAAGATACGCCACAAACGTATCAAATGTTTGGGTTTAATCAAGGCTTTAAATGAAAAATCTGAACTCAGTAGAACAAATATGTTTTTTAATTATTTTCCTTGACTCTAAGATCAGGTTATAGTTCCATTCATAAGCCACTTACTTTACCCTTTTAAAGAGCAACTCACCCCCCTACCAGAGTTTAACTCCGCCCACATTTCTTGTTTGATAAATGTGGCAAAAGGAGGCGTTGTCTGGTGGATCAGTGAACACTGGGGGGGGGGCATGGTCTGCACTGTGATTGACATGTTGAGAGCAGTGCTGCTAAAATGGCACAGACGGCTAGAAAAATGGAGAACAACGTTAGCTCCTTTGTCTCAGAGTGGTGTTTTGAGGTGAAGGATTTCTCTCCACCTCCTTCACCAGAAGAAAAAGAGGAAAGGGAGGGAGGTTCTGTGGAGGAGGCGTGGGCGGAGACTCAGCTTCTTTTATAGCCTACCTCACAGCGGCAGGATGGCTGACGTCAGCCCTCGCCACAGAGCGAAGAGCAATGCTCGATTCAAATCCAAGTGCAGTGTAGAGTTTTGACCTGAAGAGGGCCTCACAATGAAAATTTATATTTTTACTAATATCCACTAAAACACCAAAATAATGACCAGACATTTAGACAGCTCTATTAGACCCTCATTTATACAGTTTATCAGCACAAAAAGTTGATTTGGAGGTGAGTTGCTCTTTACAGACATTGCCTGAGGGTGTTATCATTAATGTATGTAATCCAAATCTTTTCATTAGTTTTTACTAAAAATATTTCTCCATGTTGTGGTGTCCCCTACTGTTGGACATTTGCTGAATTGGGTAAATTGGTCATATTTTAGGCTTCAGTTATGAATTTATTGTAATTATCTGTTTCTATGGCTGACTTTTAAGATGGCTAGCAATGAAACTTTATTTCATGGATAAAGTGTTCGGAAAAAATTAGTCATTTTCAGTTGTAGATTGGGCAAGCACATTTCCTAGACATTCAGACACTAGGGTGAGATTTTGTTATACATTGGTTTTATATGCTTTTGTGGTGTAGCAAAGAAATGTTTTAAATAGGTGTGGCCTGACATATTTCATGCAGAATTAAATAATACTATGCATGGAATCATTTTTGATTGTGTCATTTTTGTTTTAGAACTGATGAGACAAAACATGATGACCTTAGCCATAGTGGATAAACAGTAATACAAGTTTGTATCAGATTATCGGTGCATGTACAGCTATTTGATTTTCAAGGAAGTAAAAACAATATGGTTCCCCGCTTCACTGAATGCATGGAAAGGTTATTTTGGCTCTGCCGGCTTGAACTCCTAAAAAGAGATGTTACCTCTGATAACTGTATAAAATCATTGAGATAGTTCAATGAAAATTTTCTTGGTAACCATCAGGCCAATAGAAGAGGTGTCGTTTTAATATGTATCTACTCTCAGTGTGTGTAGACTCTAATGTGACATTAGAGTGCCTGCGAGCTCATGAATCTCATTTGTGGAGGGAGAAAAATAGGCTTAGGGGAGTATTTAGTCCATATCCACCAGTGATGAGAGTACCAGTATGTAACAGCCTATGGTACTTAAAGATACAATCACTTGTTATCTCTCACAGTCTGAAAACACAGCAGAAAAATAATTTAGAAAAATCTTAGCTGTTTTGAAAGTTTTAAAATGCAGAAGATGACAACAGACTTTCTTAATTTTCCAGAAGTAGTTCTGACTTGAAGAATATGCCACTTAACTATCTATTCATATTCCCACGTTTTGTTTTTTTTACTTGCCTTTTACTTGCTCCTTTGAAGTCTTTACATTGCTCTGTTTCTGCTTGAGATTAAAAGTTAATCCCTTACCTTCTCCCCCTCAATATTTTTCTGTCAAACAACACTCAGACGACATTTAGCATACTGTTCACTAAGACATTCCTGTTTCACCTCTCCCCTTAGAAACAGTACCCCCCCTGTTTTGTTGATGATTTATGTAACTCTACTGGAATCTCTGATTGTCTTGGAATGAAAGACATTGGTAGTTAAAATTTCTCTTTAAATAAGAATGCAGGTCTATTTTGATTATTGCTCTGTTTCATACTATTTCAGTCAGTCAAAACTGAGTTACCGATGTTTAAAAAAAGAGAGCAGCATCTCAGGCACCAACCATACCAACACAGACTTGTTTAATTTCTCAGGTGTCAGCATATACCAGCCTTGGATCTAGACATCAAGAGGCTTACAGAAACGTTCCTCCCTTTTGAGGTGTAAGCTTGTGTGTCTCTGATCTTTGCAACGTGCCCAACTCCAGTGCAGTTTCATTCAGCGCTTCAGTGTAGACGTGTGCCTGTGGGAACCAGTTCTGCCTACTTAATTTTTCTTAACTTCATAGTATTCTGACTCTTGTATTTTCGTTTGAGAGATCTCAAAGAATACAGGTATAGAAATTTCCAGGCTATGCCATTCTTTCAACCTGTGTTTGTTGGTAGAATTGCATACATACCTTTTCAATTTTACATAAATTTAACATCCATCCATTATCTGTACCCACCCATCCTATGCAGGGTTGCCGGGGGCAGGTGCTTATCTTTAGCAGTCATGGCGCAAGCTGCGGGGTACACCATGGACAGGTCGCCAGTCCATCGCGGGGCAACACACAGAGAAATACAGGACAAACAACCATGTATGCACACAGTCATACCTAAGGGCAATTTTTAGAGAGACCAATTCACCTAACAGTCATGTTTTTGGACTGTGGGAGGAAGCCTGTGTACCCGGGAAGAACCCACATATCCACAGGGAGAACATACAAACTCCATGCACCCGGGCCTTCTTGCTGCAAGGCAACAGTGCTACCAACTGTGCCACTGTGCAGCCCCTAGTTTATAAATACTTTATTAAAATGCAGAAATGTCAGTGCACCAAAAGTCAATGTCAGAGAAATCGTTTTCTATAACAAATAGGAGGATAGGATTAAAGTGCTTTATCCACCCTGCTCTTGCTTAATTTGCATGAAGGCCCATACTATTACTTTTACAACTCCATAATTGTTACGTATATGTACTACCTGTTCTCTACTGACAATAAAGGGACTTATCAAAACCAAATAAATAAATCATCATCATATTGGATTAAAAGAAAACTCTTGCAGTCTTCAGCATGGTTTGTTTTTAATGATTTTCATGCATATTTTCTCTCCAGTTTGGTGGCAAAAAGTTGTATTTTTTTAGGCCGATGATAGGCAGAGAATAGCTGTGAAACGAATCACTTCATAACTGTTTGGGAGCTTGATTGTAGATGAGTAGTGCAATGAAGATTCCATGAGTAGGATGGTCACTACCGCTGTGATTAGAAGTCCTCTGCACCTCCTGATTACTGTAACAACTATCTTCCACTGATTTTTATCTGGTCTTTGATGCTCCTTTATGCTAGGTTCCCTGGTGATCCTTGTCTTTGGGTTTTAATAGAAATATTTTCATATTCAGTGAATACGTTTAGATATTTTGTTAGAGCTTGTGTAACTAGACATGTTCAGGAAGGACTGAAACAAGAACGCCCTGGGCTTATTTTATAGTAAAGATTCACTGATCAGTATTGGTTGGCCAGCTTCCAATTTCTACTTTCTTATAAAGCCTCGACCAATAGCAGTTTTACCTGTTATTATTTTAGACCGACAAAATCATTAGTTGAAATTTTAACAGTCTTTTGCATCTTAGTGAGTAGTGATATTAACTACAAAAACAGCGATATCCATAGTTATTTTCAACATTTCCAAATCCAGTATAGTTCTTGACACAAAGGTTAAAAGCTCAGGACCACCTTTTCTCTGGTCCGTATAGCCTTTCTGTTATCTGCTGCAAGTTTTGCTCCTTTTCTTTCCCACAGACTACAGACACATCTCAACATGGCATAGACAATTGTTTCCTTTTGAACCACTACGTACGTCTTGTTTTAATTTTAAACATCTCACTATTTGTGCAAATAGCAAACTTTAAGTCTTCTTTGCAAAGTAGCATCTTCCACACCGAACAGTGTTGTTGTCACCGTGTCCTGGTAACCCTTTTGTTTGAGTTTGTGGCTCAGGAAAAGTGTCTGACTGGCTGGTAACTGTTCAGAGCCGTCAAGCAAAACACTCAGTCCACTGGCTGATTTTTCTGTTCAACTCTACTTTATGTTGTGTCAAAGTATAAGTTTGACTCAAAAAGTTATCAGAATATGGAAAAAGAATATGGATAGGAAAATGTGTCATTCATTTTGATTGGGCTTTTATTTTCTTGTCACCTAAACAAAGAAGACGTTGCTTTAGAGACTGAGGTCATTACGTTTGATTTGTTTACATGCTCTGTGATTGGCAACTCTTGTTCTGCCGCTTCAATGATGTTGCAGCGTCCGCAGCAGTTAGGTGAAAACCTTATCGGGTTGCAGTATAATGTCTGATTCAAGCATTTCTTTTGGCAGACAGCCCGTTTCAAGTCAGTCTAACTATAGCTTTAAGTGCTTTTAGGGAGCTAGAGGGGACATTTCCCTCAGTAATATGTCTATGTCCTTGCTGAAGCCCCTTATGACTTTATTATATCAGTGATTAATGTTCTCACCTCTTGTTTCTGAAGCTTCCAAACGTTTACAGTTTATATGCTAATAAATTTGATGAAAACAAAAGTGTTTTTGAAAGAATTATTGGTAGTTAATCAAGATTTGCAACGTAGAACGGCCATGGCAGTCATTTTGACTGTTTTTCAATTTGTATGTTTAATTACTTTACGAAAAAAAAAACATAAAGCCTTGTTTCATGAATTTTCCTAAAACACGGTAAACTTTCATAAAACATATATTTCATATTTAGTGTTCAAAGGATAGATGAAATACAATCATTTCTACCTATTTCGGCCACAGGCAGTCATTTTGACTATTGTATTTAAACCTCATTTAATTACCTTGCAAGTTTACTACTTAGAAAAATATGAAAGTTAATTAGCTAAACAATGTTTTAAAAACCAAAATAAGGCAAAAATGACCATTTTTATTTGATAGACAAAGTTTAATTATGCAAGCTTTTACCTGAATCGAGCATCATCCTCAAACTATTATTGTAACATACATAGAAGAGCATTTTTTTCAATCAACTCATTTGAAAATCTAACAAAAACACATTACTATAAATTGACAACAATATTAGTTTCCTTTATCACAGAAAAAAAATAGAAACGATTTTTATATCATCAAAATATATGTAGCCTACTGAAGGGTAACGGTGAAAGTATGTAAGTATGAAATAGAAGCAACAGAACAAGCTGGATGTCAAAACTTAGTAAAAGATTTATAGCTCATAAATGCAATAATATCTATATTATTTTAACTATTTACACTATTTACAATGAGGCTTATAAAATTATTGACAGCACAAAGGAAGCGCAAATCACCTCTCTTCACCTCGTGAAACTCCCGCACATAACTTTGCAGCATCTGCTACAGGTGTCAGAAGTTTTATTTTTAGTCCAGCTTCTCCGTACCTGGCAATGCCTCCTTTTTTGCACATTGGAGACTGAATGGCCTAGAACACCACCTTGTTCCACAAGGTTTGATGCCGTCTCCCCTCCATAAACTCAGCTCAAAGCTCCTCTGCGAGCTGCTGCAGGAATTTACATCGTGGGATCTGGGTGCCAACGCACTTCTGGAACGGCACATGGGCATTTATTCCTTCAAGGTCAATAATATTATTCAAATTCAAATTCAAAATTACTTTATTAATCCCAAAGGGAAATTAAATGTTGTTGTAACTCATTAAGCAAGTTCCTTCAAAGATTTGTTGTAGACGCTGATGGCTGTGGGTAGGGATGATCTCTTGTAGCGCTCTGCAGATCTGAAGAAGCCTCTGACTGAAGACGCTCTGTAGTTGTATGACAGTCTGATGTAGAGGATGCTCTGGATCTATGGCGTCTTCTTTTCAACTCATCAGGGTTTTGTGGCTGTAGTTGAGGTATTATTTGAGCTTTTGTGATGTTAATTAGCTGCTGCCAGTTGTAAACCACCTTGTTGCCATGGTTATGCATCATAACAAATGTCCAAAAATAAAAAGTATCAGCAAAAATCCTTCCAGCTGCACAGCATTCAAAACCAGAGAGAACAGTTGTCCACAAAAACAATGTTTCTACCAGAAATGGAAGAATTAAAGTTTTAAAAAAGAAAAAAATATGAACCAAAGTAACAGAGCTACTCCAACATGCTGCCACCTTGAGCGGCGCAATTCCGGAATTTTATATAGAACAGTGACCTGCCATCTCTGTGGAATACTTCTAGCCATCTGATCCAGGATATCCAGGCCATATATTGTTTCGTTGTAGTATTGCACAGACTCCGGCTTTGTCTTCGGCCCATCAATTATGCCCACAGCCGTATGCACAGTGCTAAGTACACAGACATCTTTGCGGGGTTTTTCCTGATAAATGGTATCATTCTTTAAATCTATTTCTGGACATCGTTTCCTTGAAAAAGGACCTCTGGTGCTGAAATGCGGAGGTGCGACACGAGAAGCTGCGCTAAAAATAAAACTTCCAACACCTGCAGCAGATGCTGCAAAGCTATGTGCGGGAGTTGCGCCAGGTGAAGAGAGGTGATTTGCGCTGTGAATAATTTTATTAGCCTCATTGTAAATAGTGTAAATAGTTAAAATAATGAAAGATATTCTTGCATTTATAGCTCCTTTTACTGAGTTTTGACATCCAGCTTGTTCTGTTGCTTCTATTACATGCTTGCCGTTATCCTTTACTACATGTATTTTGATCATATAAAAATAGTTTCTATTTTGTTTCTGTAATGAAGGAAACTAATATTGTTGTAAATTTATAGTAATGTGTTTTTGTTAAATTTTTCAAATGATTTGATCGAAAGAAATGCTCTTCTGTAGCATGTATGTTACACTAGGCTAATAGTTTGAGGCTGATGTTCGATTCAGATTAAAGCTTGCATAATTAAACTTAGTCTATTCAATTAAAAATTGTCATTTTTGGCCTTATTGGGGTTTTTAAAACATTGTTTAGCTAATTATTTTTTGTATTATCTCAGTAATAAACTTGCAAGGTTATTAAATGAGGTTTTAAATACAACAGTCAAAATGACTGCCTGTGGCCGTTCTGGTAGTTACAGTATAGTGGCCATTGTAGTGTTAAAATAATTTTTGAAGTTGTAAAACAACAAAGCCCTACCTACGGTCTGCCTCTATGGTATAACACAATAGCACAATCACTTTAAGAGACTATTTATCTTCATCAGCAGTTAAGGAAAAGAAGCAAAGTAATGTTTCATGCTAAATCCCCTGTTTCGCACTGATCAGTCGCATACTCGCCTCTACACAACACTTGGTCTGCTGTTCTTATTCACTACTGGACTATCTCCTGACAGGTATGCAATGGAATGTAAATTCCCTGTCTTGTTAGGTTGTTGGGAGGCTGTGTACTCGGAGTTTGCTTAATCACTCATCCTCACTCTCCTCCAACCTGCCTCTGAAAACACGCACTCGCCACAACCCTTTCCTGCCTCCCTCCTGGCAGCTCAGAGGATGATGGATGAGTCTGGAGGTGAAGTGTATGGATACCCAGCAGAATTTCACTATCTACACTAATGCTCCGTAGTTTGGGTTTACAAGCAAATGTCAGTCTCAAAAAGAAAACCAAAAACAAATTTAGACAATTAGAAAACAATCTATCTTACAATCAGCTAAAATTTATTTATCAATTGTAAAAAATAACAAGAAAGCGTATAATCTCCTTCCATTCTTCAGAGAGCTTCACAAACTGGCTCTAGCAGAGAGAGGGAGGTGCCGATGCCCTTCTGTGCAAAAAGACAAATATTTGAGATTGTCTTAACAATGCCTCAAAGGTCCTCAACTGGCAGCTGCACTAAATGGCATCTACCAAACACCAAAATCAGCATAAAGAGTGTAAAGGCACCTCTAGAATTCCACACTTATAAGCAGAACCACAAAAAAAATGCACCTCAGACTGGACTGGAAAAGGGAAAGACTAAGATGGGCAAAAGATCTCAGATACTGGACAATTGAAGAATGGAAAAAGGTGTTGTTGACAGAGTCCAAGTTCAGGTTCTTTGTAAGAGACAAAAGAACATCTGTGAGACCCAAAACTAATGAAAAGACTCCAACAACAGGAGATTTTACTTCACAGGATTACTTGATACAACATCATAAGCTGTGGACAGTTGATTTGGGCCCATTTCATCCTACAACAAGATCAGATATAATTCTGATTGTGGCTCTGGATCGGAACATTGTTGAGCTTTTGTGGGAGCAGCTCGACTGCATGGTGCAAAGGAAGCCTCCATCAAGCCGATTCACCTCTTCCAGGAACCATGGGGTGAAATCTCATCGGATTACAGACAAAGAACACATTCATCCTTATCATTAAAAGCATAATTTGTAACTTTGTCAACGTTGGCATGTTCAGTTAATCTGCTATCTTTAGGTATTAGACATAGTTCTGCGTGTTTTCATGTAAAACAACATCTTCAGCAGTTTTTTTGGGAAAGAAACCGGCAAGTCAGGCAGAGAGAGGGTCTGCACGCATCTCTGTGTGTGGCTCACATAACATATCCACAGCTAAAATACACAGCTAAAATGTGGACTCCTCGCCATTGGAAATATGACCCTCGTAACAACAGAAATGGGATTGAACAGCACTGATACCGGATCTTGTTGCTCAGGGTCCCGTACATTTTCCTCCACAAGATCACAGGTCTCGGAGAAGAAGTTTTATGGGTTTTTTAATGAACCTTTATGGGTTTAACGACACAGAAATCTGAGACTTGAGTTTAACGTTCTAGAATAAATAATTGATTCAGTTACAGTTCTGCTCCAAATCATTTCACCAGGGTTAAAGCCAGCTGTTAGGTGGCTGCTGTGGATCT
The DNA here is from genome assembly GCA_963556495.2 of Valencia hispanica. Taxonomy (NCBI): domain Eukaryota; kingdom Metazoa; phylum Chordata; class Actinopteri; order Cyprinodontiformes; family Valenciidae; genus Valencia; species Valencia hispanica. The sequence goes on from OY747701.1 coordinate 49,688,485, forward strand.
GTTTCTCGCTGCCTGCCTGGTCCGATTTCCCTCAGCGTTGTCTGTCAAAGCGCAGCCCGGCCTTCTTCTCGTGGCCTGTGCTGCTACACCCTGCTGATAACCTTGCTGACAGCCCTCTTTCATGAGCCTCAAATGTGTCCTGCCGTCTTCAACAGACCGCTGCCACTGGTCTTATCTTCACTCACACACATTGGCCACACACAGCAGCATGGCAACCATTCCTCACGTAGCGCAGAAGGATGGCTCCATCAGCTTGACCCAAGTGGAAGCTGCGACTGGCCAGCTGTCAGTAACCTGTCTCTCTTCTTCTCTGTATGGTAGATCGGGGAGGAAAAGCATTGCTGTCAATTCATCTCTGTCACCTATTTGGCTGCGCCTTTTTGCTTTTAATACAAACACACCATCTTTCAAAACAGATCTACTCTGTGAAAAAGAGTGCAACCATATTATGTGACGGATGCAGTGTGCAGAGAATTATGAGGTGGCATTTCAGTTTCCCCAGAGCATTATACTGTTATCTGTAATAATTTAGGTGCAGATGGGGAAAACACATTTTCAGGAGAGCAGAGTTTTGTTTGCAGAGCTCCCCTGCTCATAATGTGCGGCATAAACATTACAATCTTCCAGCTTGTTGTGAATATGCATGCAATTAGCCAACTAAATTAAGCAGAACTAGAAAGAATACCATTGGTGGAAACGAGCAGAGCTGATTATTTATGGTGCTCCACTCTTGAGACTGATGTTGTGCCATGAGCTAATGAAAGGCTCTGATAAACAGATACCTGGCTTTAAAAATAGCTCTTCTTTTGAAAGAAAAAAAGAGAAAGTATCAAAGATTAAAAATTATACTTTAATTATGCTGCACATTATAATGGCACATACAGCTATCTCCACATTTCACCCACTCATATTTCATGTGCTGCCAATTTTGTTTTATCCGGTTGATTGACGGGTGCTTTGTTGACTGAATCAATAATCTGCGTTGGCCCTTTTGTCTACAAAAAGAGTTATTTACTAATGTGGATCGGGGATTAGGAAGATGAGAACGAGGCACATCGATCACAATGCAATGAGATTAGATGGCAAAGCAGTTGCAAGGGTTTTATCCCACCTTTGGAGGCACTCATTTGAATTTTTATTATGTATTCTTATTTCACTGAGGAAAACTGGAAGAAAAAAAAACTCTAAATGGTTGCTCTAAAGATGTGCCCAGACAGCAACAATGAGTTGTGCTGCTTAAACATTCCCTAAAGTTCATCACAAAGTAAAAAGTGTTTATAGCACTTAAGTTTTGTTACGTTGTGTCACGTTACAACTAGAAACTAACAACAATTTTATTAGGATTTTAATTATTAGGATTTTATGTTACAGACCACCACCAACTGTATTTGTGAAGGGGGAGGTAATTCATGTTTGTTTTTTTCCTCTTTTTTTTTTAAATTTGACATTATGTGGCACTGCACCTAATGGGGAAACCTCTATCCCTTCTTTGAAACCTGATAGTGGCAGCATCATGTTTGATTAAACAGAATGCTTTGATTTTACTAAGTACAGAGCAATTCTGGGAGCAAAGCTGTTAGAGGCACACGGTTGTGTTGTTCTGTTACAGAAAAACACAATGAAATACTTTCACATTTTGTCAAGCTACAACCAAAAATGTCAAAGACTTTCAGGGATATGTATACCTTTACAGAACACTGTAAGGGCACATAGATTATTTTGAATTGTGTGTGGATTATTTTGTCCAATTGTTATGCTATTCATGCAGACTACAGCAAGTTCACAACAGAACTCGTATAGCTGCATCAGCCAGGGTTTTAGAAAGCATGTTTATTTAGCATTGTGTGCAAATGTGTAAGACAGGACAAAGCACCCTCGACCTTTATTTAAATTTGCCCTTGCTTTTAAAGAAATCTCCAATGTATAGGGATATGCTTGTGAAGCCTACAACAAGAGATCTAGAACAAATGAAGGTCTCAGGACTTGCAATACTATGTAATACATTAAAGGTGAGGCAGTCTGATTTTTATTTAAATGGCATTAAATCAGTTTCAGTAATTTTCACAGTGCTAAATGCAATTATTCAGCTTTGCAAACAATCGAGTCTCAACCACTTTTGCCTACAGCATCTCCTCGTCCCCACAGTGAGGCTTCAGAGTTCAGGCAGCCTTCTGCTCCCCAAACAATTACACGCTAATCTGCAATGTGAAATGAGCATTGGGCTTTTAATCTCATAGCAAGAGGGTCCCCTACTTCACCACAAAATAGAGAAAGTCATATTAAGTCTTGGAGTTTCTGACCTTCTACTGCCATTGCACCACCACCCCACACATTTCCCACCAGTATAGACGGCAAAAGCTCTTTCCTCCAGCCACCTATTGGTAGATTTGCCCCCCAACACAACCAGCCCAGCTATTTAATTGCTTGTCAGATTTAATATTCTCCAATTTTCCCCTTCCCCTACAATATCAGCTTGTAGATATTGCTTCTCATTATAAAATCCAGGATAACCACAGTGATGCATTTACTTGCAGGATGGAAAACACACAAATCTATAGTGTCATGTTTGTGCTTCTATTGAAAACCAACAAGTATACAAAATTATATCAACTGTTCAGGTAGGCAGTATGGCAATCATCCCTCTTTCAGCACAGATGATGTGCAGTAAAGCTGTCACATGGAACTTTTACTAAGAACCAGTGGTTCTTTTTTTAAAAGCATCACCTTTTTAGATATCAAGTACCCACATCTTGACAGTCATTTTAAAACTCTAGTACAAACTTTTTCACTTTTATGTTAATTGATAAAAAAAAAAAAAGGAACAATAAGCTATCCAATACAAGATTAATTAAATAATATGTTGGAGTCAGTTTTTGTTTTTGTTTAAAAGCCGGCATTTAAAATTATTTTTTTTAAACCGGTCGTAAAAAGTTGGAATTTCAACTAGGAATCATGATCTTAAAATCTAGTTTCTAACTGTTCCTTTGTACTTCTGGTGATTTGTTTTTTATAAATACATGTACACAAACACACACAGTACTATACAACCTTTTTGTGAATATGTTTAAAATCTCAAAATGCAGAAAGCTCTAATTTTAGCTTTTATTACTAATAGTTGGTTGCCTGGTCACTGAGCATATCAATTAACAAAGCTCACTGGTTTTAGAACTTGGAACTGGAACAGCTTTGAGTTGGGTTTGCTGTCATTGCCAGATTATTGATGTAAAATGTAATATGAAGGCAGAAAAAGTAGCAGTTAGCAATTGTTATTGGCTCACTTTCATCCGCTTCAGATTGTACTAGGAGCATTCTGTACTGCACTTCTTCTAAGAAGGATTATTAGTTCTACATCTCGGTTAATTTGTTCTTATTTATTTTGCTAGTAATCATAACTACAACATGCCACTACTACCACAATAGTAGAACCATGGGATTAGACTGGTGACCAGGGTGGCATCTCACACCATCGTAATTTATACACAATACATTCACACACAAACCATCGTTTACGACGCCCCTCCTCCCCTTGTAGGCATGCGCGGAAAAAAGGCAGACCCACACATATGACGTCACAGTCACCTCTGACCTGGAAGTACATCCTCCCTACAGTTACCCGGCAGATATAAACATTGAAGAAGAAGCAAAAAGCTAATTTCTGATCTGTGACTTGTTGGACAATGTCACCAAAAATGGCTCTTCACAAGAAGAGAGATTTCTTCGTTTACCTCTGAGTGGTCAATGGTTGTTATTAAGTTGGCTGTGGCGTGTGCTTTCTGAAGTCACTTCCTTACCGAACTCTGTTCTTAAACGCCTAACCAATCTGAGAATCGGAGATTTAAGAAATAGACGGCCCACTTACCCATGTTAAAAAATATCAGGGGAGGGGAACCTTAAACAATGGGCTAGTGTGGCCGAGACAGGGTATTGACTAAATATTTATTCATTTAAGCACTTAAATGGCCTAATGTACACAGGACCTAAGATGCACAGCTTTAGGTCGATAACACTTTAGCATTACCTTCCTTTACATTCTACACCAAAGCATACACAACCCTTGGTAAGCCAGACGACAATGCATTTTTTTGGTTACGCTGAAGATTTTCACAGCATGAGTATTGAAACTTTTAGACATCAGATAAAACACGAAATGCTCGACTGCTATGAGATTTACATAAGTACTGTGCAAATGCCAGCAATGGCCCAGTAACGTTTCTCTATCTCTTGCGACATCAAGCAGACGCTCTTTTAGCACTGTAGAAGATAAACTTACCTTAGCATGCTGAGCTGTTGAACCATCAGAAGCATGAACTATTTTGATTAATTCAGCTACTAAATATTTGAACACCTGATGGAGCTCAGAGTATTAAACTTTAAGTCCCATATTGTCAGTTCCTTTTTAATAAATAGAAAAAACAATTAAAAGTAACGTTTCCTCTCTTCATATTGCACAGCACGGAATTTTACACACTTTATTTTAGTATACTAATGCAACCAAAGGGTGTAGCAATGACAATACTTGATCTTCTGTAAAATATACTTTTTCTGGTCTTTAGACTTACACATGCCTGCCAAGAGATGGAACAGTGTAATAGCAGCTTAGGTAACCCAACCTCAAGAATCAGCTCTTCCAAAGATATTGCTGCTGGAATACTTGTGTATTTATTAGCCTTAGCTTCTGATGCAGGCATCCTTGGATAAAGGAAAACAAAAATATTCTCTCATCTCCTTTATTTAGTATTCTTAGCTATTTAACAAGTGGCCCTACGTTGAAAACAGATGGGCTACCGCAAGAGCATTCGATTTATCCTGCTAATGCGTTGTCCAGACATAAGGCATGCATTATCTGGGGGGGGCAAAGGGGGGGGGGCAAACGACTGTGTATTGCCCAGTGCATGGATGGATTAGTGTGAGGTGCTTGACAGTGATAGATATAATCTACACTGCTCTTTATCTTAATAAGGAGGGCTAAATTCTGAATAACAGCATGTCTGATGGTACCATCTGTATCTAACACACTTTTAACCCTAATTTATTGTATTGCAGGTTCTCTGGTTTAATATGGCTGCCTTTTATCCCACATTATAAGTTCAACCTTAAGGAATATGTTTTACTTTATCTCTGGTCATACTAAAATAGTATTCATACTCTGTCTCTTTGATAGTCTTTTAGACAACATGAGATTTAGAGAATGAAAAGTGGAAGTTAGAAACTTACCTTTCAGTAGAAAGTTGACTCTATGAAACCAGTTTAGTTTTTAGGAGCACACTGGGATCCATTTTTGTATCTTCAAGCTCAGTAACAATATAATTGGCTCCTACTTGTAGATCTAACCGTACTTTCTTTCCTGTCCTGTTGCATTCTTACCTTTTCTGGTCCACAGGTGCTGCTGATTCTTTGACCTTGCTATTAACCTTTTCTCTTCCACGAGCCTCCATCTTTTGCTCATATCTGCAGTATTTCTAACTTACTTGTTGTATCTTTTCTCTTTTTCCTCACTTTTCTTTATCATTACTTCCCTTTCTATCACCTTTTGTTACTGTTTTCCCTTTTCTTCCCTCCATCTCTTTCTCCTTTGGCGACCATTGCAGTAGAGATTAAAGTGATCAAGGACCTACCGTGGCCCCCTCCTGTTGGCCAACTCAACACCAGCCCTCCCCTGGTGGAGGAGCTCGAGTCTCCTTCCCAGACAGCTCAGGCGTCTCCTGGACTGACGAGCTGTGACCAGCACCACCATGGTGGGTGTTGGTGTCCAGCATATTTCCCATTAATTGCCTTTCACCCTCAGTCTTCTGTGTGTCCATTTAACCATCCATCTGTGCACACATTTATTTATTTTGTAAGTAATTATGGGGCACCTTATGTGTCTTTAATTTTTCATTTAGGGTTTTTTTTTCACCAAAGCAGTTCCAGTACATGACCATGACTGCTGCCAGAGCCAGTTAACTGTTTCTATCAAAAGGCCCAGTTTGATTTCCCGTAGCCATAGAGCTAACTCAGACCCACATCACTGCATCACTGTTAATGTCTCACCGAAAACTGCTGTTTGAACCTCAATCTGTATCCAGGTCAACTATTCAACTTCACAAATTACATTATTTTCCAAACAGATGGCGAAATATCATCATCTTTGTTTATTAATGCCATGAACAGTGAGCTGTGTTTGTGAATGCTTCAAATGCTTTCTTCCTGTTAAAAGGCAGTTGTTTCTTTCCACTTGCTTGTTCATGATGAGGGACTGCTGCAAAATATGATAACTGTCAATTCGCTTGTCTTTCTCAGATGGATAATTTTTTGGGAATGTATGAAGTATAATTTCGTTCTTGATATTTTTGGGTTGTATTGGATTGATGTAATTATATATTTCTGGATATGAGTTGGACATATTTTACTTGTAAAGTGCCTTTAGATTACGTTTATGTGAATTGGTGCTATAATAAATAAACTTAACTAAAAATTTATTTGAATTCAAATCCCAAACTGTTTTTCTCTGGTTGGTTCCAGGAGCACCAGAAAACGGGAGTTTCGAAAGGTGTTTGAAGTGGGATTTATTAACACTACCTGATGATAACAAGTAATGGTTAAGAACTGAATGACATTTCAGGATTTCACAGAAAATGTCTGCTGTGACTGGAGCTATATGTTGTGCATTGAGCTACTTAAACTCTGTGATAGGTGATATCAAAATAAACTGTGGGAACGAACAGTGATCCCATGTTATTCCACTGCTAAATCAACTTTTTCTTTATGTTGAACTTCAGTTTCCTACTATTTTACCTTGGATTTTGCAGACCAATGGAAAACTAAATGGCCTGTACTTGTATAGCCCTGTAGTCTTTGAGGACCCCAAAGCGCTTCACACTACATTCAGTCATTCACCCATTCATGCACTGGTAAGCTACATTGTAACCACAGCTGCCCTGGGGAACACTGACAGAAGCGAGGCTCCCAAACGCTGGCGCCACCGCGCCCTCTGACCACCACCAGTAAGCAGAAGGGTGAAGTGTCTTGCCCAAGGACTGAGACGGACGGAGTTGGGGCTCGAACTAGCAACCCTCTTGTTACGAGACGAACTTCTCACTCGTGAGCCACAGTCGCCCCTTTGAAACTGCTTCTCACATTTTGATTTGTTGTTAGTCTCCATGAGCTCATCTACAGCTCCAGACAAAAGCATTTGCTTCCTCTTTCCCCAAATTTTAGTTGGTTCTGAGAAAGCAAAATTTTTATGTTGCTTGTGCAAGAGCTTGGCTATGGAATACACTAAAGAGCTGGTGCTAAACAAGCATTAGCACTGTCACCAGTTTGATAGAAACAAATCCTCAGTGACAATTTCAGTCATATTGTATTTTATTTCTTAACTATTGTGGAAAAATTACAAAACAATTGTCAAGCATGTATAATTTGTAAAAAAAAAAAAAAAAAGAATTAAGCAGAGTAATATTTTCTAGTCGATGGTGACTTACTGAAAGAGTTTGAGATGCACTGAATAATTTGGCTTCAGGTATTAGCGCTGTAATGATTGCACTTTTCCATCTGGATTACATGTGGCAGAAAATCACTAACTGCTGGGCAGGTTTTAAGATGAAGCCTCATTAGTTTTAATTGTGCTGAACTGCCGTCTCCATGCGTAATTGCCTTTCGTTGTGACCCCCATTTCCTCTTGTCAACATACTCATAACCGTCCCAGATGTCCCCCTGACCTGCTGTTTTCTACAAGTGGATTACTTAAGATAAAAAAAGACACCAAGACTTCTTCAAGGCAATTTTAGTTGTTGACTTATTCATCATTATAATGGACACAATTGACAAGTATGTCATTTAACAGAGAGGCAGTAGTTGATGTTTTGAGCCCCTGTACAGTCACAATCTGACTGCTTTAATTATCCAGGGGAAAGTAGGATATGTTGCTGAACTAATGCCAGGAATGGGATTTTCCCCAGACAGAGTGGGAAAGCTCAAAGTGGGGCCATGAAAGAGGACACCACTGTGCACTATAGGCGAGGACAGGGCGAGGAGCTGATTTATGCTCTCAGATCCATGGGAAACTCTCTAGTTCCCCATGTGACGTGAGGGAGTTTTAGAATGCCGTCCTGTAAAAGATCCTCTCTCCATCCCAGCAAGGGTGGCCCCAGTCTACATCTTTCAGGTCAAAGGTCTGTGTGTCAGAAACACACGGGGGGCGATGGCCTCAACGGCTGTAGTGGATATATCAACAATGGGCTCTGTTGACTTTAGTGCCAGTAGACCTTCACTTCCACACCTGACATCACTAAGGAGTAATGTCAAGATTGAGGATTGGAGATGCCGAAGACCGTGGAAGCAAGGTTATGTGAGGAAAGGTCTGACAACAGCAGTTTGAGTGAGTTGGTGACGGAAAGAGATGATTGAGGGGTTAAATTATGATAGAATTCATAAATGCCATTTGATAATTACTTTGTTCTAACTGAGATAAGAAGAAAAACAATGTACAACAAAAGTCAGCATTGTCAGTTCAGCCTCATTATCAAGACTGAAATGCAGATTGCCATAGCAGATATTAAATCTACATATAAATGGGGGACATATTTGTCTGAATACAATAAGGAGCTATTCTCCTTTGTTTTTTGTATGAAATAATTATCCACACTTTGAAGCTTTTTCTCTTTTTTCCTTTCAATGGTCTTAGATGCCTTTTAATGCAAAGTTTTATTTAAAAAAGATAAAGTGGCTTACAATGTAGAAACTCATTCTTTTGTCTGGGACAACTTAATTACAGCTTAGTTTTGAAACCTTCAGAAAAGAAGAAGGCAGATTTTGGAATGTGAAATCCACAGATTTAACTTCCAGATTCAACAGCAACAGAGCTCTTAAACTGTATCATTAACATTCATCAAATTAACTATTATTTCAGCACCCAACTGTTATCATAATATATGAAATAAAACTAAGAAATTATTTCAACATTCTCTCTTGCTAAAACTACACATTATGGACAATCTGGATGTTCTGAAAAACTGTTTTGGCATCTAGATTTTAATGTGTTGCAGACCGGTGAATTACAGTATTTCCATACATCCAGGCTGTAAAACTTCATTTTCACCTTACAATGCAGCCATCTGTGACACACGTCGCCTCTCAGTGTAGTCATCCTTTTTGATAGGAGTATCATTAGCAAATGAGAATTAATTAGCCGGCTTAATTAGAGAAATTTGTGCTGCAGCTGGGGATGGGGTGTTGTTCCTCAGAATGAGCAGTAACCAGTGTTTCATCATCTTTCATGTTCATTTTTTTTATATAATGGTGCTTTGCAAAAGTATCCATTATTAGATTTTTTTTGTGTACATTTTGTCACCAATAACAATAACTTTCAGCATTTTTTATCTGCAATGTGACAGAACAAGACAACATGGTGCCTAATTCTAAAATGTAAACAAAACAACGCTCATTAGATTTTGTAGCTACTATTTGCTGCTGTTATGTCTTTTAGGGTATTTCTGTTCAAGATTTGTATGTTTGTATGTTCCAAAACTTTTGCAGTCTGAATAATTTTTCTTCCTGCATTTCCCTCTATTTTCCCAACAACTCTTACCAACTTCACTTTCTTGCTGATGAAAATAAAACCCACGGCATTATGTTGTCACTAGTCACCACCATGTAGGTTACATTCAATTGTAGTCTGATCTGATTAGAGCACGTCTGGTAAACTGAATACAGGATTTCTGATAGCATTCTCTCAGCAGTGACTTTCTTCTTGCTTCCCTTATCCAAGCAGCCCAGGTTTTTGGTGATCTGGACCAGTATTTGTCTTCTAAACAGATTTTGTTACATGAGCTGTAGATCTTTGCTGTATCTGGAGCAGAGCCTCCATTGCCTTCTTGGCTTATTCTCTAATTAAAGCTATCTGAAATTGAATTACACACCTATGAAGTTGATTTACTAATGAGGTGATTTCTAAAGACAGTTGGACTAGAGCTTATCTAGGGGTATCAACATAAGGAATCCTGAATTTCTGTATTTAGTAGGGATATGTATTGGCAAGAATCTGGTGTTCCAATATGTATCACAATACAAGGGGGACGATACGATATATATCAATATATTGTGATACTATGAGTAAGACTATATATTGTGATTTTTAAAACGGAATTTAACTGTAGAAAAACTGTAACGGCATTCTAAACACTCCAACCTGTTTCATAACCTCTAGTTGATCCACTGGAACAAAGAAAGTGAAAACAGCCACCAACTAGCGGTCATACTTTTAATTTTACTACAAAAATTCATCATTAATGGTTCCATTACATTGCTTTTGAATATAAATACAATATCGTGACATAGAATATCTCGATATATTGGCGTATCGATATTTTCTTACATCCCTAGTATTTAGTCTGTTTTTGCTGTGTATTCCAACTTAAGGACACATTCTCATTGTTCTTGTGACACATTTCTATTGCACTGAGCTTTGATTTGCTCTGTTGGGTGGTATTGCTCTGCAGATTCCATCACTGAAATGGCCTTTTGACATTTATGTTTGTTTGTGTCCAAATAAATCAGTTTACTCTCCCTCACCATTCCCCTCTGTTGTGTGCGTGTGTGTGTGGGTTCGTGTTTCTTCATGGCATTCTCTGAAGGGAGATGCATGCTTGAAGGGAACAGGCCTTGCAGCCATCAGTCACCATCTAACTGACAGTTCAATCTGATACCCAGATTCCATTTGCCGTACTTTACAAGCAACAGGACTGATAACAATCCCAGATACCCCGACACATTTTACTATGTGTCTTAGAGTGTTTATGAAAAGACGCGTGTGCATACGAGCATGTGTGTGCATGTCTCCATGCACCCCCAACGCCCTGTTCTTAGGCTGCCTCCGAGGGCTTTTGTTCACCGGTGAACCAATCCTCCTGTCAGTCTCTTGTCGGCCGTGTCTCGGACTGTGCTCTCCGGAGAAAGAAAATGGAATTGGTTTCCCTCGCTCCTGCTTGCCTCCGAAGGTGAGATCACTGGCAAAAGAAGCAGACATGAGTCCATTGACACTTGAACAAATATAATGATCGCTTTTGTTTCATTTAGGGTCTCTTCAGAGCAGAGGTGTCAAAAGTATTCGCATGTAATACTCAAGTCGAAGTATAGATACTAGGGTTTAAAAAGACTTCTGTAGAAGTTGAAGTATCAAGTCAAGTTTTTTACTCAAGTAAAAGTAAAAAAGTACTTGATTCAAAACTACTTAAAGTATAAAAGTAAAAGTAATGTATTTTAAAAATGACATTAAAGTATAAAGCTTAAGCCCCCCCCCCAAAAAAAAGAAAGGCCATAATTATTATAATGTAATATAAAAATGTTGATTTTGAAACATTTGGGACACACTAGGCTACCTGTTTCAGCTGCATAAATGCCCATTAAAATGTATAAATTTTTAATTTTAGTGCAATGCAATTACATTACAGAACCATATGTGGACTACTGAGCATTAATAAGTATATATATATATATATAAATTAAGAATTTTATCACCAAAAGTCTTACAACCTCAGCACAGACAAGATTGTGCAGACCCCTGCAATCTCTAATGACCCCCTTGTGGCTCACGAACCTCATGTCGGGAACCACTGTTCTAGAGGCTGAATCCGCGCTGACGCACTGGAGACTGGAACTAAAAGCTCCACTTCAGCCAAAGTTTTGAAATCAGGGAACATTTCTCAAATTCAAGTGATCAGAAGTCGGAACGACTCTCTGAACCCAGCTTCATATCGCTTCAGCAGCAGAGAATGTTGGAGCATGGGCTCCTTTTCACCTGGCTGTTTGGCACAACACTGGGCTCTTTGAAGCGCGTCTTTAACCAGCCTCACAGGTAACAGTCACGTTCCAAAGCTTCCCGGTCTGAGATGACGCTCAGATGGCTTCATGGGAATCTTCTTATTATAAATTTATTGATTCAGTTATTTGTACTCCGCGCTTCATCTCAAACCTAAAAATGTCCGCGTGTCTGCACCAAATGGTCAGGAGTGTGAATTATAATCTGTCAAAATGACAAGTGGCCTTCGAATTTTCCGTCACCGTTGTAAAAAAAAAAAAACGACTAATATGGAAAATATTCAGTTAACGGGACCCCGTGTGCACAGTGCGCAATGGATTGCATACAAGCGGGGTGTCCGAATGGTAGATGTTTAAAATTATGGTCAAACCGCTGTCAAATTCTATCCAGTTGGCGCATTTTTAGATCGTTTTGTGTGTTTTCTTAATAAAAGACTAAATGAAACAGGAGTAACGAGGCTATTTTTAAAATGTAAGGAGTAGAAAGTACAGATAATTGCGTGAAAATGTAAGGAGTAGAAGTAAAAAGTAGGCCCATAGATAATTACTTCAGTACAGTATAAATACCCAAAATTTCTACTTAAGTAAGGTAACGAAGTATTTGTACTTTGTTACTTGACACCTTTGCTTCAGAGTAATGCTTTCTTCTGGAAGTATATACGCTCCCTGCAGAGGAGATTCAGTGCTGACAGCTAAGGTTGATTGGACAAACTCCATAGAGACCAGGCACTGAGCCTTTTGTATAACTGGAGAAAAAGAACAAAGTTTAACATAGGTCAAAAAGAGAAACAGTTTGTTGTAATTTGGTAAGAAGAAACATTATACTAATAGATGAAATAAAAAGAGCCAAGGTTAATCAGAATACAGAATACAGAGTAGGACTATGTCATGAAGCCAAGATGACAAAATTCATCTTTAGAGAACTTTACCAGCCTCTAAGTGTTTTTATTCCTCTATTTAGACCAACACATTGTAGTTAAAAGAACAAGAGCCTACAGTCTACAGTCCATTTTCCTCCCCCTGTCACTCACAAGCAAGCATTAACAGCAAACAGGCCAAGAATCTCAGAGTCTTAGCCAGAGGGTGTTAGATGCAGAGATCAAAAGGGAGGCTGACAGGAAGCAGCAGAGGAAGAGGTAGGACTGGACATATATGCAAACAGGAAGAGCAAAATTGAAAGCGAAGGAGTGAGAGCAATTGGCTGCATCTTCATGTTATGATCTGTCAGCACTGACAGGGGCTGAGTGGAGCAAACATGCATCTCCTGTGTCCCCTTGGTCAGTTTCCATGGAAACACTATTTCTCACCCGAACACATAAACTGCATTCTCATCTGACTTTCTTTATTTTTCAAGCAGTCAGCATCAGGTTCAGATGGGTTGTATGAAGGGAAGGGATAACCTATAAATCTTTTCATATTCACTTAAATGCAACAGGGGGGCCATAATTTGACTGCCTGCAGTCGAAACATCAGACTGGAGAAAATTGGAGCTGCAGCTTATGTTCCTCCATGGGTCCGAGGTTAGACCCGCAATATACTCAGCTGTCATGCAGCAGTACAATTTGACTGTCGTTGCAAGACTAAGACGCAGCCCTATAACGAACAGAAGTGCAGAGGCTAAGATAACAATCAGTCATTTGGAATAATCATTTCCATGAGTTTATGTTTAGGGAAACGCATCAGTAAGCTCTAGGCCAACGAGTTCAGCCTGGGGTTGAATATAGAGGTCAAGGGGAGCCCCTGGTGGCTGAACGTAAACCAACAGCAGTCTTCCTCAGCAGCCTTACTAGACAGTGGATCATGTTCATGTGATAGAACAGTAGAGAGATATAGAAAATGTATATTTATGTACAATTGTCAACAATCTATTTAAAACACAATGAACTACATGTGGAAATAATTCATTAAACTTGAACGCTTCTGTACATATATTTACACATCTATCCCTGTAACTTACAAAAGCAACAATGATATTGTGTCAATATGATTGTTGTGGGTGACCCTGGTATTGTATTTGTCATCAATTTTCACTCTTTTTACATAATGTCATATTTTAACCCTAAATCTGCCCCCCTCATTTTACTTAAGCTTGCAAAAATGTTTATAATATCTGATTAATAGATTTATTTTTTTATTGCCAACCCTTTTTGCCACACAAACTCTATCGTCAATACAATCCTCTCTAAGTGGACTGCAGAGTCTAGACTGATGTAGGACTGTCTCCATCAACATGCTGTTAAGATCTCAGTGCCTGTCTGTCTGACTGTCTGTCAGTGCTATGTTCAGGCAGGGTAATGAAAGCACAAAATGCAAGACTGACTATGAGTGACTAAGGAAAGCAAAACCAGACATTGTCAAGTTTTCAGTACAGTAACCATTTCCATACAAGCCTGAGTGCCTTCAGCCTTAAAACTGTCCCCACCTGACGCTTGTTGTGTGACTGATGCTGGAAGCTTCCCTTCTGTTATTGCTTGAGAAGCGTGTCAGTAGCTGCAAACAGTTTTCTTTCCCCAAACCTTGCGGAGTTTTGACATCAATTACAGTGATGGATGACTGTGGAAAAACAACGGAATCCCTCCCACACACATACACAGTTTGACCACCTCTCATGATCACCACCCCAGCCTCCAGTGTCCAGTCTTTCAGGGAACCCTCAGCTGTAGGCTCTTTCTTTTCTATCTATAAATTGTTTCTCCATCCGTTACCTTCGGTGAGCAAACCTGCATGCCTTTCTCTGTGAGCTGATTTGGTTGAGAATACACACAGTGTATACTCTGGCAGTGATGTAATAAGTGCAGGTCATCTTAGGCCCCCTTGTCCCATCAAACAGTTCCCTGTGGACTAGCCAGGGGAGCATTTCGTACCTAGAGCTGACCGTGGGAGTTTGAAAAGCCAGTTTAATATTTAACTTGTAGAATTGTGAGTATATTGCTATTTACTCATATGGACACTTCAGATGTGCTTGTTTGCACATTTACAACTACTCAAACAGCAACTGCTCACCAATACTTTATCAGACTTAGAAGTATTTATGGACACATGGAGTTGTTTGAATGTTTTGAAGGAAGTTTGAATGTGTTTTTTTTCTCTCTCAGTAGAATGTATGCGCAGACTGATTTATATCTCTTCTACAGTGTGTACACGTCCTTCTGTTGGGTGACTTGCACAAAGTGAGTGCGTGGGTGTGTGTTTGCGAAAGCACAACCATGGTTTTTGTTCTCACACATTTCCACTGGTATAGTTTTCACAAGTACACGATGTTGTAAGCTTTAGAAATACCTACTGCACTCAAGTGACATTAACCAGCTGGACTGGAGGCAGCCGGCATGGGCCAGGATGAGATGTTGATGGTATAATATAATTATATAATAACCTAGAGTAAAAATTACATTATTTCACAGTGTTTGCCAAACCTTTCAAGCAAAAAAATCAAACATACTTTATTTAACATATTGACAAGTACAGCTATAATTATGTTTACATTATAATTGTGATGTATTGACTTAGGTAGAGATATGGATTACACACCCACAAAATGTATTCATTGTTTTGAAAAGCTTATTGCACAGAATGTTGTGCTCAGTTAAACTGGTGTATTTAGCTGCTGAATTAGTTGTGCTATCTGCTCGGGTAGCAACCCTGCAGTTGGTTAAAAGGCTGCTTGTAGCTTATCAGCTGTAGTTTTAAATTTGTGTTATCTTAAAGGAGTCATAACCTATTACTAACGTGGTTACCCACACTCTATTATAGTCTTTCAGACCATTTAAAAAAATATAGTAAAACAAAAGGCGCTTTTCTGACCCTTTTTCTATATTTTCTATATATTGTCTCGCGAGATTGCCCGTGATATTTTGGCTATACTAGATGGTCATTATAATAATGCAAATGAGGGGCGCTTTGATTGGTGTCAGGAAGGAGAGGGGTTGACACCGTAATCTCCGCTTCAGCATCCCATTAAAAAGTAACAACATGGCTCAAGTTATGACTGAACCCGACCTGGCCCCGACCTGCGGAATTCAGCCTTATATGTACAAGCCATACTCCGAACCGGAGCTCAAAAGCGAATTTGGCAATCAACAACAGAGCAACTCACATGTGCACCTTGTTTCTTCATTTTCCGTAATCCAAATCCGAACTCAGTAATGGCCGCGCTCGACTGAATATGAGGGGGAGAGGGGTGGCGCGGGCTTGCAGCAGCGTTGGTCTGCGATATCCTTGGTAGATCCTGCCGATTTGAGGTCAAGACGGGGGAGAAATTAAGATCACGTATATGAGTGCACGTGGGCTGGTTGAAGATGCCACGGGAAAACAAACACTCCACTTTTAAATATCGGCTTCCCGGCCAGTGTAAAATCGTTAGGAAACCATAATATACATGTTTTGACGTGGTGAAATGAAAATTCCTGGTGGCGACTCCTTTAATATTAGTGACGTGTGTAGTGTTTTTACATTAGTACATTCTGTTTATTTCACAACGGAATATTTTTAAATGGCTGAATTTGTCTTTCCTGCTAACAAGAGAAAAGTTTAGTAGCCAGTTGACCAACAGTGTGCAGCACACAGGGGAAGACGGTGTATTACTTTCCAATCACACTGGGACTTTTGCTGTGTACTGATCAAAAACACTTTAATGGTCTTTAGGAACAATGAGAGGTTTTCAATCCCTCCCTTTCAAACCTTGATAGGTTTTTATACCAATCACTGGCCCATGTCTACTATGTGGTTGATTTATTTTATCATAATTTTAAGCAGCATAAACCTATTCTTACATGTTTTATTTCAATATAGTTCAGTTTGATGGGGTGGAAAAGTCCCGAATGTCACCCACAAAGGATGGGAAAAGTCGACCGCTGCAGCGACATTCCAGTGGCTGTTTGGTCAACACCAAAATGACTTCACTGGACCACAGCAGCTCCTCTCTCGGGGAACGAATTGATCCCACAATGGCTCTGGAAAGCCAGTTGTGAGTATGATTTATTTATTTATTATTTTGCTTTGTTCCAGTGTTTTTAACCACACCATATTTTTGTTCATCCTTAATCCTTGCTGTTGGATGCAGCTGGTACCACGGAGCCATCAGCCGAACAGATGCAGAATCTCTGCTCAGGATGTGCAAGGAGGCCAGCTACCTGGTGAGAAACAGCGAGACCAGCAAGAATGACTACTCCCTCTCCCTTAAGTAAGAACAACACATTTCTCCGTCAAATAAACGCCAAACGGTACTTTGCCAGTTTAAAGTGTTATTCAAGATGAGTGAAATTGAGTTGTACACAGCAGACAATTAAACAAACCTCATAAGCGTAACAGGCCCAATTCCTTTCCAGTTGGAAACAAACATATACAGTTAAATTAAGCCAGAACAATGTAACTTTATAGACCAGTCATAGACCGATAATTTTCCCATGGGCAAAAATAATACATATGATTGTTGTTGAAGCCGATTATTGGCTGAATTCGGTTATTTAAAAAAAAGAAAAACGTTTGACAAAAATCTTTTTAAAAAATTGTTGTTTCTGCTAATGATAATATTGTGATTGAACAATAAAATCTGTCACCCCATTCTTAGAATTGAAACTTTATTTTACCCTAATGATAGTAATGCTATAAATTGACCAAAGAATTTGCTGATTATGGTGTTTGAGTGCATGTTTGGTCTGGTGATATTTATTCAGTCTGTAATCCCTGAGAACAGCAGGCCAATCGAGGCCACTTTACCTTGTCACTTCGATAAATAAATAATTATGAGTAGGACTGCTCTATTATAGGATATTTTAACACCCTTTTTGTAACCATTATTATCTGGATGATATTGCTTATCAACTTCAACTCACTGCATTTTATTACTGAAACTAACTACTAGAAATAAAAACCAACAAATACTGCATCATCAACAGTCCTTTACAAGGTCATTAATCCACACTTTGAGTTGTGATGATGTCATTCTGCAGCCCTCACGTAGAAGTCCTTGTATCATACAAATTCTGCATTCTGCATCAGTCTCTCTTTTTTTTGGTATGAGCCAACAGAACAGCGCAAAGTAGGCTGTTAGTGCAGCTACCTGTTGCAAAATAAAAAGGGTTTTTTTGTTTTTTTTTATCCAAACAGTGTTTTCTGTTGTGTTTGTGCAATTAACACTTACCAAATACAACCGGCTGTTCAGGACATCTAAAGGGCCAGATGCCCAAGCGTGTTATGGAAATATTTATTTTCAAATCCAGTGGGATTAAAGTGATGAACAATACAGTTTCATTTACTTTATACTGTCTATTGCAACAAATGTCTTGCCATAATCCCATCTCTTGAGTAAGCTTGTGATGACAATGGAAAGCAGAGCTACACCTAATCACAAATAACAAATTTCATGGAAGTATCAATGTGTCTCATATTGCATTCAGAAACTGCTGCTATGCCGAGATATCTGATCAACTGTGGTACTTCAGGTGAAACATATGAAAGCCCTGCTTCCCAAATAAGATATTTGCCCATTTAGATGTTCTTTCACTGCCCTCTATCCCCATGTCTGGTGTAGAGCTTAGTAGCTAAGGTCATAAATCTCAAGGACAGTAGAGGTTACATTGTAGTGATCAAAAAGAGTGTTATAAGGCAAATATAGGTTATTCTCAAACAATACGCTAATTGCAACATTGAGCAATAATAAATCAAACTCTATGTTCTCTTAATATTGTGCACCCCTGAAACGGCTCCCTTTTAGCAGGAAGAAAGCTCCAGGAGAAGCACCCTCAGTGTGTATCTGCCACAAATGCCTGGTTGTTGAGAAGACATCATGAACAAGTTGTATACCTGTGGCCTGTTGGACCGCTGACTCTAACTTTTCTGTATGGAAATAATTTCACCCTTTAAACCTCTGTTCCACCTGCTGTACCTCCTGATCCTACTTCGTCCTCCACATCTCCTTTGTTCCCCCTTTTGACAGCATCTTCTCCCTCATTTGCTGACTACACTGTTTTCTGCGACCTCCTACTCTTTGATGCATCCTGCTGAGGGTCAAAAGGAGCCTCTCTAATTAGTTTAGATACAAGTGTGTTCTCTGGTAGAGGTTATCTCTGCGTCAAAGCCCCACAGAGCAGTCACTTTTGGTTTTTTACTAGACGATAAGGAGAAACTGACATAGAAACATATCCTGAAGCTTTTCAAAATAAACATCAATAATGTGAATTCAGCTTTAAAATCTCAGCATCCTGGTAAAGTAAGAATGCTCTGTTGATTTAAAAAACAAATTGACTTAGACATGATTCATACTCGGCACCCTCTGTCAACCCTGATATGAGATAAAACCATAATATGCAAAGAGACACTGATTAGCCTTTGTAATAACAGCAGAACCTTGATGGAGGCTCATATGTCTTGGAAGGGAAATTATTCTGTTCACTGCTAATGCAGTTTTTTTTTTCACTGAATGATCATCTGTTTTTGCTTCATCAGCCTCTTGTTTTCCTGCAATAATTACTGATGAAAAGTTGAACAGACTCATGGGATGCAGATCGACTGCATAATCTGACGACGTCTGATTGGTGGACAAATGGAAAGATCCAAACATATTTACCAGTACGTACAGTTAGGTTCTGCAATGTCTGGACAGTGAATCCAGGGTACCTACACAGTCAGAGGAAGAATTAATCTTCCTTTCCTTTAGAGACTCTAGAAGAGGGTTCTAGTGTCTCTTCTTTCAGGTTTCATATTTAAAGCCCGAAGAACTGTCAACTATAACTTAGATGAACATTTGTATCTATATTTTCAAAATATACTAAAAAAGTACTGAGAGCTTTGGATATTTAAGTTTGGAAAAGTGTGGATGTTTTAGTTGGAAAAATGTATGAACCCTATGAAACAGTTTTCATAATTATCGTTTAGCAGGGTTATACAACTCAATACTTATAGGAAAAAATATAGACAGAAAGCAGGGTAAATAAAGATTTTGACATTTGAAAATGTATTTCCATTTTTTGAATTGTATTCAGATTTTTATGTTCTCAGTGTTATTTGGAGCATTGTGTTTCTGCACTGTAACAAAATTACATTGCATCACTCCTTAGTACCCTGTCTTGTTGGAAACATGCATGGCCATAACACTGCCTCAACATGTTTTACAGAAAGATTTGTGTTCTTTACAATTCAAATTCACAAATATATCTTCTTTCAATTTAATCTCAGTTTTATTTCCCTAAAGAAATGTCCTGAAATTTCTTACAAAGCTTTAATTTTCTATTGGCCTTAGTACTGTATGTCTAAGGGCAGCTTACAAATGTTATCTTGACAGACAATAACACTCAGAGTTAGCCTCTGACATTTTATTTATGCATTGAAAAATAATTGCTAAGGTAAGAATCTGGATTTATTTTCTTACCTAAAGATTGGAGTTTAAAGTTTAATATCTCTGTAAATCTGCTAAAGCTAAATCACAGAAAGAACAGACACACTTTGAGTTTAGATTAAGCTTTTTCTTTTGGTAATGAACATGAAACTACAAAGAACTAATTTTCTCCTTTGTACCATCAGTATGGAATTCAGATGAGCTAATGCTCTGAGTTGTACAGCCGCAAATGAAATATCAGATTGCGAGATTAAAGGATTTACTGACGGTATGTGGCAATTTGTTGTTGTTTTCAGACCAGTTACAACCAGAAAAACGATTTGTTCAGTTCAGTAGACGGTATTAAAATAAGCTCTAAAAGGTATTCACACTCTTTGAAATTTCCTTATGTTTAGTCAGGCAAAACAAAGAAACTTCAGTGTTTTTTGTTGGAATTTTATGTGATAGACCAGTAGTTGTAATTGTGAGTAATTGTTTTAATTGTGACAAGAAAATACACTGATACCTGTTTTTGTGTTTGCTTCTTTACAGTCAAAATCTAAACAATCTGGCATATATTATATATTCAACCCTCCTGAATCAAAACTGTCAGCTGTCACTGCAGTTCCAGCTCTGAATCTTTATTCTGGGAAATGCCTCTGAAAACTTTGCACATTTCTTTGTGCCCATTGATCTTTAAAAACTAGCTCAACATCAGTCAGACTGCATGGTAAACATCTGTGAACATCAGACGTTGCCAAAGATGATCAATTAGATTTAGGTCTGCATTTTGTGCCATTCGGAGACATGCATATAACTAAATCTAATCTATTTCACCATAGTCCTGGCTGCATGTTTAGGGCTGTTGTCCTGTTGGAATGTTTATTTAAAGTGAACCCAATCTCAATCCTTAGCTCCCTCTAAAAGGTTTTCTTCAGGGATTGTCCTGTTTTTAGCTCCATCCATCTTCCCTTTGGCTCTGAGTGGCTTCCCCATCCTTGCTAAAGAAAAGCATCCCCTCAGTATGATACCACAACCACTATGTTTCAGAGTAGGGCTTGTGGGCTCATGATGATGTGCACATGTTGGTTTGCATGTAGGCCGATTTTGGGGAGTGCCATTTGGTCATGTCAAGAGATTCTCCCACCTGAGGTGTAGATCCCTACTGCTCCCCCAGAGTTACCATGGGCCTTTTAGGTGGATGGCCTAAACCAGCAAGACTGTATTGGTGTTAGCAGGCTCGCAGCCATGCGGTACGCTTTCCATTTTCAGATAAGGATTTAAACACTGCTCTGTGAGACATCCAAAGGTTGTTATATTGTTTTATATACAAACCCTATTTTAAACTTCTTGAGCTCACTATTATATGTTTAGTGTATTTTGTTTTATCCATTAATCTATTTGTTCACTAATGTTCTCTAACAAACCACTGAGGCCTTCACAGAACTGCTGGAGTTATACCAAAAGTACCCTCTTGGATTCTACTTACTAATCTTCTGAAGGCAGTTGCTTGTTTATGGGTCTCAGAGGGAAAGGAGAGGAGTACAAATGCATGCCATAGTTTTCGGATTTGTATTTGTAGAAATGTTATATTTCTTCTGCTTCACCATGGTGTACTGTGTGTTTGGTCTACACATAAAATCCTGTTTAAACACATTTAACTTTGTGCTTGTAATGTTGGAAAATGTGAAAAGGTTTTATGAATGCTGTGTGTATTTATACCGTATGTGCCAGCTGCTGAGTTTCACAGAACAACTTGTTGTGACCTTGACTTCAATCATGTGAAACCCAGAGAAAGATCTGATTCGTTGGAGTGACAGGTGCCACCACCCTTACAGGCAGAGGTGGCTCCGGGTTCAATCTCCTAACACACAAGCTACTGCTGCCTCAGAAAATGAGCAGAAACCAAAGGTGAACAGCCTCCATGTCTGAGGTTGCTGAAAAATGTATGAGGCCATGAGGTGGCACAAATGTGCATTGCATTATTGATAAGGACAGGCGTCACTAAGACCTCCTGCCTCTTCAGTCGTTTGTAACTGAACAGAAAGCTTTTTTCTCTGTTTCACGACACTGATTACCCTTTTTTCTGCTCACCTGCCCCACACCATTTTCCTTTTTTCCCCCTTCTTTTGGCATGTTTGAAACATTTTTAAACCCCTCAGGTTTTCAGAGCGCACTATTGTCCCATTTCTCACATCACAGAGCAGATTTGTGCAGCTTGTCTCAACTGTCTGAGTGGAGACATTGTCAAAGGGAGAACGTTTCCAGCTGATTCTGTTTGATGCCAGCGTGCAGTCATAGTGATGCTAAATTCAGCCGGTGAAAATCCTTGCATACGTGTATGTCATGTTTTAGACTGTTTGAGGAAGCCAAAGTACCCAGAAAGAACCCACACATGCATGGGGAGAGCAACTTGCAAATTCCATGCAGAAAAACCCCAGGCCCAAGGCAACCTTGCTACCAACTGTGCCACCGTGCTAAATTAAGTGGAAGGAAAAAGTTAGTGTTAGGTGCACAAATAACAAGTATAAAAGTAGCCTTAAGTATTTAATCTCTCTTTATTGAAAAGCTTTAAGGAGATGCTGATTTCCTTTTCTAGCAGGAGTTGGCACATGCTTACAATGCCAAAAGTACCAGTACCATTGCTTCTCTGTACATGGCTGACCTGGAAACTTGCCTGACCAACCTTAGAGAAAATCTAGGAGGTATGGTCAAGAGGAAAATCCCATCAGACCCAGTAATGCAGACGAGATGAAGGCCACTATTAAAGCAACTTGGACCTCCTTAACACTCAGCAGTACAACGGACTGTTGGACGTTGATACCGTATTTCACAAAAAAGAGACCCTTCTAGGTTTTGAATACATTTACAGTACAGTACATGGACATACTTATCAATACATTGACATTTCTGCAAAATGTAATAATCAAATTTTGGAAGAAATTGACTTTTGACTTTCATTGGCTTTGAGCCATAATATCAAAATTAACATAAATCAAGACATGAAATATCTTACTTTATTGTATAATGAATCTAAATAACGAGTTCTACTTTTTATATAA
The DNA here is from genome assembly GCA_963556495.2 of Valencia hispanica. Classification (NCBI taxonomy): domain Eukaryota; kingdom Metazoa; phylum Chordata; class Actinopteri; order Cyprinodontiformes; family Valenciidae; genus Valencia; species Valencia hispanica. Next base: position 49,711,651 of record OY747701.1, read on the forward strand.
AAAAACTAAAATCGAGATATTTTGAAGATATAAAAAAATTTTCGAGATACACCTGTACTAGTTATGAATTTTTATTATTAAATAATACTAGTGACTGCCAGCTTGGTATGGATCCTTCCCAGTTAGTATTATTCAGTTTGTCCACAGGGGAAATAATAAGCGCCCAGGATCAGATGCCAGAATAAAAGTCACACAGGGTCAGCATCATTTTGGCTGATGACTTCTCAGTTTCAGCTGCTGTGGATTCATAATGCAGAGAGCATCATTCACAAAGTAATCCAATATGCTGAAGGTGGAGATAAGCTGTCAGGCTGTTCCTGCTATGAGTGCCGCTCGGTTCAAATCAAAGTCATAAACCTCAATAAATACAACAGCAGACCTCCCTGGTGAGATTCATCCTGATTACACAAATAGAGGGTCCACAAACACAGGAATATGATAATGCTACAAAGGCCTGTCAGCTCTAAAATCGGCCCCACATTCATTTTATAAACAACACTGCTGTGTTGATTCTCTGTTGTTCTGGTTTCTGTCTTTACTGGGCTGTAACGCGATAAGGAGCTCTGAACTCCGACTGGAAAACCAGCTGGGAATCTAAAAAAGCTGCTATTGATGTGTTTGCCTTTTTAAGTGTGGCTCTGAGTAACCTAATGCCCTCCTACCAGTGCAGTGCTCACGCTGAAGATTCATCAAAAGCACTTTGCACATCGGATTTTTTATTTTTATAAGCTTTGACGGGACTGCATGCAGAATCATGAAACTGGAAAGAGGTGCATTAGGGGAAACATCTGTCCCATTATCTTCGAACTGTGATGAACTTATTAATAATCGTGTTCCAAAATGGGAGCCAGAGGGGCTGTAATGGAGCAGTCTCGTAGTTTTGTTTACTTCAGTTTGTAACTTGGCAGACCTGCATTTCAGATTTATCTTGTCTATAAAATGCTTTTTAGCTTTGAAATACTTCAACTAGTCTCCCTTTAGGCTCTGCCGTGATAAAGTGACTTGAATCTTGATGTATTCTCTGTAATCTTAAAATTTACAGCAACTGAATTCTTAAAAGCCGGACTCCTCTCATTCGTTTAAATCTGTATTTATGTATTCTTCTTTATTCATTCTTAATGGTCGTCCTTTAATTGAACCCTGTAGGTAGTTTTTTTTCATGGCTTGTTTATTTGCATGCAGGGAGGGAACTGTACCGCCAGCTCTATACATGTAATTATGTGACATGTAAAGCACAGACTTGCATACAAGGTGCCTTTAGCCTTGTTTGTGCTCCTGTTTTTCACTGATAACATTATGTGAATGTATGTGCAGCAGGATATGTTGGCAATTGGGTACAAATATGGATTTTATGTCACTTGATTAAATATAAAAAATAAATTAATAAGGAATTTGGTTATAAATGCTATCACCAGGGTTGACAGCTGTGTTTTGTGTTCATAGACCCAAAACAGAATATATGCTTGTTTGTTGCTTCTTAGAAGCATTAGGTGATGATTGAAATAGATTTTATGTTAAAGTGTTTTACAAAAACAAATTCTCCTAAGTGTATATTTTTTGCAGCATATAGGAAACATTTGTTATGTATATTCCTTCAGTAAAGCCTACTGTTGTTACTTAACACCTCCCACCCACCTCACAAAACTTGGCATTTCTATTTAGGCAGAAGATTACTGGCACACTGTAAAATGTATTGATCAAAGCTCCAGGTACACAGGGGGCTTTTAATTTGCTGTGCTTTTATTGCTGTAGCTTAAGTGATTTATCCAGGGGGTTCATTAGCCCCACCTTTATGTGCTGCTTGAAAACCAGGCACCTTAAGCAACCTTCCCTTTTAGGCTGCGCCCCAGGTGGCCTCAACGTTATCAGAGGTAATCCGGCTTTTAGAACATTGTTACATTTTGAAAGCGACTGCTAATTTTAAGATAAATACAGAAGCAGCTCACAGGTTCTCTCTCAGGAAACGATGATCCATAGAGAGCTCTATTTTTTCCATCCTTATCTCCTTAATGTTTTGAGCAATGAATGTATGTGATGTATTTTTAATCTCAGTGCTGGGTAGTCTAGTTTTTTTTTGTCGCATACCTGCTAACAGTTTACTTTTGTTCATCTCTCTTTTCTGTGTCCAGGAGCAGTCAGGGTTTCATGCACATGAAGCTGTCACGGACCAAGGAGAACAAGTATATCCTGGGCCAGAACAGTGGCCCCTTTGACAGCGTACCTGAGATCATACACTTCTACTCAAGCCGCAAGCTGCCCATCAAGGGGGCCGAACACATGTCCCTGCTGTACCCCGTAGGCATTAGGACACTATAGTGCTGTGGGGCACGTGGCAGATGTCCGACACACTGCAGGACTCTCTGGGCCCATCGTCATGGCTCTGCGCTTCCCTTCCTTCTTGGCTGAAATCCCGAGAACATGAACATTGGCATCCGAAACTGCTGATTCTTACTCACCTCGCTGGCTGATAGATTCCAAACGGGTTTCGAAGGCCACTTTCATACTATCTCATACAAACAGACTCAATATTCCAGATGATTTTATAACTTTGTTGTGTTTTTATTTATGCGGACGTTCACTTATCACATTGTAGACTGATTGTCTGATGAGCATCATTTCAGTAATTGTTGAGCTGAGAGCTCATAGCACTTAATACTCAAAGAAAAAGAGGTACAACATATCATTGGTCACCCGGGTCAATCCTTTATCCTAATCTATTGTACCTGTTTTAGCTATTTGAACATCTCATTTGGATAGGCACTGTTGTTGCTTTAGTTGTATTTCAAAGGGGACATGAAAGTAAAACAAGAGAGGCAACATTTGTGTGGCATGTTGCGCAATAATGTCCTTGTGAACCTCGCGCAGCAGCAGAGATATTGAATAACCTGACCGGGTATGAATCCCCAGCTGCGGGTAAACAGGCCTGTGAGCTGAGCAGTATGATATCTCTATGTTGTCATAGTGCATGTTGTCTGCTATCCATCAATGAGTGGGTGTATCACGCCAGTGACATTGTAAGTACCACGATGGTGAGACAAGCAGGAAATGCATGATGGATGAGTCAACCAATCTGACACAGTAAAATTGGCCAAGGCTGTAGACCAGAGCCTGTCCAAATGGACCAAATTACCCTCACTACCCCAGCGTGGAATGGCTTTGCATGGGGGAGAATGAAATATGCCTGCATTGTCTACCTCAGAAAATCAATTTCATTCCCCCAGCTGCAGATCAATAGGTACAATGGGATTGTAGACATCGATCTGCTCTCCCTGTGACATTCCCAATCACCTTAAAACTGTCATTGGTTTTAGGAATATATTTTTCCTTCCTTTATAAAATGATCAGAAATATAAAAACAAGCCTTTTTGTTTCAGACCAGGAACTGTATGTATCGTCACTGTTATAAATACTATGTGATGTCAGTAACATGTTTGCTTAATGCCTTATAATGCATGGGGTCAAATAAGTCCGCTTAGATCAGCTAATTTCCCGATACTGCTTTCAGCGATTGTTCTGTGACTGTTATTTATTCTGGGTAATTATTACCGACATTTTTCCGCTCCAGCCTGCTCGCCCTCCTTGTTCTGTACTGATGGGATCTTGGGATTTGTAGAGACTTTGCGTTTTGTTTTTGGGTTTTTTTTGTCTCCTGTTCTGCTAAGTGCACCCTTGCCTCTCAGACACATATCAAACAAGGTTGTCAAGCACCCGTCCAACCTGCATCCACCCGACCAGCTGACACATCAATCACAGTGCTGCCTGTCCAAACTACTAAAACACATACCTTCAACCTATCGTGCTATCACTTAGCACTAAAACCTCCAGATGTCCAACACTATGTTCACCTGTTCACTATTTGAATGCAAAAGAAAATGTGTGTGTCCATACAGTTAAACCTTGCTGGTACCTGTTTACTGCTTATGCTCAAACGTTTTTGTATACTAACTCTTTGTTTTACCTCTGAACTCCAGAAAAAACTGAAAGGTGTTTTTTTTTCCTGTTTCTTTCTGTACCTTTTTTGCACCTCAAAGCAGCACTGTTTGGTTCTTGGTCCCATCCTGCTACTTTTCTCCCAAGCCAAACCAAATGGATTTGCTCAAAGCGTAAAGTCATAAATGCAGTCTAATACGACTGCCTAACGCATGTTACTTGTAACTTGCAAAATACTTTACGATGCTTTAATGAGTGCGGAACAGCAAAATGTTTTAGGCTGGAAATGACCCAAGAGATTTGAAGCAAATTATTTTTAAAGTGGAATACATTTTAGCTTTCACCATAACTCCCGCTGTGTGCTATGCAACTGTAAACTGCAGTCATCAAAAGGGGAACTGGGTGGCGTTTGTGCCTCACTGAAAAGCTTATGATGGTACAATAGGTCGGGCAGGGGGAGAGTGTGACAAACTCAGGAGAGTGACCTGGTTAGAGTCGCAGGAAGTGAGCAGACAGACGGTGCTGTCAGCAGAAGGTGTCTCTTCGTGCTTTAATGAGGAATAGCATGTCGTCATTGTGGACCTGTGTTTTCTTGAGAGAAAATATCTGAAGATAGAAAGCAAATTTTAAACTAAACTATGTATTGTGTCCTTTTTGTTGCGAATGTTCAGGGTTTAGCAGATCTGATAATGACAGGAGTGGCTCTTTATTTAGTTCCTGCTGCTGATGAGTACTACTCTACTAAAGGAAAGAGCTCACGTATGATGGCAGCACTGCCTGCTGAGAGGCCTTAGCTTTGGGGTAAAGGAAATTGGAGACCTGTAGGGAATGAGTATAAGGGAGTCAGAGGGATGGGAGTTGTGACGAGGGGGAGGAATTTGCTGCAGTCAGCAGACATTGGTGACATCCTTGTATTTCTGTTATGGAAACCTGAAACAGCCCCTCTCTCCATCAGAAGTGTCTTAAAGAATATGTGTGTGTGTTGAAAAGCTGTTGTGCATCCATAAAGCTGTTAAATGGGTGTGTGAATGGGTGTGTGTGTGTGTGTGCGTGTGTGTGTGTGTGTGGGTGTGTGTGTGTGTGTGTGTGCGTACATCAGCCATCGACTTGCCCCGGGTCTTCTCTCGTGTTATTGCTTTATTGTGGTAACGTGGCATGTCTGAGTTTTTCTTGTGTACATTTTTGTGCCACGTATGTATGCACTAGTGTAACGCATCTCTGTAAAGTCCCCCATGGCCAAATGTATATACTGAATGTATTAAATGAGGACATAGAGGCATCATGGTGCAAATTAAATAAAGTTGGGTTTATCAGTTTAATGTGTGCTTTGATAATGTTTTTTTTCCTGTCTGCACCCCTCACACACCAACATCAGAAGGAACAATCATTATTTAGTCAGACAAAGCCTCCTCCAGTATCCCTACCATCACTGGTTACCATGGAGAAGCCTCTCAATATTTAGGGAAGATGGACCATTCTTTGAATCAAGGACAGAATGCGGTGCTGTTACCAAGCCAGTATTCCAACACTTGTTTATTGATCCTTTTTGTTGCCTGGTTCTGTGATATAGACAGTGCTTTTCTGAAAGTGTTTGTACTTCCTAAACTGTTTCACATATTGTCACTTTTCAAACATGTCTTCTATTGGGATTTAATGTGGTAGACTAATACAAAGTAGGAAAATGATGGGTTTTTTTTTTATTCTTTTAGAAAATCAAATCTGACTGGATATGCATTCAACCCCTTTTAATATAATCCTCCAAATTTAAAATTACCTTCAGAAGAAACCCCATTAGTCAACACAGTGTGTTATTTATTCTCGTTATAATTCCAGCAGTTATGGGGAGACCTCAGAGGTTTGTTAGAGAACATTAAGAAAGAAATGGCATCATGAAGAGCAATGAACACCACAGATGGATCAGGGAGAAGATTGAAGAGTTTAAAGCAAATTTGGGATTTTGCATATCTCAAATAAGAGCACAGTTTAATCCATCATCTGAAAATGGAAAGACTACAGTAAAACTGCAAATCTACCAAGACATGGCCGTCCACCTAAACTGAAGGAGATCATCAGTCAGAGAAGCAGCAAACCTGAGTATTGTAAATGGAGGAGCTGCAGAGATCTACTGCTCATGTGGGAGGAGTCTGTTGTCAGGACAACTATTAGTGAAGACGAGGCAACTTTATTTGTATGGCACACTTAACAAGGCAATTCAAGGTGCTTTACATCAATAGGGAATAAAAAAGCAATAAACCAACAGTAAAAATATAAAACATTAGAGACACTAAACATATGACACATTAAAGCATGATATTCCAGGTATTATTAATCGTTTACTCAACGGCAACTCTAAACAGATGGGTTTTTAGCTTTGATTTAAAGGAAGTGTTATGGCAGCTTTACTGTGGTCTGGAAGTTTGTTCCAGATAAGAGGAACATAGAAACTGAAAGCTGCTTCTCCATGTTTGGTACAAATTCAAGGGATGATTAGTAGACTAAAGTAGTAAGACCTGAGTGGTCTGGGGGGTTTGATATAGTGACAACAGATCTTCAACATTCTTTGGTGCCAAGCCATTCAATGGTTTATAAACTAGTAAAATTATTTTGGAGTCTATTCCGTGAGCTAAAGGGAACCCGTGTAAGGACTGTAAAACTGGGGTGATGTGCTCTACATTCCTGGTTCTAGTGAGGATGCAAGCAGCAGTGTTCTGGATCAGCTGTAGCTGTCTGATTTTTTTAGTTTTTAGGCCAACCTGTAAGGATACTGTTGCAGTGATCAATCTGACGAAAGGTAAACGGATGAATGAGTTTTTCGAGATCCCATTGTGACATTAGTCCTCTATTCCTAGAAATGTTCTTCAGGTGATAGAAGGCTGGCCTTGTGATTGTTGACCCTGGAGGTTTAGGTCTGAATCCATTACTAGATTTCAGTCCATCTACTGATTTGCTTAACGCATTCACTTTGGGTTTGGATGGGTTCAAAGTCTCCTGGATGACATTGTAATGTAAAGCCTAATATCATCTGCATAGTTATGGTAACTAATCTTATTGGTTGTTATAATCCGGGTTAGCTGGATCATGTAGATATGGAATTGGAGGGGCCCCAGGATGGAGCCCTGGGGCACCCCACATCTGTTCTGATGAAGAATTACCTCTTGACACAAGGAAGTTCCTGTTCTTTAGGTAAGACTCAAACCAGCCAAGTACTGTATCAGAGAGTCTGACCCAGCTCTCCAGTCGTTTCAATAATGTATCTTGGTCAACGATGTCAAATGTTGTACTGACTAGTCATGCTTTCTACTAATCTAGCCGTTATTGAGAAGCATCAAAAAGACTTTTTAACCTCAAAAAGTCTTGTTTAACATAAAAATGTCAAAGGTCAGGAAATGACTCTTTGACCCACACGTAAAACACTGCATGACAGAAAACTAACACTGAACATCACGCTGAAGGTAACATCCCCACTGTGAAACATGGTAGTGGCAGCATCATGCCATGGGGATACTTTTATTCAACCAAAATTACTACAAATGACAGAATATACCAATCTGGGTCAGCAATGCCATTACATGTACAGTCTGCTCAATCTTCCCATTGTTACTCCTAGACATCCCACTACAACCTTCCATGTGTGCAGACAACAGTTTTAACCTTCTGTCTCCAGAATAATCCTTGCAGTATTCTGGCGGTAATTGTCTTCCTTGCTATTTTTATTGCGTAAAGCCAGTAATGCTGTCATGTTTACAGGTGGTCTGTTTTCCTTTCGTTATGCTTCAGTAGGTGACCTTAGGCTAGTAATAAACTATTTCCATTTCCATGTTATATCTTTGTACATTTAAAGTAAAAGGAAGTGCACTAACTGTTTAACTAGTGTTTTGTGCATAGTGGTAAGATAATGCCTTTAGGTTATACCTCTGCACTCCCAAGTCTACAATACTGCTAAAATAAAATGTGCTGTTTATTTTTACAATATAGTAACAGAATATAAAATAATAAAAACAAAAATTTTTCAATATGCCCCCCCTCAATCACCTAAAGGCTGGCAGTTTAGCACTCATTAAAGCTGATGGAAGCTTCAACAGTTAAATCCCCTGCCTCCTTCTCTGTGATTGCTTTTGGAACGACTGCATTGTGACAGTAAAGCGGTTTTCACCAACACATTTTGGCCAGAAAGCAGCTGGCTGACATGTGGAAGGAGCATACGCAGGGGGTTGATGAAAGCGTCTCGAGTTGTGTGATTGTTGGCAGACACCTGTGCTGCACAAATATCAAAGTTGGCTCTCACAAAAACCACAGAATTTCTAAGTTAACATGACTGCGTCCATCTTAAATTTCTTTCTGTTTTAAGCAAAAAACAAACAAAAAAAATAACTTCGCTTTGACCAAAATGGTAGCAACAAAGTGCAAAAAAATCCATTCAACGGAAGCTGTAAGTTTAGATTTCACAATATTCAATCAAATCAACAGCTTAAGTTAAAACAACACCCAGAGATGGTATTTCAGATTAAACTTCCTTACTTTGAAGAGCTTTTTTGACCCTCATTCTGCTGTAGCTCCACTCTCTTCCAACAAAACTCCATCAAGGGTTAAAGTACCTGGGATAAAATGCATCAAAGAAGCTTTGTGGACAAAGCGAGTGTTGGAAAAAGAGGCTGAAAGAATAACAAGCATGGCTTGAAAGCAATGAATGGGCGACGAGAGTACAAAACAGCCTTAGTATCCCCAAGTATCTAAGACAAGCACATTTCATATTCCTCTGTCATACCAAGCAGAAAACATTCTCAGGTAACAGACCTTACGTCAGGTGAATTGCCTTCTTTTTAAGAGACAAAAGTGTCCGGAGGCCATTATGCTAACTCTATCCTTTCCTTCTGCTTTGAGATATTTGAGAATTTCATCTACATATATGAGAGTCTGCATTGTTCTGCATGTCTGTGGAGTCTTGATTAGACACGTTTCTTCACATTTTCAACAGGCCTGGCACTGATTATTTCCACCGGCCTGTTATATTGCCTGTAATGACAGAGAGCAGGACTCTTGATCTTTTATCTAAAAATCCCAGGTGTCATGGGAATAATTGGGCAGAATTCACCCTTTTTCAAAGCTCTAGGATTGATTACCGAGTGAAATGAGTGAAGTCCTGCATAATTTACCTGTCAAAGACATTTACTAATGGTATTTTTTCAATAAATTACACATCCAATCTTTTCTCTGAAGTTGTCGCATTTTACAAGCACAGCTATGTATAACTCCCGTGTGGAACTACCTCACCAAACCATCTTCCTTTTGCACCAATGTAGCTGAACACACTAATTAAATGTTTTGTTGTCAGTCAGAATCTTCATTTTCAGATGATTAGGTAAAGAAACAAGAGAGAGCTGCCCCATGATATTGAGCCGTATCTGTCAGATTAAACACAATCAGTTGCAGTCTCACAGTTAAAAACAAAAGGAACCTTAATGTGGTGTGTCATGGCATCTTCACAATCACATCCATGACAGCATTTGGGGCACCTCTTACAGATCTCCAAGACAACTTTACAATGTGATTTGGCTTAGAAAATTGCCCCCAGTAGTCTGAAGGCTGTGCTAAGAGAGATTCAGCAAGTGTAGCGAAAAGCTTATAAGTGATATACTACCCCGAATATACACTGTATTTAATGATGCATCTGCTTGCGAAGCTTAACAGCCACTGAAGTGTTAGAAAGCAGGTCTATATTGTATCTTCTTAGTTTAAATGCCAGTGTCTCGCAGAGAAACCACATCTGTCTCCTCTTTAATTTGTTTGAAAGCCAGCGTTGCTTTTATTCACTAATGCTTTTATTGAAGCAGTGACACTTTTTGCTTCAGCACAAGAGAAATACTTTATTTTTTAGAACACCCTTGAAGGCAGTTTGAGGTGGAAATTGCGCGCAGGTGCCAACTATAAAATGGTAACAAGGACAGACGGACACAAAGCACTATTTGGGTGCTGTGTTCATGAAAGGCCAATCCGCTGATTGAGCTGTCACAGTCACAGATGCAGCAATAAAACTAAGCAGGGCAATTACTGTAGATGGAGGATGGTGGGCTGTGGAAAGTCATGAAAACGGAGGGAGATGGGGGGCAGGCACAGTGTTTCTTCACTAAAATACCCTAATGGGAGACGACGAGACAAAGCAAATGTATCTGTCTGTAATAAGGCTGCAAGGGGGTTGGAAAAAAAGAGGGTTCAGCTAATGGTTACAATGTTCTAACAATAAGAGTTACATCTCAGCGGATGGTAATAAAGCTATAAGCATATCTTTGCAGCTTTTATGTCTCAGGCCGGCTAATCATGATGTCCTCTTTGAAATATGAGGAACAAAGCTATGATTAAAAATAATTCATCGCCAGACGCTTCAGCAGAGGGTACTTCAAGAACGCAAAGTCAATCCTGGGAAAGAAAGACAAGAACCTCCGGATAAAACTGACATGTTTAGATTAACAACTACATTGCCATCTAGTGTACATTTCGGAGAATTGCATTGCCTTCATAGTTTTATTTGCATAATTTCTCCTTTAGAACAGAACAGCAAGTCATATTGGGTTTACTAAGCTATAAAACTTTTGTGTACTCACCTCTTCAAGATTAATCTTTTTGAATCAGAGACGATGAATGCTAATTATTGTTTGTTGCAAAGGCATTGAAAGATAAACGACGCTCTTAATTGATTTCTGTTTCAGTTAATGTTTTTTTACATAATAGAAATCTCAATGGACTTTACAAGAGGAACAGATTCAATCCCCTTCAAGAAATATACAATCAATATATTAAGAGATATTAAAAAATCTATTGAAATTCCAATTTAGCCCTAGTAACATTGCAGCCTTGTCAAAGTCAGTTTATGGCAATTATAAGAATATAATCCATCTGAATGTTTAAATAACATTCAAACAATTGCATTGAGTCATTGACTTAGTAGCAATCTTTCCTCCTGAGCAAGCATGTGGCGACAGAAGAAAGAAATGCGTCACACACAGAAGCACTCAAGAGTGGCTTCTTTGTTAGAGATAAAATCCCCAGAGTACAATGCTAATGGCAGCAGTAAGCTTCATATTTTTTTTCATTCAGCCATTTTATGTTGTTAACCTTTATATATCTTATCTTGTACTCAATTTACTCGTTGGCTCCATAGAAGTCATTTGTATTATTTGTTTTCATAAACTATGTCATAAACTGTTGAATTCCCCTTACAAAGAGGAGATGGATAAAATCCCTCCAGCCTGAATCTGTGGAAGAAGCAGCTAAGCTCCTGTGTTACTGCATATTTCTTCTCCAATAGACTGAGCAGCTTCTTTAACCTAAAAAAACTGTGAGTGACTAAAAAGCTATGACATTGAGAACAATCGATAGACATCTGTGCTTGAAGTTGTGTGCAAATAAAAATTTGGGGGGTTGCTTTCCTTCAGCAGGAACTGGGACACCGATCAGAGGTGGTAAGAAGATGGATAAAAAACAGTTGGAGGCTCCAAAAGACTTGAAATAAGGATGGAGGTCCCCTTTACAGCAGGACAGACACCCTAAACATACAGCCAGAGGTACAAAAGGTGGTTCAGATCAAAACATACCCAATCCAATCTGTGACTGTGCTTCAGCAATTTTCCAAAGAATTGGTAACAATTCCGGTCTCTAGATGTGCAAAGCTTCCCCTAAAAATATCCACAATTTTCCTTTGACTTTAAAATTATGCACTCCTTTATATAATATTATATAATATAATATTATATTATATTATATTATATTATATTATATTATATTATATTATATTATATTATATTATATTATATTATATTATATTATATTATATTATATTATATTATATTATATTATATTATATTATATTATATTATATTATATTATATTTATTTATTTTTCTAGTCTTACTTCCGGAATTGCGCCGCTCAAGGTGGCAGCATGTTGGAGTAGCTCTGTTATAAAAAATATATGAACTTTGGTTCATATATTTTTCTTTTTTAAAACTTTTATTCTTCCATTTCTGGTAGAAACATTGTTTTTGTGGACAACTGTTCTCTCTGGTTTTGAATGCTGTGCAGCTGGAAGGATTTTTGCTGATGCTTTTTATTTTTGGACATCTGTATGATGCATAACCATGGCAACAAGGTGGTTTACAACTGGCAGCAGCTGATTAACATAACAAAAGCTCAAATAAGACCTCAACTTCAGCCACAAAACCCTGATGAGTTGAAAAGAAGACGCCATAGATCCAGAGCATCCTCTACATCAGAGTGTCATACAACTACAGAGCGTCTTCAGTCAGAGGCTTCTTCAGATCTGCAGAGCGCTACAAGAGATCATCCCTACCCACAGCCATCAGCATCTACAACAAATCTATGAAGGAACTTGCATAATGAGTTACAACAACATTTAATTTCCCTTTGGGATTAATAAAGTAATTTTGAATTTGAATTTGAATATAAACATAAAGTCCCTCTAAAATTCACTGCAGTTTGTGGTAGAGATTTGACAAAATGTTTAACAAAAAAAAAGAGGGATATGAATACTTTCCCAAATGTTTAGTATATTTCTTTTATCAAAAGATGTGTCAGTTTAATAGGTAACCATTCTCCTGTTCAGGATCCTTTCTAGCCAGCCTCTAGCAGTCTGGAGGCCTTTCCACTTGCAGCCCTGAAGAGTATCTTGAATTATCCAGCCAGATGTAAACTGCTCACAAGGTTGTGACAGCACCCAAAGAATGGAAAAAGGGAACCCTGTCACTGAAGCCAAAATAGTTTCACTAAGTATCAGGAGATATGGGGATCCAATTACATTCCTGTACGGCACAACCAATCACACTTTGATCCCAATGTTACTGTGGGTTAGGTTGAGATATCCAATAATTTAAAAATGGAGGTGAAACACAAGGTGAAAGAAAATGATAAGGATTTATCACCTCTGCTTGGGATTTTTTGTTTATTTATTAAGATTTAGCGTGTGTGGGAGTGTTCTGTCTCAACCTAAAATTGGAAAAACATATCACAGATTTTAGGTCCACACTTCTTTTCCTTTATAGGCTTGTCTGACTTTATGTTTAACTCTTACTTTTTTTTATTTTTAAGGTTGTGTAGGGTTCCTAAACTGACGCTAAAACCTTTTTCTGGGATATTTAATGGTTTAACAGGGATAGACAGACATCGAATTTGAAAAAAACCAACAAAAAACTGTCTAGCTCTACATAAAAATAAATAAAATAAAGTTGTTGTTGCACTGATGTCACGGGTGACTGAAGGTTGAAATCAGGCGGCTAAATAAAAATGATAAAGGTGTGTTTAAATGTGTCTTTTATTCTAATAATATAATCTCTGAAAAACACAAAAACAGACTATAATTTCAGATAACACACGTTACAAAAGAATAAGAGGACGAGCAAAGGCAGAGGGTGGCGGTAATGGTGCAAAAAACTACATCCGTTACCATGGAATACCAACGAAGAAGAAGGTTGGACGTGATTGGCTGGTTGGGCAGCATGGCGTTTGAATGAGAGCAGGAAGAGCTGTAGCAGCAAAGAGAGGAGGAAATCTTTATTTAGCGACTTTAGTGAGCACTGTACCCCACTAAGTCTGGGATTTCTAGTCTTAACTACCGTCGGAGTATGTTTTAGAGATCACAGAAGGTCTGTCCGGTGAGGTAAGTATTTGTTAGTGTTTATTTTTCAGAAATGCTAACAGTGTTTAACTCAGAGTTAGCTTAGTTTCAGCGAACACAGGCTAGTCTACTACCCGGGACACATTCATCGGGTAAAAAGCTGGTATTTATAACAAAGCTAGTAGATTTGTGACTGTTTGACTCGCTTTGTTTATATTTAGCTATTGCGATTGGTTGAACATCAACCCTCTCGTTCCCTGTTTGGGAACGCTGTGTCCTTTGGAGTCCAGGGTCAGCCCCAGTCACAGATGATCATATTTACTGTGGATTGCTCTGGAGAAAATGCATTTATTGAACCCGTGCTATATAAAAAAAAAATATAGAGGGCACGACTCCGTGTGTTGTTGGCCAAAGCCATTTGTTTCATTAGCTTTACAAAGTTAGCTTTAGCCTGCCTTGACCTTTGATCCGCGTTTCACAGATAAGTGAAACCTCAGGTTCCAAAGGAAGCCGCGGCTTAATTAGCTCAGTGTTACTGACTTATTTAGTTATTGTATACGGATGGAAACATGTGTTATTATAACTTAGTGTAACACTGTTTCCTGTTGTGGCCTATGTAACATATGGGAGACTGTGACCATTACAAACCACAGCTCCCTACTAAAGTATTCATACCCCTTGATCTCTTTTAATTTTGTTACATATCAACCCCCAAACTTCAGTGTGTTTCAGATAATTATTTTGTGTTTTGTCTTTAACAGTGTTGCACAAACTAAAGAATGAAATTATTACCACAAGTTTTAAGTCTGGCCACAGATTCTCATTTTGCTTTGGGTCTAAACATTCTAACATGAATGTGTGTTGATTTATGATTATTTAATTGCACTTCTGGGTGTATGTTAAAGGTTATTGTCCTGCTGGAAGGTAAACCTACACTCAGTCTCAAGTAGACGGCAGCCTATAATAGTTTTTCCTTGATTTTTTGGGGGTACATTACTATCAGTTGTCCTGTCAATAGATTCTCCTCTTGGCTGCTTTTAAGATGATCGTTTTCTTGTTTACTCCTGTTTGTGTCTGTAGACAGCCGTGTTTTGGTTTGTTTGGAGTATTTCCACACTCTTTCTTTTTTCAGATGGTTGACTGATAGCTCTATGAGATGTTCAAATCTGTTGATATTGTTTTACACCCTAACCCTGGTCTAAACCTCTCCACAACCCTACCAAAGACCTCTGAGAGATACACTTTGGTCTTCACCGTGCTGTTTGTTCACCAATGTTCTCTTATAAGATCTTCACAGGACAGTGTTTATACCAAGTTTGGAGGACTTTATTTACTAAATAGGTGACTTCTGAAGGCAGTTGTTTGCACTGGATTTTATTTCGGGACATCGAAGTAAATGGGGCTGTCTACACATGCATGAGAAACCCTCCAGATTATTTGTTCAAATATTTAAAAAAAAACATGTATGGTTTTTCTTTCCACTTCACAATTATGCATTACTTTGTGTTGGTGTTTTCTAGCCTAGAAATCTAGACAAACTGTTGCAGTAGTAAAAAGAAATTAAAATAAATCCTTATTCTTGAATTGCAGTCGTGAGATATCGCTAAATCTTTACTGCTGTTTCCTGCTGTCAGGCAGCTACAGTCTGATGAGGGGGAAACCACAGCTGGCAGGATGCAGCAGAAAAGGAACATCCAGATCATCGAGTGGGAGGACCTCGATAAGAGGAAATTCTACTCTTTCGGGATATTCATGACGATGAGCATTCGGGCCACTGTCTACCCAGCTACGCTGATCCGCACCCGACTTCAGGTGCAGAAAGGAAAATCACTCTACAGCGGGACCTTTGATGCCTTCTTCAAGATCCTTCGGGCGGAGGGCATACGGGGTCTGTACCGCGGCTTCATGGTGAACACCTTCACTCTCATCTCAGGCCAGGCGTACATAACCACCTATGAGCTGGTGAGGAAGTATGTTTCCCAGTATTCTGAGGACAATACCATCAAGTCACTGGTGGCAGGGGGCTCTGCTTCCCTGGTTGCTCAGAGCATCACTGTGCCCATAGACGTTGTGTCCCAGCAGTTGATGATGCAGGGCCAGGGGGAGCATCTCACTCGTTTCCGACTCAGTTTCAACTCAGAGACGGGGAAGCCAGCAAAGGTTTTCGGCCAAACCAGGAACATTATGGCTCAGATTTTTGCTGCAGATGGCTTCTGCGGCTTCTACAGGGGATATGTGGCTTCTTTACTCACTTACATCCCAAACAGTGCAGTCTGGTGGCCTTTTTATCACTTTTATGCCGGTAAGCATTTTTATTTTTTTAATGAGTGGTTTTCAGGAAGCTCTAAACAGTGGAGTTGTGATTTAATTAGTTCTTTAAAGAAGGATATGACATGTACTTTAAACAAACTAAGATTCATAAGATCTGCTTCCTAAACCTGAGAAATTAAACTTTACACCATCTCTAATTTCAGCGCTTTAGAACAGTAGCTATGTCTTCTTGTCTTGGGTCTAGTTTAGGTTATAAACAGTCTGCATGTAATATTCAACAGAGCAACTCTCTAAACTGGCTCCCAGTGACTGCCCACACCTGGTCCTTCAGGCCATGGCTGGACCTTTAGCTGCTGCGACTGCCTCAACTGTTACCAACCCTATGGATGTGGTCCGAGCCAGAGTACAGGTAGCTATAATTAATCATTTGTCTGTCTTTAATTATGTTATTGTTTTTGTAAAAACAGTGGCTAGAATTGCAGATGTAGCCATCTTAACTTAATTATTAAAAGCATGATATCTAATATGTCAGCTTTTATGTATGCATAGGGTAAATCCATAAGCATTTTGTATTTTTCATATCTCGACACGTTTTTTTTTTTTTTTTTGCCTTATTCAAGAGAGCAGAAGTAAAATTTCTGCCTCATCTATAAAATCTTTTCTTACCAATTAAAGGTCAGTTTTCTTTCATAAAACATTTAAGGAGCTCTTCTGAAACGTTGCGGTAGTTTTTGTGTAACATGTCAGAGAGAAACTTCTCCGACACGTCATCATAAACAACTCATCATGTCTAGGCCTGTCACAATAAATGATAAATCAATCAATCACGTGATGAATTTAAATGAGCTAAATTTTCCCAGCTATAATACTTTCCATTTGCTCGCTGGATGAAAAGAGCCAAAAATGCTTCATGTATTCGTAGTGGCAGAATAAAATGAGATGGTTTTTTTTGTGTTTTTTTTTTTATTGAGTGTTTTAGTGGTTAGTTTGGACTTTTTGTTTACAAAACTCCTAACTGGTAGTTTTGTCTGTTTTTCTTGTCCGAGCCAAATGATTATTTTTAAAGGGCAATTTTTTTTACAGAGTTCATCCATTTATTTTTATTGTTTTTAGCGTTTTGGTTGTTTTGTTAATTTATATTGTATATTAAAAATGTCTTCCAGTCGCAGTGGTAAATGTTCTTTAGAAATTAAAGTTTATTGATTGTTCAGAGCAGGGGTGTCAAACTCATTTCCATTTTGGGGCACATCAAGATCATGAATGTCCTTATAGGGCCGGTTGTGGTAGAAAACTATCTTCAACAAACTGCTAAAATATTAATCAATATCTGTCTCCACATTCGACGAGTACTTCTTAAAATTAAATACTGAACATCTTTTCACAATGATGTGATTTAGGATTATTCAAATAAACACTGATTTGATTTGACCGATAAAATAGCATTTAGGTGCACATAAATAGAACTAAAAGGTTCCATTTATATGGTCCTCTAGAGTTTAGAGGGCCATGTGGGCCTTATGTTTGACACATGTGGTTCAGAGGATGTACATGCATTAATATTACATTAATTGAAAATGGTCTCAAAGCTAAATATTATAGTGTATCGCAATCATTTCTGAGGCACTTCATCATCCACCAAAATTTGCTCTTGTGACAGGCCTAATCATGTCATTATCTAAAATTCCTCTCTGTTGATTTAATCTGCATGCTCTCAGTTTAAAAGTCAAGAAAGTCAAAGAGGGTAGGACTCATTTTACAGCTTCCACTATATAGATGATCATTTTGTGTGCATTACATTATAAATGGCAGATGACTGAGGGTCTTTTTTTAGAGGTTTCTGTTTTTAAAGCTTGATCATTCATTAGGAATCTGAGCCAATCGCATTGTTGTTGCCACAGAGATTGGATTAACCAAACAGAATTATATCTGTGCATTCTTACAATCATAAAAGCAGCATTTTCCTTACTTTATATGGCTTTTACTTTGAAATGGAGCTGGGATGTAATTAAAAACAATTTATCAAATTAATTTGAACCATTTCAATAAATCATTCAAAATAAATTGCAATTTTATAAAATAGCAATGTTTGACCCAGTAATTTCTTAACACATATGATTTATATTGTGATTAGAAGCAGTTTCTCCCTTTATTTAGGGGAAACTGAAATAGTGTACCTTTTTGTTTTCAATTTTAATACAGTAATTCATCCAACCATCCAGATTTAGTTACATTCAAAATGCCTTAATGCAAGTAAACCAGCATCTTAACACTTTACACTCTACTTTTTTTTATCATGCAATAATTTTGTTTAGGTATCATTTAAAAAGTTCAGGACTTAGCACAAAACCTTGAGGTACACCACAAGTAACCGGTAGCGATCAGAGTTGATATGTATCTAAACATACAGATGTCTGTCATTAAAGTAAGTTATTATCAAATATTGTGCTATTCTTCCTACGCAGTGTGTTTTCAGTTTTTCATGAACAGTTCATGGTCCGTATTCTCAACAATTTTTAAAAATCAATGTAGTCCCACATCTTTAACTGACTACATTGATCCTAGTAAAGAAAGTGCAAGTTTGTGTTTCTCATTGGGGTCAGAGGCGTCTCCATTTTTAAAAAATTGTTTAGATAATTGCTATTATCTTATGACTTTGTTAATTTGTCTTTCCCTCACTAAATTAAAAATAAATCACCCCTAAAACATTTCCTGATTGTGTGTTTAGGTTGAAGGGAGGACCTCGGTCATCGAAACATTCAGGCAGCTGATCAAAGAGGAGGGCAGCTGGGGACTGACCAAAGGACTGTCGGCACGCATCATTTCATCCACACCCACCGCTATCGTCATGGTGGTTGGCTATGAGACACTGAAAAAACTGAGCCTGCGACCAGAGCTGGTAGATTCGAGACACTGGTAAAAAAAAGGGGGTAAAAATCAAAAAGTATTTGGACCATGTACCATTTTTTTAACCCTCATCCCTTTTGTTGACTTAATATATTTGTTTCAAGTACACAACAGTGTGGGAACATCATGCTGCCAAGGTTTTTCCTAAACAGTAAAGTTATGAGTTTATTAGCAAAGACAAAAGGTTTAGTTTGTCACTGTTTGAAACAAAAAGCTTTGGATCAATGTCAACAATATGGGAGCAGCAGAAAAACATTTTCTATCATCAATTCTTTTTTATTCATCTTCAAACTCTTTGGTGTTTTAGTCGAAAAAAGATTATTTGATTCTTGTTTTTGCTGTCCTCCTGAAGCAAAGAGCTGATTTCTATCAGGGTATAGCTCAGAAAGGGACACTAACTAATTTTGTCTTTAGTTTTTGCCAAACTGGGTTTTTAATTGCCTTTTTGTTTTAAAGTTTGCCTTCCGTCAAAATCTGGACAATCTACTTTGTGTTTTTAATTTTCTATGGCAAAAATGATTAAGGATGGAAAATCCAACATTTTATCCCAGTCGCATAAACAAGTACACTATTTTATGAGTGTTTTTCAGAAATATTTTCCTGGTGTTGGTGATCATTCTTGGTTTTTAATTTACGGCTTTATTGTACAGGACGGTTTGTATAATTCTAATCTTTGCATTAAGCTCGTTAAAACTCTTGAAACAACTCCAAGTGACCACCATTACCCTTTCGTGAAATCTTTTAGTGCAATAACGTTTTGTCCTTTTCAGCACAAAATGTGAATATAAATTTGCTGTTGTGTACATTAGCATATACTAAAGGAGCTCATTTTACCTAATATATTTTCTTTTTGGAGGGAAAGCCACAAAGCTTTCAATGTCATTGTCATGTTGCTGTTTTTGATTCTTGAAAGTATTGTGGATCAATGCAGTTTGCTGCTGTTGTACGAATGTCCTCATACAGAAAAAAAATAAATCAGTTACAGATTAGAAAAGAGATTATATTTTCAATAGTCCACTGAAGTTATAGAAATGGTCCTATTTTTAAACGTGACATAAACTAGATGCTGCCGAAAAGGACAAAGTAAGAGCAGGTTTTAGTCTGGTCGGCAGACAGCTGCAGAAACATGTTTGTTTTTAATGAAGCCAGAACTGCACTGGTTTTATGTGCTTATCCAGATTTGAGATGTGGTGCTCTGAACTGTACAGATAATACAACGGGAGCTTGTGGATCTCCTGTCAAATAATCCTGACTTCAGTTTAACATTTTCTTTGTACAGCTCCGATTATCACAAAGTGTTTTAGAATTTTGTGACTAACCCGTGCAACTGTTGTTAATACCTGTCAGCTCTAAAATACATGTGATTTCAACAACATTTTTGGTCTGTCTTATCATTTGATCATTAAAGGTCAAACTTTTCTTTTGCTCTGTTGATCTGGATGTCATTTCTGAACTCTGTACAGAAAGTTTTTCCTGTCAGAAGCTGATCCAAGTAAGCTTTTACTTAAGGTCTATAAATTATTGGATTTCATTTTAAAATCAACATATTTGGTAATAAAACTTTTTTTTAAAGTTATTGGCAGACAAAACTTAAATCCCCTTCCTCTCTTTAATGTCTGTTTTTATATTTAATGTAGATGATTTCTTTCATTCCTTAAACCTGGTTTCATCTTTCTAAAACCAGATTATCTTCCCCGACAGTTTCACAACCATTCACACCTTAAAGCATTTTGGTCTCAGGAAACCTCCCACAAATTACAATACAATCGATGCCCAGTTGGGGCAGGGAGTTTTAAGAACCTCAGCAGCACCCTTTGGTGGGAGTATCCTAATGCTATTCATGTGTATAGTAAGGGGTTAGTAACTGTAGTTGAAGCCCATCGTTTTACGCCATAGACGAGGACTAAAAAGGCTTGCTTTCACATGCTGATTGAACAAAAACCCGTAGGTCACAGACTAAGATACTATTTTCTTTGGGAACAAAGGGATGACGACTGGAGGCGTGAACCTTTCTGATTTATTGTGGATATGTTAGGGAACAGAGTCGGCTGAAAGACTATCACATGACAACACGCTAAAATATGCAGTGTTAGGCCATTCTGTTGCTGCACTGTTGAGTGAGCATTTTTGCCTCGACACTGGAGTGTATAGCAGTCTGGACATTAAGGATGATCTCAGTTTTGCTTTGTCTACTGTAGCTCCAGACTTCATACCTTTTTCTCAGGAGCAAAAAAACAACTTTGTTCTCCAATAAATAAATTACAGTAAGGTTATAAAGTTAATATTGTGCCCAAGTTTTTTCACAGGACAATACTTTTCAGTGTTTAGGTACTGAGGCTTAGCTTCTTGTGTAAACCTTAACATTTTAAATTGCAAATTTTTGGGGGGGATCAAACCTGTAACTTAAGAAAAAGATTTGATCTCTATAGTTAATTATCAGGTAAAGTACAGTTAGAAGATTCTGTGCTGATGTTACATATTTTTAGTTGACCATCTGAGAGCCTATTGGCTAAAGGAAAACTGTGTGATGTGTAATATTGTATAATGTTGAAATCATTACACTTTTTTTTTTTTCACTTTTCATCAAATAGCTCCTCTGCCTGGGTCAACAAGTCATCCTACAGTTGTTCTTTACAAGTAAGATACTGACGGCTGCTAACATTTCCACAGAGTCTCAAAGAAATCCCCTTCAATTTTTCTTTAACTTCTGAACTCTGTTCCCTAAAATAATCCTACAAAACTGTGTAAAGGGGCCTTGATTTGATATCAGCATCTGCATGTTTCAGAGGAAAGTCAATAATGGTCCTTCCTTTACTGTCCTCAGGGAGTTTTCAGCACAGATCAGGTCTGAGGGGCAAAAATCAGATTGTCATTGTGTTGGTAATGTGTTTTCTTGATGTGAGCATAACCGTGGGGTGACCATACATCTTATGGAAAGTGACTCCTTGACACCAAAGGTCACATATCATTATGTTGGTTAGAAGTTGAAATGAAAGCATCTGAAGAAGGTTTAAAAAGCAGTTTAACCGAATGGATGCAACATTTAAATTACATATGTTATTTTAACCTGCATTTTAGACTTAAAGTTCTGAGTATATATGTACATATTTACTAATAGTCATTGTTTTAGACGTTGAATGTTTTTCTTTTTGTTAGAATCTAACTAATTCACCTTCTTTTTTTTTTTCTTTTAAAAAAAAAATCAATACATAAGATTTTGAAATACCCCTGTTGTCCCATTTATAAAGCTTTACTTCCCTGTAAGCGAAGCTGTACAGGATTGATCAGATAACTTTCTCTCAAAACTTTCATAAACTGGCCAACAGAGGGCGGCAGACTGCGTGTTTAGATCACACATTTTCTCCAAGTTTTACTTAACATTTTTAACTGCCTCCTTTTTATCCAAACATCCTCTTTTGGAGGTAAAACCACCCAGAGACCGGCAGACAAATCCACAGATGAATGAAACAAACAGGGAGGCCCTCTTTGAGGCTCTCTGACAGTTCCTGGTGGGATGACAGAGTGCCCCCCTTTTTTCTGCTCTGTGCCTTAATTATCAAGCCGTGTCTGGGAGGCACTTTGTCAAAAAGATTGATGAGGGACTGTCAGAAAGGGAACAAATCTGACTTGGCTGGGGTTAGAGGAAGGGCCCCTCATTCTCATGGGATGTAAAGGTGGCTGTGGAAGAGATCGGCCCCAAAATGATCGAAAGGAAGGAGAGCAATGTGCAGGGTGTTTAGAGATTTAAGAAGCTCCAGAGACCTAACAGCTTTAAAAAATATAGTTTTTATTTATGTTGGTGTCTAATCCTTATACTTCCTAGTAAGAATGCACATAAAAGCTGTGTGCATTGATACATGTTCCACAAACAAGTTTTTTTTTTTTTTCACATTACTGAAGCCTGAGTTGCAGTGAAATCTGGCAGGTTACTGTAACTGTGAAGTAATATGTTCCACCGTTGCACATTGAACAGAAAGAGGTGACACCTGTTCAGGTCTAAGACGAGCCATAGAAAATAAACTGAAAATCTTGCTGAGTGTAACATTTCCTTTCTTTTCTGTCAGTTTTGTTTCCAAAAATGTTTGTTTGCATTCAGGTATTTTATACGGTGTACATTAAATAAAGAAAAAACAAACCAAAAAAACAAAGAACTATATGTAGTTCGGTTAAGTTTTTGTATAGGGCCAATTCACAACACTTCATCTCAAGGTACTTTACAAGTAATTTCAATTCAATCATACATACATTCCAATCAGTTTAAGTTTTTTTATCTAAGAAAACCCAGCAGATTGCATCGACTCATTGACTTGCAGGATTCGCTCCTTCTGGATGAACGTGTGACAACAGTAGACAGTCGCCTGTGTTGTCATGGACTGCACAACAATCCCTCATACTGAACAAGCATGTAGCGACAGTGGAGAGAAAAAACTCTTAACAGGAAGAAACCACCAGCAGAACCTGGGGGTTTGAGAAGACAGAAAAGAGACACAAAATGAACAGAGGAACTGATGTAAAAGTACTTTGTATTAAAGTACAAAGTTGGTAACAGGAGAGAGAACGTTCAGTTACTGGAGCATCATCCCAGCTGATGCCCCCCCTCCAAGAAGGCATCAAAGCTGAGCAGGATGACAGACCAGGTGTAGCTTCTGTGGAGAGAAAAAAAATCTGTGAACATAAAATTAACAGTTGAAATAACAGCAAAGTAAAGAAAATTGCTCAGTCTGTTCTCCAACAGTCTAAGCCTATAGCAGCACAACAGAGAAAGCTCAGGATGAGCTAGGTCACTCTAACTTTATCAAAAAGGAAAGTTTTAAGACTGGCCTTAAAAGTAGAATGTCTGCCTCACGGACTAAAACTGGGAGCTGGTTCCACAGGAGAGGAGCCTGATAACTCCGCCTCCCATTCTACTTTTAGAAATCCTGGGAACAACCAGTAAACCTGTAGTCTGAGAGTGAAGTGCTCTGCTGGGAACATATGGAACAATCATGTCTTCAATGTATGATGGAGCTTGATTATTAAGGGCTTTATATGTAAGAAGGAGGATCCTAAATTATATTCTGGATTTAACAGGAACTAAATGAACGAAAGCCAAAACAGGAGAAATGTGATCTCTCTTTTTAATATTCATCAGAACTCTTGCTGCAGCATTTTGGATCAATTAAAGGCTTTTAACTGCATTTATAGAGCAGTATATAAAGTCTAGTCCAGCAGTCAATTCAAGAAAGTATTGCATAATGCAAGCCAAGCCAAATTTATTTATATAGCACTTGACAGCTGCAAAAACTGACCAAAGCGCTTTGCACATGGTAAAAAATGAAAAAACAAATTCACTGCAATACAAGTGCAGTGATTAAACCAACATAAACGCAGCTACAAATATTCATAAAATACTCATCAAATGTAACATCGAAGTACTATAAAACCATAAGAAACCCATAAAAAGCTCTTCTTGCCCTTCTTGCAAAAGGAAGTCATTTTTAGGACCTGAATTTTAGGTAATGTAGAAAGTCAGCATGAAGTAGGCTAAAAGATGTCCAAATATACATCAGTCCATGTCCAAAGAAATTCAGAGAACGGATGAGAAACAAAGTCTAGAAAAGGTTACAGTGGCTTTCGTTCTCCAGTGAGAGCTGTCCTCCAAAGATGGAGAAAGAGTGTATCAGTGGTGAACCTTTCCGGGAGTGGTCAGTTTACCAAAATAACTCCTAAAAACGCATCAACTCATTCACGAGGTCACAAAAGATCCCAGAACATCACTAAGTGTTTCAGTAGAGAAATCCTGATACCGACAAACTTGGTCTGGGACTACTTTACAACTTCATGGAACCATGAATTATTTTCTCTACTAGAAATCCTTGAGGACAAGTCCGGCCATCATAATTTTAAAATTGCATTATATGTTTAGTCTGGTTATCTCTGTCTGATATTAAATATAGATTCTTTTTTTGTTTGATGAATTTTCAAACACTGTATTCAAGCTTGACAAACAAATTAGTTTTGAGTTGAGGTAAACTGCAAGTAAAAACAAGGAGCTCATTAAAGAGAAAGATTCTAGCTTGAATGGATAGTGAAATTTACAAACAGAGAAAGCTAACAGTAAAGTGTGTAAATATACGTCTGTGTGTTGAGAGGAAGCAGAGGTAGAGGCGGGGGGATTGTTGTGATGTGTCAGATCATTACACACAGGGAGGAGGGAGGAAGAGAAGAGATGGACAGCGAGAAATAGCCTAAAGAAAGGCAGCTGAGAAGTCAAAAGACAGGAGAGGTCGGCCGGCATACAACAGGAATAGGAGAAATGGCAGATTTTTCAGGCACCTGGAAAATGAAAAGCAGCGAGAATTTCGACGACTTGCTCAAAGCTTTGGGTAAGAATGCGTAGTGTTTTCTTTCATGTTTTAAGATTGCCTTTTAATACACACAGGAAAACTATAGCAAGCTTTGTTTTGCAAAGCACAAATATTTAACTGGAGAGACTATTCAACTATTTCCAAATTAAAACAGTGCAAGACAAATGGATCATATCTGAGCTGCAAGTTACCAGAGCTTCTCGCCATGTTAAAAATCCACTAGTGTTCTTCAGTTTTCAACTCAAAACTGCTGATTTTTGTTCGAATAAAATTATATTCTGAATGAAATCATGGCTGCAAGACTCTGCCTAAATAACAATTTCAGGATAATGTTTTTGCTGTATGCATTAGTGGGAGTGAACCCTTAGAAAAAAGTGGGAACAGACCAAAGTAGTCTCACATCTGATTGTTTGCTCTAACTCCCTGACAGAGGGTTAATAGTTTTTCCACCCATTTGGAGGACAGAATTTATCACAATCTACAGGAGAGTCAAACACGGCCGACCACATCAACATTCCTCCCTCTCATCGCCTTGTCACTGCGATCTCCATATTTGCAACATCTGCTGATATTAATCTTACATGCAGCTGCTGGTGGATCCTGTTTCATTTCAGTTTTTTAAAAAACAACAAACAGATTAAATGAAAGTGGTAGATTTTACTATGACATGGCTGCCTAAAATAAAGTCAAGCACTTTTGAACTTATATCAGATTAATAAGTCTAATGTTAAGTCTCACTAATGATAATGAATAACGATAGCCCCATTAGTGAGCCTTAACCGTAGACTTATAAATCTGAGACTCCCAATCCAGTTTTCAGAACTGAAGAAGCCTCTTGGATGAGAGACGAAACATTTTCAAGGCAACAAGAAAAGTCCAGTTGCCTTCATTTAAACTCTGTGTTTGCAAAATAGCTTAAGCATAGTCAGACCGAGTAGAGATCATCTGTCAAACATAAATGATCAAATTCAGATTCTCAAAAGGATTTAGGTCCTGACTTTGACTAGGCCAATATAATACATGGATATGCTTTGATCCTAACAATTCCCTTTTGGGGATGGTGTGTTGTGTTAGTTTCAAGCCACACATAGGTTGTTGCATCTCTGCCAAAAGCTCAAATTGGGTCAGCAGATTCTGCCACCTGATGCATGGATCCTCCAGAACACTCTTGGTTTTCTTGGCTGTTGGCTTGGTCATTGCCTGACCTGTTGTTGTAGGTGGACAGACGTGTTGTCTTTGTAGTTTTCTAGTTTTGCTTTACTCTTTCCATTTAATAAACTTCTCCACAAATCTTACTTTCACCTGGTCTGGGGTCTTTATGAAGCTGTTTGTTCCCTAATGGTCTTCAACAAAGATATTAATGAACATTCGGGAACAGTTATATTTAGAATGAGATTAAATTACACGTAGCTCAACTCGGTTTACTATGACTTCTGAAGGCAGTTGGTTGAACTTGATTTTTCAAGGGGCTGACTACAAATGCACACCACACTTTTTAGATCATCATTTCCTCTCCTCTTCACAATAAACACCACTATGTTGCTCTATCACTTACAATTCCCAAAATAAATCAGAGCACATCAACTTTTCAACAGAGGTAGAAAGGTAACAGACCTCTGAATCAGGCAGTAATCTAAGAAAAAAGAAAGCTTAATAATACAAAGACTTAACAGGTTTGGTAAACTGAGCGGACTTGATGATTGGATTTACTATTAATGGAAGAAATTTTGTGTGCGGATCTCAGGTGTGAACGCAATGTTGAGGAAGGTAGCAGGGGCCGCTGCATCCAAGCCCCACGTGGAGATTAAACAGAGCGGTGACCACTTCTACATCAAGACCTCCACCACGGTCCGTACCACGGAGATCAACTTCACCGTAGGCGAGGAGTTCAATGAGGAGACGGTGGATGGCAGAAAGTGTAAGGTAACTTAAACCAACCAGTGGTAAATCTAAACGGGTGTCAAAAAAAGAAAATGCAGAAAAAAATGTACACAAATAAGAAGGATATGAAATTGATATCAGCACCTGAACACATCAAACTTTATTTTAATAATAATACACTTTATTTATAAAGTGCTTTTCATACAAAAAAAATGCAGTTCAAAGTGCTTTACAGAATGAACCCCCCCCCCACCACCCACAAGTTTAAGTTTAATACACTTCACAGTAGAACCACACTAAACTGACAAAATACAAATGCCTCTTACTCTATTTTACTGTGCACAGGTGAAGCTGAAGGTGGAATTTCAGTAAAGTGTTTTAAACTGGTGATTTTCTGCAGAGTTTGGCCACGTGGGAGACAGAAAACAAGATTTACTGCAAACAGACTCTGGTGAGCGGGAACGGTCCAAAAACCTTCTGGAGCCGAGAACTCAAAGGGGATGAACTCATATTGGTGAGAGTTTACTTCAAATATCGAAATAGTTTAAAATAGGAGTGGATCTGGTGCTTAGGACAGTGATTATACTTTGAACTTTGAACTAATCATTTGTATGTAGCTCTTTTTGCTTGCTTCTCTTGATCTGGGGTTTCCAAACACCCTCATCTTCTTAGAGTGATAGATTTACAACAAAACCTCCAAGCAGATGTTTGGATGCTTCACAAAGTGACAGACTTGGAAACAACTGCCTTTTTCCACAGCGGGACACAAACACAGGGTTTGGATATAGAAACGGTCTGTACTTTATTAAAAAAAAAGCTATTGATTTTGATGGGAATCAAGATTGTTACGGGGGGAGGTCATCATGTGTTATCATGTGATGAAATATGGACGAATGCAGCAAACTGTGTTTATGAATAGGTCAGAATTAAAAGTATTGAACCGTTCTCTTTAATAAAATCCTCCTACCCAAACTTTGGTAATAACAGTGCCCTCCACAATTGTACACCAGGCACTCCTGGTATATATATGTTAAAGGCCAACTTCACCAGCAAGATAATATACAGTGGGGTAAAAAAAAGTATTTAGTCAGCCACCATTTGTGGAAGTTCTCCCACTTAAAAAGATGAGAGAGGCCTGAAATGTTCATCACAGGTATACCTCAACTATTAGAGACAAAGTGAGAAAAGAAAATCCAGAAAATCACATGGTCTGATTTTTAAAGAATTTATTATGGTGTGAAATAAGTATTTGGTCAATAACAAAAGTTCATCTCAATACTTTGTTATATACCCTTTGTTGGCAGTGACAGATGTTTAACGTTTTCTGTAAGTCTTCACAAGGTTTTCACACACTGTTGCTGGTATTTTGGCCCATTCCTCCATGCAGATCTCCTCTAGAGCAGTGATGTTTTGGGGCTGTCGTTGGGCAACACGGACTTTCAACTCCCTCCAAAGATTTTCTATGGGGTTGAGATCTGGAGACTGGCTAGGCCACTCCAGGATCTTGAAATGCTTCTTACGAAGCCACTCCTTCATTACCCGGGTGGTGTGTTTGGGATCATCGTCATTCGGAAAGACCCAGCCACGTTTTATCTTCAATGCCCTAGCTGATGGAAGGAGGTTTTCACTCAAAATCTCATGATACATGGCCGCTTCATTCTTTCCTTTACAAGGATCAGTCATCCTGGTCCCTTTGCAGAAAAACAGTCCCAAAGCATGATGTTTCCACCCCCATGCTTCACAGTAGGTGTGGTGTTCTTTGGATGTAACTCAGCATTCTGTCTCCTCCAAACACGACTAGTAGAGTTTTTACCAAAAAGTTCTATTTTGGTTTCATCTGACCATAAAACATTCTCCCAATCCTCTTCTGGATCATCCAAATGTTCTCTAGCAAATTTCAGACTGGCCTGGACATATACTGGCTTCAGCAGGGGGACACGTCTGGCACTGCAGGATTTTAGTCCCTGGCTGTGTAGTGTGTTACTAATGGTAGCGTTTGTCACTCTGGTCCCAGCTCTCTGCAGGTCATTCACTAGGTCCACCTTGTGGTTCTGGGATTTTTGCTTGCTGTTCTTGTCATCATTTTGATCCCACAGGGTGAGATGTTGCGTGGAGCCCCAGATCGAAGGGTATTATCAGTGATCACTGTTTGAGGTTGTGGACAGGTGTCTTTTATACTGATAACGAGTTCAAACAGGTGCCATTAATACAGGTAACGAGTGGGGGATAGAAGAGCTTCTTATAGAAGAAGTTACAGGTCTGTGAGAGCCAGAAATCTTGCTTGTTTGTAGGTGACCAAATATTTATTTTCCACCGTAATTTGCAAATAAATTCTATAAAAATCAGACGATAGGATTATGTCTCTAATAGTTGAGATATACCTATGATGAAAATTACAGGCCTCTCTCATCTTTTTGAGTGGGAGAACTTACACAATTGGTGGCTGACTAAATACTTTATTACCCCACTGTATATAAATCCCTATTTCTTTGGAATTTGAACATGGTGCCACACAGAAACTAACTCTTCAAAATGGGTGAAAGAAAAGAACATGCAATTTAACTTTAACAGATGTGTATTGGTCTTCATAAATGATGTAATGTCTTCTGGAAATTGTTACTCACCTAGATTTCCATGTATCTGCCAATAGTAGCTAAAAACTTTACAGCATCTCAAAATCTGAATATAACTAAAAGTGTTTTTTTAGTAATTCAATACAAAATGTGAAACGCACATACTAAATCATTACATCCTGAGTGATATGTTTTAGTTGTTTATTTCTGTTAACTTTGATAGTAATGGCTTTCAGCAAATAAAAACCCAAACTTTAGTTTTTCAGACAATTTAAAGTATTACATAATTCATTTCAGTTTATGTTTATAGCGCCGATTCACATCAGATTTAATTACAAGGCACTTCACAAGAAAGTCATTTCAATTCAAACATTGCAATCAGTTCAAAGGTTTAGCTAGTTTTCTATGTAAGGAATCCCATCAGATTGCATCGAGTCATTGACTGGCAGTTGTGCCCCGTTGATGCAGACTCTAACCACAGCAATCCCTCATACTGAGCAAGCATGTAGCGACAGCGGAGAGGAAAAACTCCCCTTTAACAGGAAGAAACGTCCTGCAGAACCAGGCTCAGTATGAGTGGCCATCTGCCACGACCGTCTGGGGGTTCGAGTAGACAGAGCACTAAAAAAGATTATGTTATGGTCTATGTACCTGGGAAGACAGCTGACTTAACAGTTGTCTAGAAAAGAGTCACTGACACCACCAATCATGAGCATTAACAGCAAAACACCATTACAAGCTTGCTGTTTACAGAGATGCTGTATCCAAGTATATTGGAAAGTTGAGTGGAAGAAAAAGCACTCTTATGAGGATGTAATCTAGACAATGGGCTACAGCTGTTGCATTTCTTGTGTTAAGACAATCCTGAAAGAGAAAGAATGTCAGAAGCATCTTCAAACATCCGTCGTCTATAGTTCATTTGAGCCTTGAGGAAGTGTGAAGAAACAGAGTGTTTGAGGTCCAGGGTGAAGTCTTCGCAGCCAGTGCATTTACATGTGCATCCAAACCAAGCTATGGCAATGATCAAGCTCATATATTAATCAATTAATTACATGTCAGCAAGAAAATCAAATTATTGACGGAAGTGTGTTCAACTCCGAGACGGTAGGTGGCGACCAAGGGGCAAACTCCAGCGGCCAAATGTGAAGCAAAGTGACAAAAATGCAGTTCCCCCCTCGTCCGCTAGGGGTTGGCTCCAAAAATGAGCAAGTTTCCATTGACTCCTATGTTAAAAAGGCCAATTTCACAGCAGAAATAAACATGTTTACAGCCTTGCACTAACAGACTGTTCAAGAAGTCTCCACTCCACTTTTTTTCGTTAAGAATTTTTTTTTTTTGCTGTGCATTTAAAGGGGCTATATGCAACTTTTTTCCCAAAATAAACGTAACAATAGCCTTTTTATTTGACCATTTATGACTCAAACATCTCCTGATGAGATGATACTGACACCTTGTCAGCTCACAGTGGGTGCACCTATAAGCCTGTATCCAATTTTTTCTATTTTCTGTCAGGTCGGATTTTTCCCCCGCTGTCTGCGGATGTGACGTCAAGCGCGTTCATGTTAAATGTTTCAGATCACTCTGCCACCACCGCTAGTCAGCACTCACAAGCAGTTCAATGGATTGTACGAATACACAGAAAAGACCAAGGACAACTCTGACACCAACAGTAACTCCACATAAGACAAAAAAAGTTAAACCCCTGACAAGTGCCCGAAAAAGATCGAAGATTGAGAGTGACCGACGCACGAGTGTGCGCTTCAAGACCGAGCAGAAAGGAAGAGCAGTTCTGTTTTTTGGTCACAGGTGTCAGGCGCGAGTTTAAATTTCAGAAAATTGCATATAGCCCCTTTAAAATAACCCTAATTTGTCAAAAATGTTTTTTTTTTGTTTTTTTAATATATTGATAATTAAAACTTGTTTTAATTAAAATTCACATAGTTTTAGTGAAAGTTATGGACCAACAAGGCTTCATACTTTTATTTGACAGAATTGTTGAATCTGCCTAGAAGGCAGAGGGGTAGCAGAGTTGCTCAATCGCAGTTTTCTGGCTAAAAGCGCTGGTCAAGCTCCATTCGCTTCGGTTATCTCCGGATTATATCAGTTAGCTCGAAATCGGATCAGAGTTTGATGGGTGTCAATCCTCCACCCCTACTTTCAGCTCCACCTCTTTGCCCGTTTTTTGTATTTTACGGGCGTGATGAGACGCGTGACCCAAGATGGCAGTGGTAGTAACCGCCCATTGGGCTTCAATTCAGCTCTTCAGAAACCTGCGGGTGATGTCACAAAGGCTCCATCCATCTTATATGTACAGTCTATGATGGCGACATGCGCCCTTTCCTCTTGGCATTCTTCCAATTGGCCTTTAGCATCACACAAGTAGCAAACAAATGCAGGCAGCAGTGAAGCAGATGGAGTGAAAAGCAGGAAATGCACAATGAGCGGAGAAATGGACAACAACAACGCTGCAGCATAGTACATTTTGTAAGTACTGTTTGATTGTGTTACATGTGTTGTTGTTGTACTGGTGTTATTCCCGCTTCGGTAGGCTCCTCACTTCTGGAAGGGGGAGTGCCCAGGCTAGTCATAGCTCGGCTAACCTGGGATGTTGTTTACATGCAGAGAAATGTGGTTTTTAACTTGATTATCTGGGTGTCTTAGCTCGATTTGGAGTAGGCCAGTTCGGTTCAACTTCAGCCAGACTAAGGTGTATACATGCATTTAAAAAGTCCGAATTCAGGGGACTAGGGCAATAATTAGCTTTTCTCTCACTGCATATAAACTCACTGATTTGGGGTCATCTGTGTTTCTTAAGTCCAGAAGAGAACAGCTGTCTTTTGAGGAACTATTTGAGTGCTTTATGCTTACATTTGCTTACAAGCTTTATGGATATGTTGATTTCATGATATCAGTGTGCTTGATTGTTTAGCAAACTGGCCTAACCTAAACCCTATAGGGTTATATTTAAATTAACTTTTCATTGGCATTCTAACATATTCAGATTCACCTGCAAGTGCTGCATAGGGTAAAAAGATAAATCTAGGTTATTTCCAAAGTGTAATGGTATTTTTTATGTAAAGAAAAATGTGATGGAAACAAATGTGAGAAGTTGGAAATAAGTTTAATCATTAATAAAAACAGCTTTGGTTCCAGGAAGTGTTCTGATATCGCACAGCAAATTGAAAATGCCATTCATTTATCACTTCCCCGTCTCAGATTGTGTATAAGAATTCCTTTATGATTAAGGCATGTGCGAACAGAGCATTATGATTTTCTTTATCCAACAACAACAAAAACCTTACAGCTTTCTCAGGGCTTCTATAAAAAAGCCATTTGAAAGGATGGAAAGTTCAGTGCCATATGTTTGTTGTTGCATTCCTCCTATCATTTCATGGCCTTGCATCCATCAGAAACACGTCTGCTTCCAGTTCCTGCCCTTAAAAAAAAAATCTTGTGAGAAACCTATTAACATCTGTTCTGGGTTTACTGGCCGGATGGACATAAAAAAAACACTTAAAACAAGACAAAAAAAGGCTGTCCAGTTTGGCTTGGATGGAGATCTCTGTACGGACACTGACTCACCTCTGCAGAGAGGCAATCAGGGAAACATTTGGGAGAGGCAGTAATTTGAAATGAATGTAGGTTTTCAAATGTGACAGAAAGGCCTCTTCTCCCTAAACGTGTTTTTGTTTAAGACAGGGGTGTGTTTGTCTATTCATGTTGGAGTGATAAACTATAATCTGATAGGCATGGTGTAATTGAATTGTTTGGGAGAGAAAGAAAAAATGACTTCACAATAACAAAAAGATTACAAGTGAGAAAAGAGGTCAGACAGATTTATAGCACAGGCTCGGATGGTTGAAGTAAAAAAAAATGGCTTGAAAATGAGTTGTTTTAAATGCTCCCTAATTGTTTTTTTAAGACTCAATATTTACAATTAGGATCTACGTGAATTAGGAAAAATAACTTTAGGTTTATGTTAACTTTATAACATATTTAATTTATATTTTTGTGAGATTAGATACCAACAAGAACATTTTCATTTCATTTACCTAAACTGGATAACTGGATGTGGTCAATTTCTAATAGCAAATAAAATAAATAATTCAATCTTAAAAAAAGCATATTTAAGATGTAACTTGTTGCACTTGGATACAAATTTATGATTAAGGCATACAAAATGTAAAGTTAATACATTTCAGACTTTTTGTGATCCTGCAGAAACTCCTATTGAAAGGAAAATGGAAAAAAATAAATAATAAACTGCAGCTCTGTTTTTCATTTATGATTTTATTTGCAAAAACAAGAAATCTAACTTAAAGTGTATATGTTAAAATGACAAAGCAGCACAGCATTTTATCCAAGTAATGTTCATGTATTGTTGGAGAGTTAGTCACTCTGCAAACCCCTTTGAATAAAACCAGGACGCAAATGAACAACTCATAAAAGTGTCTGGCTATTAAAACCCCCCCCAAAAAACAACAACCAAAAAACGTGTCCTTGATGGTTTTAATACAGTTCTAAAAGTATTATACTGCACTTACTTGCACTTGTGGATTATAAATCCAAAATTAACTTAAAATGGTACAAGCAGCCTTTTGATTTGTTGCCAATTATCAGAAAGGGCCATGAGGGTTCAGTTAGAGTTGGTGCTTCACAGAGATACAACTAACTGCTATTACGTATTACTTTACTATTTGCAATATAGCTAGACTGACCGAATAAATATAAATCTTGGGATACTTTATACACTGCAGCAAATAAAGTGGATCACTAAAATTAAGCTCTAATTTTAAACTAGACAAAGATCAGATGTAATTATCAGTAGCAGCAAAATAAATCAGATCAAAAGGTACATTGTCAATGTTTTTGTAATAGTCCAAAATGATTTTTCATTACTGTAGAAAGAGCAATGGTTTTGTCAGCTAATGAATATACAATTGTTTCTGCACTACCATTGATGAACGTAATGACCATTGAAGGGATTCATGAGGGGAAAAATTAAAATATATTAAATGCTTGACAACAGGGGAACCAGTTTTACTTTTCCATGCAAGCAATCTTGTACGCATTTTACTCACATTTTAAGTTCAGTAAATATCTTCTAAAATAAATTACAAAAAAATAATAATTCCTACATTATTTAATAGGATTGAAGGCAGGTAAATCTGGCCTAACTGAGGGTGTGCAGCGCTGCATGCATCCTCCTGTATTCTCCTCACTAATGAATGGTGTTAAAGAACCCTGGTGTTACCTCCGGTTAATGCCTCCCACTGCATCACACCCCCTTGCCAGATGGAGTCGTCACGGCTCAATTAAGCCCAGCTCCAACCTTTTTTCCCCCGCATCCTGCCACTTCACACTGCCTGGGGTAATGACATGTACTGCTGAACTAACCGTTTTTCTGCAACACTCCCTAAGAAGCCCATAAATCTCTGCCGCTCCAGTGTTTTACTTGTTTTACTCCAGACAACAAAACATGTGATTAAGGATGCAAACCTGACAGCTGCCATGCTTAATTGAAGTCGATTTAAATAACAATGGCCTCTGGCACAGTCTGCTTGTGTGTTGGAGGGCAGATATTAGAAAAGCTTTGTCCATTATGGAAATATCAGCAGCTAACCTGCAAATCTTCACCAACCACAGGAGAGCAGCAGAGTAAAAAATGTACTTAAACTTTTTGAACTTCTGAGGATCTGAAGAATTTGGTTTGATCCTGAGGGGCTTTAAGATCACAAATGAGCACCTACAGGTCCTTCTCAAAAAATTAGCATATTGTGATGAAGTTCATTCTTTTCCATAATGTAATGATAAAAATTCAACTTTCATATATTTTAGATTCATTGCACACCAACTGAAGTATTTCAGGTCTTTTATTGTTTTAAAACTGATGATTTTGGCATACAGCTCATGAAAACCCAAAATTCCTATCTCAAAAAATTAGCATGTTTCATCCGACCAATAAAAGAAAAGTGTTTTTAATACAAAAAAGGTCAACCTTCAAATAATTATGTTCAGTTATGCACTCAATACTTGGTCGGGAATCCTTTTGCAGAAATGACTGCTTCACTGCGGCGTGGCATGGAGGCAATCAGCCTGTTGCACTGCTGAGGTGTTATGGAGGCCCAGGATGCTTCGATAGCGGCCTTAAGCTCATCCAGAGTGTTGGGTCTTGCGTCTCTCAACTTCCTCTTCACAATATCCCACAGATTCTCTATGGGGTTCAGGTCAGGAGAGTTGGCAGGCCAATTGAGCACAGTAATACCATGGTCAGTAAACCATTTACCAGTGGTTTTGGCACTGCGAGCAGGTGCCAGGTCGTGCTGAAAAATGAAATCTTCATCTCCATAAAGCTTTTCAGCAGATGGAAGCATGAAGTGCTCCAAAATCTCCTGATAGCTAGCTGCATTGACCCTGCCCTTGATAAAACACAGTGGACCAACACCAGCAGCTGACATGGCACCCCAGACCATCACTGACTGTGGGTACTTGACACTGGACTTCAGGCATTTTGGTATTTCCTTCTCCCCAGTCTTCCTCCAGACTCTGGCACCTTGATTTCCGAATGACATGCAAGTACTTTGGACCACTGAGCAACAGTCCAGTGCTGCTTCTCTGTAGCCCAGGTCAGGCGCTTCTGCCGCTGTTTCTGGTTCAAAAGTGGCTGAACCTGGGGAATGCGGCACCTGTAGTCCATTTCCTGAACACGCCTGTGCACGGTGGCTCTGTATGTTTCTACTCCAGACTCAGTCCACTGCTTCCGCAGGTCCCCCAAGGTCTGGAATCGGTCCTTCTCCACAATCTTCCTCAGGGTCCGGTCACCTCTTCTCGTTGTGCAGCGTTTTCTGCCACACTTTTTCCTTCCCACAGAGGTGCCTTGATACAGCACTCTGGGAACAGCCTATTCGTTCAGAAATTTCTTTCTGTGTCTTACCCTCTTGCTTGAGGGTGTCAATGATGGCCTTCTGGGCAGCAGTCAGGTCGGCAGTCTTACCCATGATTACGGTTTTGAGTAATGAACCAGGCTGGGAGTTTTTAAAAGCCTCAGGAATCTTTTGCAGATGTTTAATTAGTTGATTCAGATGATTAAGTTAATAGCTCGTTTAGAGAACCTTTTCATGATATGCTAATTTTTTGAGATAGGAATTTTGGGTTTTCATGAGCTGTATGCCAAAATCATCAATTTTAAAACTGAAATATTTCAGTTGGTGTGCAATGAATCTAAAATATATGAAAGTTGAATTTTTATCATTACATTATGGAAAAGAATGAACTTTATCACAATATGCTAATTTTTTGAGAAGGACCTGTATACATCACAATTGGAAAATGAAATAAATATGTACTGTATTTGTATTAGCAAGAGGTTGAGATGAAAAAAACATCTCACACATTGGCTGAAGAGCTGTGAATAATATACTTTTATTATACGCATGAGAGGTTCTAAGTGGACAGTCTAAAACTGTCTAATTAGCTCATTCGGCCATTTTTATTAAAAGTGAATACCTACCTGACATAAAAAACCCATAACATGTAAAAATAGATCTGAAAGACCCTTAAATCGTTTAACTAATGTAACTAAGGGGGCACTCCAGAGTTTTAAAGCTCTACATGGAGACTGGTTTAGGAATGACAATGTTTTTTGTTTTTTTTACAGGTACAGTTGTATTCATTAGTGAAAAAAAGAGCCCAAATCTGAATTTTCCTGTGAATCAGCGAGATAATATTATAAAATATTATTTTATAATATTTATTATATAGATTATAGATTCGGTTCATTTCCACAAAATGTTGCCAGTGAATATATTCTTTGGAAAATTCCAACCACTACAGCACATGTTCCTTTTAACAATGGGAGATTTGGCCTGGCTTCACATGGGCGTGTTCTGATTGTTACAGTACTCACATACGACTGTAGCCCTACTTTAATCACCCTAAAGCAGATTATCAGCTGAGTCTTCTCTGATCCAGTCAAATGTTAGTTTTTCTGATTTTTATTTCCACCTAAAAGCATTTGAGATCATTTTAGCAGAGCAGTATTTAAGTCATGTTCTAGATTTCTTAGTTGTTACCATCTCCGGTGATCTTTTTCATTATGAAAGCTGTTCTTTGGATCAATGTTGTATATTTACTCTGATTTTCAGAGTGAAATGCACAATAAATAGCATTTATATCTGCTGCTTTCATCTTTAAATAAAGACAAAGAATCCCTGACCTCACCGACTGAGTTCTATTATATTTAACACTCCTCTTTCAGTGATTTAATTACAGAGAATTAGCAGCATGTACATCATGGCTGTTGGGTCTCTTGGTTTTCTAGTACTCTGCTACTCTGACTAGTAAATTATTTGCTATGTAGAAATAGTATTTCTCCTGAAAACATTGACTAATCTGGTCAGTTAGTGTTTGTAGGACTGCTATTATCTTTGATCACAGCTATTCTTATCTATGCTGATGGGTGCCAATTAAAGGAATCATAACAGACATATAAACAACTGGAAAATAATCTGTTTTACCTACTAACTGGTTATTTTGACTTTAGGCGAAATGTTTGGAAGACCTACTTTGAAGCCCGTTTGTCTTAAAAATTGAACAAGTAATCAGAAGCCTTCAGATAAACACATAAAAATCCAGAAGACAAGCATATGATAGCTAGGACAGATGACAAAGTTGTTTTTAATTTTCCTTTTCCCTCTCATTTCCTTTCAGATCTTTGGAGCCGATGACGTGATCTGCACTCGGATCTACGTACGAGCACAGTAGACATCTTCGTTCCTCCAAACACATTTAAAACTCAACTGACGCCGTTGATGTCTGAACAGTAGATCTAAAGTATATTACGCCTTGCAAAAGTATATAAACCACAATTTTTTTTCTTCACATTTTTTATGTTACAAGCAAAACTTCAATGTATTTTATTGTGACTGTGGATATTTGGGAAGTGTTCTAACAATCATCTGAAATGGAGCAGCTGTTGCTTTGCAGCAAGAATGCCTTGGGTTCGAATCCCAGCCTGGGGTCTTTCTGCATGGAGTTTCGATGTTCTCCCTGTGAATGCGTGGGTTCTCTCCGGGTACACTGGCTTCCTCCCACAGTCCAAGAACATTACCGTTAGGGTTAATTGGTCTCTAAATTTTCCTAGGTATGAGTGTGCACATGCACAGCTGTTTGTCCTGTGATGGACTGATCACGCATATTTAGCATTTTTGCCCAATGAGGCACCAGCCCTCCTACTACCCTGCAAAAAACAAGCAGGTTTAGACAATAGATGAATATCTTAAATGTGTGGCATGCACATGTTTTCAGCTCCCCTAAAACAACTACCGCTCTCTAGAAAACCCATTTGTTGCTGGTTTGGGTTATTTTTCCAACCAGCTTTTCCAATCTAGAGACTATTTTTGGCCACTCTACTTATGCTGCGTTCTATTTGTCCACTGAACTCGGTTTGCAAGTCGGTTTCCCGAATTACGAACCGGAAGTAGCAAATAGAACGCCCCCGAGGTCGTATATACAGGTCGTCAACTCGTCGAGGCTCAGAGGACCCCGAGTTCAGTTCCAAAATGGCTACCACTAGCATCACACATAAGTAAACATTGTGGTTTTCTACTATTTTAAGCACTTTTGTCTTTGTTGTAACCAAATGTAGAAGTTGTACACATAGCAGTGTATACGGTTACCTATAGGCATGTCGCTACAGTCTTATTACGTGCTAAATTCCGCCTAATAAGTTATTTTGTAGCTTGTGCAGTTTAAATTGGCTAGAGACGCTGCATGTTGCTATGACAACAATGCCGAGTCTTGAGCTATTGAATTTTTCGCTTAAACAGCGGTTAAAACCATAATAGACTACAATCAAATAAGATGAAGCATTAACTTGCATTCTCCGCTTGCTATCATCTTCTTCCATATTTTGATGATGAACCACAAACTTTGATAGTAGCTCTCTGTACTCTTTCAGAGCTAGTGCAACAGCTAGTTTCCTGGAGGCATCCATCTTTTCTCCGACCTGTCGTGTCGTGTGCAAAACAGAACGCAAAAACCCGCTGTGACTTGTTTTCCAACACGGATGTGACGTCACTCTCGAGTTGCAAGTCGCGCTTACAAGACAAATGGAACGCAGCATTAGTCCCCCCACCCGACATGATGCTGCCATGCTTAAGATACATTCAGGTTCACATTTTGCATGGTTTCATCTATACGGAGCACCTTCTTCTGCATGTTTGCTGTCTCCTACATGGCCTGTGGCAAGTTGCTTTCTTTCAACAATGGCTTTCTTCTTGCCGCTCTTCAGTAAAGGTCAGATTCCTGGAATGCACAACTAATAGATGCAGTGCTGACAGATTCGCTTGCCTGAGCTAGGATCTCTTCAGCTCTTCCAGACTTTTCAGATAATAGATTGGAAAGTGCTCAATTTGACATTCAAGGCTTGGGATATAGCTTTAGAAGCCAATCACCATAAACTTCTCCATAACTATATCCCTGATGTGTCTGCTGTGTGTGATTCTGTTTGTTCATTAATGTCCACTCTGAGACCTTTGCAAATCAGCTGCATTTATCATGAATTATCATTGGATTTTATTTTGTGGCATCAGAAAAATAAGGGGTAAATACTTATAAAAGCCACTATTCGAATCATGTATCTTTTTCATTACCGCCAAGGAGGTTATGTTTTCGCCAGGGTTTGTTTGTCTGTTAGTCAGCAACATAACATAAAAAGTTATCTTTGGATTTAGAAGAAATTTTCAGGAAGTGTGTGCAATGAGCACATCTGGATCAGCGTCTGGGAGGTGGGTTCAGAAACAAGACGGCAGGTGTTGTTCTACATCCTGCTTAACACTATGCAAAATATCTTCATCGGGAGTCCTTGCATATAATTATTTTTTTTAAACAATGTGCCCCACTTTCCATCACAAAACACACTGGAAAAGCACTCAGAGCACAGACCACTGTCAAGGCAGCTCAGTTTCTCCACTGTCGTGATCTAGTTCTAACTTTTTTAGATTCCTTGACCATGAAAACATACCTTTAGCAGCTGGATTACTCACCAAAAACACTTTTTCAGTAATGGAGGTTTTCCAATCACCCCCAAATTATAATCACTTGTTCCTGGTCCCATTGCAGTCGTTTCCTGAACATTTAAATCAAAAATACACCTACAACTTTTTTGAGTTATGTTGTTAACAGACAAATGAACAGACAAATCCTGGCAAAAACATAACCTCCTAGGTAGAGGTAATAAATCCCACCTTGAAGTGTTTTGTGTAAGGGGCTACAGAGGTTTGTGGCTGTAATGTGACAAAATGTGAAGAGGTTAGATTAATATTTTTGCAAGGCACTTTATAATTTAGAAGATTGACTTTAGCTTTCTTTCTTGTATATCATTTTGTGGTATTGCTTTTTTTGCCACAGCACATACAAGTCAAGTATTGCAGGTAGAACTAACTGGTCGAATCTAAATAAAAATGTTCAGAATGTTTGCT
This sequence comes from Valencia hispanica, assembly GCA_963556495.2. Taxonomy (NCBI): domain Eukaryota; kingdom Metazoa; phylum Chordata; class Actinopteri; order Cyprinodontiformes; family Valenciidae; genus Valencia; species Valencia hispanica. The sequence goes on from OY747701.1 coordinate 49,752,661, forward strand.
GCAGAACCTTCCATCCATTCTTTTGTACGCACATATCCTTTAAAGACTGTGGGGGATGAGGTGGGACTGGTGCCTTTCTCCAGCATTCATTGGGCAAGAGGCAGGGCACATCATGGACAAGTTACCGGTCCATCACAGAGCAACATCGAGACACACAGGACAAACAACCATGCATGCACACTGGAGCAATTCAGGGTGGCCAATTAATCGAATATACACAAACTCAGCAAAAACAGAAGCGTCCCTTTTTCAGGACTGTGTATTTCAACAATAATGTTGTAAAACTCCAAATAACTTTACAGATCTTCATTGTAAAGGGTTTAAACAATGTTTTCCATACATGTTCAATTAACCATAATCAATTAATTAACATGCACCTGTGGAATGGTCGTTAAGACCTTAACAGCTTACAGAAAGTAGGCATTTAAGGTCACAGTTCTAAAAACGCAGGACACTAAAGAGACTTGTCTACAGACTGTGAAAAACACCCAAAGAAAGATGCCCAGGGTCCCTGCTCATCTGCGTGAACGTGCATTAGGCATGCTGCAGGGAGGCATGAGGACTGCTGATGTGGCTAGGGCAATAAATTACCATGTCCGCACTGTGAGACGCCTAAGACAGCTCTACAGGGAGACAGGAAGGACAGCTGATCATCCTCGCAGTGGAAGACCACATGTAACACCTGCACAGGATCGGTACATCCGAATATCATACCTGTGTGACGGTACAGGATGGCCACAAAAACTGCCCGAGTCACACCAGGAACACACAATCCCTCCATCAGTGCTCAGAATGTCTGCAATAGGCTGAGAGAGGCTGGACTGTGGGCTTGTAGGCCTGTTGTAAAACAGGTCCTTACCACACATCACCAGCAACAACGCCGCCTATGGGCACAAACCCACCTTCGCTGGACCAGACAGGAGTGGCAAAAAGTGCTCTTCACTGATGAGTCACGGTTTTGTCTCACCAGGGGTGATGGACGGATTCGTGTTTATCGTCGAAGGAATGAGCGTTACACCGAGGCCTGTACCCTGGAGCGGGATCGATTTGGAGGTGGGGGTTCCGTCATGGTCTGGGGCGGTATATCACATCACCATCGGACTGAGCTTGTTGTCATTGCAGGCAATCTCAATGCCTTGCGGTACAGGGAAGACATCCTCCTCCCTCATGTGGTACCCTTTATGCATGCTCATCCGGACATGATCCTCCAGCAGGACAATGCCACCAGCCATACTGCTCGTTCTGTGCGTGAGTTTCTGCATGACAGCAATGTCAGTGTTCTGCCATGGCCAGCGAAGAGCCCGGATCTCAATCCGATTGAGCACGTCTGGGAACTGTTGGATTGCAGGCTGAGGGCTAGGGCCATTCCCCCCAGAAATGTCCAGGAACTTGCAAGTGCCCTGGTGGAAGAGTGGGGTAACATCTCACAGCAAGAACTGACAAATCTGGTCCAGTCCATGAGGAGGAGATGCACTGCAGTAGTTCAAGCAGCTGGTGGCCACACTAGATACTGACTGGTACTTTTGATTTTGAGCCTCCCTTCATTCAAGGACACATTATTCTATTTCTGTTAGTCACATGTCTGTGAAACATTTTTAGTTTATGTCTTATGGTGTTCACTCTTTTAGTGTTCAGACAAATATTTACACACATTAAGTTAATTGAAAGTAAAAACTGTTGAAAGTCAGAGGACGTTTCTTTTTTTGCTGAGTATATTTGGACTGTAGGAGGAAGCCAGTGTAACTATGGGAATCCAGACATGCACAGGAAGAACATGGAGAAAGGGCTCCAGGAGGCTGCAGAACCATTTAGTCCAAGATAAACGGCTAACATGCAAAAAGACAATAAGTATTACTTCCAAAGAACGAAGGCAAATGAGTTTCTGTCTACTCAAAGGAGATTTTAATGCCAAACACAATACTAACACTCATGTACAACATCATATAAGTCAAGAGAAGTGACACATTAAACGAGGTACAAACAATCTCAGTATGTACAATAGGCTCCCCCGGGACTTCCTCTGTTATTCTGTAACAAACATGGCAAATACAAAAATAAAAAAACCCAGCTATTCATCTTTTTCAAGATTGTCTACAGCTGGTTATTTTTCTGACTGCTGCCTTTAGTGGACCTCCAAAGAAACAGACTTGTTTGTGTTTGTCAGGAAGCTTCCTTTTTCTCGCAGAAGAGATGCCTATGTTCATCCTAATACCTCGTTGTCTTTCCCATGTAACGTCTCATGTGTAAAATTAATTCTGTTTCCCACATGTACAATTTTAACATGCGAGACTCACGGTCCAGCATTAAATATGAAGCTTATCTCTCTTCCATCTAATTTCATCTAAAATATCAAAAAGGGACATTTCCGAATTTATTAAAAGGCAAAAAGAAATTAGGGCAATAAAAGTCTTAGCTTGAATGTCCTTTTTATGGGCATTCAATATCCACATTTGTATTCCAGCAAGAAATACAAATAAGCTTTATTAAACTATGACTCAAGAAATTATTGCTTGTGTTTTTATCCTTAAACTGTACACAATTCACAATGGTGACATTTACCCAAAGAGTTTTTGTTGTTGACAAACTATTATAGATCAACCTGTCTCCGGTTTATTAGTGATATGCTGGGATATCACTATACCTTCTGCAAAGATTGTAAATATTTTGCAAAGTTCATTTACAAAAAAAGTTTGAAGTGCTGCTCAGACTCAGCTACATTCAATCATCTTAAAACTGTGTTATCCTAAAAACTGACAATAGAAATGCACATAAAATGGATCCAATTAAGTTATAAACGAGGACATTTTTTTGTTTTGTTTTTTTTACTAAACAAACGCTGTGGGAAGTTGTTCAGCAACTAAAATAAGAAAAAATGTTTGTAGATAACCTTCTTTGGTAAAAAAAAACTGGTAAAATGTTGCCTTTTCTTGATAAAAGTCTTTGCATCCTCTGGCTAAATGCTGACAGTCTCTCCCTCTCATATATATATATATATATATATATATATATATATATATATATATATATATATATATATATATATATATATGTGTGTGTGTGTGTGTATATAGATTGTATGCTACACACCAATGACAACTGATTAAAAAAAATCTAATTATAAACAACATATTTACAAAAAACACATTTTGGGCAATTATAAATTACGGTTCTTGACACACAGAGTTGACATTGTACTAATGCCAAGCATCTATCAAGAAGGTGCCAGAAATGTTGAATACATATTTTTATACTGTATGTATAGTGCATTGTTTTACTTTCACCATTGACTGAAAACATTCAAAGCCTAAAAAGGTTAACAGCTGGAGGCCACTGGTAATAGGGAATTCCCAGAACATGAATGCTTTTTTCCTTCAGCTGTTTTAATTTCGGTGGTGGAAAATCTTAATTCCACTATAACCTGGAGGATTGTGAGAGCCATATCCTCTAGTTTTATATAACATTTTATCACCCTGATTAGTGGCTTTTTCCAAATGTATTTTTTGCAGTATTTGCAGCAAAAATCTTGAGCTAGAAAACAAACAAATAAAAACCAATATCTTTTGGCAGCAAAGTTCAGTTATGGAAGGTTGGAAAATTCATCTCTGGCAGTTTGTTGTGTGAAGATGTTTAAACCCAAACGGTGTCCTTGAACTACAGTGTCCTGTACTGCACCCGGTACTTGTTGATGTTCAGATAGTGGAGGACTTCGGGGCTGCAGGTGGTGGTACACGACAACAGTCCCTCTTCCGCGTCTCCCATCAGCCACTTGCGAGTGTTGGTGGCCATTTCAGTAGTCACGTGCTTCTGGGCCCAGGTGTCCAGCCAGGTCTGAAAACGTCCGTGCAGACGTGTGTGCACCCGCTGGTGGGACTAAAGCAACACAGACGAGAGAAAGAAAGAAAAAAAAATAAGTGAAGAGCACAGAAATTTGGCCTTAAGGAGGTGAGATGCAACAGAGAAAATGGTCGGTGATTGTAGCGGGTGATTTCACACCTGACTGATCAGCCAGGCAGCAACTAAAAATCTGATCTTTCCATCTGATCAAAGAACAAATCACAACCATGCACTGACAAGTCATTCTGACAACACTCTTTGGTGGTGAAGTTGTTACTAGGGGTGTGCCGATTCATCACAAATCTATTAATAGCGATGTGAAATGTGCAAAATTGATAGATTCAAAAGTGTTAGAAAATTATTAATTTTTCATAATTATTAAATGAGAAAAACATAAAAAGTCAGGCGTGCCGCACGGGAATTTTTAGTGGACGGACCGGAGGAAACGGTATGCTGCAGCTAGTGTTTCAGCTATGCGGTGCAAAATTTACAAAATACAACAAATATCTTGGACTTTAGTTGTGAAAGAAGCGTCTTTGTTGTTGTGCATCATGTTGGCAGCAACATCTTCTTTTCCCTGGACATTTCCACTTTTTTGGTGCTGTCCATGACGTCCTCCCAAAGCGCAGCACAGGGCAGCTCATGTTTACCAGACATCAGCCCAGGTGTAGCTTTAAGCATCTGTTTTCTTTGTTTATTTTTCTGTTTTCATCATGTAAAGCACTTTGTGCTGATTTTATTATCAAAAGTGTTCTACAAATAAAATTTGATTGATTGAAACACAAAGGAAATTTCCTTCATTCCATCCTGATGGCGACTAATGTGGGGTGGAGAGCACCTTACTCATAATCTGGTAGATTAGTTTCTGTGTATGACAGGTGGCAAACACCCCACTGGTCAAACTGATGCAAAAACTATGAAAACACTGTACAAAGTTAGAGTTCATGTATTAATTTGACAGAAAAAAAAATAAGAGACTGGAGTATACACTTTTAGTGTCATTGGGAGAATTCGGCTTTTTTATTTTCTATTACTTTGAATGGAAAAATAATACTTATTTTCTCAGAATATAATTTCAGATTTTTGTGTAATCTCTGTCCTGTATGATTTAAAAGGGAGCTATTATTGTTACAGGTTTATTTCCTAATATAGAAGATTAATTGTTGCTATTTAGATTTTAAAGTCATTCCCATAATGGTTGACTTGTAAAAGCTGATCTCAAGTTTATTGAAAATTTTTTTTACCACATAGAGCAGGAATGCTTTTAATATGTTAAAATGAAAAGTCTTCTTCAAGAAACAGAATATGATTGATGTGTTTAAGGATTGGACAAAGTTTCCATGGAAATCAAAATAGGGTCAACCTGTATTATATTTAATTTGCCAACACACGTTTCCTTTAGATTTTATTGAAAATATGACCTTGATATGATTATGAAACATGTTATAGACATGTGTTGGTTTATTTGTGGTTTCAAATAAATAAAAGACAGGACATCAACTGGTTTGCATACTTAAATTAATGGAAACTGGATGAATTCAAGAGTAGAAAGTAGCCATGGAAGGAATACAGAAAAAACCCTAAATGGGGTAAAAATATGCAACAAAAATTATCGTTTTATAATCGAATTGTAGCACCCGAATCGTAATGGAATCGAAATCGCGAGGCACCCAAGAAGGCACACCGCTAGTTGTTACCAAGGAAAGAAGACTTATCATTATTTTCAATATTGGTGAGGTTTTTAAAAACGTCCAAGGAAACAGAAAGGATAAAAGAAGCTATTTAAAGGGAATCTGTATTTCCTATGGATGCATGTTGGCTGTTGATTAGGACTGCCACTTAACCTAAACAGGGAAAGAGAAAACCAAAGTTGCTGTTTAATACTTTTGAGCTTTCACCTACTGCTATCATGGAACGTTCTGGATTAGAAAAAGCTGGAAGTTTTTTGGAAATCTTGAAGTTAAGGTAAGGTTCTACTTGCTCAACAAGGGAATACAGAGATTGGCGTAAGTGTTTTTAACTAACCTAATACAAATCGGCGGCATCAGACATGTCATAAAACATGGTACTATTATTTGCTATGAGACACGACACACACTGGCAGAATTTGGTCCCGGCTGATGCTCCAGGGCCCAGCAATCCTTTTCAAATCTGTATGATTCAGATGTGTCAGTGCTTCTGATACAACCAAGGCTGGAGATCAAAAATCTGTCTTATCTCAGCACATTTCAGTGTGCAGACTTTATTGCGTCTGTGCGTTAAAGTTGTCAACTCATGAAACGCACTGCGGCACTTCTGTTGCGAGTTCCCCTTTGGGCTTGTGTTTAGTTACAATAAATCGATGATTGATTTAAGAATCTAGCATTTGCAGGAGTTTCAAATCTAAAATTGAGCACAGATGTTATTTATTCTGAATTAATCTTGTAGCAAATAAAATATGTGAGCTATGTCTTTTGAAAGAGTAAAGAAAATATGCTGTAAATCCTTATAGTTGTGGTTTATCTATAGAAGTACTTGTGTTCCTCCCTTTTATACCCCCTTATTTTTTGTCATATTCAATCAATTTGAGTATGCATTCCCATAAAGTTAATTTTTCAGATTAAAATAACCTTAAAAAACCACAAACTTTAAAAAGGTTGGATATGGAACATGAACACTATAGCGACATCTAGTGGGTCTAAATTGTAGCTATAACAATATACAAATAATTCCAGCTTTTGGGTTGCCTGGTTCGGTGCCGATACGCCCAGTGACCAGCCTGAACTATGTCCAGTGAGGAAATTATTTTAGAACAGTTTAACTGACAGCTAAAGTTAGCAAGTGACTTAACTTACCGATCCAGGGGGAAAGTCAAAAGTGTTTGACGCCGTGGACATGTTTTACGTGGGTCCATCTAGTGTAGGCTTCCCCTAAAACTACTCTAGTTTCTGTTCTTCTCCGGTCACTCATTTCCTGAGACGGATAACAATATCTCCTCCGGGGCTCTGAAGCTGCTGCTTGACTTGCAGACTCAGCCATTTTTCCCAATACCAGCCGAGTTGCACTGACCACATAGTTGGATCATAGAGACCGTATCTGGCACCCTGCGGCCGCTACTGGCTGGTAGGTGTAAACATTACGTCATTGTCGTGCCCATTAAAATTTATATTTTATTATATTTTATTCAAATGATTTTTCAAGGAAATGTACTTTCATTTTGCACCATTTGAAACACCCGGAGGTATATATTTTTTTTTAAATAGCTTTTTATGAAATTGTTCCATATTCAACCTTTAAGCAGGTACTAAACAGATTTATTCAGCCCACATTTTTGTATTAAAATTCTTATTGGTCTGATGTAACTTTGTAAATGTTATAAATTTTTTGTTTTCATTGGATGTAAGCAAAATATCATTAGAGGAAAGGAAGGCTTGAAAACATCAGTCTTTGTGCAATTAATTTATATTATGTGTTTCACTTAGTGAGTCGAGTTGCTGAAATAAATGTACTTTTAAATACTATTGTAGTTTATTGAATGGATCAGTATTTAAATAATACTAAATGATAAAAATATATTATTTAGAATTGGTAGTAGTTTGAAGTAATCTCAAATTGGTATTTGTAGATCTGAGGTTTTAGAAACTTGCAACAAAATCTACGGGCCCTAACAAATACTTTGAATCTACAACCAAGATGTGTTGTTTATGCTTTGCCATCAGCTGAAAGGTCCCATCATGAAGTTGGATGGGGGTCAAAGTAAACCCACCAATAGGTCTTTCCACACCAGTTTAACCAGATATAAGCAAAATATAGGCATGTTGCTCAGGAAAATGCTGTGAATCTAGCATCCCATCCCTTCAATGATCCCAGCTGCATGCTCTGTAAACCTTCTGTCCACAATCTTACTGGATTGTCTTTCATGTCGTCTGTTAATTGCAAAACGATAAGATGGAAGGAGCATCTAATCATGGTCATCTCATTCACTCCACAGAAACAAAATACAGATAAAAAAAAAAATTCTCTGATCTGTAGAAAAATGTGCAGCATATTCTAAACAGAAGCAGGGGAGATTGCACTAATTTCGAAGAATGAGGCGACAAGACAAGTGATTTTTAAGGTTTTTTCCAACAATCTAGCTCCAGTGCTAGATTAGAGGAGTTGCAATTGATTGCCAGTTCTTAACTTATTCCAATGAAAAATAGACAGCAGAAAGCTAAACATCCATGATTATCTCTGCAGAGGGGTCCGGGGTGGTGTCCATCTCCAGTGGTCATTGGCCAAGAGGAAGGGTGCATCCTGGACAGGTCGCAAGTCCATTACAGGACAAATAACCATCCATGCACAAGATAACTACCCTAAGGGCAATTTAGAGAAACCGATTAACCCAACAGTTGTGTTTCATGGATTTGTGAGAAGAACCCAAAGTACCAGGAGTAGGGATGGGTATCGTTAAGGATTTATCGATACTACTACTCTTAATACTCCTTATCGATCCGGTACTTTATCGGTATCCTTATCTGTACTTTTTTTTTGAAAGACAAACAAAAGGGGATAAACACAAATAATGAACTGTAGTTTAAGGAAAAAAAATGTAACTTAGATAAGAAGGAAGCTGTTCAAAAATATCCAGCATTTATTAATTGTAAGAATAAAATAGCAGGTTAACTGTAGTTTAAGAATTTTTTTTTCTTAACTTAGAAAAGTAGGAAGCTGTTGTTCAAAATATCCAGCATTTATTAATTTTAAGAATGAAATGGCAAACTTATGTCCATGCTTCACGTGTTTGCTTTGCATACAAACGTACATACCTGTTGTATCTGATTCATGGGTTTGTTGTTGCTGCAGAACTCAGGCGGTCAAACACCGTGCATCTTTCGGTTTGTAGTTGTTGTATTTTGGCAAGGTGTTTGGTCAAATTACTTGTGTTCCTGCCTTTGCAAGCAAAGCTTTTGTTACACATGTGACAGTGTGCATTGTTAGCATCTATTTTCATAAAATTTTGGATCTTTTTGTTCGCTCTGCCATCGTATCTGTAAGGCGTAGTGATTTGCCGGTCGCGAACGAACCGGCTCTAAGAGCCAACTCTTTGAAGTAAACGACGAGAGCCGGCTCGTCATTGGGAGCCGTTTAAAAAAAAAAAATTCATTCCCCCCCTGCTTGTTTTGGTATATTTGGTATACATAGTTTTGCATTAATTTTGGTGTATATACTTTAAGCAACAGAAAATCTGAGGAGCCACTTGGGAGCCGAAAGAGCCGGCTATTTATGGTGAGCCAAGCCAAAAGAACTGGCTCTCCAAAAAGAGCTGGAATTCCCATCACTAGTAAAGCGAACACACACCTGTGTGCTTGTTAAGGAGGAGTGGGCTGCAAAACAGTGTTTGGCTTGTGTTTATATCTTTACCGTTAAGAGGACCGATAAGGCTGAAGCTTATCGGTCCGGGTGGACCGTCAGAATCAGCCCCGGGGCCAATTTAATACCGGTTTTCGGTACCCATCCCTAACCAGGAGAGAACCCCAAATGCAGGGTGAGAACCTGGCCTTTGTTTGAACCAAGAACCTTCTTGCTGAAAGACAACAGTGGTGACATCTGCCACACCTTGCAGGAAGCTAATTAGCTGCAAATGTATATAAGACACATCGTTTCAATAAAGATTTATTAGCACCACCTGTTGCAGACCTGCCAACCTTGTCAAATATTTTGAGTACCACTTGTGTTGTACGGCTTTTTTTCAGACTTTTGAAACTCAATTGCTTTGCGCCTGGCAATTTCTCCATTCACTGGCTAGAAATTGGTTATAAGAAAAAAACAATAAAACCAAAAAAATTATATGTATTCAATTCAAATGATAATTTATTTTTTATATTGCAATAGGTGTTTTTGTTTTCATAAATGTAATAGTTAAATTGGCTTACAGCACATATGCATACGTTCCCGGAGGCTAATTTATACACTACCAGCAGCTCCCTGGTGGCTTATGTCCACATCATAATTGTACACTGTGCACAATGCATGATATTCTTGATATTTAATCAAAAACTTCTGGGGAACATGGACCCTCTTCTTTTTGGCAGGTCTGCTGCTGCCCTGTCCCTCCCCGTCTTCCTCTCCCTCATCTGCCATGGCACTGGTTGCAAAACTTGCTGCAAAAGATTTGTTGGCTACATGTTTAAACTGTATAAATAATCACATTCCTCCTTATATACAGCCCTATAATATCTGCAATGGACATATATAAAGCTAAAATACACACACACATGCACGCACGTATACACACGCACATGGACCGCTGCCTCATCTTTTTTTTTTTTTCTTCTCTTCTTGTGAAAAGTCTTTATTATGAATTGCTGGGGGTTTTATTTCCTGATGTTATGGACACGGAGACAGAAAGTTAAGGGGAAGAAAGAAAGAAGATGAAGAACAGAGGTAGGAAACAAAATGTCATGAGAGAGGGTGAGTTTAAAATACAAGAGGAAAGGGAACAAAGAAAACACAGGAAAACATTGAAGTCTGCCTCCATACCCACAGGACGGCAGAGAGAGGGGAAAAAACAAAACAAAACACGAAAAAGGAACATTGACAAAACAAACCTAACATCGTGAACTAAGAACTACACAACCACATCACACAAGAATGGATATAAAAATACAACAACAATGTCACAGAAAAACTCATGGTACCGATTAATCAAGCTCTAGTAATGATAACCTCAGCCCAAGAATATATCTGTAAACACCAGAGACCCCACATCTATGTGTGTGTGTTAGCATGCTGGTGCATATAAGGTTTCTCCATAAGAGTGTTCGAGAGCTGGTGTGAGCAGGCATCAATCCGTCTCCCAGGAATCGATGCAGACATGAAGGAGATCCAAAGGACCCCCGGAGCCCAAGGCGGACCCCGGCAGGGCCGACCGCATCCCCCAAGAAAGGAGCAAAGGAGAACCCCAGGGGAACGTCCAGCGGCTACTATGCAGGGGCCTGGGGGCAGCAGTGACGAGACCACGGGCCCCGCCGGCAACCAGCTGTGCCAGGGCGGGCCGGGCCGTGGACCGGGAGAGCCGGGGCCCAAGGGCGCCTCACCCCCCAGCAGAGACCCGACAAGGGACCGCCCGACGAGAGGCCCCCGGCACCGTAGGGGCCGCGGCCGGCCGCCACGCGCCACCACCACCCTTGGCCAATCCCCACCGCCAACATCCCAGCGCCCCACCCCTGCCCCACGTCGGGGCGCCCCACCGGTAGCCGCAGCGGATGGATAGCATCCCGAGGCCAAGCTCAGCCAGCACCTGGACACCAAGTTGTACCAGCTCCCAAGTCCTGACCCCGCGCAACGCAGAGCGCCGAGACCAGGCATCCAACAAAGGCCAGGGCCGGTCCAACCCGCCAATGAACCGACCACGCACGGTGCGCACAGAACAGGTGATCGAACGAGCAGAGACGCTGGATCAGTGTCCCACCGAGCAGGCACCACCCAACAATCCCAAACCTGGCACCCCTGAAAGAGGTGCCCCAACCAACCAAAGGAAGATATCAGCCCAGCGCATCAGGCGACCGACCGACACACCGGCCCCCCCAGCCCCATCCCAGAGGGAGAACTAAACCCACCCTGACATTCGCTCTACTATCAGAACACAAAAGACACTAGACACCCAGGTTGAGTTGGAGCGCATTGGAGGCCCCCCGCAGCCCAAACCCCGGCGACATACCCGCCCAGACCAGGAGCAAACCGATGAACCGGGCGGCCGACCCACCAAGCCGACATCCACCATCCCCATTCCCTTGTGGGGCGACCACTGCTGCTCAATGGCCCGGCAGGCAACCAAACCCAGCGAAAGACCCACCCGCCCTGCACACCCACTACCCGGCCAGTCCACCCGCAGGTCCGACCGAACCTGGGCAAACGCCCGACCCCAGCGCCCCGCAGCGCACAAAGACCAAGACCCAGGAGCTAAGTCCAGTGCGAAAAAGGACTGTTCAGGCCCGGAAATGCCACCCAGCCGCCGCGACCAGCAGCCAGGCACCCCAACCAGCAAACAAGGCGAGACGCCATACAGGGACCGGCGATGACAATCGGCCCAGAGAAAAAGAGAGAGGCGGCTGCACATGCCGGCCGGCCCCGACCCCAACAGGCAACAGAGACCCCACGCCGGCCGACCCCCGGCCAGGACCACAGCCAGGGGGCGCGGCGCCCCAGAGCCCCGAATCCCTAGGCCCACCCCAGACCCTACCCAGGCGCAGCACGGCCACCAGGCCAGTAACCCATGTCCGTCAGTGCAACCCCCCTAAGGCACCGCATGCGGCCCTCAGGAGTTACCACCCAAAGCCACCAAAGCCCAACCCCAGGTTGGGGCCACGACGTCCAGCGCCCTGTCCGCCCAGTGATCCCACCCCCAGGGATCCCACCCAGACGCCTCCAACCCCAAAAAAATCCACATCAGCAACAGTATCCTAAACGACAAAACCAAGTGCCCCCCACCCCTACTAGGTGATGGAGCCGATCAAAGGGAGCCCAGAGAGATTGATCAGATTTGGAGCCAGAGGCCGTCTCAAGACCAATATGGTTCAACAAGAGATTTCTATACTGATTAATATTAAGAGCCTTTTTATTTTTCTAGCTCAGGAGGATAGTTTTCTTGGTGATGCATAAGGCAATGTGAACCATTAGAACTGACTTTATGTCCATGGTGACATCATTTAAATCTCCCAACAGGCAAACTGAGGGAGATGGTGGAATGTTTCATTTCAAAAGAAATTTTGGTGCCAGATATGTGAGGACTTAACGGGTGGACAGAACCAAAGCGCATGAATATAAGTATCTGGTATATTGCTTGTGCATTGTAAGCAGGTATTAGATGACGTAAAACCCATCCTAAACATCCGTTGACCAGTATAGTGTACTCTATTAAGGATTTTGTATTGTATTAATTGCAAATTAGGATTTTTTGGTTATTTTAAAGGTTCTTAAACATATCTGAGACCACACTTTTTGGTCAAAGCTGGCTGATAAATCCACCTCCCATTTTGAAATAGGGATGGCTATTGATTCATCTAATGTAGATAAAGTTTTGTATATTTTAGACAGCAATTTGGGGGGGTTGAGATTAAGAAAATCTAAAACTCTTGCTGGAATCTGTAATTAAACTGTATTGAGCCTAAATTTACCTTTAATAATTGATTTAATTTGTTGATATTCTAAGAATTTGTTTTTATCAATTCCATATTGTGTAATTAATGTATTAAATGGGATAAAGTCTGTTCCTTCAAATATATGCTCCAGGTATTCAATTCCATTGCACCTCCAGACTGGAAAACATACATTTTTTTTGCAAGATGTCGGGGTTATTCCAGGGTGTACGTCTGCATGGGATTATTGTGGACTCTGTCATGTTTAGAAACTCCCACCATGCTGTCAGAGAGGAGCTGATATTGATGCTTTTAAAGCATTCATGTCGTTTTATATTTGAGCTAATAAATGCTAGGTCTGAAAGTTTTATCTTATTACATAGTGTCTGTTCTACGTCTATCCAGGACTCATCTAGGTAGCTATGTTTTAACCATCTTGAGATGTATTGGAGCCTTTTGGCTAAGAAATAATGATGGAAGTTTGGTAGATCAAGACCTCCTTTTTCTTTGGTCTTCTGCAGAGTTTTTAAACTGATATGTGGGGGTTTATCTTTCCAAAGAAATTTAGAGACAGCGGAGTCCAGAGATCTAAACCAGTCTAGTGATGGTTTACTTGGGATCATTGAGAATAAGTAGTTGATTCTGGGCAAAACCATCATTTTTATTGAAGCAACCCTTCCCATAAGTGATATGGGTAGGGATTACCATCTAGCAAGATCATCTTCCACTTTTTTTAAAAGTGGGATGTAGTTTAGCTTTATTAAATCTGCCAGTCTTGGTGAGACATTGATACCTAAATAGGTAATATTCCCTGACTGCAGATGTGTATTAGTTGGATTCTGGACAGAACAATTGATTGGAAGAACTGTAGATTTTAACCAATTTATAGAATAATCTGAAACGTTTGAGTAAGAGTTTATCAACCCGATTACCTGAGAGAAAGAGGTTTGTGAATGCTGGAGAAAAAGTAATACATCATCTGCATTAAGACTGATTTTATGTTCTATGTTATTGCATTTTATGCTTTTAATATTGGGAGTTTGCCTGATTGCTGCAGCTAGTGGTTCAATAAAAATAGCAAACAGGGAGGGAGAGAGAGGACATCCCTGCCTGGTACCTCTCTGAAGATAAAACCTAGATGATGTTTGGTTATTAGTCCTGATACATGCTGTTGGTTAACTGTATAATATTGTCAACCAGTTTATAAAAGAATTTCCAAAGCCAAATTTATGTAAGGTTGCAAATAAGAATTTCCAGTTAACTCTATCAAATGCTTTTTCTGCATCTAGAGATAATATATTAGTTTTAATGTTTTTACAGTAAGAAAAATCTATTAAATCTATTAGTCTTCACAGGTCTGCCTAAAAAGTAAATCAGACAGCTGCAGCTGATCCAGAACGCTGCCGCTCGCGTCCTCACTAGAACCAGGAAAGTAGAGCACATCACCCCAGTTCTAAAGTCCTTACACTGGCTCCCTGTAGCTCAGAGAATAGACTTTAAAATACTTTTACTAGTTTATAAATCATTACATGGCTTAGCACCAAAATATGTTGAAGACCTGTTGTCATGGTACCAACCACCAAGACCACTCAGGTCCTCCAACTCTAGCCTACTAAACATCCCTAGACTCAGAACTAAACATGGAGAAGCAGCTTTCACTTTTTATGCTCCCCTTATCTGGAACAGACTTCCTGACGAGTGTAGAGCTGCTGAAACTCTGAACTGCTTTAAATTGAGACTAAAAACCCATCTGTTTAGAATTGCCTTTGAGTAAATGCTTGATGTTATATGTATGAAATGTGTTCATGCTCTCTTGCTTTTTATTTTTTTTATTTTTTTTCATTTTCTCTTGCTTTATTGTGTATCATGTGTAATGTGTGTTTCTTTTATGTGTTTCTTTTAAATCACCAAATCATGTAAAGCACCTTGAATTACCCTGCTGTTGAAAGTGTGCTATACAAATAAAATTGCCTTGCCTTGCCTTGCCTTAGTCTACGTGAATTTGTGGATGAATGTCTCCCTTTAATAAAACCAGTTTGATCAGGATGTATTATAAGAGGAGTTACTTTCTATATCCTTTTTGCGAGGGCTTTGCAGATTATTTTAAGATCAACATTAATGAGGGATATGGGACGATAGCTGGAAGGAAACAAAGGGTCTTTACCTGATTTTAGTAGAAGACTAATGTAGGCAGAATTCATATTTGGTGGAAGTCGGCCATTTACCTTGGTTTCCTGCAGCATTCTGTAGAATGTTGGTGCCAGAATATTCCAGAATTCTTTATAGAACTCTGCTGGAAATCCATCTGGGCCTGGAGCCTTTTTATTGGGCATGCTTTGGGGGGCCTCCTGGAGTTCAGCCGCTGTTAGTGGTGAATCCAGGGCCATCGCTTGACGTTCAGATAATTTAGGTAGTGATATGTTATCCAAAAAATTTTCAATTTCATGATCTGATGGGTTTATCTCTGGTGAGTATAAAGCCTTGTAAAATTATTTAAAGGTTGTTGTTTATTCTTCCGGGATCTTTTAATGTATTCCCGGTATGATCTTTAATAGCAGATATAGTTGTTTTTTCTTTATTAATTTTAAGCTGGTTAGCCAAAAATCTACCTGATTTATTACCTTGTTCAAAGTTTTCTATCCTAAGTCTTTGAATTAAGAACTGGGTCTGTTTATTAATAATTTCATTTAATTCTAGCTTTGCTTTACGGATTTTGCCTAGTCTCTCCTCATCTAGAGAAGCTTCTAATGAATTAATAGTTTCTTCAATTTCCTGAATACGTTTTTTTTCCATTTTCTTTTTATTTTATGAGAATGAGATTATTTTACCTCTAATCACAGCTTTCCCTGCCTCCCAAAGTATGGATGGTGACGTACCATGTATATCATTATATTCCGAATAAGAAGCCCACTCTTTTTCAAAATATTTAATAAATTCTTTATCCTTAAGTAATGACATATTAAATCTCCAATTTTTGCTTTGAGGCTTTTCTATTTTATTTACTAAAGTTAGAGAAAAAGGAGCATGATCGCTAACAGCTATAGGGTGTATCTCAGTGTCTGAAATGGCAGTCAACAGTGAGCTGCTGACTAACAAATAATCCAGTCGAGAATACGAATGGTGGACATTTGAGAAGAAAGTATATTTTTTGTCATTGGGGTGAAGAGATCGCCATACATCACAAAGTCCATAATCGCTCATGTACTGTTTGACTATATCTATAGATTTCCAGCTGCGCTGAGTCCCTGCTGTGCTGAGCCTGTCTATTTCTTCATTTAAACCAAAGTTTAGGTCGCCCCCAAGAAGAAGTGAGCAATCCAAGTGTTCAAGGAGCACCGAGAAGAAGGAATGAAAGAATGAGGGGTCATCAACATTTGGACCATATATACTGACAATACATAACTTTTGGTTAGTATAGATAGTTTGACTATAATAAATCTACCCTCTGGATCTGTAACTATCTATTACTGTAAAATTTTTATTTTTATTTATTAATATTGCTACTCCCCTTTGTCTAGAGTTATAGCATGCAGAAAACACATTAGGAAACTCATCTGCAGCTGAGGTAGATTTATGGGTTTCTTGTAATAAGACGACATCTGCCTTCAATCTTTTAAGCTGGTTAAAAATCTTGATAAAACAACTCTTATCTGACCAGTGTTACATGACTAATAAAGCCAAGGAGTAAGCTGGGGGTCCCTGAACAGCTTCCCATTAACATAAAGTTTATCTACTGCTACCTTGGCTCTGGTGCCTTCACTGATATATTTCTTCCTGATTGGGAACAAAACGCGCCTTCTATCCAGGATTTCCTTCGGATATTGATCGTTAACGCTGTAATTCGTTCCCCGCAGCTCTCTGCCCTGGCCTCTGGCCTGCTCTTTTTGCTTGTAATTCTCGAATTTAGCAACAATAGGTCGCGGCCGGCTGTTGTTGGGCTTCTTACCTCCGAGCCGGTGGACGCGGTGAAAAGTTATGTTTTTTACCGTGTCGCTTGGGAGCTTTAACTGTTGCTGGAGAAAATCTCGGACGGTGGATTCAGCGTCGTCCTCAGCTTGTTCTGGGATCCCGGAAAAGACAAGATTGTCCCGCATTCCCCTGGCCTGTATATCCAAGATAGTTTCTTTCATCTTCTTACTTTCTCCGGACAGCTGCGTCATCCCCTCGGTGAGTTTCTTTACACCGTCTCTAAGCGTTTGGTTTTCTGCAGCGAGCGATGCTACCCGTTGTTGGCTGAACTTCAGGGATTCCCTTAGAGCTTGAAATTATTTGTGGAGAACCTCAACCAGGGCCAGACGGGCGTCTAGGCTGGTTAGCTTCTTATCTATTGAGTCCAGGACATCACTGTAGCTTTTCTCTAGAGAGATGGTGGAGGTGCTGGCCTCAGAACGAGTGGGTTTCTGTGATGGTGTGCTTGTCGGTATAGCAGAGGTGGATTTTTGTGGCTTGCCCATAACAATGTTGTCAAAGCACTCGTCCAAGTAGCTGTCCAGGCTGTGCAAGGTTTCCTCGTCCAGTTTGTTTTATGGAGAAATACAAAATAATGGTTATTATTAAACGTTTGCTATATTTGGCTTGAATGTTATGGTTTGTTTTTACCCGAGTTTGTTTGTTTTACCAGTTTACCGCCATATTACTTACGCACAGCTCTCGCGAGATCTCAGCAGCAGTTCATCTCAGCCCAGCAGACATCCTGCTGCCTCATCTTTCTCTTGATCGATAGATTTTCTAAGGAAAAATACCTCGCCATTTTTTTTCTTTCGTTTTTTCACTTAGACTTCGGCTCGAATGTTTACACAGTGAAAGTAACGTTACGCTTAACGGTTCACATTTGCCCAAAGCTGGCAGGTCAGCTGAGACTCACACACACAATTTACCTTTTTAAACGCCAACCGCAGCAGCGACAACGGAGTTGGAGAGCGAAGCATAGGGCAGGAAGACGCAGGAAGGAGGGGGACGGGGATGTTACGCTGTAGGTTGGGTCGACTCAAGTCTCCGCTTTTCTACAATGATTGGCTGAAACTGCTTCACCACGCTGCTGCACTGTGTTGTCAGGCATGAGTACTGCACGTGCACATTCGCCATAGAACTCACATGTCCGCAGCTTTTTGCGTAGTTTAGAGGGGCGGATCGTATAAGCGTATTTAGATGTCAAATTGCGTACCTGCTACGCACAATGCATACAGGTTGGCAGGTCTGCTGTTGCTATTAAGGGACCTGGCAGAGTTAATCAACGGAGTAGAAAACAGTGATTACATTGATGATTATATTTGATTTAGCTGAAAAATAAGTAAAAAGTACAGCTTAATTGGTTCTTGGACTCCACTGATCTGCCTTGAGTAAATTATGATTTCTTTTAACTGGCCCAGCAGACTTGGTGTAAGACTTAGAGCCAGTTCTATGAGTCTTTAAAGAATCAGTAGTTTTGATGGAAAAGGAGACATGGTGCTAACCAGGCACAAAAACCAATTGTTATTCGACTTTCCTTGTAAATACTTCAAATCCAGTTTTCTACTGAATCGATAGAATAGATTAAATCTTGGCAAAATGCTGCTACCATTGCTGCCTGTACTCACCTGATGAGCTCTTGAGAGTGCAGTGTGCCTGTACATGTAGTCCTCCGACTTGCAAACGTAAACCATCTTGTAAGAGTTTAGTTTGAACATGCACTCCATCTTCAGCTCACTGCTGCCATCCTGCGACTTGTCAGAGGAGCCTTTTGTGATCCGTTCCTGCTGCAGCTGCTCCCATCCTCTCTGGCATTTTCGTATCCGTCTCAAATTCCTTAATATGGAACAAAAATCAATAAATTAATTATATAAATGTAACAAACTAGCAAGTTAAAATACTCAAGTAACAAGTAAAATTCTTTATATCTCTTTTATATTGTGTCGACACTATAAACAGGCAAAAAAAAAAATAATAATCTCCAACCAATGCATTCAACTCACCAATAATCAGCTTTAATTTTTAGGAAGTCAAATCATTCGAGGGAAATGTGGATCTAAAGGAGCAGCAGAAGCACGAGTCGTAGTAATTCTGCACTGTGCTCTTATTTTATATTTTGCACAGCGGTATCGTTCAAATAAAAAAATAAAAACAAAAAAACCCCTCTGTAAACAAGTATTGATTGATCCCAATTTTTGTGCAGGAGGCAAAATAAAAAATAAAAATAAAAAATGCAATTATTCACCCCACTGGAATCAAGGTTTTAAATGTGTACTTACCGCTGAGGGGATAGATGAGTGAGGACTGAAGCTGTGAAGCATTTTTTTTTTTTTGCATTCAGGGCTCCACTTAAAAGACATGACAGTGAGGCCAATTTATAAAATAAAACTGTTGAAGAGAAACACTAGAAAACTGCTGCCTGACATACATATCAAAAATATGTATTGAAAATACTTCTGTAAAAACTTGCACCAACGATAAAACTGCTATGACCATGACGATGGAAACAAAACTAGGAATTTCCCTCCCATTGAGAATGTATGTAATGAATTGTATTTATTTGATCAGGTATGATATAAATTGCCTCCATATTTGATGAAATGGGGGGCAAGGAAAAAAAATATAGATGACCCCGATGAATAATCACAGCCAATAACCAGTGAGTTGAGAAAAACAAAACAGTGAGTGACTATTTGTGCTTAAAAATGAAAAAGACCAAAAATAACAGACAGGTTGTAAATCCAACATTCATGACTAAATCTTTCTGGCACAGCTCTAAGGCATTAGGAAAGAAACCACTATGAACAAATAATTTACACATCCATTTTATTAACAAACCCTATTTTTATGTACAAGTTTTGCAGACCGTTTGTTTTACCAACATTGTTCTATAAAACAAAAACAAAAAAATTACTATAAGCATAATTTTTTGACAAAGAAAAAAAATATTCTGGGCTGCGCAGTTTACACCAACAGACCCTAATATAAGCACATCTGACCATTTAAAGTTGCAAACAGAAGTCACATACAACACTTTGATCTATATACAATCACAAACAAAAAGTTTGACAAGATTAAAAAATAAATGGCCTCCCTATTTCCAGGTCTTTGATTTTAGTTACGTTAGTAAACTCAAGAGTTTGGTCTCTCAAGTCGAGGTTAAAAGAACTAAAGAAAAAGTATATGAAAGAAAAACAAAAAAATAATAATTTAGGCATTAGGTTGGTGTTGTCAAGTCAGGAAATCAGCCACAAAACGCTAACTGCTGTATCTCCAATTCTAATTTAATTGCAAGATGACAAACTCCAACCCATTGCTCCTCTTATTTAAAACCGTTAAACTCAAAGTTAAAACAATAAAAAAAATCCTTCATAATAAATAAGATTTCTGTTAAAACTAAACTGAATAAGTACGTTTTTTCTAAAACAATGACCAAATAAAGTGCAAACTCCCATGAAAGGCAGTGTTCATCTTTAGAAGTGAAAACAGTTCTCTCACTCTAAGCACTCAACTGAGATGGTCTGGTAAACTCTAAACTACTACAATCCAGTAGCTTCTCTTACTAAAACAGTAGAGCTTGCAATGTACACATTATGTTTGATTGTAAAAAAAAAAAAAAGCTCTAAATCTCGCCTTGCTTTTATCTCTTGTATCAAGGTGTTTTTGGCAGCATGTTTAACATGTAAATGACACGACAACTCAGCTGACAAGAGCTTTAGGGCATAGTCTGAAGAGTACAGACAGGAGGGAGACATGGCTGGAGTCTCACCTGGGGAGGAAAACTGGTTTCTGGGCCAAATGCTCACGTAGCTCTGGAGACGTGGTATCTGAGTTCAGGTACCTGCTCACGTAGTCTGACCATTTCTGTGAAGGGGAAGAGCAGGAAAAAAAATTTAAACCACATAATTTTATTTTTTCCTGCTCTAAATTCAGAATGTCACCTTTATTTATAGTCTACGATTTTATAATATTATGGATGAAGTCTACGATTTTATAATATTATGGATGAAGTCTATGATTTTATAATATTATGGATTAAGAAAAAAAGCATCAAAGATGTCTATTTAAATTATATATCAGAAACTCAGACCCTACATAAAACATTTCTTTTCTGCATGCACAGATATCTGTGTATCTCTTTAAAGATGACTTCCTTCAGCAAGCATCAACATACCATAGTACAGTGCAGATGTCCATAGCTACCATTTATCATCAAACTGCATGATAACTGTGTTCAGTACTATTTATATAACAGGTAATGTTATTGTTACCAGGACACACTACTCATGTCTCACCTTTCAAGGAAGTTTACCTGCTAAATGTTCTAATTAGAGGGCATTAAAAAAAAAAAAACTTAGCAACCCAAATGTGATTTTTTTAAAATTCTTATCCACTTGCAAAATATTACCCCGAACCCATTAAATAATACATTAGCGAACCATTTTGATTCTTACCTCTGCATCTGCTGGCTCATCAGAGTTATCCTCTTCTGTATCCAGCAGCTCCATCGCCAGACTCACAGATCCATGGTTCTTCATGAACATCAGCTGTGCAAAACACCAACAATCAGTGGATAATCTCCATTAAGGACTGCTGTGAACTCCTATTCTTATACATCTCTTGTTTTTGTACCTTGAAGCAGTTTTCATCGGACATAAGCTGCTCTGCTTTACGCTGGTAAGCCCCCTCTGCAGTCGCTCTGGATGTCTGTGTGGAAACAGCGCCCCCTGTGGCTTTTTTGGCACTTTCAGTCAGGTACATGTCCGTTACACGCACACATAAGTCATCGGTAACGAGATGTTGGAGCTGCAAATGCAGAAGTTTTGGAATGCAACATGTGTCTCAAGTCAAATACAAACTATAAACAACAATAGCAGACTTTAATGGGGTTAGAATGAAAAAAAGGAAACATTTCTATCTTCATAAACACCAATACCATCATTGAGCTGCAAAACTAAGAATCCTTAAGCTCAATCATAACCTGAAGTACCCTATGGAGAACAGCATTGATGCTTTCCACAGTGTTTCTTTAAAGTACTGACCTGCCGGACAATGCTCTGGATCAGTTTGTCCATGGTGAAGGCGATATAGGCGTGGATCGTAAACATTTCCCTCAGGGAGTCCTCGTACTGAGCCGGCTCCATGTTCCCATCCAAAAGATTTCGCACCATTTCCAGAAACACAGAATAGTAGTCTTCAACATCAACATCCACTGCAGACAGAAAACAACAAGGACAAAGAGTTATTTGGGTGTAGATTGTATTATATGATGCACCATGACCAAGTGAGGAAATCCTTAGTTAAGCTCAGTAAGGCAAGTCCATTTTAAATTCTGCTTTTTATAGGTTTTTTTAAAATAGGTTTATAGTTTTCCCTCATTTTTTCATTATAGCCTATCAGGTAGCTTAATACAACAATTATTACTTACTCCAAACAAATCATTACAGCTGATAGGCAGCTCTGTCAGCCACCCTTCTCTCCTTTCAAACCACAAAAAGGATGAAATGATTTGAGCTGAAACAGAATTTTTTGATAGTCCTTAAGCGAACCATCGCTGTAACTTCACGTCGGTCAGATGTCACAGCAAGGGGGGCAGCAGAGGAAGTTGTTCCGGATAAATGTTTCAGTGACTCAGGTAAAGGTTGCATCCCATTTTGAACCGATCCTCGACGCACTAAAACACTAAACGTAGCAATCATACACCAAATAAAATACTACGAACAGTTGTCTTAAGCAGGACTCCCCTCTCCCGACTCGCTGCAAATCCGTTACAGAGAGACACAGGAAACTTACCCAGGTTCTGCTGCTAACAACACCTGTGGCTTATAAAATGTCCCCCTCAGTTTTGCCCCCGGTCCTCAGAAGCGAAAAACACTTTAAAAAACACAACAGGGTCAGATAGGCCAGCCGGCTGAAATTAATTAGAATAAGATTAATTGAAAAACTAAACCAAAGGTTTCAGCCATTAATATTATAAAGTGTCATACAATGTTAAAAAAATTAAAAAGCATCAAGATAAGCCATTTCAATTACTAACAATTAAAAAATATATAATAGTTAATAATATTTTTGTATTTACTGATGTTACTCAGGTCTCTTTATTTGTTTCTGTGTCTTACAAACTTATTTATGATAAAAAGAGGTGTTTGAAAAATGAATTAATTTAATTCCAAGTTAAAATTAGTTCATTGAAGAATAACAAAATGACCGGGGTAGCACTTAAAATATATTTTTTACATTTTGTGATATTTATCGATAATTATCAATATCGATCAATGTGACTATTCCCTTTATCGATATGCTCTTTTTCTATATCGTCCAGCCCTAGGTTAAAGCTGCTGTCTGGATAATTTGAGCGAGAGATGTTTATTTTTATATCCAACATACCAAGGCCATCATTTTAAAGATTTGTAAACTTTGATACATAAATCCGGACAGCAGCTTTAAGGTAGTTTTGCTAATGTTAAAACCCTTTTAAAGAAAGTTTGTTTCAAGATATGTCAATCATTTCTTCTTCCTGTTATTTCTCCTGTTGCTAAACATTTCCATCTTAAAATTCACAACTCCATGGCCATTTATTGACATCTAGATTCAAACATTTACTGTAAACCTTAAGCAACACGTTGAAGGTCTTAAAGATTTAGTTAATGTCTTCTTCAAAACAAACTGTTACTTTTATCAAATTATTTTATATTCTAGTAAATCGGGCTCGGAATAAGGCCGCACAATTTCAGGAAAGCATGCAATCTTGATCATTATTGTTGAATACCATGATGGTGTTTGAAATTACTGTGAGCTTTGGCTTGGTCACAAAAATAAAGTGCTGTGTTGTGTATTCAACTGGTCACACATACAGCATTATAGACATGTAAAGTATGAATGCATAGCACTTATAACAGTTAAACAAATACTGCTTCTTTTTGAGCAGTCCATTGCAACTCCAATTTTGCCCATATTGATATTGCGATGATGACCGAGGTTCATTATATTGTGCAACTCTTAATGGGAACAAAATCTGGAAACAGACAGATGGTTTTTTTATTTTTTGTTTTACTTTTCAGACCTGAAAATAAAAGTGAACTAGAAAAAGTTGCATTTCCTGCAAAAATGCAGTGTGAATGCTGTAAGCTGAATTAATTTGCAGAAAATGGCTGAAGTATTTAAAGTCAACTAAAGACTTGCTGAAGTTTAATAAACAGAATCAGCAGAAGAAAGAAAAATAGTGTGCCAACCCTACCACAAAGAAAAACTGTCACAATTAGCTAAAATAAAAAGTTGAATATTACGAAAAGTATAAAGGTTATGAATACCAAAAGATATACCCGGGAAAAGCAGAATTAGCAGAATTGTTGAAAAGTTGAATGGTTAAAATAGCACAAAGTATGCAGAAGTAGTTGAAGTTCAAAAAACGTACGGAAGCGTATGGTAGCATGTTGCCAAACACAAACATGCTGGTTAACAATAATTCAATCCATTCAGTATAATTAAAATAAGCTTAAAGGGAAGTGTTAGCTAAAATTAGCTGAAATGCAACTGTTAGCTAAAATGCTAGTGGTAGTAAGGTAGCAAACACTAACATGGCGCTAAACATTAACAAAATCTATTTAGCAAGTTAACCTTAGCTGTTAAGTCAACATTAGCTTAAATTTTGATACTATTGGTAATACTAGTTTTAGCTTAAATGCTAGTGGTTGTATGTTGGCAAACACTAACATAATCGTTACCATGAACTTAATCCTTTCAGTATGTTAAAATCTTCCCCAAATGCAAATATTAGCTACCATTAGCTGAAATGCTAATGTTAGCTTAAATGTTATTTTTAGCTTAAATGCTAGAGATAGCATGTTGCTAAGTACCAACATGTTGGTTAACATTAACTCAATCCATTCATTATGTTCATTTTGGTTGTTAAGTCAAAATTAGCTAAGATTCCATTGTTAGCTTGAAAGACTTAAATTGCTATGGTTAGTAAAAAAGCTATTGGTAGCATGTTGGCATTCATGAACATATTGGTTAACAATAACAACCCATTCTGTTTGTTAAAATCAACTCAAACCAAATGATAGTTAAAATTAGCTAAAATGATTATGTTAGCTAAAATGCCACAGATATCATGTTGGCAAACACTAACATGTTGGTTAACTTTATCTTAATCCATTCAGTAGGTTAACTTTAGCTATTAAGTCAAAATTACCTAAAATGCTGATGTTAGCTTAAATGCTAGTGTTAGTATAATGGATAACAATAGTAAGTTAGCTAACAATATCTTACTCCATTTATAATGCCTACAATCGCCAAAACATACAAGTTTGTGTAATTGCCCTTAAAAAGTAATCACTGTTTTCCCGGTGTTGGAACAGTAAAATGGCCGCTGTTTCCTGCCTAGTACCTATGAGACTGTATTGATCATCATATTTTACAGAGTAATCAAAAGTACTGGTGAACTGATTTGTATTAAATCTACAATTTGTTTGAGATATCTTACAATAACCCTGAAACGTCAGTTTTACAGGGGAGGCCATAATGTATAGTAATTCTCTTTTCAACCACAAGAGGGAGCTCCACCAAGAGCTGCGAAAAGGCCAGCTAATTTTGGGCCAATGATACGCAGGCTGTGACTGGGGGAGACAGCCTTACTGCAGCACCTTACTTGTCTCTCCTAATTTCTCAGCCGTTTTAAAAAGGCAACGCAGCTTCCGAACTACTCTTAATAACTGAAGAACCGTAAGGCATATCGACTTCACCAATGTACCGTTTTTATCGGAACGGATAGGGGAACGCTCTCAAACCACTCAATTTGTTGAAAATATAATATTACAGCCGTAAAATGGCGTTGAATATGTTGATAAATTTGATGGAAACATTAATCTGTCCTTCCTTGGTCCCAAACTACATCCTCTTACTTGGAAAATATAAGGGCTATCGAAATTATTCTTTCACTGTGAGTATCAGCAGGCTTTGATGAAGAATCATGGTTCATTTCTTGTGTATACCTCAATTTGTCTAGGAGCAGTGATTTTTTTAAAAATTGACATGATTTTGGTCCTTTTGGAATCTGAGCTGTTTTAGCGAAGAGCAGATTTGTTACACTCGAACAAACAAAACTTATGGAGAAACGGTAACAGGTATCAAAAAAGTTGTTGAATCA
This sequence comes from Valencia hispanica, assembly GCA_963556495.2. Lineage (NCBI taxonomy): Eukaryota > Metazoa > Chordata > Actinopteri > Cyprinodontiformes > Valenciidae > Valencia > Valencia hispanica. The sequence continues at coordinate 49,778,689 of OY747701.1, forward strand.
AGAGCGTCAGGAAGGTCTGAAGTTATATTGGCACAAGGCTCATGTTTCTACGTCGCATCGTTTATGAGATATGACTTTACGAATATGGGTCAGAATCCAGCTGTCGTCCTCTGAATTTTTGCTCAGTCCCAATGCATTCCAATGGTACCTCCTGGGTGCTGCCACTTTTCTTCGGGTCAATTTGCCAAAAAACTGTAACTGTCACATAAATTTTGGTAACATTTCCTGAATCAAAAATTGAAAACCTACGTTTTGATATATAATATGTGCAGAAAGAGTGAAATATGAGCGAGTGAGTGGAAGTTGTTCGTGGAAAATCAGGAAAGTGGAAAAGTGTAATTCTGCTAGAGTGGGCCACTCTAGCTTAACTTCCTAGCGACCATAGCAACACATGTATTTTCAGAAATCTGATCATTTTGCGACCAAAAACTTGAGGAAGGATTGTATGAAAACGGTTCTAGTTAGGAAGAAGCCGAGACAAACAGTAATAGCTGAAGAGTATGACTACATTTTAAGATTTGAATGGTGTTTCTAAGTGGAAGTAGTTAGTTTTGCAAAACAGGCGAAATTTAGCAGAACTTTTGAGGTTTTACATTCATTTCAATGGGAGCAAAAAACGCATAAAAAGTTGATTATAAAAAGTATAAAGGTTATGAATACCAAAAGATATAGCCGGAAAGAGCAGAATAAGCAGAATAATTGAAAAGTTGAATGGTTAAAATAGCACAAAGTATGCAGAAGTAGTTAAAGTTCAAAAAACGTACGGAAGCAACTATAAGACGGAAGAATAAAGAATAAAGAGAAACAGGATCTCAAGAGTGTGAATTCCTACAGCATTCACACTAATTATTTTAAACTGAGTTATATCCTATATAAATAAGCTTTACTTCCCCCTTCCATCAGGTTTCCTTTACATAGTTAATGTGCAGGCGGCGTACAGCAGAATGGCTTCTCATATTTTGCCAAACTGAGATGTTTATTGGTTGATTTTTTTTCATGCTCTTTCAAGTTGTTTATAAAATAATGTAGAAAAATTAAGGACTTAAAACTGTAATGCACAACAATGCATGTTTCATGGCCTCAAAGAATTCCTTGGAGTACTGATCTTGTGAGAAGACCTGCATTTTGTGCACCATCGACACTTTTAAAACCTGAAGACACAGAAGCTCTGTGTGAGTTGTATGAGAGTACTGTTCAGAGTGCTAAAGATAAAGCTTAAAAATTGCTCTTACTTGGCTCCTTCATCTTCAGCTGGATGGCTGGATTTTCGTTCTTGTCCCTTTTCAGGCCCAGGACTTCCCTTTCCCACTCTCGCTCGTGGGTGTCCTCCTCGATCTGCTTCTCGGCTTGCCCGTAGATCCGCAGCAAACGAGAGCAGAGGATGTAATGAAGGCGGAAAAAGACATACCAGTAGTTGTTCACGAAAAACAGGTTATATGCATCATCTGTGCCCCGCAGTTTTTGAGCTATTGTGTTGGTGAACAAGAGCTTCGACTTCGGTGGACTGCGGCCCGGCAGGCCGTTGTGCTTCTTTGGGGCGTCTTGATTCGTCTCCATCTCTTCTTCCTCCTCCTCTTCTTCCTCCTCTTCTTCCAGGTCAGAGAGTTCGCCACGTCGTGCAAACAGAAGGTCAGGGATGAAATGGTTGATTATCTGTTTGATCTTGAACTTGTCTTCTTTCTGAATGCCCACTTGTCGTTTGACATGATGGATGATGAGAGCAGCAGCGTCCTCCAGGATCTGGCTATCCTCGTAACTCTGAGTCATGTGAGGGCCGCTCTGCAGCGCGGTGGCAGTTTCCTCTGAGGCTCGCTCCTGGCGCTAAAGGACACAAAAGAGAAAACTGGAGTCAGTTTTGACTGTTTTTGATTTGTCAAAAACAAGAAAACAAATTAATGTAAACTAAACAAATCTACACATACACTCCTTTATTGGCTTTGTTCTATTCATTTTCAGTTTTTGAAGATGCATTTGAAGATTCTTTTTACAGGACTCTAATAATAAAACAAATACATGTACTCTAAATTTTAAAAACAAGATTGGTATGCAAGGTTCAGAATTATACATGTTCAAACATCTACATACACCCATAATAACATTTCAAGAACATCCTAAAAAGAGCAGAAACAATATGATACTCATTCCCATGATCAGAGTCAGTGATTCAGCACTAGTGTTTTTGGTGCCCTAGGTGAGATTGTAAAAATTAATACATTGCTTTTGAATATCGATACAATATTGTGACATTGTGATATATTGGCACATCGATATTTTCTTACATCCCTATTAAATATCGTATTGTTGATCTCTGTCAAGCCTATTTACAACCTGTTCTAAATACTAATAACTACTTATATATGATATATAAATGTAAAAAAATCAAAGTCAAAAAATATATTTGGGAGGCTTGCAATGGCGTTCCCTCCACCAGAATGCACCCTAGGCAGCCGCCTAGCCCACCAGTACCTAGGGCCGGCTCTGCCCATGATAAGTAAATATAAATTTAGACCGGCAATGTAAGGGATTAGGGATGCAAAACACATCAGTGACTGATTTATAGAAACAAAGACAATACACAGAGCCAATCACAGTTAAGTACACAGAATAAAATCATTACAATTACTTACATCTTCATATAACATCTCAATTTCATTAAGTAAAGACTTCGAGCGTAGCACTTTGGTGTCATTCTGTTTGAAGTTTATCCCTTGATGGTCGAGTGACTTCAGGTAATACTTCTCATTCTGTTCCCGCCAGATTTTGTTGAACCCTCTCTGTGCTTCTTTCCACTCCTCCTCCTTCATTTTTAACCTGAACAAGTGATGACACATGTTAGCATTCATCAGATGACAGTGTGTTGGGGCTGGGAATTTAAAAGTGAAACCATTACCTTTTCAGAACTATGGGCACAGACACAGCAGGGTTTCTCTTGAGACCATCAATGATGTCAGGAGCTTTGTCTCCGTATATCCTCTGAATGGCTTTACGGTGGATAACCTCGGAGGAGCCGCCCATTGTGTTGTCCAGCCTAAAACGCAGCTGCTCCTCAGCTGACATGCGAGAGAGCCTCCTTTGCACCGTCTCCAGAGCTCGTATTGTGGCAAGGTTGTTTTCCAACACGATGTCCAGCTGCATAGGATACAGAGAAATGACCGTTGCTTTATTAAAAGGTTGTCCTTGGTTACCCAAACGTCAAATTGAACAGTAAAAAGTTCACACCCCTCAATGTTACATTGTTTTACTTTTTTTTTTTTTGTTACAATTACAAACCTCAACGTCTTTTATTGTGATTCTGTGACAGACCAATAAAAACTAACTTTACATAGTCCTGAACACACCTTCACCCACTTGTGACACAGTGGTGGCAATATCATGCTGTGGGGATGCTTCTATATAGGAGAGACAGCAATATTGGTCAAATTGACAGGAGAAAGCAAAACATAGGGAAACACTAAAGAAAACGTAAAAAAAACAAAGTTCAAGTCTGGATGCAGACAACTTTTCATTGTCTAGAATCTTTCTAAAAGGACTGAGACAGCAGGTCGGGTTGAGGTCGAAATGCTGCTACATCCCTCTGTTAACAACGGGGTTGTAACAGTCCACTGATGGTAACCTTATGAATTGTGAATTTAAGTCAAAAACACAATGAGACCACCTTGGTGTGTCAGGCAACTAATTTCTTGCCATTGTCACACATGAGACAGATCAAGTGAAAGTGTACTGGGACAGGACAGATCACTATTTTCTGCTCAGATCCACTAAATGTCTTCTTTGGTTTTGCAATACAGGTTTGATTTCTCCACTTCACAATAATGTGCTACCAACTGTGGGTCCATCACACAAAATCCCAATAACAGAGGTTTGTGGTTGCTAAGAGACAAAATATTACATAGTTCAATGAATATGAAAGGCAAAAGGCAGGAATGATCCTTCCTCACCTCAAAGCGCTCATCTTCACATCGGTAAATATGCTCCTCATATTGAGTCTTCTTGGAGCTCACGAATGTGGAATCCTCTGACCATGATGGAAAAGACACCCATGTATCATTCAAAACCTACAAACAAACAATTGAATTCAGATTTAAACTTCCAGATAAACTCTTTCCATAAATGATCAAATAAATTCATTCTTTCAATTTGCGATTTTTTTTTCCACATAGAAAAGAAAAACAAAACAATAAAGAGTTTAACATTCTAACTTATCTGACAGCAATGACTCAAATTTAAGATTCACAAGACAGGGGCTACTTATAAAGCTGTCTTGGTACTGTGATGAGACATATTTAAGTCATATCCTCCTGAGTAACTAAATTATTCTAACCTCTCTGCACAACGGTGTTCTTCCTGTGCACTTCGGCTGCTGATAACTCTTTGGAAGTGCTCTGTAGCTGGACCCCAGCCTCTTGCAGGAAGCATAATCGATCTCCATGGCTATACCCTCTGTGGAACGCTCCTTGGGTAAACTCTCTGCGTGGCTCAACTCCCCATGGCTGGACTCGCGGTAGCCCAAGAAGTTCTTAAACCAAGTAAAAAGCTCTGGGAATTTTCTGTGAAAATACAAGGATAACCACAAGTTTAGCATGGACATTAATGGTTATGGACTTATGTCTACAAGTACAACAGGTACCCAAACAGCCACTGACTTACCCAAGAAATGGGATAACTAACTGGACCAGCTCAGTGCGAGAAATCACTTCCTGGTTGAAGATGTACAGACATCGGAGGAAGTTGTCATATGCCTCTGAGCTCCGTAGAGCCTTCTTCACCTGTGTTTTATTGTTTAGGCAAAGCAAGGTAGATTTTAGATGATTTCCATCTATCATAAACATGTTAGCAAAAATGTACTTCATTCAAGATTTTTTTAATTATTAGTCCTAAATATAATAAAGCTGACCTTCTCAAAGAACATAGTTTCAGTGCTTGTACTGAGTTTTCCGACTTCAGCCATGCCGTGGCCCTTTCCGATGACAAGTGCCTTTTTCTGCAAAAGTTTAAACAAGTTCTATGACTACAGTTTTATTTTTATTCAAACAATTGTAAAATTCAAATGTACCTGTTTAGGTAGAAATTAACAGCATACAAAACAATATTCCATTTTTCTTTTTACTTTTACATTTATACATGGAGAAACGACAATCCATAAAAATGGAAAAATGTCTCTGTGTACCTTGAAGGGCGGTGTGGATCCCACTCCAGCGGGTCTTCTGATTGGCAGACCATTTTGATTCAGTCTCTGTTTGTTGTTCAGTGAGGGTCTCTTCACTGTGGGACCGTGATCGTTGCGAACAGACTCTGCTCTGTCTGGAGGACTCTTCCCCAACAGCTACACAAAGAGACACATGTTTCAGAAATAAAAGAAATCAAAATGGATTTTTATTTCAAAAGATGTTTCTTTTGAAACTAACATGAATGGGAAACAGACAAAACACTGACATTATGTTCATTTGATTTACACATTTTAATGGAAATCTAATTAAATCTGAAACACATACTCTGAGGCATGGATTTGCTTGCTGCAAGTTTTAGTAAAGTTACATTTAGGAGTCTTAAAGATGTAGGATTTTCATTTAAAAACATAGATTATGCAAGCTATATAACTTTGGTCAACTTGCGCTGGCACTTTCGGATCTGGTTTGCGAGTCATAGTGAAGTTACCTAAATTTAACACTTTTTCACAGTGGCATTGTATTAACACACAAGTTGTAGCCAAATACAGAAATTCTAGTTTTTCCAAATATATTAAATCTAATTTAGCTTCATCACAGTATGGTAATTTAATCAATGAAAAACCAATTTAAGACTTAACTAAGTGAAATAAAGCCTATTTGGGAAGATCTGGAGGTATTGAGACTTTTTAAAGGCCTAAACTTGAGATGACTGAAAGTATAAACTGTTTTAAGATCCAGTGCTATTTAATAAAATTGGAAGAGAATAAAAATTGTTTATTAGACATCCAGTAACAAATAAAACACCGACCAAGTTAGCTATGTATGATCACATTCAGAGACTCACCACTGAGCTGTTTGCATCTGGCAGGAACTGCCCAAATTCTGACAGCAGGTCCTCCTGGTTCTTAAAAAGTCTGGCCACTTGAGTGTAGACCTCATGTTCAGTCAGAGCTGGTGTGTAGTTACCACCAGCTTCTTTAGCATTCCGCTGTTCTTTCTAAAATATTTATAAATCAATGAAAACAGGTGTGAATTTTACTTTTTTCGAAAGCTCTAGAAATGGTAAAACGTTAACATTTTTTATATTTTTCACCTGGTAAGTGTGCAGAATTTCCAGGAAGGCCTTGTAGATATCTGGCTGACCCTGGAAGCGATTCTTGATCTTGTTGACATAATTTATGGCATGGTTAAACTCCACTGGTTGGTTGTTCTGGAGAGGTGGCCCGCTAGATGGCGTGCTGCTGACAGGAGTGTTGGGCTGAACCGAAGGAGAACGCGGGGAGGCATACGATGGGATGGATGGATTTGGCTGGCTGGTGGGTGTGTGGGCTGGAGACTGAATAAGCTGTTGAGAGTAACAACAATGCAAAAATGTGTTATACTGCTACACCCCCATGAGTTACTACAATTAATGGCTAGGTGAATTTTACCTTGCTGGCTTTGTTTAAAGCAGGCTGAGTGGTAACTGTTGGGGTGGTGGTGGTGTGCAGGCTGGTCTGTGGGAGACTCTGATGCTGGTGGTGGCTAGACGGCTGACTGGATGCTCCAGTTGCTGGAATGTTTTGTACAGATATACCTTGAGGAGTTATGTAGTGTATCTGACCAGGTGTGGTTACATTGACCAGATCGTTGGTTTGAACCTCGATCTTATAACCGGGTGGCAGGAAAGTGTTAAAACCCATAATAAGGTCTGGGTGGCCCTTAAAGAGCTGCGACACACGGTTGATGACTCCAGGAGTGTCTATGCTGTAGAAACAGAAGCCATGATACCACATTATCATCTAAAGTACCTTTAACTTACTCAACAAATATACTCCGAGCTTAGGAATTTGAAAAAAAGAAATTATATTTCTTTTTTTTCGGAATAAACTAATAACAGAACTGACCTTTGGGATTTAAACTCTTTCATAATATCAAGGAAATCATTATAAACTTGAGGCTGATTCCCAAACTGCAGTTTTACTTGATCCAGATAGGACAGAGCATCTTCAACCTAAAAGGCAAAGAGTAAAAAAAAATTTATATCCTGCACATTGTTTTTTTTTGTGTGAAACCACGTTATAATACAAGCATCTTTGTGTTGCATAAAATAAATTGTCTTTCCTCAGTCATCTTAAGCCAAAAGCATTTGGTTGTCCAAACCTTTAATCGCTGAAACTGCTGCTGCTGCTGCTGCTGCTGTCCTTGAACTGAAGCTATGGGTGTAGATGGATGAACATGACCTGGGACCACTGCAGGTGCTTGTGACTGGACAGCCAGGCTGTGTGTATGAGGACCAATATGAGGTGTAGTATTGTTGTGTCCATGTCCACTTGTGCTTTGAGGCATAGTAGGCACCTTTAAGAAGAAATATAACAAATCCAAGTAAATACTCAAATATCCATTGCATTACAAGGCATCTTTCTAACGGTTGTGTAAAAAAATAAATAGAAATAGCCTTTATTATCAAACGGTGAAGAAATGTAGGTATAAATGCTATATTTGGTGAAAGTTATAGCTGCCTAATATTGTACCTGGTAAGCCTGAGGGAGAGAGTACTGGATACCAGTTGAGGGCTGCATGTTGTCTGCAGCAGCCTCAGCAACAGGTGGGGCCGGGACAAGGGTCCGTTGTTGAAAGCCTTCTCCAATACCTTGAACTGGGGGGCGGCGTGGCTGCTGTTGCACAAAAATGGGCTCCGAGTCTTCTGCACGTCTCTTCATGGTAAACACATACTCAACAGAGCTAAAAAGGAAGAACAGAAAAAAACAATTTGTAAGCTTTCTCCTTTGCTTTTTAAAACGTAGTTATTTGGGCTGTGCAAACCTAAAAGCCTTGAAACACATCACGGTGCATCCTCCTGTCAACCAACCATCCACTGGCACACTCCAGAAAATAATGAACAGCAAAACTGGGTCTGTGTCTGGATTATTAGTGAGCAATAATTTTCAACTGGCAATGATTCATTGGACAGGTATCTCACACATGATCATCCCTATTCAATAAAACTGCACAACACACTGAATCACAATCACCATTGCAATATCAAGCAACAGTTTGGGCTCTGTACAGTATTCCATCCTAAATACCGCTATGTACACCCTGCATGTCACTGGATTTTCACTGCATTTGATAGTCAAAGCTATATGTAACTTTTAATGACTCAAAAAGAAACACCATAAGTAGTGGAGAGATCATGACGAAAGTGTGGTGGATAATTGCAAGTTATACCTTAATCGCAATATTAAACAATCACACAACTTCAATTGTCTTCATTTTAACCTACAGAGGTGATCTTGGTGTAACTTAAAATATAAATGTAATTTATTTTAGTGCTCTTTCAGATCAAGGATTTATTTCAAAATACAGGAATACAAAAAAATTGCGCTATTTCTAATACCTGCAAAAAATTTTTCTAACAATCGTTTTTTAGTTTGATATTTATTGGAGATTAATCTGCAAACCGGGTACCTGCACATGAATTCCCCTTTGGGAGTAATACATTCGCCTAGATGTGAATTGTTTTCAGCCCTTTCCAGAGACACCAGATATTGGTGGAGCTTTTTATTTTTTTATTTAACACTGGTAATCCAAGCTGTCCCACGTGTTCTAAATGATCTAAATAAAAAGTTTTTAATTTTAGACTTAAGTTTTCAAACAAAATAGCAACGCTAATCTGACGATTGTACAACGTAGAAAAACGTTCAGTGTCTGACAGAACAGTTAATAAAAAAGTAATTTATTGACGGTCCCTAAATAAACGTCATCGGATTTAGCCAGAGGAGGGTAGTCTTTGTGCCTCATTGCCCTCCACCACCGTCTGGGAAGAACACGGTGGCTGAGCGTACAGGTTTCAGTCGCAGATAGTGCGTCTTTGGCACATTTTGCTCCGGTTTTTCTACTTCGAAACGAGAAGCAAACACATCAGACGGCGAAAGGCTGCGACATTAGTGCAGTAGCGTAACAAAAAAAACGAACATTTATCCGATTTGTTCCACCATTTTCGCTGGCACTGTCGCTCGCTGCAGCCCTCTCTTCTCCCCTCCCCCTCCGTGCTAAACACCGAGCAATCCGTTTTCGGCAAGATGACCGCTTTCGCTGGTCTGATGGCTGACGTTGACTTTCGTCCGTTTCAGTTTATGCGGCAAGCAAGTTATGATGGTGTCTACAAGTTAGCAGCGAGACAGAACCAGAAACTATTGGCTTGTCACTGTCGGGGTATCCCTAAAAGAGCACTTTATTCAAACATCTGATGAGCTTAACTGACATTACCCTCTGTGCTGGGGTAGAAGACGTGTAAAAAAACTTACAGTCGTACGGTAATAGATCGCTTTAATTTCCCATTTCCGTAAACAGTACATCACGGTGCCTGGATTAGGTTATATTGTTTGTCATTCATTCTGGTAATTTTAAGTATCGTTAGCTCACGAAGACCGCTAGCGAGCTAATAGGCTAACGCTTTGCGCTTTTAAACGTCGCATATACGTTCAAATAAGCGCTAAATTTGATGATAAAGTTTCCAAAAACATAGTCTCTTTCAGCAACAACAGTCTCCTAACAAAACTCACTTTAAACAGTGAAATAAAAATAGCAAGAACCAACTAACAGTGAAATACATCAGGTTAGCTGCTTAATATTAGCCTGTAAGCTAGTTCACGCTGCTAGCCTCATTGGCAACTAGCTTCAGTAAGTTCTCGGCGCTGCAGGCTAACGTTACCGCTGCTGAATTTCTCCGTTTTAAGGTGGAATAAAACAGAGCGAGACATTTCCATCATAACCGAGAAGCGTCTAACGCTTGATTTATTTTTACGTCTTTTCGGCAAGGTTATGTTGCTCCTGGCTACCTTAGCACAACAACCAAACCCCATTACCACTGGATCTCTCGGCTACCATAAATTAACTTACCTAAATCAGCTGCCATTAACTACAACTTTGCACTCCGGTGTAAAGGATCCCCGACCGGCAACCTGCTACTCCAGCATTTATCAAACGGTGATTTAAGAAAAAAAAAAGCAAAGTTTTGAGAAGCCTTAGCAAATTAAATGTGAGAAATGTAACTGCCTGTAGAGGCTACGTCGCTAACAACAGTGTATGTATGGAGCGCTGTTCCTTGAACATGGGGGCGTGGTCTTGTCTAAAGGCGGCAGAGTCTCCGCCCACACCGAACTGGGATTGGTCAGAACTCCAGAATGAAAACAAATACAGTAATGCCAGTGAGAGACGATCTGGTTAAAGACACCAAAATAAGGGGCTGTGAGCATGTTAAGTGCGAGGCTAGCTGTCATCAGTTGAATCTGTAGACATGGACGGATTAGTGCACAACATGGACATGGTCGTGGGGCTGTAAGTGACCCCCCACTCATCCTTCCAAGGTGTGATTTTCTTATAAATCTTGCATGATCCGATGTAATACATTCTTGAGCATTATTTTGTGTATAAGGAGAAGGCAAAAAAACTACACCAAGAAGTAAAAAAAAACCATGAAACATACTATGTAAAAGTATTTTAAAATTAAATGTCGCTTATGATAATCAAAGTCATTGACCTCTTTCAGTCTAAAAAGGGTTACATATTTGTGAGAGCCGTGATATACAAATTGACAAAATATTGAACAGTAGTTCAACCTTCCAAAGAGTGGTCAGCTTTTCACCCCAAAAGTGCATTGATGATTGTTGCAGAATATCAAAAAGTACCCAGTACAACATCCAAAGCGCTGCAGACTTTACCTGCTCTATTAAAGGCCGGTGTTCATCACTTTGAAAAAGTCTGGGCAAAAATGTCATCAGTGTAAGAGTCCCAAGGCCAAAATCCCCACTGACCCAAGAAACAAAGGTCTGTATCAACTTTACCAGAAAAAACATCTTCATGATCATCAAAACCTTTGGGCAAATATTCTGCAGACTAATGAGACAAAAGTGTGAGTTTTTGAAGATGTGTGTGCCATTGTGTCCGTTCTATTAAAACAAACACAGGTTTTGAGAAAGGGAAATTCTTTCATTGGAAAATCATCAAGAAGAGCTTTTGATGGTCAATTTGTAAACTTCAGGTTAAGTAGAACTTGAGATATGTTACACAACAAGATTTTAGAGTGGCCTGGTAAAGGTCCAGACTTAAATCCAATTGCAGTATGGCAGGATGACAAGGTCAACGACAGTCATTTGTAAATTGCTTTCGTACAATAACTAAGGCTAACTTTGTCCAATAATGAAAGATGTTTCATCTCAAAATCTGACAAAAAAGCAAAAACAAATCTTTATTTGCATTTATTTCAGCTTTTGACCTTTCATCTATGTCGGAACAGCTTTGTAACAAAAGACAACGTTAATGTAGTTCAGTATTTGTATAAGTATTTATTATTAATGACATAAAAATGATTTATAACATAAGAGACATGTGTATTTCTTTCAAGGAAAGTGAGAATATGTGCAAATTTCCTGTATTATGTGCAAGACAAAATATCCAAATTGGAAAACTAATTAATTGTCTCTAATCTACAATGATCACATTTGAAAAACCTGTTGAAAAAAAATAACAGGAGTGGCAAAGAAAAACTAAATGTTTTTTATCTTCTTAACTAGAAAAATACAGTAGTTTACTAATTTTGTCCGTTTTAGGTAATTATTTGGCCTTCTCAATATTGCTAGTATTATTTTTCAATTTATTTGATGAACTGTGTTTCTATCAGATAGTTTGACAAATTTTGTACAGTAAACAAAATTTTGAAAAGTATTTTAAGAATTTTATATGTTGCTTTAGAGATAGAGATAGGGAAAGATGAATAACTAAATCATGTAACAAAGTCCATACAGTCAGACTAAACAGTCAGATGTCAGGCTGAACTGGAGCATTTTCTTTTTATATAATCCAAAATTTCCTAACAAAAATGCCATGCTTCATTGTGTGATAGGTCATAATCCAGCAGCTTTTTCATTAAATGATGTTCATTTGGATGAAAATTGTGATAGTCATCAAAATTACACCAGTTATCCTGGATGTTACCACCTCTGGAGCTGCAAATGAAAAAAGGACAGGAGTTTGATACATGGTTAGATTTGTGTTATAATTCATTATAACAGTTAAACAAAAATACAGTTAAACACCAATTTATCCATATCTCTGGTTGATTTAGATTAAAAATGATTTTAATTCAAACAAGAATTTTGTTTTCCTGAGAAACGATAAAGACATCTCTCAAACAGTAATAAAAAACAACTTCTGTTTTTCTCTTCTCCAGCTTAATGCAGTTGAGGCAGAAACCCTTGTTTTTGGTCTAAAAAATGAGGATCGAGATACTCGACTAGACTCAATAGAGAGCAACAGTTCATCTAAAATGGTGCTGCCAAAGTCCCAACCAACATCAGAAAAATGGATCACAAGACACGCGGTCTTATATGACTGCACTGGCTCCCTGTTTGTCAAAGAATATATTTTTTAAAGTCTGCTATTGGTCTATAAAGCACTAAATGGTCTTGGGCTGAAATACATTTCTGACTTGCTTGTCAACTATGAACCATGTATAACCCCCAGGTCTTCAGAGACCTGCTTACTTAGGAGCAGATCTAAACACAGTGATGCACCATTTAGCTTGTATGCTTCTCAGCTTGGTAGCAAACACACTGAAAACCTCAAATTAGCAGAAACTGTTTATTTCTGTAAACAAGAACTAAAACAAATTGTTTGCTTCAGCTTTTATTCAAACCGTCTAACTAATTAACTGTTTAAAACGTTAATTTAGGCTTTTAGGGCTTTAATATCTGTATTTTCTTTTTTTCTTTTATACAATACGTTTATGCTTATGCTTTATTTTCTTTCTGCCTTTTCTATGATGTCCTGTAAAGCACTTTGGATTACCTTGTGTATGAATGGTAATACGTAAATAAAACTGCTTTCCATGGCATGTTGAACTAGAAAAGCAAACCTCTACCAAGGCAGCTCAGTCCCCCCCAAATGGTGATCACCCCCAAAATCTAATCACTTGTTCCTGGTCCCACTGCGGACACTTCCAGAAAACCTGATCGAAACCATCAACAAGGTTTTGAGCTATGTCGCGAATTAGCTTCCTTGCCATCACCCTAATCTTTAGCTCCTGCCACAGATTCTCTTTCAAATTCAAGTTAGGACTCTTGCTGGACCAATCAAAAATATTAATGTCACTTCCAGTCGGAAAAAAGGTTGGTTAAATAAAAAGATTACTTTAAACTTAAATCTACCAGAGGTATGAAACATTTTTGGCTTAACTGTAGGTATTTAAACTGACACATTAATATTAGAAAAAGGCAATAGCTTACTATTTTTTTGTTGTTCTAATTCATCATTGTGTTAGACACTAATATTACAAATATTGCATAAATTGTCTAGTATAAATAAAGAACTAATAGCAATGAGTGGATCTCCTACCTTGAGATGTTGTGGTATTACCAGTGACTATGTTATTTGAGTTAGTCACACTGGGAGTTTGAGAAGCTTGTGGAGTACTTCCAGGCATATTAGTTGGTATTATGGGAGGTTTTGGTGTAGCATTAGTTGGAGGAGCATCTGTGTTGGTAGTTGGTCCTGCAGTTGCTGACTCATTTCTGTTCATAAAATCAGAGACCAAAAGACTCACAGGCCCAGAGCGGACAGAGTACATGCTGGTGAACACGCTGTCAACCAACATACTAGAACTGCTTGAGTTGCCACACAGATCAGGGCATGTGTCAGAGGGTCTGGTGGCGATGCACAGATTGAGTTTGCATTCAACATACATCTGTAAGTATATAGAGCTGCTGTTAAAATTAAGAACAAACAGAACCAATGTATCTTTTAGAACATACAACAACATATAAGTACATGCCTGAAAACAATAATTATTTGTCATCAGCTTCCTTAACAGTTTCTCGCATTATAACCACAAACTTTATTACATTTAGCTGGGATTTTATGCGATTGAACAACACCAAGAACAAAATAATTGTAAAGCAGAAAGAACATACAAATTTTTACAAATAAAATTAAGAAAGGTATGCATTTATATTCAGTCCCTCTTAGTCAATCTTTTATCGAAGCAAATCTACCAGCTTTACATTTTTAGAAATGGAAAATTTTGCATCCGCCATTAGGATGGTATTTCCAAGGAGATGTGTAGTTTTACACTAGTATTTTGTGTATAGGCCAAAAAGTGTAAATGTGAAGTCATCATATCACAGCACCATGCTCTGAATTGTTGCTGTTCCCATTATGTGGCTTGTGGCTGTCTTAGTTCTTATAGATTTTTTCAACATTGCCTTTCCCTTCCTTTCTTTACTCTTAACAGCCAGAGTTATGGAGTACAAAACTAGTAGCTGTCCTGTCAAGAGATTCTCCCCACCTGAGCTATGGATCTCAGCTACTCTGATAAAGGCTCTATTTACACAGTTTAAGTATTTCAGTGGACAGCTGAGTAACAGTATGTTTGCTGTTGTCTTTTAGCCTTTCAACTTTCCGATGAAAATTGCACAAATGTTTTTCTATGGTTGTATTGCCCTTTACTGCACAGCCTCTTATTAATTTTTTGTTATTTTATTCATAACTTTTGAGTGAATCTGCATGTTTCCATTTGTCATTCTATTCTATTCTATTCTATTCTATTCTATTCTATGATTGATTAACCAGTAGCTCAATCAGATGTTCAAAGCTTGATAACATTCTTTGAATAACCTAACCTTGCTGGAAACATCTCTGCGACTTAACGTCTGACCTGTCTGGGATGTTATTGGCCCTAATGATCCTTTTTAATTAATTAGGTTATTTCGGAAGGCACTTGGCTGCACTGGGTTTGATTTTGGGGTATCAGAATAAAGGGAGTACATTGTCACTTTGTTTTTTATTTATTTTTTATTTAATGCTATTTGTAATTTTCCACCAACTTCCCAGTTATCCAACATGTATGTCACACAAAATTCAAGTGATATATACTGAACTTTGTAAAGTAATGAACTGCCCTCTATCTTCTTAAACACCACTGAAAGTATTCAGTTTGATCCAAAGTGATGGACCAACTAGTGTCATTCACATTGTTTAACTTTTTACTTTCTTGAATATTGAAAGTGCTCTTATATCAGATCTTCTGTTCTTTCTGTGTCTCTGCTCTGTCTTCTCAAACACCCAGATGGTCGTGGCAGATGGCCGCTTGTACTGAGCCTGGTTCGGTTTCCTGTTAAAGGGGAGTTTTTCCTCTCCACTGTCGCTACATGCTTGCTCAGTATGAGGGATTGCTGTGGTTGGAAGTCTGCATCAATGGGGCGCAACCTCAAGTCAATGACTCGATGCAATCTGCTGGGATTCCTTAAATAGGAAACTAACAAAAACTTTAAACTAATTGGAATGTTTGCATGATTGTATTCAAATGACTTTTCTTGTAAAGTGCCTTGAAATGACATCTGTTGTGAATTGGCACTATATAAATAAACTGAATTGAATTTAATTAACTGTAGATAGCCAAAATGTAAACAAAGACCTGAAATGCTGTAAAGGAAAATCGCATAAGGTGAGACATGTTGTTTTTGAGTGGGATTACAGACCGTTGTTCCAGAGGCTGTCCTTGTGTTCAAATTTAGACGGTAAATCTTGAAAGTTTTTTCCTCTTTAACAATCTCCAGTGTGTTGTTGGACATCATGCACCTGATAAAGGAAATTGGAACCAAAGGATCTGTATTATTGTTTCCTTCTACTGAGGAGAGAACATCTAGTATCTGTCAAATTTCAGCAGGATGTAAATAATAATAATAATAAAAACAATTTGCTCACCCTTTTTCCAAAATAGGTCTGGCGACGTTAAAGTCCTCCATCTCAGATTCCATACAGTCTGTCACAAGCATCTCAACTCGATCGACACTGCAGTTAGACATCACATATAGGTCCAACTGCTTGACCATCTCTCCAATTTGCAAACCGGTTTGAGTGCTGGAGGTGCTGTTTTCTGAACTTGCCTCCCGACGAAGTCTTGCTAGTGTTAAGAAATTGGAGCGAAATCTGGGAGCCGATGTCAACCTTGCCAGGGGTCCCTGTCCAGGGAGGTGAAACTCAAGCCAGATTCTAACCTCACCAAATGTTTCCCTTTCTGTCGGCATGCCGATGGAAAAATGTGGTCCCTTGACCTGAGCTCCTGGGATCCGGCAGGCCAGAGGGAGGATGAGAGAGGGTCGGCGGCTGATCATGCTGTGATGCACACTTTTCAAGGTGTTGGTATATACCAGTTCTGAACCAGAGTGCTAGGAAAACAAGACAACAGAGGGAAGAGTTGGAATTTAGACTGTGAGCATTTTGTTGGTGCTAAACATTTTGGTATATAAAGTGACGTACCAAAAAGTTTTCTTTATGACTGGATTTAGGTAAATATAAATACATGCTTGGACCATTAAAAGCTAAAGATTCATTAAATCAAATGTGTGACAATTTTCCTTTCTCATATTTTGTCAAATTTCCCATACCGAAAAATGCTAATTCATCCTGAAACTCTGCAAAAGTTTTCATGTCTCTTGAATTTTTCCACATTTTGTAACTTTACACCACAAACCTAAATCTATACCACTGGGACATTCTTTTATAGACCAGAGAAGAGAGAGAATATTGTGAAGGGGAAGGATAGTGACATGTGGTTCCACATAGTTCTACGAAGCATTTGGCTCAGGATTGCTAAAACAAAAATCTTGAAAACCATGAATTGGTTTTCTTCCTTTTCACTTTTATGCATTACTTCGTGTTGGTATGTCAATAAAATCTAAATAAAAAAATAAACTTTTCGTATAGTGTCTGGTTGCAAAACAATAAGATATAGACTGCTCATTA
Source organism: Valencia hispanica (assembly GCA_963556495.2). NCBI lineage: Eukaryota > Metazoa > Chordata > Actinopteri > Cyprinodontiformes > Valenciidae > Valencia > Valencia hispanica. Next base: position 49,795,641 of record OY747701.1, read on the forward strand.
CCTCTCTTTAAACCAACTTCAAACCAATCCCTTATTCCAACTTCAAGGAATCTGAATTGTACCTTTAAGTGTGAACCCCTTTGAATTATAATGCAATCTATAGATTTATGTTCAGTGTTTCAGGCGGTCTGTATACCAATTTCTGTCTAGGTAATACTATTTTACCCTTCTCAGCATGTTTGTAGAATTAAAGTTAAAAAAAAGGCAACTTATTGGCTTCTTTTAAAAACAAAATAAATAAAATTAGCAATGTACCTCGATGTTACTTTTTTGAAAAGCTTCACAAAATATCCAACAGGAAAAATGAATTTTACCACAGCCGTTGTGCCGCAGCCACTCAAGGGTATGTGTGCAGTCAAGTGTGTGCTGTTGTGGGTGATGGGGCAGGTGGGGCTGTTGAGCTGCAATTCATCCAGGTCGACATCGCTGAGGGAGGTGACAGGGAGCAGCAGAGACATCTCTGTCTGGTTACACCTCAGCTCTGAAGGCAAATATCACCAGCAGATTGTTCATTAGTTTAACATTGACACAAGCATAATCAACTGACTGAAAGTATTCACCTCACATACACAACACAGATATTGTGCAAAATGTTATAGTAATTTAACCTGTTCCATCCGGCAGAGTCCTCATTTCCCCTGAAATTATTAAAAAAAGACACATTTTAGCAGTCTGACCAAATGAAACCATGTTGGAGAGGCTTACTGCAACTGAAAACTATCATAGTTACTATATGAGTCTTACTTTGGTACAGCCACACACATCGCAGCTCCGACTGAAAACTGGAAAAACAAGAAGAACCGATCAGACTATTTTTGCAGTATGCAAATAGCTTGGATTACATCAACATAATGAAACTGCTAAAGTAATAGGACTTCCATAGGTATTGTACAGAACAAACTTTTGGCGAAAATGTAAATATATGTGTGAAAAGTACAGACCAGGGCATTTGGTGTAAAATCCAACAGAAAACAAACACATTCTGCATTTGATATATAAATTTAGCATGTCGAACATATGACATCCAGAAAGAAATACTATAACTAAACATTATGCTTTTACAGCTTTGTTTTGACTTAGTAGCAAGTAAAACAAATGCTATCCACTAAACAAACTTGTAAAAAGATTGCAACACTTTACCGAGTTCAGATTATTAATAACTAAGGATGTTACATGTTACATGTTAATAACAAACCTCTTGGTGTTTGCAACAAAACAGACAGGCAAAAGCTGGGTCAGGTTGTTTTCAGAGCGGATCCAGGCCATGGTCAATTTCGCCAGGTTGCTGATGGATACAAAGCCAACCCTGTACAGGTCAGGGGGGCCGACCACAGCTATCTCCACAACACTGCAAGTAAGCAAAGAAAATGTTCTGCTTTGTTACAGTTCATTTAAGACCCCTACCTGGACACTCGTTACTATTTAAGCAACTTCTGAAGGGAATAAGCTGCACTGGATTTTACTTAGGGGCATCAATAAAGTATTTTTGAAGTGAATTAGAGCAAGGTCACATTGAAGGTCAAATTTTATTTTTACTTAAAAAAAAAATTTAAGTCAAAAAAGTATGTATTCCTTCCCAATCATTTTAAAATTATTCATTATGTCTTGTTGATCTGTCTCATAAAAACCTAAAAACGAATAACGTTTTAAAATCTGAAGTTAAAAGGGTAGAAATACGTTTGCAAGGCACTGTATTACCACCATTAACATATGGTGCCAAGGAGGTTATGCTTTCAACAGGGTTTGTTTGTCTTTTTGTCAGTTAGCAACAATATTCAAAAAATAATTGGTGGATGTTGATTACATTTTCAGGAAACATTCGCAATGGGACCCAAAACAAGTGATTAGAATTTGGGGGTCATCTGAAAACCGCCATTACCGAAATAGTGATTTTTTGTGAAAAATTACTGAACTAATTCAAAAAGCACATGGAGAGCGCAGACCTCCGCAAAATAAACATAGCCTCCTTGGCGAAGGTAATAATTATATCAGTGTGAATCCAGCTGCTAAAGGACTGTTTTCATGATCAAGGAATCCAAAATAGTTACAATTAGACCACAACATTGGGGGGATCCCAGCATTGGTGGAGGTCAGCTTTCTCAGAGTGCTTTTCTTTCTTGTTCCTACTGGTTTTAACCTTCCTCTAGTGTTAGGGTCGGCACCGACTCGTTTTGAGGTTTTGAATGCAGAAAAGTGCTACATAAATCAGTTTGTCAGAAAATTCTATTCAAAGATAATTCTACTTAAAGTAACAATTTTATCAAAGGATAAAATGCTCTGGTGAAAATTATGATCTTTCTGTTGTTGGGGTCAATTTTGACCCAAGTATAATACAAGATTTGCAAACAATATGCAGTGACAAAACTGAAATCAGAAACATCTATAAACCATCTATAAACCAACAGCCACCAGCTTTTTCTCCATCCACTTGAGCTTCAGTTAGGGGCTTATATTTTTGCCTGTTTAACAAAATAAAGACAAAAATGTCCAGGCATGTAAGGCCAACTTAGTTTAGAATTGGTTTCTTGGCAGAGTACACAACTCCAGTTTACCCTATGCAACAATGAGAAGAAGATTCAATGTAAGCCGAGCTCTGGATCATATCTTTGCTGATGATGAATCAGAGGACACACAGCAGCATAAGGATACAGATGAGCAGGTTTCTGATGAAGACGATGACGTCGAGTTTCAACGGAAAAAGAATTGCACATTTGATCAGTCTGATGAGGAAGTCACTGGTGCTAAAGCTGATTCTGCTCCTGCTGACACTTTCACATCCAAAAGTGGCAATATCTGTTGGAGCTAAGTACCTCCTGCATGAAATCTACAGCTTTACACTGGTGAGTCCACAGGTGTCATCCCTGAAAATAAGCATGACTACAACAACCACTTGCCAGCATGTGACCAGGAGATGGCCAATGGTTGTATTTTACTACATCCTCGATGTGTCGGCATACAATACATTTCTGTTGTGGACCCACATTCACCAAGGGTGGAGCTCTATCCAAAAAAACACAAAAAAAAAACAAGTGGAAGCAAGGAAGGTATATTGGCAAGGCGCACATTGATCAAAGGGACCCAGCCTCTGCAGCCTTGGTCAGACACACATTGCCCTGACCTGAAAATAATATTTCTATAAAGAACACACTATAGGTGTTTCTTTTTACCACACATGCATCTAAAAATACACATACACACGTTCATTGTTCTTGCACACAGCGATGGAACTAGTACTTGAGCTCTGTTGGTTGGATTTGCTTGAATGGTTTTGTTTGTTTCACTTGCAAATCTCCATATTATTATTTCATTATTTCTTCTAGTTCTGCTTTTCATTAGTATTTGCATCAAAGTTCTATCTTTTAAAAGGTTTTTTTGGGGGGGCTTTTTCTTGAAGTAAATATGTACGGGTCAAAATTGACACGAAACACCATAGATGTTACTTAACTTCATAATATGAAAATTTTAAATAAGGAATTTTTTTAACATTTAAAAAATGTGTTCTGATAGGCTTCAGTAATGGTCAGGTCACATGACAACCTTTCTATCATTTATGTTATTCTCTTCCAGTTAATTTCACAAGTTCTTTATGCTGAAAACAAAGGGTATGCTTTAAAAAACAAATGGCCCAGGAGGGTCACGACAAAAAAGTTAAAACCAAGGTTTTAATGAATATGGAAGCCTTACAAGGTTACCAAGAGGTAAGAAAAAAGTTGGCTGATAAATGATTGTTTTTAGGGTATTTTATTGCTGATTTAAGGCGGGTCAAAACAGACCCATTCACATAAGAGATAGTAATAGAAAGCTAACACAAAAGAAAGGTTAACAGCTTTGCACTCTGTAGAGAGCTGGAAAGAGAGATTTCTTTCATATTTTGTGACGTGGAGGTACGGTTATAAATCAAGGGTTACATAGAATGTTGAACGAATAGCATTGTGCAAAGATCATGAATACCTCATCTGCTGGAATTTTTAGGACCTTAAGGGTGTGTGCTGAAAAACACCTTCTGTTCCCTGTGGTTAAAAAATTACAAAACCAAGTTGGTGCAGCTTTAGATTCTCAGTCATCCAGGACATGACAATTATGATGATAATTAACATGACAATGACATGACAATGGCATGACAATGACATGACAATGACAGGACAATGACATGACAATGACATGACAATGACATGACAATGACATGACAATGACATGACAATGACAGGACAATGACATGACAATGACATGACAATGACATGACAATGACAGGACAATGACATGACAATGACATGACAATGACATGACAATGACATGACAATGACATGACAATGACAGGACAATGACATGACAATGACATGACAATGACATGACAATGAAATGACAATGACATGACAATGACATGACAATGAAATGACAATGACATGACAATGACATGACAATGACAGGACAATGACATGACAATGACATGACAATGACATGACGTGCTGTCTTGGGGTCAGAGCACTGGTTCTTCAGTTTTTGATGTTATTCAGCTTATCAAGAGTTAGAATCGATTATCATGATCTGATCCAATCCAATCTGTTCCACTTCAATATTGATATGGGTCAGTGCTATAAAAATTTTTTTTTGAGCTGTTACCTGAACTACATGACTGCAATCAATGATGCATCACTGGGTGGTGTTATAGTTCACCGGTTGAAACAGTATTAACCATTTCAGACCTAAGCTTTAAAATGCCCATCTGGACCTTTCCCTCCTATTCTAGCTGTAAAAAGGGCAACAATGTTACACAATTACTTTTTTAAGTATGAGCATTGAAGTTGCAACAACTATTTGAATCAGAAAGATGATTTGCCCACAGTATAAAAATGTATAAAAATACTAGTGTTTGTTATTTAAAGCTAAACTCAATGTCTAGATGGACACAATAAGTTGAAGAGTGTCATTTCTGTAATGATTGAGCACACAAATATGCAACACAACAAACAAAGGCACGTCAGGCTGGTCATATGATACAACAGGCTTCAGAGAATTGCAGTGTGAGAACTCTGAAGGTAAAATAGGGGGAAGTACTTTCGGTCTGAACAACATAAGGTAATACTTTATGTAAAAAGCCATAGATACTGTGTGTGTGAAGAAATTTGCCATCTATTAATGTTTAGTGAAACATTGAACATTCAGTTCATCTCAGTTTTTGCTGTAAAGTTGAGTTCTTATTAAAGAATCGTTTTTAAAAAGATTGGATCAGTGCTGTTTAAAATACTTCAACAGTGAGTCTTTCCAGGTTAAGTAATGCTTCAGTTTCTATAAAAACCAACAAGCTGAATTCCATTTTGTGCTTGTGTTTTGGCTCAGGTTGTTTCAGTGAGGCTAAAACAACATTGTATATTTTCCTACTGGTGGGTAAGCTCCTGTTGTGTCTTCAGTGAGCAACACCACACCCTGACAACTTTTACAGGAAGAAGATAATTAAGGTTTCTTGATGACGCACCTCTCCAGGGCTGACTTGTAGTTAGAGTTGAATTTCACCTCCTGGAATGGCAGGACAAACTGTATGGAGTCTCTCTCTGGGGTTCCATCAAGGGGCAGGGGATTATAACTGCAGCCTGAAGCCGACTCCTCCACTGAGGGACAGCAGAGATGTATCAAAAATCTTCAAATATTGCAATTTTAGTAAGACATCAGGACAGAGTTTAATCTTCTTTATGAAGAAATTAAAGATCTAAAGATAACCTATCCTGAAAACATCGCTCCTACTTCAGCTTGATCATATTTATAATCAGATGCTTTTAATCTAAGACCCTGATACAGATAGATACACATTTGCTAATACTCTTACATCCTACTGAAGCAATGTTTCATTGTTCCTGCAAAGTGATTCAGTAAAAAAGTTTTTAATCTCCACCTATATGCCTTTGATATGAGACCAGGTTAACACCAGACACTAATGAAAGAAAGTATTTATTGTTGATTCAAAGATGTGCTGTAATATTTTATACTCCAGAAGAGAAAAATCTATCCTTGCATTACAGTCATGTTTGCAAATATGTGTTTCTACTCAGTTAGCATTACAGGTGGTTGACCACTGAATGTGGACATAAGAGGAAATGCAACCCCAGTTTGAGGGTAGAAAAAGAGCCAAGACAATCACCCAGACCCACTCAAGTTGATTGCTGAGATCAAAGTACACCACTTTCTGACCACACCATCCATTACTTTTTTTAAAACTATGATGGGCAGCATGGAAAAAGACCCAGACTGTAATTCATCGAGATGCATGTTGACAACCTCCAAATCTTCACCTCAGGCAGCTCAGGTTTGTTTTACAGAAACAAAATCAAGAGACCATGGCTACTGTGACACATGGAGAGGGTTTTGTTGGGTTTTAAAAGAAAGAAAGAAAGAAAGAAAGAAAGAAAGAAAGAAAGAAAGAAAGAAAGAAAGAAAGAAAGAAAGAAAGAAAGAAAGAAAGAAAGAAAGAAAGAAAGAAAGAAGGGACCCAGCAAGGATATATCTAAACGTTGCATTGTGGAGGTGCCAGACTTTAAACCTTAGACAGCTTGAGCTGTGTACTTAGGAAGAATTGACCAAATTACCTGTTAACAAATGTACAAGTTTCAGAGTGAAGCACAGAGATGGCTTGTGCAACTTTTTTTGACATGTCATCTTAATATGTTTAATCATAGGAAATATTCAGCTGAATCAATAAACAAAGCCAAGTGTGATTTGTGGGAAACAAACCTTTTTACCTAACCTTTCTCAGTATAAAGTTGATACAGAGATTGGTTGCTGTACTTATTGTAGAAGGGTATCAAATATTTTATCAAAAGAGAAGTTGGACCTCAGTATCTTTCAGTCAAGCAACAGGAAGTTAACTCTTCAGAAAAACATTTAACCCCCATAATTAATTACAATAGAGGAAGAGTATTACAAAAATGTGTCCATTATAAGTGAAAAGTATTTGAAAAGTAATCGATTTTTTTTTACAACTGTATGGTTGTAAAAGAAAATGGAAAAAGAAAAGTGGCATTTTTTTCTTTCTTTTTTCTAAAAGTATTTGGCTATTTATGCAGTTTTAACTTAGCCAAACGAGCTACGTAAAAAGCTATATCTTGTTTGGTTATTGTTAGCTGTTAATGCTTGTTTGCTAATGATTAGCAAGAATAGTTTACATACAATAAAAAACTGTCCACCTAAACAACAGCTTACCTCTTTTTTTATCAGATAAAAAATGTGTTTAGACAGCTAAGCTTAGAAGGCTAATTTATTGATTTTATGTGCAATAATGTTTAGAACCACTAATGCATATAGATATATATATAGACCCACTATATGATAGTACTTGTGAAGTTACAGAGGGTGTTATGGTTTTATAGTACTAAGTAAAATATTTTTCTATTATGCAATGTTCAAAAGTAATCACATGGTATTCCACTGTTTTGGAACTATCTTAAAGTAATGTTGCATTTGTTATGAGAAATTTAAAATAGCATTATCATCTTCGCAAGCATCACTGGAAGTGCACAAAGGGTGTTGCCAGCCTTGCACTGTTTGAACTTTACACCGTTTTGTTATTTTGTTGTTTGATTGTTTTATTGTATTAATATTCAGAATTTCTATTTTAAATTCTATTTAAAGTTAAAATTACATTTAAAACATGCTGATGTGCACTATATTTAGTTGATTTCTAGCTACGGTCTTATATATTTTTATAGCTGTTGTTGATTGCTGTGCTTTGTCAGCCTTCATATTTAGAATGTTAAAATAAACATGTTTCGCATTTCGCATATTCGAGCAAAATAAATGTTTATTTGACATTTTCGTCAGTGTTGGATTCTATATGTATGTTGAAACCTGGTTTGAGGGCCCCCTTGGAATTTTTTACTTGGGGCTCCAAGAGACCTTTGCAGCGCCACTGTATGTGAAGAACAGACTCACCAGTGAGAGAGAGGTGCACAGGAACAGAGCTGAGGGGTGGGTTATTTATATTCTGTCTCGTTGGAGGCGAAGGAATCAGGTCCTCTGCCATCAGGTAGATGAAATATTGTCCTGCGGCTGCTTTTCCAGTGAATGTCAGAGTGCAGCTCCCCTGTTTAAAAGGTTTAACCAAGCAGCATGTAGAATATGATAAGGTATTGATGAACAAGACTAAAACTTTCTGTAGAGAGTCAGGTTAAAAGTTTATAACATAAAAATCCACAAACAGGTTAGTTGCATTCATTCAAAATTTCATAGATCACATAAAGACACTCTTTCTGGCTTTCAACTGAGTGATCTAAATGTACAACCAAAACCTTATTTTACTGCACAAATAATAATTTGTCACATGAGAAATAACTGCTTTAAAGTCACTGGAAAATATTTCTTAACAGGCAAGGAGCTAGTGCTTAAACATTTCTTAACGTGTTCCTTCCTTTAAACTTTTACACAACTCAGCTGAGCGGTGAGATGAAGAAAGGAACACACAGATCCGTATTTGCAAAATGTGGTGAGGACTTCTCAATTACGTCTTTGAAAACAGTCTTTTGGAGCTGTGCAGTCTGTGAAATCTTATTGATTGGAAGGTGATGATGCACATTTAGCTCCAGGTAATGTAACTAAAAAGCTGCAACTAAGAGTCATGGGGAAAAATATATTTCTGATATTTACCAGAATTATTTATTAAATACTTAGTGTACAAAACACACAACAGTCTCCATCTTTCTATTATTCAGCTCAAAAATCTATGCACATTTAATAATTTAAGAATTTGTACAAAGAACAGTTGTTATGAATATTTTATTCTTTTAAATTTTATATATTTACTTCACACTTTTGGGGAAATTGCATATTTCACAAAATGAGTTGCCATCCTTAGCTTCTCTAAGATAATTGCTGATGTATTTCCTCCCTGGCATTGTTTTAAAACACAGATGTATGCTCCAGACCTGGAAACTGTTAATACTCTTGACCCTAATGTAGATTTCACACTGATGGGGATGATTTACTGTTGAACAACTGTAAAACTCACAGACTATATATATTTTTAATTTTAATGTTCCATGTGCAGCCACTAAATTAGAAAGGAAATACTTTAATCTTACCATTACTGTCGGTGCTTTGCAAAGTCAAGTTACGAATTATGACAAACACAGATGAGGAGCTTCGGGGATCTTATACAGGTCTTACCAGATAATTAATTTATATCTAAATAATAATAATACTAATTTTGGTTATTTTTTATTTTGCGCTTTACTTGAGTTCTTTCAGAATGAACACTGTATATTTACTTGAACATGTCAGTTTTAGTTTTCACTCTGTTCCACTTCTTTTTACTCAGACCTGCCTGTCTCCACCTCCAGCTGCCTGACAACAGCTATTATATTTTCAAATAGTGAATTTCAATGGTTTTTTTGATCTAGGATGAAAATCCCCATCTTAACTACTTGGAAGAATGGCATTTAGGCCATGAAACCCAGAAGATTCACCTCATCCAGTTCCATGAAAGAGTGAGGAGTACAGTCCCGACACTCTCCGTTGTCAGCGCGAGCAAAACGGCATCGCACTTTGTCCCCATCCAGGTCCTTCGCTGAGATATGGAAGTCAACAGGACAGTTCACACTGGCCCTGATCCAACAGCACAGTCATAATAAAATCAGTATCAGCAACACATAATAATTCAGTCCCTAAGTAGATTAATTCTGGATAACTTGCACCAAGCAGAAAGATTCATTTAGATACAGATACATACTTGACAAAAACAATTTTTGACAAACATTTTGGCCTATCTGAGAGAGCGATTAAATAAACAGCTACAATAGTGGAAGCAGGTGTTTTGAAATTTAGTGGCAGCATTTCCAAACAGATGAATAACAGAGGTTTAGGACTTTCAAATGTGGGAATTTTCTTTTTAGCTGTATACAGCTTAGCTTTAATTGTTAGATTTTATTTTGTTAACTTGGTTGTTGTAAAGAAATGTTTAACTCTACATAAGTGTGTTACCTTAGTGGAGGAGGGAGAGCCACAAAAGCAGGTTTGTTAAGTTTCCCGTTATTTGCCCTTATCTTGGGGTCTGCATTTATCGAGACATAAAACGCTGTCTTGAACCTGAAGGAAATAATACAAGGACATTAGAAAAAGTATTTTCCTTTTTTTTTACATTAACAACTGGGTTTAGTGAAAAAAGAGGCAGTTGTAGTCATTTAAAGGCTGATGACCAGAGGAAGGCGGAACAAGACACATTCAAAATGTAACGTTAAATGCTTTGGTTAACTTTTTTTTTTTACATGTACAAAACCTTAGAAATGCGATGGTGTATATGGGTTTTATAACTTTAAAGATGCATATTTCTGTAAATATGAGGTGTATAGAATGTACCTATTGAGGTATTGAAATGTTTGCAGCCCAAGTTTTTTAAAATGTAAAATAGAAAACAAAAGTATGAAAAGCAACAGCCAGGTGGGACATACCTGCAGCAGGTATGTCATCAAAATCAAATTACATGTATGCATTTTAGGTGTTGTACATTTTGATAAACATAAGAACCTTTTTTGGAGTTCTGATTTTATGCATGTTTACAATGTGGTAGTTACAAATAGAAATTTCATACCCTAAATTTAGAACGGCTTTATAATTGCTGGGTACGGTCTTCTGCCACTGGCGGACACACCACGCAGGGCTGGGTTTGGTGTAGCTGAAAGGTAAGGAGGTGCGGTGGGCCTGACAGTCCTCTCCTGCTGCACAGACTGCTGATAAATCAGGACAAGGAGAAGGAGTAATGACGCTGAAATGAGCTCGCACCTGCAAGAGGAAAAGAGATGAAATCATAAACTGTAGTGCTCTGAAAAATGATTTTGCACCCCTAACAGATTTATTTGCTTTTTAATCTCACTTAAATGTTTTGGATTATTAATTAAGACCTCATGTCATACAAAGATAACCTGAGTAAATACAAAACACAGTTTAATTTAACGTGAAAATTTTTTTTGCGTTCAAACAACTTGGCCCCCTTGTGAAAAAACAAAATGTCCCCTAAACCTAACAATAAGTTGTGCTGGCAGTGGTTACCATAGCAGCATTAGAATACCTGGGAATTACCCTTTTACATCCTGTGAGGCAATTTTCCCAGTCTTATTTGCAAAATTGTTCTAATTCAGTCACATTGGATGGTTTTAATGCAGGAATCTCTATCATTGCACAGGTTTGATTCTAGACTTTACTTAAAAAGCTTGAACTTTTTATCATTCAGAGATCTTGCGTGTTTTCTTAATCAGTGTCCTGCTGCTTAACCTGCCTTCTACTTAGCTTTAAAGTCATTCTAATTTAGGATCTTCTGCTAAGGAGCAGAATTCATGGTTCCATCACTTACTGTTATCCAGGTCCTGAAGCAGCCCCAGAACATCAAACTACAATAGCTGACTGACAATATGTTGTTTTTTTCTGAAATGTGTTAGCTTTATGTCATCCATAGCAGGATACACACCTTACTAAAGGTTTCTCTTTTGTCTTGTCAGTCCACAGAATATTTCACCAAAAGTATCAATCATTAGATGGACTCTGTTCTCTTTGGTTGGTGCGAGGTTGAGAGGTTCCGACTGGATATCGTCGGACTCACCTTGGCGCACGGCTCTGGCTCTGGAACCCGTCTCCTCGAGAGGGGTTGGACTCTCTTCCACTCTGGGGTTGCCCCCGCTGAGAGGCGCCGAGCTGGGGTGGGCATACTTGTTGCCCCCCATCTCGGCGCCTGTACGTTGGGGTTTGCCCCGGTGAACGAGAGGGTAGCCTCCCTCCGCCTTCGGGTGGGGGGACGGGTCCTGACTGTTGTTTGTGCTTACGCGCCAAACAGCAGATTAGATTACCCACCCTTCTTGGAGTCTTTGGAGGGGGTGCTGGAGAGTGCTCCTCCTGGGGACTCCCTTGTTCTGCTGGGGGACTTCAACGCTCACGTGGGCAATGACAGTGAGACCTGGAGGGGTGTGGTTGGGCGGAATGGCCCCCCCGATCTAAACCCGAGTGGTGTCTTGTTATTGGACTTCTGTGCTCGTCATGGATTGTCCATAACAAACACCATGTTCAAGCATAAAGGTGTCCATATGTGCACTTGGCACCAGGACACCTTAGGCCGCAGCTCAATGATCGACTTGGTTGTCGTCTCATCTGATCTGCGGCCGCATGTTTTGGAAACTCGGGTGAAGAGAGGGGCAGAGCTGTCCACTGACCACTACCTGGTGGTGAGTCGGCTCCGATGGTGGGGGAGGACGCCGGACAGACCTGGAAGGCCCAAACGTGTTGTGAGGGTCTGCTGGGAACGTCTGGCAGAGTCTCCTGTCAGAAGGAGCTTTAACTCACACCTCCGGCAGAACTTTGAACACGTCCTGGGGGAGGCGGGGGACATCGAGTCCGAGTGGACCATGTTCCGCGCCTCCATTGCCGAGGCGGCTGACCGAAGCTGTGGCCGCAAGCTGGTCGGTGCCTGTCGCGGCGGCAACCCCCGAACCCGCTGGTGGACACCGGCGGTAAGGGATGCTGTCAGGCTGAAGAAGGAGTCCTACCGGGTCTTTTTGGCTTGTGGGACCCCTGAAGCAGCTGATAGGTACCGACAGGCCAAGCGGGATGCGGCTCGGATGGTTGCTGAGGCAAAAACTCGGGTGTGGGAGGAGTTTGGAGAGACCATGGAAAACGACTTCCGTACGGCTTCGAAGCGATTCTGGTCCACCATCCGGCGTCTCAGCGGGGGAAAGCGGTCTGCCACCAACACTGTTTACAGTGGGGATGGTGTGCTGCTGACCTCGACGCGGGACGTTTTGGGTCGGTGGATGGAATACTTCGAAGACCTCCTCAATCCCACCAGCACGCCTTCCAATCTGGAAGCAGGGTTTGGGGACTTGGGGTCGGGCTCTCCAATCTCTGGTGCTGAGGTCACCGAGGTCGCTAAAAAGCTGCTCGGTGGCAAGGCTCCGGGGGTGGATGAGATTCGACCGGAGTTCCTCAAGGCTCTGGATGTTGTGGGGCTGTGTTGGTTAATGCGGCTCTGCAATATTGCGTGGACATCGGGGGGAGTTCCCTTGGATTGGCAGACCGGGGTGGTGGTCCCCCTGTTTAAAAAGGGGGACCACAGGGTGTGTTCCAACTACAGGGGGATCACACTTCTGAGCCTCCCTGGTAAGGTCTATTCAGGGGTTCTGGAGAGGAGGGTCCGACGGATAGTCGAACCTCGGATCCAGGAGGAACAATGCGGTTTTCGTCCTGGCCGTGGAACACTGGACCACCTCTACACCCTCAGCAGGGTCCTAAAGGGTGCGTGGGAGTTCGCCCAACCGGTCTACATGTGTTTTGTGGACTTGGAGAAGGCGTTCGACCGTGTCCCTCGGGGGGCCCTGTGGGGGGTGCTCCGGGAGTATGGGGTACCGGGCCCCTTGATATGGGCTGTTAGGTCCCTGTACGACCGGTGCCAGAGTTTGGTTCGCATTGCCGGCAGTAAGTCGGGCTTGTTTCCAGTGAGAGTTGGACTCCGCCAAGGTTGCCCTTTATCACCGATCCTGTTCCTAACTTTTATGGACAGGATCTCTAGGCGCAGCCAAGGCGTTGAGGGGATCCGTTTTGGTGGCCTCAGGATCGGGTCTCTCCTTTTTGCAGATGATGTGGTCCTGTTGGCTTCATCGGAGCGTGATCTACAGCTTTCGCTGGAGCTGTTCGCAGCCGAGTGTGAAGCGGCTGGGATGAGAATCAGCACCTCCAAATCCGAGGCCATGGTCTTGAGCCGGAAATGGGTGGGGTGCCTCCTCCGGGTCGGGGATGGGGTCCTTCCCCAAGTGGAGGAGTTTAAGTATCTGGGGGTCTTGTTCACGAATGAGGGAAAAATGGAGCGGGAGATCGATAGACGGATTGGTGGGGCATCTGCAGTTATGCGGGCGCTCTACCGGTCTGTCGTGGTGAAGAGAGAGCTGAGCCAAAAGGCGAAGCTCTCGATTTACCGGTCGATCTACGTTCCTACCCTCATCTATGGTCACGAACTCTGGGTGGTGACCGAAAGAACGAGATCACGGATACAAGCGGCTGAAATGAGTTTCCTCCGCAGAGTGTCTGGGCTCTCCCTTAGAGATAGGGTGAGAAGCTCAGTCATCCGGAGGGGGCTCAGAGTAGAGCCGCTGCTTCTCCACATCGAGAGGAGTCAGTTGAGGTGGCTCGGGCATCTGGTCAGGATGCCTCCTGGACGCCTCCCTGGTGAGGTGTTTCAGGCACGTCTCACCGGGAGGAGGCCCAGGGGAAGGCCCAGGACACGCTGGAGGGACTATGTTTCTCGGCTGGCCTGGGAGCGCCTTGGGGTTCCTCCCGAGGAGCTGGAACAAGTGGCTGGGGAGAGAGAAGTCTGGGTCTCTTTGCTTAGGCTGCTGCCCCCGTGACCCGACCCCGGATAAGCGGAAGAAAATGGATGGATGGATGTTCTCTTTGGTCAGCAGGTTGGCCTCTTTCTTATTGTTGAATCGTGGACACTGATCTTAACTGATGTGTGATGGCTCTCTCTGTGGCTCTCTGGAGTCCCAGAGCCTAAGAAATAGATTTTTTACATATTCTAGACTGACAGATGTCAGTGATTACGGTTTTAATCTGTTTTTGAATACCTTCAAATCAATGCAGGATGCATTTCTTTCTGATATCTTTTAGCCTGCTTCCTGCTGTCAAACAGCTTCTTAAGTGATTTCTTGGTACGTGTTTTCAAAAGTCAGGCTGCAATCAGACCTGGATGTACTGTACTGAAGCTAGTGAAAGGGTGCAGATGGCTCAGTTACTTTTTCACATAGGGCCAGGTTGGTTTGTATTGCTTTTTTCTCCTCAACAAATGGAATACATTATATATATTAAGGCAAAAGAAAATGTTTTCATAAAATATGTTTTGCATGTGTTCAGGTTATCCTTTTCTGTTGTGATTCACTTGCACAATAAATCCTAGTTATTTCAGATTAAGTTTTTTATAGGCTTATTTTTAGAGCAGTACTTTTTTTCAGGAGAGCAAATCAAATACAGATTATAGAAAATCAGAAGTACATCTTACATTACATATTTTGGCAAAAAGCCTTAATATACACTTGTAACATCTGAACAGAAATCGTTAATAAAATCAGTGCTCAGTATTAGTGCTAGATACTGCTTAACGACGGTGGCAAAAAAAAGTCTTAAGAAATTAGATTTTGCCCACCGTTTTTCCTCCATCGTGGTCCAGAGGCACAACATGGACTGTGAGCCCCAGAGACGAGGATTCGTAGGCCGGGCTCAACAGGAAAAGAATCAGCCACTGCAGCAGGACACCCAGTTTGAGTCTGTCCAGCATCTCAGTTCCTTAGTAAGACATGGAGTCTGATGGACAGCATATTACATTTTACTTTTCACTAAGTCTGGTTTTACAAAATACTTAACACAGTGTAAGCCTACCCAGCATAAAGAGTCCATCTAAAACAAACTGCTGTTTGATGTCTGTGAGAAGAGGGAGTGCATTAAGGCTGCTATTGAATCTTCAAGAAAATTACAGCGATAATGGGAGTTGTTCTGATTGGCTTAATGACAAAAGCTGAGAGGAACGTTCTCCTCAACCTGTTTGATGTCTGCCACATCAAAGCCTAGAAAGGTTTTATGTATAATATGGGAGATAAACAAACAAGAATAAATAAATAGTTGTTAAAAAAATAGCACTGTAAAGACATAAGGCAAGGCAAGGCAATTTTATTTGTATAGCACACTTTCAACAATGGTAATTCAAGGTGCTTTACATGATTTGGTGATAAAGAAAAACATAGAAAATAACAATTGGAAATCAAAAGCAGCAATTTAGCATGCAACACACACAACACATGATACACAATAAAGCATGAAAAACAGCAATAGAGCAATACAGCATGAACACATATGATACATAAGAGATTAATCATTTACTCAAAGGCAATTCTAAACAGATGAGTTTTAAGCAGCTCAGTGTTTCAGCAGCTCTGCAGTTGCCAGGAAGTCTGTTCCAAATAAGGAGAGCATAGAAACCCAAAGCTGCTTCTTCATGTTTGGTTTGAGTCTAGGGATGTTTAGTAGGCTAGAGTTGCAGGACCTGAGTGGTCTTGGTGGTTGGTACGGTGACAACAGGTCTTCAACATATTTTGGTGCTGAGCCATTTAATGACTTATAAACTAGTAGGAGTATTTTGAAGTCTATTCTCTGAGCAACAGGGAGCCAGTGTAAGGATTATAGAACATGGGGCGATGTACTCCCCGTCTTTCCTGGTTCTAGTGAGGACGTGAGCAGCAGCGTTCTGGATCAGCTGCAGCTGTCAGATTGATTTTTTTTTTTTGGCAGACCTGTGAAGACGCTGTTGCAGTAATCAATCCAACTAAAGATAAATGCATGGATGATTTTTTCAAGGTCCCGTTGCGACATCAGTCCTTTAATCCTAGAAATGTTCCTCAGGTGATAGAAGGCTGACCTTGTGATTGTCTTTATGTGACCTTGGAGGTTTAGGTCTGAGTCCATTACTACACCTAGATTTCGGGCCTGATCAGTGGTTAATTAATTAAAGCTGTGTGCTGACTCTTGATCGTTCCTTTTGAGGTCCAAAAATAATTATTTCAGTTTTGTTTCTGTTCAGCTGGAGAAAGTTACAGCACACCCATCCATTGATTTGCTCGGTGCCTTTATTTAGATTTTGGATGGGTTTAGAGTCACTTGGTGACAGTGTAATGTAAAGCTAAGTATCATCTGCATTGTTATTAATCTTGTTTGTTGTTATGATCTGGCCTAGTGAGAGCATGTAGATATTAAATAGGAGAGGCCCTAAGATGGAGCCCTGGGGTACCCCACATATGAATTCTGTTTGTTCTGATGAAAAATTGCCTACTGACACAAAGAAGTTCCTGTTCTTAAGGTAAGACTTAAACCAACCAAGTACTGTGCCAGAGAGTCCGATATAATATATCACCTGATAGCCTTCAGATTCAAACCATTGATTTTCTTATTGTTTATTGATATTTTACTAGTGATACTAAACATATCAGTAACATAATGCATATTTGGTATTTAAAGCAAAACAAGCTTCATCTCTCTTTTTCTTTAACATAAAAAGTACTCCTGGATCAGAGCTTTTATGTTTCACACTGAGCCAGGTTCAGGTTCTGCTGGAGGTTTCTTCCTGAGGGAGTTTTCCTTTCCGCTGTCACTACATGCATGTTTAGTACAACTGACTGCTGCAAGTCAGTGACTCGATACAGTTGGCTAGGTTTCCTCAGATACATGATTTTTCACCAATGTGAATAAAATGAACTCAAATGCATTGTTTGATAACTAGGATCAAATTGGAATGTTTGTATTTGACTTTTAATCTGTTTGACTAGATCGAATTTACTATTTTTTATCTTCTTTTCTGTAAAGTGCATTGAGATATTTGTTGTGAATTGGTGCTATATACAGTAAATAAACTGAATTGAATTTACATATAGTCACACTGCTGAGGTGCCAGACTTGACCAGTTCAAGACCACACCTCTATAAATGTGATTCTGTCTACCAAACCAGTGCAGTGTGGCCAGTTTTAAAATGGTGTATTGTTAAAAAATTGCACCATCAAGGGAAGGGGTTGCATTTGCCTTTTTTCCCTTTGTCTGCAATTGATACACACCAACTTATGACACCCAAACTTAAATCTTTTTAATTCTAAACAAATTTATTTTTAGAAGAACTGCTACCAATTTATAACTCAGATTCTAAAAAACACTGGAAATGTGACATTCTTCTAAAAGGTAAATTCAACCATCTTTAGTGTTAACAGGATTAACAAAACCTTAAAATTTTTGCAACTCTGTTTATTTCATTAATTGCACCATCCACCACTCATCACTACAATAAACCTGAACATTGCAGAGGTGGGAGTGGGAGTAAAAACAAAACAAAAAACACAACAGGTAAAGCAGGGGTTTTGCAAGTTCTCGCATAAATCAATGTTCCCGAGTGAATGCAACCATTTGCATAAAAACTCATTGTGGATATTTCTGATTGGATAAGACATGACACTTTAATAATTGAGGAACGTCTTCCATAAAAAGACAGATCATACAACTGTCACTAAATTGTAATGAAAGCGTTTCTAAATCATGTTTAGTTTCATAAACATTTGTTCAGTTTAAGGGTAAAAATCACATATTTAATCAAAACCAAACAGAATTACTATAGTAAATTTACAGCCCTTATCTCAAAAGTATTCTTAAATATTTCAGCTTGTACTTCAATATCCCCCCATAAATACTGCTTCCTAGATTTTTAAAGTTTAGTATTTTTGATTTAACCTTTATTTATCCAGGTAAACCATTTCAGAACCACTTCTCATTTACAAACATGACGTAGCCATTCCATCCTATTTCAATGCATTGCTGAGCCGTTGTATTTTAAAAACATCTGGCACATTGGAAATAGTTTTGTCTGTTTTATACAAGATATTCACATTTTAAGATGACTGTATTGCACCAAAACGCTTTTTAAAATACCCATGAAAAGAAACCACTGTAATGGAAAACAGTTGCTTCAATCCAAAAAGCTTGCTCGTGACAATAGGACCCTTTATTTTTGCCAGAGGCTTATAAACAGTAAATTCCTTTTCCGAGCGTTAATATTTTGGTTTAACCTCACAAGACTAGTTTAGTTTTGCTGTTTAGAACTTGACACCTGATATCTTTTAACACTACCCTACCTCTCACTCTTCGCTGATCGTCTTCATTTTCTGTTCACATTTAACCATTGTATGTTTGCAGTACAAGAAGTCTCTTTAATCAGAGCTGGTGGATGGAGACAGAACAAGTAACTTTTCTTCTTTACCAAGTATCTACTTGAAAGCCCTACTGCGGTGTATGTTTTGGTGTACAGATACCATCAAGTCTTATCAATAGAACTCAGACAATTTCACTACAGTCAAATATCAGTAATATGAAAACTTAAGATGATCTAACAGAACAAAAAAAACGCCATTAAACTGATCTATTTACCTTCAGCTACTGGCATCTGTCGTTTTCTCCCACAAGTCCAGCTTGCAGCTAGAGAATGTGCAGTTCCTTAATGTCCTCAAAAGAAAGTCGTTGCTTAGCTAAAACTTTGGTAGAAGAGAATGGAGTTAAACTGGCTAGACCAGGGCTTGGTGACGAGGCAGTACAATAGTTGCATGACAAGAGGAGGGCTTAATGAACAAGAGCTGGATCCTGTACTGTTCAAAATGCTCTGCATATTTTTTATCGTCACAGTTTGCGTTAACACACTAACTCGGTGGTGTTGAAGGCACAAGGTGTTACACCAAATACAAACTCAAGCAAAAACAGACAGAAACCAGGTTGATTTTTAATTGTGAACTTTATTTGCAGAAATAATGCAATTACCTTTTAGACATGGCGTAGAGCAAATATCTGAGTTGATAAAAACATTTTGTTCTCATAGTGCCTTTACAGTATATAGTCCCTTCAAGTCATGAAATAATCCAAGCCTGAAAACAACGTGTTCCTTTAATCACTTTTCTGGGCAAACTGAATTTAAATATCAAGCCATTTTATTACATCCAACACCCATTGAAGCAATTATTGTCATTATTAATATTTGGTCAGAAAACAGTCCCACCCTCAAAGTGGAGAGGTGTTTAAGGAGATTGGTCCCTGGAGTTTGAGCAGAGAGGGTAGAGGAGGCTCCTCCGGCACTTGGAACTTCTCCTGGATATCTGTGAACAAAGAGGACTTCCTCTTTGGACCCTATACCTCATCGACTGCAGCTGGACACACCAGATCCTTCCATTACTGGCCGTTTTTCACATTGAGCATTTTCTCCTGTAATCACATTTCCATTTTAATTCCTTAGAATCATTTGTGCATGATCTTTCAAAATGTTTTTGTTTAAAAAAAAAAACAAAAAAAACTTCTATTCTTACTTTGATCATAGCCTCCAGCTTGATGGCGTCCGCAGCAAACTTGCGGATGCCATCAGACAACTTCTCCACACCCATACGGTCCTCGTTGTGCTGCCAGCGGAAAGCCTTCTCATCCAGGTGGATCTTCTCCAAATCACACGCCTTGGCTGCAACAAAAACCCCAGACCAACAATGTTAATGTAGAAACGTCAAGCAGAACAAGTTAAGTCCTCTCAGATGTCCTCAAGTTGATTAAAACATAGCCCTATTTGTTCTAATGATCAAAGTGTGATAATCCATTTAAGTGAAACTGTATCACTGCTTATACAACACCTAAAAGATAGCAGGGTGTTATATTTCCATTGTTTTCTTTCAAGTCTATTCAGTTTCAAGAACACTTAAATGCAATATAAACATTTACTGTAAATGTCAAATACAGACCATTAACATAGAGAGCATTTTATTATTTTAACGTCCCAACATCTACTCATGCCTTAGGTCTGGAATAATTTCTTTTTTTAAATGAACAACCACACGCTACAAAGGAAAGGATTTAAGTTAAATTCAAACTTTTTGCAACATTAACCTTAAATCTTTAATAAATAAAATGCATAAAAAAAATTATAAAGTAGAGTCTAAAAAGTCTTCTTACATTTTTCCACAGTGAGCATTGCTGTGATGGCGCTGTGATCTTGGCTGAGTTCTGCCAGCAGTCCAGGTGAGATGGTGAGCAGGTCACAACCAGCCAGGGCCTTCACTTCCCCCGTGTTTCTAAAGGAGGCTCCCATCACAACCGTGCTGTAGCCAAACTTCTTGTAGTAGTTGTAAATCTTGGTCACACTGATCACACCTAGAAAACGTACAGAAAAAAAACGCAATGATCAACAAAAAAAAATAAAAAATTTTTGCAAAGAGGACATTATACATCTATACATCCACTCATGTAAAAAAAAATATCAGGAGAGCCTAGAATACTTCCCATCACACATGGGAATGTTATGCATGCCTCAGGTTTTATGAAGCTTGCAGATGGTTTCATGTGTCACTAAAAGTGGATGAATGGGTTTCAGGATAGTCTTCACTATTATATAATGAACCTTCAGTCTCCTACAAAGTAGAGCAATGCAGACTTGAATGCAAAAAAAAAATAAAAAATAAAAAATTCTGTCATTTAGATCTAGTAACCAGTCAAAGCTAGATAGGGTTCAGAACATTATCTGTCATTTAGATAAGAACTTATTTTGTACTCCTGATATTGTACAGCACTTCGGTCGGTTCCGGCTGTTGTGAAGGGCTTTATAAAATAAAGTTGGCTTGATATTTCTAAATAATGTTCCCCATGATGAAATACATATTTAATGTTGTAATTTAACACTTTTCTGAGGTCAAGTAGAAAAGCTAAAACTTTACAGTCTAAACTCCAATTTCAGCTTAGCACCACACCCCAAAGTTATGTTAAAAAAATAAAACTATTACAGACTAAAACATGTAGTATTCAACCCAATACAGAATTAAACACATATCTTACAAAAAAAAAAAAAAAAAAAAAAAAAAAACCAACTCTTTGGGACCAAATGCAGCAGTTTAGTCATGCAGGTTTCCTTGCAGTGCTTTATAGCTACATGTTTGATAGAGAATGATCAGAAACCACAGCAGAGGATGATAAGTATGGAGAGAGAATAGTCTCAAAACATCTGTGTGTGCATAATGCTTTATTTGTAACTTGTGTAAGCCTGTGTGTAGCTTTGGGTACTTTTGTGTAAATCATGATTTTTAAACCTTAATACACATTTTGTGCACAACTGCTCCAGATTTGCGCATACATGTGTTTAAAAGGCTAGTAGAATGCCAAGTCATCTGATTTTTGTTATCACTTTCCCTCTAAACGATATGCCACTTATGCATTAGCAAATTTAAACAGAAGCAGGAAAAAAAAACTGCTAAGTATTTGAAATACACTCGGGACTAAACACAAACATAACCAAACTTGCTGTCTAATGAACGCACACACTGTCAGCTGCTGTCTGTCTCTGGGTCGAGGCTACTGACATCCTCACCTGAGGTGCATTCAGGGGTGCATGGGAAATCCTGTACACTACCCTACCCATTTGTACAGTTTCGAAGCAAATTAATTCATTTTAAAAATAGATGCATTAAATTTCAATTTTGTGATGATAATTTCCAAACTAATACATTGGATTTCAAATTAGGCAAATTCAGATTCAGTTTTTAAAAGCATTTATTCAAGTTGAACAGTTCTGATTCAGTATGAATGCAAATTCTAATAAAAACCTCTTAAAATTCATTTTCCGATCGCATGAAGTTCTGCCCATACATGTCTATTTAAACAATTCCTAATTTTCAAAAGGTGTCGGTCTATGTGTTAGAGTTGAGGGGTGATGAGATGAGCAAATGTGGTTTTGTCTGTGTGTATCAGGCGATTGGTGCATATGTACTTAACGATTTGTATGTGCAGGAGCCGTTTTGAATTCGAACTTTTAAGTTAGAGTAATTTAAAATTGGGCGTGTGTAAATGTATTTTGTACCTGTAATTTCTTGATATTTGAACACACAATTACAAGTACTCGAAGTTACGCACAAAATGTATTTTGTGGTTTACAAATCATGTTTTACACAGAAGTACCCAAAGCTACACACAAACCGGCTGATAAGTTACAAATCAAGTATTACACACATACACACGTTTTGAGTATTTTCTCTCCATAGATAAGAGGGTGTGTATAAAAAGTCTATGCATACAGCCGAATCAGAATCCACGTTTGGATGGATTGCTTACACTTATCTCACAGTTCATCAAGATGGAATGATTCAGTAAGTTATTTTTGATACAACTTAAAGGTAGTAAAGGCTATAGGGCATGTGTCACTGGATGATTCCTGTATGAAGTTAGGCGTTGATTCAGGACGGCTATAGGTCACCTGGGTCTTCATGTGGCTCAAAGCTTTTGCGATCTGTGTTCTCCTTGTGCCAGTCGAGGATGCGGCCAACGAAGGGAGAGATGAGAGTCACCTTTGCCTCTGCACAGGCAACAGCCTGAGCGAATGAGAACAGCAGCGTCATGTTGCAGTGAACACCATGCTTCTCCTCAAGCTCCCTAGAAAACAAGACATCAGAAAAGAGATTACCTCCCTCATTAAAAGAAGAACTTAATGAGAATATGGGCAATCGAGAAATCAGGATCTGATTTCAACACTATTAATCATGATTGATTCATTCTCTGCAGTCATACAGTGGCTATGTATTTTTTGCTCATTGGCTGTTGCCGATTCATTTTGCAATCAGTAAAAATGCCATCATATTTTACCCTGTAAAGATTCCAACAGCAAGTGGCACCTACTTTCTTTCAATAAAACTCATGGTGGAGCTTGTGGAACCTTTTCACACATTACACAAGTTTACCCTTTACACGTAAGCTGGTGCCATAAATTTTAAGGTTCTGAGGCAGTTGTTTGTGAATGTGTCGTGAGAATGACCTCAATCTAAAGAGTCAAT
This sequence comes from Valencia hispanica, assembly GCA_963556495.2. NCBI lineage: Eukaryota > Metazoa > Chordata > Actinopteri > Cyprinodontiformes > Valenciidae > Valencia > Valencia hispanica. The sequence goes on from OY747701.1 coordinate 49,819,023, forward strand.
TAGGGAAGAATTTTGCTCCTTTAGTCCAGACCCTAAAGTTCACAACCCTGTGTCCATCGTTGACACCAGGGACAAAGGAGGACTAATTTAGAGGAGTAAAATCTGGCATACTCTGCATTCTTCTCATCAACATCTGACGAGAGGACAGAAAGTGAAGCATTGTGCCTCTTTCTGAAGCGTAGACATGTCTCACTTGTCAAGATGAACCAATGTCCCCTAAGATTCTGAATAGATTCTCAATTTAGAGTAAACTAGTTTTCTTAAATCAAAACTAAAATGAAATACAGTACATGACAAATTTATTGTCATCCCTTAAACTCTCACATTTGGTCAAACAAACATTTTTTATTGGCAGAGTATGTGATTGCTAATGCACATAATTGTGAAGTTGGAGAAAAATCTAAGTTATTAATTTTTTATTAAAATTTGAAAAGTGACGTATATTTGTGTTCAATGTACCGTTTCCCCTAAATTAAATCCAGTACATCCATTAACCTTCAGAAGTTGTACAATTGGTAAATAAATTTCACCTTCATTTAACTGAATCTTTTATTCTGTAAAAGCTTCAGAGATTTAAGAACATTAGAGAGCAAATGGCATCATTTGGCCAAGAAAGAAAGTAGGGATAGTTTATGTATATTTATTCTAAGTTTTAAATAGCTTCGTGGGAACGGCCCATCATCTGAAAATGCACAACTGCAAACCTACCCGTCACTGCGGTCCACCTAAACCGACAGGCTAGTCAAGAAAAGCAGTCAAAAGACCAATGGTAGAGATCCACAGCGCAGGTGGGAGAATCTGTCATTAGATGACCATTACAATCTACAAATCTGGCCTTTAGAATGGATGTGCAGCAATAAATCCATAAGAGCTCTATTTGCAGTTTGTCACAAGCCATGGAGGGAAAACAGCAAACACGTGGAAGAAGGTGCTCTAAACAGATTAAAGGAAAATTTAAGTTTCTGGTCTGTATGCAACACTGACTGTCACTCTAAACAAGGCATCTACACAGGAATATACGGTAGTGGCAGCATCAAGTTGTGGAATCGTTCTTTAGCTCGAACAGGGAAGCTGGTCAGAGTTGATGGGAAGTAAATACAGAGCCATATATACAGCCAATGATGCTATGGCCCAGTCAAAGTCCAGAATTTAGTTAATTGAGAACATGTGGCAAGACTAGAAAATGTGCAGTTTCCAGCAAAAGATATCAACTCCTGGGGGACAAAATACAAATCAAACTTTTATGATTTTTAATTGGAAGAATTTTGAAGACTCATCACATAGCCTAATATCCCAATAAACTCCACTAAAAGTTGTAACTGGACAAAAGAATGTTGCCACAGCAACAATTTTAGTAGAGTGGTGAGGAGCCCTGGGTTAAACAAAAATCCCTGCCAATACTACAACTTTGGGTTATAATCTCACAAAAGTTCAAATTAACATCACTGAATCAGGGCAGCCACATCAACTACCTTAACTTATTTTATTATTATTATTATATCTAGACCATATTATTATTCTCAATAATATGGTCTAGAATCTAGATGAAGCCCACAACTCTTCATGTTAACAGTGTTAATTTATGAAATTTATGTCATTAAACACTCCGATAGTCAACCAAAATAAAAGCCAGAATAAACAACCTACCATCCCACCTTAAACTCTGCAAGTCCATATTTATTCAGATTATGAAGCTTTCCACAGAGTTAATCTGGGGTCTTCATTTTGACAATTTCAGAAGCAATAATTTTACGTTTGTTGTAATTACTATGTTCTAGAGAGGCGGAGATTGCTGTGGTCAAGAATCTTTCAAGGAACCCTTTAATTATCACTACCAGAGATTAAGCAACACAAGACTAATAATTATGTAGGACAGGTTTGCTGGAATGCCCATCTCAGAGGAATCCTGCAATCTGCTAAGACACATCAAAATCAATAAGTTCAGCGATATACACAAATAAAGCCTGAGTTACAAAGTGAAAACCAAACGTTAGACTGCAGGCTTTAATCAAAGAACTCAGTTCCCTGCTTAAATGCTATGATTCGTCAACAAGATTAACAATATAATTAATACAGTTTTAAGTCTAAAATATGGCTAGGTGGAGAGACTACAACTTATTTTACACATCATTCTTATTAGATTGTACAGTTTCTGTGTGAACAATAAAGAATCCCGCGCTTCAAATACATTAAAGCATAACCAAAAGTAGGTGAACATACGTTAAACAGTGCCTCCTTACTTGCCAGCCTGGATTCCCTCCCATGTTGAAGACAGTTTGATGAGCACGCGATCCTTGCTGATGCCTGCCTCTTCATAAAGAGCAATGAGCTTCAAAGCTTTTGCCACCATCTCCTCTTTATCAAAAGACAATCTGTACAGTGGCAAGAAAAACCATAAGTAGTGATTTATGTGCCAAGTGAAGTTACAAGTTTCACAAAAACATACACACCGTCTTTCACAGTTTCATCACAAGTTTGACTTAAGGAACACTTTCCTGGGTTTTATTAGCATTCATCATTTAGGAAATCTATCATTTACTAGCATAGAGTAGCTAAGCATCCTCAATTTTACTAGATGAAAAATGTTTGTTTCAAGTATATTCATGATTAAATTTTATTTTAATTCAGCCAAATAAAAAACAAGTGTCATTTAAAAAAAATGCAAGAATCAGTAAGTCAAACATAACTTTGGTTCAATGAAAAATATGAATATTTAATGCTGCAAGCATTTTAAAGTGTAACTGAACACCATGAAAAACCATAACCCCCGCCCCCAGACAACATTTGAAAAATCCTACAAAGTGGACAGTGCCAGGAAGCATGGAGGGGTATGGCCAAGTGTAGAGGATGAGCGGAGGGGGGGACGTGGGGGTGTGTTCAGGAGGACAGTCAGTACGTTTACATGCAGCAAGAGAAATTCGAATTATTGCCTTAGTCTGGCTGGAATCGAACCGGACCGGAGTTTCAGAAACTCGACTACTCTTGCTGGATAATGCGATTCAAATCGGACTACTCTGCAACCAGCCCCCCCGGCCCCGCCCGCACCCCCCTCGGGAAGTTTGGAGAGCCGGAAATCTGGCCCAGTACTAACAACAGTAGTGTTATAAGAGACATATGGCATCTAAGACAAACGTAAGCGGCCAATCAGTGCATGTTTGGACTTAAGAGGCGATGCGCTTCTACCCCTACTGTGAATATCCTGCTTTAACTCCGTCTGCTTCACTCCCGCCAGCCTCAGTTTACTGCCTGAATGCAGCTGGAAGCTAACCGCTACTAGGCTAACTCCCGAACCAGGGGCAGCTGAGGCAGAGAGAGACACGATGGGTCCAGTCTCTGAGTGGTGATGCCAACATAGGCTAACGTTCCAATCAGTATGTTAGCTATGCTAACTAAGTGCTAATGTGATAATAATGGTAACATGAAAAACGCAAGCCAACTCCAAACTCGCCACGGGGGCGGTATGTCTGATAGTTTTATCCCCAAACCCACGGGGCGCGTCTGAGACCATGCCTGTGACGTAATAATGTACCGCTCTCCACCAATCACAAAATTCAAATGCAGTAGCCACCGTTCAACCCTAAGAGGGCAGCACTAAGACGTTTTTAGACCAAAAAGTGTAGAATTAAACAAGTTAAACCAAAATGTAAAAAAATCCCAGAAACTGAAAGATTGGTTAGGGGTGCTCCATCTTGAGTGCCTCACGATTTCGATTTGGGTGCTACGATTTGATTATAAAGTGATTATTTTTGTTGCATAACCCCCCCCCCACTTAGGGTTTTATCTTCATTCCTTCCATGGCTAATTTCTACTCTTAAATTCATTCAGTTTCCATTAATTGAAGTATCCAAACCAATTTATGCCCTGTCTTTTGTTCATGTCAAACCGCTAATAAAACCAACACATGTCCAAAATATGTTTCATAATCATGTCAAGGTCATATTTTCAATGAAAGCTAAAGGAATGTGTGTTGGCAATTTAAATATAATAGAGTGACCCTATTTGATTTCCATAAAAGAGGAAACTTGGTCCAATCCTTAAACAATCATATTGTTTACTTAAAGAAGACTTTTGATTTTAACATATTTAAAATTATTCCTGTACTATGTGGTTAAAAATGAAAACAGGAATGATTTTAAAATCTTTATAGAAATAATTCTTCTATATTAGAAAGTAAACCTGTAGCATTAGCTCCCTTTTTATACAGGACAAAAATTACACAAAAATCTGAAATAATATTCTGAGAAAATAAAATATTTTCTATTTAAAGTAATAAAAAATAAAAAGCAACATTCTCCTAAAAACACTTAAAAGTCTATACTCCAGTCTTTGTTTTTTTTGCTGTCAATTTAATACATGAACTCTAACTTTGTACAGCATTTTATTTTTATAGTTTTTGGGTCAGTCTGAGCAATGGGATGTTTGCCACCAGTCATATACAAAAACTAATCTGTCAGCTATGAGTACGGTGCTCTCCGCCACACATTAGTCGAGGCCAAGATGTAATAAAAGAAATTTCCTTCACATTTCATACTTAAAGCTACACATGGGCTGATGTCTGGTAAACATGAGCTGCCCTGCGATGCGCTTGGGGAGGACGCCACCGAAGAAGTGGACATGTCCACGGAAAAGAAAATTGCAATGCTAACATGATACACAACAACAAAGACGCTTCTTTAACAACTAAAGTGCAAAATATTTACTGTAATTTGTCAATTTTGCACTGCATGGCTGAACACTAGCTGTAGCCATGATTGTCTGTCCCCTAAAAATGTCCATGCGGCACACCGGATTTACGTTTTTCTCATTTAATTATGAAATATAAAATCAGTTTTTGAACACCTTAGAATTGGTATCGATTTTGCACGTTTCACATCACAATCAATCGATTTATGGTGCATTGGCTCACCCCCATCTCTGGTGTTGTTCAAGTAATCTGATTTATTTTCCAATTTTGCAAAAAACATAACTGTCAAAAATAAAAAGCATTTAACTCTGCTGTCATGTCCTTATTTTGCAGTATCTCCATATTGATGGAAGCTTCCGCCTCATTGTGTTATGTAGTCTTGTTTTGAAAAGCCAACTCAAGCAAAGACGTCAGAGGAAGTGGGAGCAGTGAGACGTCCCAGTGTTGGGTAGGAGTGTCAGGCATGAAATGACTAAAACTGCAAAGGTATGAGATGGCAGAGCGCCAAAATGAGCCACATGCAGAGAGAACACCAGCAGCACTTAGCAAACAAAAACAGGTGCAAAATATTTTACTTGATGGTTGGAAATCTGAGTCTACCCGAAATTTAAATGTAGAATAATCTTTAAGCAACTGATGCATAAAGTGGCAATATTTAATAGATGTAAAAATATCTTTCAGTAGTTCATCTCATTAAAATGAGCAAATTTGTTTGGTTGAAATAACTAAGTAGTGGCAATTCATTTTCTAATTTACCATTCATAATACATTTATTTTGTGATTTAGCTTATTTTAAATATTTTAATACGTTTTGTAACTTTTCATTTTTTGTTCTTCAGAGATTGTTGAAAACTATATTGCTGATTTTATTTTTGTTTACATTTTAACATATTATCCTACACATTAATCCTCTGCAAGTCCGACAATTGCTTCTCAAAAGTCCATGAGTAAAATGGTTTTAAATATTTGTGACTTCAATGCAGTCCAAAACAACTCTGATAATTTCCTCTTTAATTGAGATGCCCTACTTCTCAAACTCTATAAAAGGTTAGGGTCTGCACCCACCTGGCATCCACCTCTGTAGAGACTCTGCCGGGGACCTTCTTCAGGATCTCTAATCCAAAACTCACAAACAGCTTGTCCATGGTGTTGTCTACCTGCTCCTCTTCAGTTCTTAAAAAACAAATAAACGATTGATTCATGTCAGAGTTAAAATGAAAGTTTATTATTTGGGTGTATAATGTAAGATCAGCTAAAGCTTGAACCTGTTTAACTTTTCTAGATATAACAAACTAACAGAATAAAAAGCATTTATGAAATTAAATGATTAAGGATTTTGGAAATTATTCTTGAATTTGCCTTTATATGAAACACTAACGAGATCTTTGATCATTACATTTGGCTTTTCTTACTCCGGAGCGAAAATTCTTACCCTCCTTTGGCAATGCCATATTTAATGGCCTGATCCACAAGGTGCTGGTAGGCTGCCATCTTGGCAGCAGCCAGGATCAGAGATGGGTTAGTGGTTGCATCCTGAGGTTTATACTCATCAATGGCTGAAAGGGCAGAAAACACAGATCAGATCAGTTACACATGAAACCCGAAGAATAACAGGAGCAAAATGTGACCAACCAAAAGTCGGGGGGGGACTGAGAATAGAGGGCTATATTTTAGACAATTTATTTATAGGGGACATAATTTGCATCCTTGAATTTGTATTCATTTTAAAAACAGTATAATTTTTTCCAAACAAAGATTAAAACTCCTGCCTTACGTAAAGTTGAAATATATCCAGCTGAGAGAACTTTAATGGCCAACAATTAAAATATAAAAGGCTGCAGACATTAAGGAAGTGCTGCCATCTAGTGTATAAATGTTTCCTCCCCATCCTAATCTCTACTGACCTGAAGCAAATTAACTTAATTTATTCTTTTGTGGATACATCATTTTTAAATGCATGTTAAAATGGATGAACAATTAAGCATAATAAAGAAATTATTCTGGGGTTTTTTTGTTTGTTTTTTACAAACTACAGTTCAATTACACCAGAGAAGGATTGGGTATCCAGTTATTGAATCAACTAAATACGGAAGCTGCAACTTAAATGATTATGCAATTAGTGCATATCTCCTGACTACAAAGCTGAAGAACATTTTAATGAGTTAATAATGCTGACAAAACTTGCAAATATTAATGTCCAACATCACAAGAAAAATGTTGCAGTTTAACCTAAAATGCACAGGCAAAAAGGTTTTTCCACTGAATCAAAGAGGTTTGAAGAAACCAGGTCCAAATTGGGTTTAAAGCTCTTCAGCTTCAGAACAAAGCCAGCCTCTGTTCAGTAGCTGGTATGTTGCTACCTCTTCCAATACAGGGGGAGGATGGTGGAAATCTTTCAGCATGTCTGTGTATTTGGACAGAATGTGCATAACCAATGCCACATTTATCCACTAGATAGAATAGAATAATCTATTATCCCACAAGGGGGAAATTCAGCTGTAACATTGGCAAAGTGACATGTAATAGAAGCATTTAGTTTCAAACAAGTATAAAAATCAGAATTAGGAATATTACATGTACATTAAGGACAAAAGTACAAAACCAAAGTACTGTATTAAAATAAAATGGCATACAAGGATTTGGATGTGCAACTGAGTAGGATAAAAAAAATAAAAGATAAATAGATATACGACTTCTAAGTAAATTTTTGGTTCAAAATATGAAGCAAATGCTACATTTTATGGGGGGGGGGGGGGGGGGGGGGGGGTCATATATATACAAAGGTCCCTTTTACACCAAGTAACTGGATTTCACGTGTGTTGTGGTACACTAGATTTAACAGACATGCTGCTTAATGTGCACATATTTGAGCTTGCAACAGGGAAATACAGACCTCTTACAACATCTTTGCAAAACCTGGATTACACAAATCAAACAACCCTAGAAAATCCCCCCCCAAAAAAAGCACAAAAAAAAAGAAGCTTTTCTTATCAATGTAAACTTTGCCTGATGTCATCGTTTTATCATTCCTGCAGAGGTAACCAATTCACTCAAGATAAAACTGCAGCTAAAGACAAAGTATAGGACATTCCACTGATGTGTAAAATAATCTTTAACAGCAAACAGTCGATCATGTTCCTTTTACCTGTAGATTTCACAGTGAAACTTGTGTATGTACTCCAGTAACAATTAAATTAAAAGCAGCTTGTATTTAGAAGGTGAATTATGAATGTGAATTTTTTTAAATGGTACTTTACTAAAAACTTAAACATATTTAAAAGAAAATAACCCTGCAAAATTACAGTGTACTTTTAAGCTGACATTTACTGAATTTAGAATTACCATCGACATTCCTGCCAGCAGTGACCAAGGCAATAGAGATAAACCTGGGTACACCTAAGTAAACAGTTTGACCTAGCTGAAGACGAGTCTTTTTTATATATAGGCAAACACATGAATAAATAAACACCGCAAGCTCAGGATTCGATCAAAAAAATAGAACCTGCTAATATCTTAAGTATCAGAACTTAAACTATAGGCTAATGCTTAATTTGAAAAATTAAATAAAAAACAAAAATTTGTTTGATTAAATTCACAGCAATATTAGAGGAATAGTAACTAACTTTTGGGACAAAACTAAGTAAACAACTTAAGTAGAGAGATTGATAAACTATTTATCAATTCACATGCATATTTATTGTAAAAACAACAACACTGTAGGCAATAGTCTATTAGAGGTTATGTGCACCCTTCTTTATGCATGTTATGGTTAGTGACTATGGAGTCCCGGCAAAAATTGCTTTTCATTTACTATTGTGGTTTGCAGTTTTGAGAATTCAAGTTGATAACGTAAGCATACACCGAACATAATTTCTCCATCTAATTAAGTTTCTGTTAATGCCTGATCTGGTGGGAAAAACTGTGTTCAATTTACCCAATAATGGGAATTACTTTTTAGTCTGTTGGGGAATATTTTTAAGTCTCTATATTACAAATCAACTGATTTGAGACATGAACACATTACCCAAGCAAGGTCAGGCTTTCAAAAATTAGAAACAATGCTACCTTTAGACTGAATTACATTATAATTGCTCATCAATTAACTGACATTTATTGTAACCTCTAAAAAGACAAGATTCTATAAAGATCAGTTGGATTTTCCATCCCAATATGTTAAAAAAATAGTTATTGAAGCATTTTTTTTTTATATTGTTGGTAACTTTTCACACATCTCATTGCAAACTGAAGAACCTAAATTATCAGATCATTTTATTTGGTGCCGTCTTAACTTTTTACACTGCACACGTATCTTGGCGTCATTTCATAGTTCTTTAATATTTCTAAACAGATAAAAACATTAATGTTGCCATACTACTTCTGAAAATGTTGCTGTCACACAAAACTTTAAATTAATATCCCATACTATCATTAAAAATGAAATCAACTAAGGCAGACAAATATGGAAAGTGAAGGACTCAAGAGCATGAAGTCCACTACGGTCTGTGATTTCAGTACCAATCTGCTTCCTAGACTCAAAAACCAGTTTTGTCATGTCATCCTGAGTCTGCAGGTTGTGCACAAGGAACTAGGTGGTTTGCAACACAGTGCAACAGTATTACTGCAAAACCTTCCTCATTCTGATCTATTGCGAAAACCAACGTTGCCTGTTGTAGTTTTTGAGAAAAAATGCATAGAGGAGGAAAAAGGAAAAAAATACAAAAACAACACCCTGTTGCATGTTAATAAGCACAAAGTTGTTAACTTTTTTTTTTTTACCATCATCAGGCTAAGCGTTTGGAGGCTAATTTAAACTCATGTAGTTTGTGTAAGTGACGGAAAGCAACATGAGAGTCACTGCTATACTTTTATTAATGGGCATCTCTTTTAATCCGCATTGCAAATACGCCGTTACAGCTAGCACAGTTAGCAGCTAATGCTAACTGATCTGTAGGCTAACCCTAATAACAAATTATGGGATTAGGAGACGGTCTTCGTTTCGTTGCAAAGTGCTACATTAGTTAAAGGGCTTGTATAAAGTATTGTAATTGTTAGCTTTAAAACTAACATTAGCAGATACGACTAGCCAGACATATAAACACACCCACTGCTGATATCGACCTGGCGGTCAGTTTCATTTTAACCTGGGTTCTTCCTGCTCATCCAGTTAGCAAGCTAACGAGCTAACAGCAAATCGCAGTGGATGACGATTTTTACCGTTAAAATCTCCCGTGTCCGCCACAACCACGGTCAGTTTCTTTAGCTGGTTGAGGGCCGACTCCATCTTTCTGCGTTTGTCTGGTGAGCCGCTAGACATGATGAGCGCAGAGTGGGACCCCTTTTATACACAGAAAACACGTGAGAGCTGTCCAGAATGTCGGGGAGGCGGGAGCGCGCTGAGCAAGAGGAAGAGGACATCGGGAGCGCGCAGCCAGAAACCACTGAGGGGAGAACGAAAAGTGGAGAAATTCATGAAACATTTCAAATAGATCCTGATATTTTCACGCTGCGTTTAAAAAGTAAAGTTGAAATTGTTAGGCGAAAAAAGTTAGAATATATATATATATTTAAAATAAATAAATAAATAATATAGAGCGTTTATTTAGCCTATGTGATTTTTTCTGATTAGAAAACCCAACATTTGGTTTACCAGAAAATAGCCCGTGATCGTAAGTGACAATCATTCCAATTAAAAGAAAAAAGTATTCAGTGTGAATATTAAGTGACCTTCATTTTTTTAAATCGAACAACTGCAGCTGATTAATTTTTCAAAGACATTCTAATTTACCTATTTAACACATTCTAAATCGTGATATTCTAATTTATTCTCCAACTCTACAGTCTGCTGCTGTATAAAAAGACCCTTCGACAAGCTGGAACAGCATATTTTTCATCAATAGAGCAGAATAAGAACAATCCTATGTTTGTTTTTAGTATCTACAGTTGACAAACTTACACAGAGTCATAGCTCTTTTGCTCTCAGTAGTGATGCCTTTTAGGGATTCTTCATTAATAAAATAAATTCTACCATTTGTGTTTGGACTGTTTTGATTTAGTTGAGCTTTCGGAATTATCACACATTTTTGCTTCATCTAAGCCTCCAACTTGCTTGCTGGACCCAATCACAACCAAATCATTGGAAGTGTTCCCTTTGATTACTGCCCCCATTTTAGATATGATGAATGAATCTATCCGTAGTAAATTAATACGTACCACAAGGTTTTAAGGTTACTGTAATTAAACCTTTATTTATGAGACCCTCTCTCAATCAAGATGACATAATAAATTATAGACCTATATCTAATCTTCCTTTTATATCTAAAATCCTTCAAAAATAGTTGCTAATCAAGTCTGTGAGCATCTAAACAGCAATAACCTGTTTGAAGAGTTTCAGTCAGGTTTTAGAGCTCATCGTAGCGCTGAAACAGCACTGGTGAAGGTTACCAATGATATTCTCATGGCCTCAGAAAATGGACTTGCGACTGTTCTGGTCATGTTAGATCTCAGTGCTGCTTTTGACACAGTCGATCATAACATTCTCTTGAAATGGCTTGAACATGTTGCAGGGATGAAAGGAATAGCACTAGGCTGGTTTAAATCTTTCATGTAAATGATAAATCTTAACACTCAATGGTTACTTGTTGAGTACCACATGGTGCTGTGCTTGAACCCCTTCTTTTTACAACAAGGGATACATTTTCAGTGTTATGCCGATGATGCACAACTATATTTATCCATTAATCCTGATGAATCCAATCAGTTGGGTAGATTACATTTCTTGAAGACATAAAAACCTGGATGACTTTAGACTTTCTGTTTTTAAATTCTCACAAGACAGAAGTTCTGGTCTTTGAAACTCTGAAAAAGAAACTGCGTAGTCAATAATTTCATCTGGATGGCATTAAATTGGCCTCTGGTAATGAAGTAAAGAACCTCTGTGTTACTTTTGACCAAGGCATGTTATATAAACCCCACAATAAACAGGTTTGTAGGACTTCCTTCTTTCAACTCTGGCATATTGCCAAAATTATGCCGCGTTCACACCGCACGCTTTGTCGGCGTCAAACAACGCTCACAAAGCGACTAGTTTGATCCCTATATATTTTTAAGCCTGACGCTTCCAAAATCTGATGCTTGTTAAGCTTGCAAAGCCGGGCCAACCAATCAGAGCGTCTCACTGTAGTGACATCACTATAGTGAGACGCTCTGATTGGTTGATTGGGGAGCTCAGACTAAGTTGGTTGGGGGGGAAATGCAGTCCAGACAGACGGTTCTCCCTCGCTCTGCCTCTATCATGTCTTATTCTAATGAGCTGGGTTATCCTGAGCTATCACTGTAGTCATGCTGCTACAGGCTTAGACTGCTGCAGGGCAGACTTACTACTTTTCTGGACTCTGCTACTTTTCTTTTTCTACTACTCTCCAATTGCATTATTTGCTGTTATTTCAACTGTTAACTTTTTTCCTGTGTTTTTCTCTCTATAGAAGCTAAATCTAGTCTGGCAGTCTGCTCAGCTGTGATGTCTTGTTGGAGGTGGTCGACTGTAAAGATGCTCCCAGTAGCCAGATCTGGCTACCTGAGCAGATCTGGTAGCGACACCTACAATCAAGTCTTTATGTCTGTGTCTCCGTGCCACTGCAGCAGCGCCACCCGCCGTCAACATGTCAATCACAGCCCATACCATGCCCAACCCACTCCCCCAGCGAATGTTCGGAAAATGTGGGTGGAGTAAGACTCTGGTAGGGGGGTGAGTTGCTCTTTAAGAGAAGCTCATGAGATGGGCACCAGCGCCCTCCTCTATTGCAACTCTGTGAAGGTAAACAGGTATAAAAAAATGGATGGATGGATTTTTGTCCGTCAGACCCTCATAGTGTTTTCCAAGTGAGCGACACTAGAGGGCAGTGCAGGGTTCAGGATCTGGCCTAAGGATATATTGACATGTGGACAGGGAAGTAGGACTTCAAAGTAGTAACACCTTGAACTGATGGAAAAATACAGCTAGCTACACTATGCAGAGGTCCCCTAGGAATTTACACATTATGTTAAAAATTAGAAAATAAACAACAGTGTAGGTTGTTGTCATGATTCCTGAGACATTATTTTGGTAACATGTCTACAGGAGGCTAAAATTACCTGGGGACAAAATCAGAAGAAAAGGGTAGATGCAAGTCCCATCTGATGTCTGAATCGTCATTAGAAATAAAATGCATTTCAGAATACACTTACATTGAGGATTTGCATTTCTCTAAAGCAGTATTAACAAACTGCCTCCCAACCTGCATCTTACATCTGATTGGAAATCTCTAACAAGCTACTATTTGGGATGTATGTGCAAATTATGAGAATTTCATGACAGATGGAAGAAACAATCCAATCAGGGGGGACTTTTTTCATCTAGCTTAAGATGCCATGCTCTTTTAACCTTGGTCCCTAGAGAGCTTTATAGCATTTACAAGCTGATCTGATTCTAAAGTACAACAATGAAAAATTGTATCAACATCAAAATAAGAGGCATGTCTCTGAAAACCAAAATGTTATCTCCATATCTTGACCAGTTATAAAATGTCTTCTTCCTTAATTCTGCCCCAGGTTTGCTGCCAGATTTGGTTTATAAAGAATGTCCTCCATGATGAAGGTGATTATTATATGTTCTATAGTTATCTAGTCTATAGTTATCTAATTATTTCTGTTGTTCTGAGTATATGCAGCAAATGAGTTAAGACAATGCCATAAAAAAATCCACATTTCTTAGACCTCAGATATTTGTTAGAGAACATGAAAGTTCAGCACTGAAGTTTGAGGTTGTAACATGACAAAAATGGGAAAATGTTCAAGAGGTATGAATACTTTTAAAAGGGAGTCTATATATTTATTAACAGTGCATCAGCATTTGATGAATGGAGCTAATGTCACTGTGGGGTTTATTAATGAGCAAAGTAAGTAACTTACTGTACTGAACATTACAGCCTCATAGCTCTAACACATATAGGGACTGAAAGTAAAGGCGTAAACCACAGTGCTTGCTTCAGTGCGTCTTAATGATCTGATGTTTTTCTGACAGACGTTAAATTTTGAGGTAACTAAATGGCAACATTTAATAGAATTAAATAGAAATGGAATAGTCTACCAGGAGAACAGTGACAGGCATATTGAAGCATGCAGATGCACACAAAGGTTAAAAAAGTATAAAAACAGAAAGTAAGAATAATAGAGTATAAAGTAAGGGCAAATTTACAGCATAAGAAAAAACATTGTGTAGTTTTTCAAAACAGCATAGTCTACTCAGAGTCAAAGACAGTACTGCAGAGTAGGATCATTCAAAACATGCACAACATGTGCAAGTATATGAACCTAGTTGCAATGAGAAACCAGTCTGGACAGTAGAACACTGGCTATATAAATGCACAATGTTTGATTCACTATTTGCATATGCGGAACAACAACTGTTCAGTTGATGTGTCATTAGCTATCATATTATCCTGATAACTAGATTATGTCTTTTAATGTGATAAGACAATTGCCTCTCAAATTGTTGACCCCTCCAGTAATAGCTTTCTCAATGTCAGTTTTATTGCAATAATACAAGAACAATTCTATTTCAGAAACTATTACAGAAGTCAAAATAACCCTTGTTGCCTCTCAGCAAATGCGCTTGTGTTCAAAAGCAATTCATTAGCACATCAGCCCTCAGCACAATGGTAGTGTAGTGTGCATTTACATCCTACTGGACTGCTTTGCAAATAGGGTTCTGCATGTAACCGGTGATGCATGGAGAATCCATTTCAACAGAAAGACACATCCAGCAGAACCAGGTTCACAATGAGCAATCTTCAGTCATGATGTAAGAAAAAAATATCAAACTATTCCTGGATTTCTACAGTTCAATTCCCCTTACCAATCCTTATCTTTATTTTTGAGGACTTTCTTTAATTCACTCTGAGATAAAATGTAAAGGGTTACAGCAATTGGTAATTGTTAAAATGAAACAACAGTTTACTGGATGAGCTTCTGAGGCTACATCAGGAACCAGAAGCAATATTTGACAAAATCATTACAAAAACAGTTTTTTGGTCCAGTCTTTCTGTTTGTTATTCTAATTTTAAGAAGCCTGCACATACCTTGATTTTTACGAAGCACCTCTGCTGTATGAAATGATTCCTAGCCCATAAAACATCTTAACGGGTAGATAAATTGCATGTTTTACAAAGCATTTGCAGAGCACTAGGAAAACAGATTTAGTCTTTTAAGATATAAGACTTCAGAATTGTGCCGTGTGATGTTTAGCTGTTTAGAAAAAACAGAACTGCTTTTATGACATAATGATGGAACAATCAAATCCTCTAAATCATGAATCAGATGAAGGAATATATTGTGGACTTTAAGAGGAATAAGATGAGCACTATTTCTATTCTGTCAGACAAATTGAGTCGCTTAAAGATTATAAAGCCCACTGTTTTTACTTAGACAAAAATGACTTTTTAAATAACTTTCTGTTCAGTGGCAGGGCGCCATTAAAATGCATTGTGTAGTTCTCATTGTATTTTTTTTATGTATTCGTTTTTATGTTGCGTCACAATAGTGTACGCAAGGCTCCATATGTGGACTGTGAAGGGGAAAAAAGAAAAATACTTTGATTAAACAACAAAAACTGCGGTGCAATCAAAGAAGTCACTGATCCAGGATAACCTCAGAGTGAATTAAAGAAAGTCCTCAAAAATAAAGATAAGGATTGGTAAGGGGAATTGAACTGTAGAAATCCAGGAATAGTTTGATATTTTTTTTCTTACATCATGACTGAAGATTGCTCATTGTGAACCTGGTTCTGCTGGATGTGTCTTTCTGTTGAAATGGATTCCTTCCTCTCCATTGTCACCACGTGCTTTCATAGGATAAAGTTTGCTGCAAAGTCAGTGACTCATCGCAATCCATAACTTAACTTTTTTTTGTTTTTTCTTTACCAATTAACATGACATTATCAGCTGAATGTAATTAATTTTAATTAATTGGATGGATGTAAACTTATTTTGGATTGAATTGGAGTTTGTGTAAATAGGCATAAATTTCACCTGTTTTCGGTTAGTGCCTCAAGATGATATTTGTTGTAACTAGGTCAACACTTTTTTTTACAGGGTTCCTTATTATATTGATAAGCAAGGTGAACAATAACAGCCAATCTAGTTATATAAAACATGTTGCTCAGTCTAGTTTTAGACAAGCAAATAGGTTTGTTCTGCTTCACTGCAGTGGTGAAAAATATTGAATTCCATCAGCCCAGCTTGGTATTGGTGAAAACATTCATGCAGTAATGCTCTAACAAAGCTCAATCGAGCCCAATTTGCTAGTGAGTGTGGACCAGAAAACAGACCACAGAAAGCAAGTTGTGAATAGAACAACACAGATCAGAACCTTAAACAAGAGTAATAAACACAAAACCATCATTCTCTAGCTAATGCACCAATAAATCGAAAGACATTTAAAACGAATTTGACATTTTTGTTATTTTCAGTTTTACATTTATAAATTCAATGCTTTTATAAGCAGATTTATCTAAAATACTTTGGAAACAATTTTTACAGTTTTGTATATTAAAAAAACAACAACTTCCATGTCATATCAATTTAGCATTGTAATCATTTGTAATAATATTCTGGATATCTTTAGAGGGCTGTTTAATGGAGCAGTAGCTACCATTGTTGCCTTGCAGGGTCTTTCTGTTTGGAGTTCACAAGTTATCCCAATGCATGCATAGGTTGTCCCTGGGTAGACAAAAAAGACCCTGGGTTCCCCCTCAGAGTCCAGAAACATGCATGCTAAGCTGATTGCCCACTCTTATTTGCCCTCAGTTGTCCCTGGTTGTTTTTTCACTGTTTACTCATTAATTGCTGAAGTCAGGCACCAGTCCCCATGTGATCATGCAAGGACTCAACAGGTAAATCATGGTTGGGTATTTACATTAATTATTCTTTTTGTTTTTTTTGTCAGTGCTGTTGCGTTATTGGTCGCTAGATGTCCTCATTTTGCTGCTTGGCTTCTGTCAATGACAGTCACATGTGCACACATGTTGAGTGAGAGAGCAGAGAGGGAGGGAGTGTTTGAAAAGGACCAAGTTGAGAAGTTTTGTCAGTTACTAAGTGAAGAGGAGACACAGCTGGGAGTGCAGACTGACAGATAAGTTAGCGGTAAGTCATTCTCACATATAATCAGCTGTATGCCGGCTTCTCTGATTTTCTCCTTGATTTAGATCCCTATGATCTGAAAAACAATAAGCCTTTGCTGGGTGGGTTTGTTTGATCAATGGGATGAACTACATCCTGATTCCATTAATCTCACAAGACTTGCTTAATGCATGTTGTACTGTGTTTACTTTGGGGTTGGATTACATTAATCATACTTAATCTCACTGCTCATATTCAAACATTAAAGTCCCTTCTTAAACTCTCCAGAGTGTTTTCTTCTTTGCAAGCTAGTGTCTGTTTAGCTGCCTGATTTATCAGCATGTTGTTGTGGAAGAGAGGTGATGTGTAGGCATGGAGCTCTCTGATTGGCTGTCGAATGTTTTCCTAGATTATGGTAAAACAGACAGAAATAAACTTGTGGAGAGAAACAACATTTCAGAATACCAACCATTCCTCAAGGCATCCCCTCCCAGCAGCTCAGTTTTTCTTTCCTTCTTTTTTCTCCTTGGGGGTTATAGGAACTTAAGGCCTTGCTGACTTCTCAGAGTCATGGTTGGCCCTGCTGGCAAAGAGCAAAGGAATTTGCTGCTATACAATGTGCTCTTGTGTTAGGTTAGCCGAAGTTACATGAATCTGCTCCATATTACATGCGGAACATAAAAAATTAATGGAATCTTTAATGAAGGCAGTGAGGCAGCAATAAAAAAAGAAATGTCATAAAAAAGAGTGTTGCCATTTTTTTCCCAGGTCTCTTAGTTGTTTCTGATCATACAGGTCTTCTTTGAAAAAAAATATAAGAGCTGTCCAGAAGCATCAAAAATGAGTCTGAAAATGGGAAAAGATGTTGGTGTTTTTTTCTGTCTGAATCAAAGAGAATACTTTTATATGTTTTGCTATGTCTCACCAGTCACACATACAGACAATTCTTTACAAAATAAGAAGCAGCTTTATTTTACCTTGTCAGAAACCACAATAGAGCAGAATACAAGGTATTTCCATAAGAAACAGCATACAGCAGTGTTTGTCAGGGAGGAAAAATCTATTCCCTATGCAGATAATCTGTTAAAGATGTTCAGATATTATTGATTAAAGACTTACTAAGTGATGCAAGATATTAAAAGTGTTGCATATTTTTCTACCAGCAGCTGCACCATTATTCATTTACATTTCCCAGCTTAATTGTGCTGCTGACAGTGAAGCTGCAAACAAATGTCTTTTAGGTTCAATAACATTATTCTTACTTGTGTTTATTTTATTAGTGATTAAAGCTGCTAACAGCATCATCAGATTTATGGCAAAGGAAACATGAGCATCAGTTTCAAGCAGAACATCTTTCCAGTTACATGAAAATTATCCCCGTAAACATATCAATATATTAGCTTAGTGTAAAATGGAAAAGGTTTCCATTATAAATGTATTCTTCTATCCATGGGGTTGGAGCTGATTCCAGCTGTCAACATTTGTAACGCTGCAGGTTGTCCGTCTGTCGCAGGACCAGCACATAAAAAAAGCACCTAAGGGAAATTTAGACTCACCATGTAACCTAACATGCATGCGTTTTGACTGTGTGAGGAAGCAAGTGTACCAAGCATGCATAGGAGAAGAAAATTCATGTTCGAATCAGAAAGGTCACCTTCTAGCTATTAGGCAAAAACACGGCTTCACTGTGAAGCTCTGAATGTGTTTCATTAAGTCTTATGATGACTGCTGTCTCTTAACTGACGAAAGTAGGTGAACCATTGCTGTTATACTGGAAAAAAAGCATTGGCAACAACTGCTGGTTAGTCAAACATATCAGGTTGGAGGAATTTAAGCCATTTTTTCATACAGCAATCCAGTCTGGTATGTTTGTGGGTTTTCTTCCACAAACTGTTTGCTTCTTCTTCCTACACAACTTAGGAGGGCTTCTCTTTAATGTGGAGAAGTGAGGCTCTACTTTCAGATTCTCCCCCGCCCTTTGCTAGATGAGCATTGGCCTACCCTATACAATTATACTTCTAACCCCGAGTGAGCCACATGAACCAGGCTTGTTCTCAGACAAGTGGGATTATAGTTGATGTCTCCAGTCAGTTACAGCACCAAAGGATCAGACCAAGATATTTGTGTCAGATAGTCATTCAATAGCACTAAGGCTTTATAGCTTATCCTTTTGGGTGGTGGATTCACATGAGGGTCATTATTCTGTCTCATCTGTCCACAAAAACATTTATAAACAAGCTTTTTGGAAATGAGTCAACTTGTTCAAATGATTCTTGGAAAACTGCCGACAAGTAGCAATGTTTTTGTTAGATAACTCTGGCTTTACATGAATAATGCCCAAAAGTGGACAATAGCTCAAAGGTGACCCTGAATTTACCCCGTTTCTTGGAATAATCCTTCTTGTTCAATCATTTCTAGGGAGGGTAGCACTGGTTCAAACCAAAATAATTTATTCTAGTGTATACTAAATGGCATAAAACAAAATGAAGGAGTGTTTCTTTCGGCTCTGTAACAGATTAGAGTGATTATCACTGAATAGATCAGAGAAACACAAAAAGATGTAGGTACAAAACATAAATAACAAGTAGTAAAGGATAATAACACAATGTACATAATCTTAACAGGAGTTTATCATTTTACAAGTTTTAAGCATAAAGGTAGGTAGCAGGCTGGTGGCTTTGCTGTTGACTCTTTGGCACTGCCTGATGGAATGAGCTTGTGTACTTTTACATCTCTGGTTCCTAATGCAATGATTCCTGTTTGATCACTTGTAGGGAGTGGTCTGACATTCTGGTTTAAGGGTAGAGTCCAAATTATTCTGTGATCTCCTGCAGTTCATTTTTCTGTCATATTATCATCTACTTATTTTATGTTACTAGGTATAGTAATTATATCTCTTTTTGTATGTATAAGTGGACTGACTAGTTTTATTGCTGTCTTATTTTTAAAAGAGCCCAACGAAGGACAGGGTTCACAAAGTAGCCCTTGAAAACCTCTGTACAATGCAACGGTTGCATTATTTTATGATGTAACATTATTTTTGTGCTGTCCTTGATTAAAAAAAACTTGATGATGATGAACTTGTTTCTCAAGCCCTATGTAATCCCATTTTTCATACCATGTTCAAGGTTGAACAGTTAATGGAATTTCTATTTGCATTTATTTTGGCTTTGAGCATCACAAAAACAGCTTAAATCAACAATAAAGAAGTATTATAATTATTTTGTGACATGATGCTTTCATGTATGTTTTTATTGTATTATTTAAGAGCAAAGAACCTAGTGAGCAATTGTGTTAAATTATCACAATTACATTATGACTATGAGTTTTTCTCAATTTGATGAGCCCCAACTATAATTTACTCAGGGATTCTTAAACTTTAAGCAAATAAAACCTTTAATTAAAAAAGATTACCTCTATTTTCACATTAAAGGATAGCACTCTTCCAAAGTCCATTTTTTAATTGGCTTTTCCTAATCACAAATATTTTAAAATAAATCCCAATGGTGGATTGATTCCAGAAATCTGTGTAACATCAGGCAAAATATGGAAAATGGATGTAATTAATATATTTTTTTATTCAGCAAAAAAAAAAAAATATAAAATTAAAATGATCAAATTAAATATTTTGTCTAGTAAAAATATTTCTTAAATTTATTGTTTATCAAATGTGGATGTTTTCTTTTTCATATTCTTTAGATATAGAAATTACAGTTTTATAACTTCATAAGATCAAATTATTTAATGAAACTGCTCTTATAAGAATAATAAAAAGAAATCAATCCAGAGGAAAATGCACCAGTTTCTGTGATTTACAATGTCTGAATGAAAGTAACTCGACACTGAATCTGTTAATATTGTCTCAACAATCAGTTAATTACTCTGCTCAGATCTGATTATGATTTTGAGCTGCAGCAAACAGGAACTTTAGAACCGCATCAGTTCTACTTTTGGCCAGGATTGAGAGATAATTAGTATTAATCAGCTGCTGAATTTGTGATGAAGGCAACAGTGGAAGCTGCTGGTGAAAAATTGTGGTAAACAAAAACAGAAACCACCGAAGTAAAGTAACTCAATTAAAAGTGTGCACTCTTAAAACACATTAATTACCCCTGAGCTGAATTAACCGCCACTGAATGACAGATGAAACAGAACTAACTCACTGTTTAGAAATGAACTCCTGCTCTCATATATATATATATATATATATATATATATATATATATATATATAAAACCTATTAATAAGTGTAGCTCATATATATAAAACCTAATAATAAGTGTAGCTCATGGAATCTCTCCTGCAGCTCCCAGTGACAGTCAGAATGCCTTGACACATAGCAGGATGTGCACACAGTAAAGAGACAGAAGCAACCCCCCCCCCCCCCCATCCTCCCACATCTTGTCAGCTCTAGCTCGGCGGCTGAACCGGTGATGTTTTTGGACAGTTGGCAGCTGCCCTTCGACTACATTTAGTATGTGAATACCGCCCAAACACCAAGCTGCTTTTTGCACAGGTTTAAAACAATTATTTATCAGTTTTTCTTTATGCTTTGAAGCAGAGAAAATATGTTGGCAGAGGACATGTTAACTGCTATTGTTTGTCCCAAGCATAGCTCTGTGGTCGACTTGTGGGCTTCTTTTCGAGGTGTGGCCATTCCCTGGATGATTGCCTTGAACATTACCTCTACTGAATGTGGATTTAACAAGGCTGCATTGTCCTGCCACGTGCAGGTGTGTTTGAAAGTGTGAGAGGGACAGGAAGCACAGCCCTGCCCAATATGTCCCTTCAGTGTTTTATCTTTACGTGCTCGATCTTAGCTGGTTCTCTCTGCCTTTGTTCTTTAGAGTGTGTTTTACCTGTAATTTTCAGTCTTGTGTTCTCATAGTGCAACTTTTTTGATGGCAGCCTCCAGAAAAAGGGATTGATAATGATGCATCATAGTGCTTTATTTGTAAGTAGCATAAAAGCTATGTTTTGTGGTTCTGATTCTGATTCTTACTTTTTCACCAGAAGAAGAGGGTACTGGATAATGGGAATAAAAAGTATATATTTTACAGATATGAACATATAAAGCTGTGCAAAAAAGAGATAGAAGATACAGCTGTGTTGTCCTGTCCTGGGTAAACAATGTAATCACCTTTTTTTGACAAACCTAAAAAAGGTTCATCACCAAGTTTATCTTTTACTGCAGATGCATATGATTATACCAAATAAGAGGGTTCCAATGTTGGTAAATTATTGTTTTTAACACAATTGCCCTTACACAATAAATACACATTTTTAAGATCCAACAGTGATGTGGCTGGTAAGGCAGTAAGACTGTCCACATTCCAACTGGTTGTCTGAGGAAGTATACGGAAGTAACTCTTGGAAGTGGCAAGACATTTTAAATAAAAAACATCTTGCCCTTGCTAAAGAAATTACATTTGCATTTTTCAGCAGCATGATGAATCCAAAAATGTAATCACTGCATTGCTAGCCACAACCGCCCGACTTCCAATACTATGTCAGTCTAGACAAGACTCTTATTGATCTGCAAGGAGAGCAAAGATCCCTTCCGCTGTATGCTTCAACCTTGTCAAATGTTAAATGTCCAATAAAGGTTGGATTTTTCTCAAATTTCCAGGTTGAAATATTTCCAGGTTGAAATTATGGTTCTACAAGACAAATTTATTTTTCTTGCTTTTTATACATCTTTACCAGGGGTGCTAACACAATTCTTTGGCTACAGATCTCTGAATTACACCAGAGCAGTAAGAGGAAATTACCCCGTATGATAAAATGTCTATAAATTAATCAAAAGACAAAGCAGAATGAGGGTTAGATAAGTGGAGGAGAAATTAAACTTTAATGAGACTGATGAGCTAAATCAAGTAACAGCAGCAGATAAGATTACAAGGAATTAAATAAGCGATGGACAAATTAGTTCTCTATTTATGCCAGGTGTGATGTTAGACCACCCATTAGGCTCACAGTAAGGAGCAAATGCTGGACAATTGGTCTAATAAAACATTATTGTTAAGCATCCAGCTCATATTTTGTAATGAGGTGCTCAGACTACTGGTATTTGGGGTGGTTATTTTAATAAATTGACTGTGGTGTACAAGATTGTTTTATATAATGTTATCTTTTAGTTAGTTAACTTTACCTACATGGGTCTTTCCCAGTCCATCTTTTGTTCTAACCTCAATCAGTCTTACACTTCCCAGAACAGAATATGGAGAATGTGAATACCCTGAACAATAAGAAAACAAGTAAATAATCTGAAGTGGACTTGACGTTGTCATGGTTTTAGGCATCTCCTTGACCCACCCAACAATCTTAGCGTTGAGAGCATTGCAGAACTGTTTCCATACCTGTGAGATGAACAGGGGTTCTCGATCTGATAGGCTGTCCTGGGGGATGCCATGTAACCGGAAGAGGTGTTTGACCATGAGTTGTGCAGTCTGTGAAGGCTGTTGGGTGTTTCTTGAGGGGAACCAGATAGCATGCTTTGGAGAATCTGTCAATGATGGTTAGGAATGTCATCATACCATTGGGATGGATAATGGTTGAAGCAGACCAGTAGGAGGTTTAGTCCCCGTTTTATTTTGGGCGTAGAAATGGCAGGTGAGTACATAGTCCTTTACGTCCTTATGGAGAGATGGCCACCAAAACTCACGGTAGATACGTGATATTGTGTCGCTGATTCTGGGGCGAATTTGGCAGTGGGAAACCAATGAATGAGTCTGGATTGGACGGAGGTTGGGATAAAGGTTTGGTTAAATGGACTGGTGGGTTCTTGTAATTGTGCATTCTTCATGATGTCTTCTATCTTCCAGGTCAAAGAGCCATTTGTACAACTAGGGGGTAGAATGGGTGCTGGAACCTTGTCACCGTCATCCGGGGATTATTTACAGCAGAGAGCATCGGGTTTAAAATTCTTGGATCCTGGGCGATAAGATATGCAAAGGTTAAATCGGGAAAAGAACAGGGACCAACGGGATTGACAGGAGTTTAAATGTTTGGCTGACTGTAAGTAAGATTGATTTAAGATCTGTCCATACCATTACCGGATCTTCAACACCCTCTGGTCAGTGACGCCACTCCTCCAAGGCTAGCTTGATAGCCAGAAGCTCCCGGTCCCCAACATCTTAATTTCGCTCGGTGGAAGAGAGTCTGCGGGAAAATAAAGAACAGTCATGGAGTCAGGTTTAGAAAACTACTGATTCTCTGATGAGCTGCAGGTGTGCAGAAGCAATTCCCCACCTATTGGAGCTGAGAACTGAGACTGGTGCATCCACTGAGCCCTCCAGTGGATCACCTGTGAAACTGATGTTAATTCACAACCACCACACAGACCAAACCTCCAGACTCATAAGAGACAGCTTTTATCATACCCACAATAATTTAAACTTAGCTGCCTACGCTCAGTGCCGTGAGGTTTGTTTAATTTTTTTGATGGCATGTTCCTCTCAGGGCTTCCACGAATCATTGTTCCCCTCTTCCATTCTGAAGAGTCCGTTTGCTGATTCCTTCATGTTGAGAGCTCTGCTGAGATGTTAGCGCCCTGTGGAAACCACAAGCCATAACCACATACTCTCAGTACTGCCGACTCCCTGTCTCACACCCAGTTTAACACATATAAAATACAAGGCAGAGTGTTTTCTTTCCCCCAACACGACATTTCTCCGTGTGACCTCATCTCCTCACACCCTTTACTTTACTGTCTTAATTATAATTTACTGCCCAGATCTGGTTTATTCTGTCAGATGCTTTACATTAAACTGTATTTGTTAAGATTCCATTGGTGGTAATAAAAATAGCAAAGGTCATTTACATTTTGAATATAGCTGGATTATTTTTAGCCTCGTTTCTGGTGCAGACTAATCTTTGTGTAACATGTAATTTACATTGCATGTTGGCACACCACATATTTTCTTTTTCTTACACAATCCCCTCCCAACCAAGCTTATTTTGCTCAGAATTCCACTTGTAATGGATTTTTTTACTGATCTAAAAATATTTATTCTAACCTTAAAAACATCCAACCCACAGAAATGGATATTCCTATAGGTTCTTAGTGCAAAATCAATTTTCAAGACCTAAAAATGGAAGACATCTTTCTTTGAAAACTTAAATGTTATAGGAGTTGGATGTGCTGAAGTGTGACACTTTGAATTTAAAGTACATTGACAGAGTCCTTTAATAAAATATTAAACTTTTCTATTTTTTCAAACCTTATCTCGTTTGGTGTTTAAAAAATCGTATACGCTGAGTTGTTTGCTTGTGACATCTTAACTATTCAAGCTGTGTAATTTTTCATCAGCTCAATAGGGGGCCTTTTCAGACTGCTGCCTTTTAAGCCCCTGAGGAGATTATGATTAAGATTTAGTTTATGCTTTTTTGACTTTGTGGTAATCAGTCAGCTACTTGCATTTTTAGTGCTAAAGCTTCTAATTTTTTTTTTCCTATATTCTTTTTAGCAAAAGAGCTGCACGCACAATAAGCCGCAGTTTCCATGTCCAACATATAAATATCAATTTAGAATACAGAATCCAAGTAGGTGCTACTTCATTCACTGATCTCTCTCTCCTTACCTCTACACCTGGAGTCCTTCCCTGCCTCCGGCAGGCTCATAGGAGGTGTCAGCAAAACCATCCATGCAAACACAACTCACCATACTCTATACACTTTAATTGTTAAAGCTGCAGTCCGGAAAATATATTTATGTATCAAAGTTTTATAAATCTTTAAAATGATAGTGGGGTTCAACACTATGATAAAAGGCTGGTGCTCCACAACATTTGTTATTCTTCCTAAGTCCCACCTTCCTCCTATAGACTCCTATGCATTTCACACTGACCGTCGAATCTTTTTGGCCAATAGAATTCGAGTTTCCGCCTTGTCGGCTGTCAATCAACTTGCATGCGCATCGTGAGGATGTGGCAGGGCACACAGGCCACTCCTGTTTACAGTTGCCATATTGGAAGAGAGCGTCAGTAATGGAGAAGTCGCTCACCTCTGAAATGTCCATAACAAAATACAATTAGGTGATGCTCAATAGGGCTTTCTGCTTTTCCACTTTGACTTGCTGTGACTACACAGGTGATGCACATGCACAATTGTTGAGGTGGGGCTGGAGGGAGGGATGTTTGGGAGGGTCCTGGGTAGTGGGATTCAAAAAATCTCTCTCCCTCAAATACTCTGGACAGCAGCTTTAGGGCACAGGCAATAAGTTGTAATACTTAAGTCAAAAATAATTGGAGGAGCATATATTTCATCAATGACAAGTCTCCACAAATGTTAATATTTATATTAACGTGAAGATTTGTTACACTGTGAGTAGAGTATGTACACAGACACCAAACTTATGCTTTTGAGGGGAAATGTCACTACTTTGATGCACAAAGTAGCTAATGCTAATATGTACTCCTAAAATTGAGGCAGGGTTTTTAAATGAGATCAGTTTTATGTTGTTATTTTTATTTTAACGGTGTGCTTTTTTGTCCTGTTTTTCTCATGGTCATCACAGCACTTTTTTCCTTTTAGTTGAAATGTTTGGTCAGATGGCTGACCCCGACTACAAACTGCAGCTGTAGTTTCCCTTTTCCTATAATGAAGCCACATGCTGCGTACTTTTAATCTTCAGCATCAAATATTCTGTTCATCTAATACACAATGGATGCTGGGTGGTTTTCCACCTATTTTTACATTAATTTGTGAAGTTAATGTAAAACACAGGCAATAATTTTGTTGTTTTAAGTAACCGATTGCAAACAAATAAAAAATAGAGGCATATGCTTTCATGTTCCACCATGTGTGTCAGAAGATACAGTTCAATTGCTAGTGAAAAAGACCGGTTTATGCTAAACCATCTTTGTTTCATGTTGCTCTGATTCATCATAAAACTCATATTGTGACAAACCTCAAACCTTTGTATCCTTTTTGGGGATAGAAAAAAAAATCATAATTACAGTGAACAGTACCACCATTCTATTCTCTTCATTAGTGTTCATTATTGGATTTCTCATAATGAGCTTATTTTTTTCCAAGGCAGCATAACATTAAGAAGGCCGACTGATAGAGTACTTTCTTCATGCTGATGGGCTGATTCATCTAATTATGTCCTTAGTCAACTCACAGTTACTAATATCAGTTGTCATTAGTCCCTTTCAGGAACAATTCCAAAAGCACTGTAATTAACCCCCATATAGATGCCTTTGCCTTGATTACAGTTTCCTTTGTAAGGTCTCCTTTGTCCTGGTCAAACCTACTTACGGACAAACTATTTTTTATTTTGTCATTCAAAAGCTAAGAGTAGATTGGAAAATAGTCTTACTGTGGATTGGCCCTACCTGCCCTTACGGCCAGAGACTAACTCCAATTAATGTGAGTTTTACTGTAATTTTTCATCCAATATTGACATTATAGTCAACAATAAAATTATCTCAATAATAAAACTAAGAAAAATCATGTAAAAACTCCTAGGAAGACAAACATGTAGATGTTGACATACAAAATGTTTTTAAAAGCTACATTTGTTCCAACAGTGATAAGTTAAACACGAGTGGTGGGCTTTCTTGGCCAGCAAGGCCTCCTCTGCTGGCCTAAACATACTCAGAAAATGACATTTTTTATATTTCTAAATATTTTAAAATAAAATTATTCTCCCTGGTCTGTTCTCTGTATGTCATATTATATCAACTTGGTTGCGCTGCTTCCAGGGTTATATATTATGGTAGAGTCCAATCATATTTCAGCTAGCTTAGGTTGTCAGGTTGTATGAAATCTGCCTGAGGCCTTCAGAATCAACAGAGCAGGCTCCTGTGCGCTGTAAGTAAACAGACACAGTCAGCTGCGATAGCCAATCAGCTCTCAAGTCTGCGACACCAAGGCCAGCTGGAAGTTCGAACGCTGAAACTGAAATGCCCTGTGATTGGATAAGCACTCGTGAGTGCCTAAAAGGCGGCATTCTGCAAAATATCTGAACTAAGCTTGGAGATTTGTTGGCTACGGACAGCTACCGGTGTGTTTTTTTTAACCCGCGATGGCTGAAGGTAGAGAAGAGATAGATTTGGTTGCACATACTTGCCATGTCATTGTCTTACCTTTATCTTGATAGCAGAAAATTTCAATTAAACCTTGTATTTCTTACAATATTTGAAGTTAATTTTGGGCACTTCGTTTTCTAGCAAATAAAAAAAAAAAGAGGCCTAGGGTTCATAATGTTAAGAACAGTGGAGCAAACTTATTCCATAGCTGTATGAAAGCATATAAGTTCATACAGAAAATGTTTATTGCAGGTTAATTGGGAAAAAGGTGGGGTTAAAGGCAACTGAAAGAAAGGGTGCACCTAAGATTTAATAAAGACTTTATCACAAGGCTGATATTGTGAAGTTCCAGATATTTAAAAAAAATCTAAGGTTAGATTTATATAATTTTCAGACTACATCCCTAGACAGTCCAAAATCATTACTGTTAGATTAATTGGGGTCTGTAGATTTTCCCTAAGGAATGAGTGTCCATGCATGGGAGTCAGTCCTGTGTCTCTGTGCTTCTTCTTGATGGAGGGAGATCCATCCAGGGTTTTCCCAACTCTCACCTAATGACTGTTGGAAATAGGCACCAGCACCCATCGACCCAGAAAGGATAAGCGGGTACAGACAATGATTGGATGAATAAACGTTAGAGAAACGAATAAACGATAGAGATATTAAAAGTGTCTAAACTAAAGTCTCAAATTGGAGGAAGGTGAAGATGGACAAAATGCTTAATTTCCCTCTTATTAACATTCAGAGTCTACCACTTCTCGGCCCACAGTGACTTCTTGTCATTAAAAAGTTCACAAGGTACTTCTTTACTGCCACAGCTAGCGAATTATTTCCCATGGAAACAAAGCTGTATGAAGTCAGAAAAAATATCCAGAGTAGTTGTGTTCTCTTCATCCAGCAAACACCTCTCAGAAATGTTTGAAAAATTCCTCTGATGGTTGTTCTGCAGCTTTAGGGGAATCACTAATTTCCAACAGAACTTTCTTTTTTGGTCCATCTCCTATTTTTCCTTGTACAATACATTTTTGTATGGTATGGGTATTGATTCATTTATTAAAGCCACACTCACATTCACTTTTAAGAAACTTTTGTCCACCAAAGAATCCAGAACCGACTGATTCAGAATAAATATTGATCATCTTGTTAAGTAAACACTGGATATGGAAATGAGACCACTTTACTGAAGATTCCCATCATTGAGAAGGAACATGGCAGCACTGTTTCAATCAAACTTCGGTGGAACAGTCTCGAAAATAAGCCACCAGCCAAAACAAGGCTCTCAACTGGAAGAACACTGCATTCGTAGTATGATGAAAAATGGGCCCCTCTACAGCACAGCAACGCCTCTACCCCTGTTCAGAGGAAGAAAAAACTGAAGAAATTCCAACCCAATGCAAGAGAAAGTACTTCATCTGAGAATATTACCACTGAAATCCTGGTCAAAAACAGACTTGCAGCACTCAATTCCCCGAAGGACAATCCGTATGGGGTCAGATCAGTCTCATTAAGAATAAACTCATGCAGGGTTTTTCACAAATTCACATGCTCATTCACAAATGCACACGCTCTGGTTCACAATATTAATTTTGAAGAAACACTTGTAATATAACTTCACAAATGCACACGATCCGTTTCACAAATGCACACAATCTGTTTCACAAATATAATTTTGAGGGAAGCTTCAGATATAAACTCACAGATCATACGAATCGCTAAATGTGCATTTACGAACCACTTCTCATTCGCGAATCTCTCTGTATTTGTGAGAGAATTTGTGTGGGGAATTTTGAGACTGTTGTAACGTTGCAGGTCAACAAACGTCAACATTGGCTAATGAATCTGTCAATCAAATTTCCGATTCTGATTGACAGATTCGTCAGCTAACCAATATCTTCGTTTTCAGCCAATCGTATGGCTCCTTACATTTTCTCCTCCCTAGCAGAGCTGTTATGTGCGCATGCGCCGTGAAGTTCAACCGCGACACATGGCAAAATGTGGTACTTACCGTTTGAGATGCATGTCGCTATTATATATACAGTCAAAGGTCGCTACTTATCGCCATGTGTCGCGGTTAAACTTCACTGCGCATGCAAATGTTCTGCCAGTGCAACGTCATAGAGAGATAGAGTTACGACAGACTTTGAACCATTGTTTGAACTAGCCAACACGCGGTCACGTGGTTTATGGAGTCCTCAATAGTTCCAAACATCCCAGCGCTGTCAGTCAGTCTGAGCGGCTTCTGGTGGGACAGAACACAAAATCGAATAGTTCTCATTTCTCCTGGCGATTTTTTAACATTATTGACTAATAATGTGTACTGATTACTTTTTACTGAATAGCCTACGCATTTTTATTTTATCAAAGAATTTCTAGAGGAAAAGACATTCGTCAGTTCTACATTTTAGAGGGAAACGAGAGTGCTAACACATCGTAGAATACATGTAGATCACTGATCATATTTATTGATAAATTAATGCACTACACTGCTCAATATAAGCATGTTTAATAACTTTATGTGCCACAACAAACCCTAAATTGGAGTAATAATACCTAATTTATAGCCTGTTTTCTGAATGCTAGCATGGTAATGCCATACCTTGTCTTCCTATACACTTAATTATAACTTTTTTGCCCTACCATGACTGGCTGTGCTGCATTTGGAGGCAGCAATCGGTCCAAGAAAGGGATCAGAACGTAGGGCTTCCCTAAAGACACAGAAAGAAGAAGGAAATGGTTGGCTCAAGTCAGCAGGAAAAACCTCACCAACGCCAGAGGTCGTAACAGAAAGCTGTGTACAATAAGTTTAATCTGAATTACAAACGATAATTTCATAAAACAAGTGCAAATGAACAGTTCTGCAGTAAATATCAACTTTATAAAGGTTATGGTGTTCAAGTACTTTTCATTAAAAATGTCTAGATTCAGCTCTTATTATTTTGGAGAACACAAAACAAGAAAACAACATATCTTGTTACTTTGGTGATCCTGTGTGCCATATGCTTCAGCAGTTTTTTGCAGTCAGTTCTTACGTGGTTTAGCTGAAAAATAAAGAAATAATTTCTCATCTTCACAATCACATTTTTCTTTACCGATATCTCCATTTATGCTTCCATCTCTGATGCATCAAAGTCAGTTAAAGACTGTTGATACAGCGACCAGCAACTCAGATATATTTTAGACAAAAAAAATCAACATTAAAATTAATGATATATAATAATGTTAATGATATATTTAACAAAATCTCAAATTGATCACCTGTCAGAAGGATAGGCTACCCACCACCAAACCTCCTAAATTAGCGTTATTAAAAATTGGGTCTTTGTCAGTAAAGTAATTTCTAATAAATGACTTCATCACTGAGCGCAATCTACACAGTCTATTTCTATCGGAAACCTGGTTAGACATAAATAATGAAACATCTACATTGATAGCGTCAACTCCTTCAAATTACAATTTTCTAAGCAATTAAGCAAATCAATGGATGGATGTGCCAACGTTTTCTCCAGCTGAACAGAAACAAAATTGAAGTAATTATTTTTGGACCTAAAGGGGAACAATCAAGAGTCAGCACACAGCTTCAGTTAATACATCTAGAAACTACTGATCAGCCCGAAATCTAGGAGTAGTAATGCACTCGGACCTTCACCTCCAGGGTCAGGCAATGACCAGCTAACGTCAATAACAAGGTCAGCCTTGTATCACCTGACAAATATCTAGGATTAAAGGACTAATGTGGCAACGGGCTTTCAAAAAACTCATTCATGCGTTTCTCTTTAGTGGGATTGATTACTGCAACAGTGTCCTCACAGGTTTGCCTAAAACGTCAATCAAACAGCTGCAGCTGATCCAGAACACAGATGCTCGCATCCTCACAAGAACCAGGAATGTAGAGTACATCACCCCAGTTCTAAAGTCCTTACACTGGCTCCCTGTAGCTCAGAGAATAGACTTCAAAACACTTTTACAAGTTTATAAACCATTGAATGGCCTAGCGGCAAAGTATGTTGAAGATCTACTGTCACTATACCAACCCCCCAGACCACTCAGGTCGTCTAATTCCAGTCTTCTAAACATCCCTAGAATTAGAACCAAACATGGAGAAGCAGCTTTCAGTATCTATGCTCCTCCTTGAACAGATGTCATCTCAAGGCACTTAACAAAAAGTCATTTCAATACATTTATACAAACATTCCAATCAGTTAAAAAGTTTCCTATTTAAGGAATCCCAGCAGATTGCGTCAGTCATTGGCATGAGGAACAAACTTCCAGACAACTGCAAAGCTGCTGAAACACTGAGTTCTTTTAAATCACAGCTAAAAACCCATATGTTTAGAGCTGCCTTTGAGTAATGTTTTCATGCATCATATCTTTTGTGTGCTTCATGCTTTATTGCTGTTTTTAGTTTATCCTAAATTCATGTCTGCTCTTGACTAATGTTTTTACGTGTCATTTGCTATGTGTGTGTTCTAAGCCTAATAGCTGGAATATGTTTTAAAGTGTCATATGTTGTCTGTCTCTAATGTTGTGTTTAACGCTTTTTACTGTTGATTTATTGCTGCTTTTATTATATCCCCCAATGATGTAAAAAGCACCATAAGTTGCCTTGTTGCTGAAAGTGTGCTATACAAATGACGTTGCCTTGCCTTTGGCAGTTTTTTGTATTTTCAACCCATCTTTGAGCTGTGCTTTGCTTTATTCAGTCCATTTTTATGGTGCTCTCTTTGCATTCATGATCCCAATCTGAATGCAGAGTGAAAAACCTCCAGAGCCAAACTCAGAGCAGAAGAGACCAAGGTTGCTGTCCCATCTTAAATTACCTTTGTAGATGGTAAAAGCAGTGGTGTCCTCTGTGTCCATATGCGTTTCTGACCCAAAGAGAAAAGCATAAGGGAGAGACATATCTTTAAAGAAACAGCCAGTTCCAAAAGCAAGTGGCCAGTGGAGCCCTTTGTCCTCATCCTGGGTAGATTCTAATAGTTCATAACCTCAAACACTTATTTTTCTTCCCTTATTTACTTTTTCTAATCTCACTTCTCAAAAAAAAATACTTCTGTAATTTACTTTAATTCTTCCATAAAAGAGCATTAATCTTTTGATTAACTCTTGCTCAATACTACGTAGCTTAGAAATCTAGGAGAATCATTTGTCTTGTATTGTATTTGATTTTCCCCCTATGATACTGTATGTAATAAATAGTTGTGTTTCCCATGTTCATTATTTTAATAAAGATTAATTCTAAAAATTTCAGAAGTCCCCAGTCATCTTAGGAAGGCGTGCCTCAGATAACTTGATGGCATTGACTTATGAAACTAAACTGATTTGCTATGAACACTAATATCTTTTAAAGTATCTAAAATCTACTACAACATTGATGTTTGTGAATAGTTATATGTTCAACTAGTTTAATTAGATACAAATGGGCAGAAGTTCAAATAAATATTTTATTACAGGTGCTATCTCTAAATTTTAAACATCCAGCAGTCATATTGGATTTTGAAGTTAGGATTTCTGAAAACCATTAACTTTTCATTCAGAATTCCTGTATTTAGAGGCATCCTTGTTGATTTTTCTCTGGAAACGTATTTATGCAGACATTTAGAATTTGAGATTACTTTCCTGTTATCAACCGGTGTTTTGTCTGTGCTCTGTTAGTCTCATGAAACTGTTTTCAGACATTTGTCATAAAGAAAGATCATATTGTAATAAGGACTGTAGCTGATTATGTAGGGATTAGCAATCACTGCAGGGCGTCGGGTCAGGACAGCAAATATATGTTCAGGTGAGTGAGGAATAATAAAGGAATGTCCAAATCCAGAAGTTATCTTCAATTTCTTCTTTAATTAGGCACCAACATCCTCCCATACAGGTTTCAGACTGTTTCTGTCTTATGTGGTTGAAAGTGCAGGGGTAGAATGAGTGTGTGTGTGTGTGGTTTCCTACAAAAAAACAAAAACAAATACAGAAATCTCCATTACGGCTCTTGAGTAATTCTTTCTCATAAACTAAACACGTCCACATTGTGAATAAACATATTTGTCTTCTATAAAACTAAGAGCTGACTAATAACTACTTAAGTGATGTACAGCATTAATCCACAAATAAAAACACTGCTGCCAATAATAGTATAATAATAGTGTATACAGCACACAATGAAATAATAAATTTCAACTAGATGATGAGCGCTACAAACAGTAACAGCAGTAAATGAAGTCATTCAGAGCTTAACAATGTAATGCTAACCGGCTAGAGCTTGCTAACTAGCTAGCGGTTGCTAACTGGCTAGCAGTTGGCTCCATAATGCCAGCAGAAAACGACCTCAAACAGCCTTAACACATTCCTGTACAGAGTGTAAATGCAGCTCCCAGACATTAAGAAACTAAGAACCAACTTAAATAGATTTACTCACTTCCAAGGGACGCACACTGTTAAAGGCTGGATTTGACAATGTCTGCGTCATGCCGATATCTCTCTGAGCCACATAACGTTCAGAACCATACAATAATGCGCTCCAATCGCCACCTAGTGGCAGGAAATAAAAACTACATGAACAAATCAATGGAAAGAATACTGCAAAAAAACAACCAGATTTAAGTCAAAAAATAGTCTTTTGTACAGCCGCCCCCAAATTTGGTAAGCAAATTTGCCTACTAGGTGGGTTTACTGTCCAGGGGTAAGGCTGGCAGCTTGATGAGGCGAACAACTGGACAAGTGTAGGTCCTGTCTTTAACTTGAATCACAGTAGTCCTCACACGCCCATCTGCTCCAGGTATGACAGTCTTCACGGTCCCCACTTGCCAGAGGGCTCTTGGTGTCAGCTGATCAACGATGAGCACTATAGTGCCCACGGTGATATTATCCTTCTCAGTCTGCCATTTCTGCCTTGCTTGTAGGGTAGGAAGGAAATGACGGATGTATTGCTTCCAGAAGTGATCGATTAAAACTTGAGAATGCCTCCACCTTTTCTGGCTTAACAGCTCAAACTCAGGATAGACCCCTTGTGGAAGGGATGAATCCAGCCGCCCCATCAACAAGCAATTGGGCGTGACTGGGTCTGCGAGGTCGGAAGAAACGTAACCCAGGTGCCTAGAGTTGAGAATGCCCTCTACTTCAATAAGGACTGTCCTCAATACTTCCTCTGGCACTGTCTGAACTCCTAGAGTGGTGCGAAGAGCGGTCTTTACTGATTTCACTTCTCGCTCCCAGGACCCACCAAAATATGGAGCATTGGGGGGGTTAAAACAAAAGCGAATCTGTTGAGCAGCAAGTTGATCCTTAACAGCTGGTTCCATGGCACAGACAGCTTCATGAAGCTCCTTACTTTCTCCTCTGAAGTTAGTACCCTGGTCTGAGATAATCTCATAAGGCTTTCCTCTTCGAGCTATGAAACGTCTGAGAGACATTAAAAATGAATCTGTGTCCATGTTCGGTAGGAGGTCTAAATGGATAGCACGCGTAGTAAGGCACTTGTATAGGATGCCCCACCTCTTTTCCTACGCAGCTCTGCAAAAACACGCTCTGTTCCAGGGTGATTCAGCTGCTGGTCATAATGCTTGATCAGGAGCTTAGAGATTGTATGAGAGGACGAAAGGAGGATGGGATGCAGCACATCTGAATTTATGCTTCCACATCGGCGCAGCCTTCCTCCAACAGGGATTAAGCCAGAAATCTGATCATATTCAGGAGCAAATGTAAGCACTCGGCTAGTAGAAGGAAGAGCTTTGCCAGATTTGAGTAACATCTCTTCAGGGAAGTTCTCCATCTGGTGCATGTCTAAGGAGGGTCAACTCAGCATCGTGATAGTCATCAGCAGTTGGAGACTTGTCACTGGACGCCCCATGGAGCACTCTGACAGTAGCTTCCAGTAGTTCTTGGAAGGTATTAAACTGCTGAATATCAGGTAAAGCTGGATCGGGCAAACTAGCTGTAACTCCACAGAACACTGTGCTCCTCAGCTCCTCGGTTACATCAGTAATGTGATTCGCTGGTGTTTCAGGCCACTGGTCAGGTGAATGAAGAAGGAACGAGGGGCCATGAGTCCAACGACTCTTCTCAGTGAGTTGGGCTAGGGATTTTCCTCTGGTAATATCATCTGCTGGGTTAGTCACTGAGTCAACATAGTGCCAAGCTTTGATCTCTGATAACTCCTGTATCTCTGCAACCCTGGTGCCCACGAACACTTTATATCTGCAAGAATCGGATTGAAGCCAATTGAACACTGGTGGAATCGGTCCAGTAGACCACTTCTTGGATCCTGATGATGAGCTCCTTCAGCAACACCGAAGCTAACTGAGCCCCGGTTAAAGCACCACACAACTCCAGTCGGGGTATCGATTGTTGCTTCTTTGGAGCAACTCTGGATCTGGCAGCTAGGAATGCCACTTGAACTTGTCCACCACCACTGTCACTGCGTAGATATGCCACAGATCCATGAGTGCGCTCAGAATCATCACAAAAAATGTGGATGCTCTGAGTGGTGGTACTAAAGTCTGTGCTGCGGTCAGTATAACATCTGGGTAAAGTGATCTGGGACAACTGAGTAAGCTTTCCTGCCCATGACTTCCAAGCTCGGAGCAGATCTTCAGGGAGATTAGGGTCATCCCAACCTCTCTTCTTGTCCCAAAGATGCTGCACAATGATCTTAGCTCTGGTAGTATATGGAATTATATATCCCAGAGGATCGTATTGTTGTGCAAGAAGGTGATAGATGTTACGCATCGTTGGTTCAGGACATTCACTGTTGTGCTGTTTATAGCAGAGTGTATCTGACTTACACTGCCACAACAGTCCAAGAGTACGCTCTTGAGGATCGGCCGTTTGTTGAGTGAACCAGAGTGTGCTGTTCTCTGACCTCGATTCTTTGGGCAAGTGTTCTATAACAGCTGGAATGTTGCTGGCCCATTCTCTGAGCTCAAATCCACCATCCAGGAGTAAGGCGTGTAGTCGGCTCACTAGTTGCGTGGCCTGCTTGTTTGACTGGAGACTCTGAAGACAGTTATCAACATAAAAACAGTGTTCAACAGAAAGACGAGCATCCTCTTCTGGTGCAGTGTGTTTTTGGACGTGAGTTTGTAGTGCGAAGGTGGCGCAACATGGACTGCATGTTGTGCCAAAAGGGAGCACTTGCCATTCGTAGATGTAGGTTCTTGGTCCACTTTAACATCTCGCCACAGAAAACGAAGGAAGGGTTTATCCTCCTCCTTTAGGCGGACCTGATGAAACATCCCCTTCACGTCGCTGCTGATTGCTACTGGGTATTCTCGGAACCTGAGGAGGACTCCCAGCAGACTGGCTCCAAGTGTGGGCCCAGGAAGGAGGTGGTCATTGAGGCTCTGCCCATTGAAGTTGAAGGACCAGTTAAACACTATTCGATACTTCCCATTGTGTTGAACAATGTGGTGTGGAATGAACCAGGACCTTTTACTTTCCTCTGCGTCAACTTGGGATATGGCTTTGACGTAACCAGCATCAATGAGCTTGTGGATTTCTTTAGAGTATATGGCAGATTTCTCTTGGTCTTTAACTAGCCGTTTCTCAGTCCCACGTAGCTGGGGCAGGACTGCTTCTTTAGCTGGGGCAAGACTGCTTCTTTAGCTGGGGCAAGACTGCTTCTTTAGCTGGGGCAAGACTGCTTCTTTAGCTGGGGCAAGACTGCTTCTTTAGCTGGGGCAGGACTGCTTCTTTAGCTGCATGGAGAAGAGGGATGTTCCGCTTCCATAGCAGCGGCGTTGCGTACCTGTTAACACCATCAACCAGTATTCTGGTGGTCTTCTCTTCCAATATGTGGACTGCCTCCATATCTTGTCTAGACCTGCTGATCAATCGCTCACTCCTATATGGCAGGGTATCCAGCTGCCACAGCTTCTCTACGTGACGCAGGAGCTCAGCTTCTGAAGGATCACACTTGGTAAAGAGGCACTGCTCTGAGGATAGTTGATGGCGTAAAAGGCTTGTGGGACCCTGCAAAGTCCACCCTAGCCTAGTATGAACTGCTGCAGGTCCGCCTGGTGGACCAAGACGTACTGGTTCCACTGGTGTAACAAGATGTGGGTAATCTGATCCGATCAGGAGTAATGGTTGAGCACCTTTAATGGTTGGCAGTGGAATACCTCTGAGATTAAGATACTTCTCCTGCAGAGGTTCAACTGGATAGGTATGGCAGGATAGGTTTAGCTCTTTAGCCGTGAATGCTTTATTAATCTGGTATAGTCTACCAGATTGTGACGAAGAAGCTACGGAGAAGGAGACTGTTGCACCATGGACAGTGCAGACTTCTTGCCGGACTGTGCGGAGCGTGAGATCTTCAGGAGTTCTTTGAAGACCCAAGATGATGGCAGCGTCATGAAGGAGTATTGTACGTTCTGAGCCATCGTCCAATATTGCATAGGTCTCCAGTATCTTTGGACCGTTCTGGAGGATGACGCGACAACTTCAGTAGCACTTGGTTGCTTCTGGCTGGCCGATCAATATAGAGTGTTTCTGAAACAGAACTCACAAGGCATGTGCTTGGTTCAGGTGCGTGAGGCTCACCTGCTGCCGTGGTATTTTGGCTGGTATTAACATCGTGCAGGATGTCTAAATGCTTCCTCTCACATTGTTTGCACTTGGCCTTAAGGTTGCACCTGGAGGCCTGATGTTCACGACCGCAGCGCCAGCAACGACGGTTGGGTTTAATCCATTCTGTCTTCTGTTCTACTGACAGGAGCTTGAAGTTACTGCACTGATTCAGATAATGCTGCTCAGTATTGCAGAAGGGACAGTATTTCTTTGGCTTGTCCTGTGTGGTCTCTCTAACAGCTGGAACCTTATCTGGTTTCACCTTTGACTGAGCGGACTCACTGCCGAGTAGAATAGCCGTAGATCTTTGTGACTTATAGTCAGGACGTCGGCTCTTGGGTGGAGCTTGTCTCTCTCTGGTGGAGGTACTGCTCTGCTGATCACCACTGACTTGGACTCGTACCTCGTACTCAAGCCAATCAGCCAGATCGAGCAGAGTTGGTACTGGGGTATTAATGGGATTCACAAATCTATGAAAGTTTGCTCTTAGGTCATGTGGTAACTTAGCTAGATGATCCGTGAGTATTTGAAACTTAAAATGCTCTGGAGCATCATGTGGCAGTAAATTATCTAGGGCTAGCTTCAGTCTGGCAAACTCACGTGGGTCTTCTGACTTAAAGTAAGGAATAGTTGGTTTGGGACCACGGTAGGAGTCTAGAGCTGGATGTTTCCCATATTGGCGTTCAGGTGGGTATCTGCTCCCCTTATATTCCTCTCTCTCATATCCATAACGTGGTACATGAAAACCATCGTGGTGATCTCTGTAATCAGCAGAGTGTCCCTTCTCGTGTTCATAATAGTGACTGTCATAGCAAGCTCTTGAACTACTGGTCTGGTAGGGCATTGAAGGACCATATCCCTCACCATGGTCTGGGTGGCTTAACGTAAGTGGAGAGAGATCATATTTGTAGTGATATCTGTCATCATAGTGATAGGGCTCGTTATAGCTATTGTGGTTATCCCTATAGTTGGAACAATACTTGGCATCAGGACTGGATGCTGCTTTAGAACGTGGCCGTTTGCTATCACTTGACTTATCACGAGCTTCACTATGTGGCTTACAGTCTCTATGATGTGACAGCACCAGTTCTGGACAATCTTTAATATCCAAATCCGGGGTTTTGACTTGAGAGCAGGGAGATGAACTTTGAGAGGATACTGGGGAAATGTTATCTTTGTTGATTAATCCTACTTCCTGTAAACAGCGATCAAGATCATCAATAGGGTCACCTCTGCAACGTTGTGGAGATGGAGGAGCATCACTCATCACCATGGGGGCACTTACTGCCTGACGTGGGTCCATGTGACCACTAGATGGAGTCAGCCTGTCTGTAGGTACTGGTGTAGTATGTGCGTCCTTATCTCTGCACTTAGACTGTGACCGAGGCTGTGATGCCTGTCCATGAGATTGTTGGACCATCTCTGTAAGACGTTGGACCTCTCTGCGTAGTTGGTCACTTTCCTCTCATGTTCCTAAGGTATTTGATTGCTTCAAATGAAGATGCCTGCTCATTCTCAGGAACGTGGGGCCTAGGAGTATAGCTGACCTCATATTCCTGGAGATATGTCGGCCACCGTCTTGCTCTTTGTGGTCGGTCTTCATCCCTGGCATCCCTCTCATGTGACCTGGAAATACTGACTGTAGTGGTTGCTGGCTCCGGCTCGAAGGACCAAAATTGTAATAAGGACTGTAACTGATTACATAGGGATTAGCAATCACTGCAGGGCGTCGGGTCAGGACAGCGAATATATGTTCAGGTGAGTGGGGAATAATAAAGGAATGTCCAGATCCAGAAGTTATCTTCAATTTCTTCTTTAATTAGGCACTAACATCCTCCCATACAGGTTTCAGACTGTTTCTGTCTTATGTGGTTGAAAGTGCAGGGGTAGAATAAGTGGGTGTGTGTGCGTGTGGTTTCCTACAAGAAAAAACAAATACAGAAATCTCCATAACGTCTCTTGAGTAATTCATTCTCATAAACTAAACACGTCCACATTGTGAATAAACATATTTGTCTTCTATAAAACTAAGAGCTGACTAATAACTACTTAAGTGATGTACAGCATTAATCAACAAATAAAAACACTGCTGCCAAAAATAGTATAATAATAGTGTATACAGTACACAATGAAATAATACATTTCAACTAGACGATGAGCGCTACAAACAGTAACAGCAGTAAATGAGGTCATTCAGAGCTTAACAATGTAATGCTAACCGGCTAGCGCTTGCTAACTAGCTAGCAGTTGCTAACTGGCTAGCAGTTAGCTCTATAATGCCAGCAGAAAAGGACCTCAAACAGCCTTAACACATTCCTGTACAGAGTGTAAATGCAGCTCCCAGACATTAAGAAACTAAGAACCAACTTAAATAGATTTACTCACTTCCAAGGGACGCATACTGTTAAAGGCTGGATTTGACAATGTCTGCGTCATGCCGATATCTCTCTGAGCCACATAACGTTTAGAGCCATAAAATAATGCGCTCCAATCGCCACCTAGTGGCGAGAAATAAAAACTACATGAACAAATCAATGGAAAGAATACTGCAAAAAACAACCAGATTTAAGTCAAATAATAGTCTTTTGTACACATATGTAGCCTTTTTTTTTACAATTTCAAAAACTAAAACCAAATTTCAAAGATCAAGCTTCAACTGACTTTTTTATTTATAAAACTTTTCAGTCAACAGTTAAAATATTTGACTTTACATTCGCATTTGTAAGAATTAGCAATATTTTCTATGCCTTCAATTATGCCTTAAAAGACCTGTACTTTTTGCTAAATAATGCTACATTAGAGATCTCAGAGGAAAAATAAGATTTTACAAATAGTTCACTTTTGTGTGCCTGGCTTATACAGCTTTATTGATATCTTTTCTTACTACAGTATGCTTCAAAGATCTTATTGGCATACAGTAGCCTGTTAATAGAGAAATATAACAACAGCTAACAATCTGTCATACTGATTATTTCTTTTTTATTTAAAGCAGAATACCTGGCTCTTTGAAACTCATCATCACAGGGAAATACTTCTGAATGACAAATAAAAAATGCTCAGCTAACACTTGCGGTTAATTGGTAAAGGGAGGGGTACCTCCCCTTTAGAATATCTGCTGCTGGCAGTTTATTTTTATAAGCTGTGATACATACCAGCTTATTATAGTCTCTGCCAGTTATCAAAGCAACAAAATGTTCGAGTGTTTTGCCAAAGGAGGATCAAATAAAAGCAAAATGTATGTATTTATTGGTCATCTTGTTTCGTGGGGTAAAGAAAACACAGGCTCAGGAAAACACATTGACAATGGTTTTTGATTTTACACTCACACCCTTTGTAAAGAAAATTACTCTGCTCAGCAAAGCAAGTAATTGCATTCAAAAGTATTTCCTTCACATCCCCAGAGAGCTGATAACCAGGTGACCCTGATGGATCAGAGGAGATCAAGCCCACATCTAAGGGTTTCTAATCCTTTTGGAGGCCTTTTGCCATGGATGTATTACGACTGATATATGGGTTGGTAAGATTGCTGCTGCTGAGCTTTTGAATCAAAATTTCTCCAGAACACATTTTGTAGCTCTGAGGTTTGTGTGGATGTTGTGGGACCATATGCAAACTATTATTTTGTCTTATTGTCAATAGAAATGCATAACGTATTGTAATGCAAATTAAATATAGAATAGAAAGGCATTTAATTGTCCCTGTACAAAAAGCTGTAGAAAAAAATGATAAGAAACATAAAAAAAAAAATGGGCCAGCCTCATTATGTTATGATACAAAACACAAAATCAGTCTCCATTGTCAAAAATTGGAGAACCCAGGTGCAGGAAAGCAAGCGGATAAGGAATGAGCAAAAATAACTTTATTTCTAAAATAAATAAATGAAAAAGCTTATAAGTGAAAAGATTCCAGGAATTTTACAAAAAAAACCAAACAAACAACCAGACTCATTTTGACAGCGGAGATGTGGTAAAATATAGAGAAAGTCCAGATACAGTGGCTGGTTTCATTTTTTTAAGAAGTCAGTTTTTGGATCTAGAAATGAAACTACAGCAATATTTTCTTACAAATGTTAAATTTAGCCAGGTATCTTTCTGCTGTGGGCAGTCATATTGCTAACAATTAGCCAGGTGACTTTTATATACATATGGGCCCCATATGGGTACTTATTCAGCTGAAATATGATCCCCAGATGGGACTGTCTGGAGGTTACCTAATGACCCCACCTTAATTGGCTGTATAAGTCTGATGTGGTAAACCTCTAGGTAAAAAGTGGGACCCATACAGGTTCTAAATATGTAGGGCACCTTAACCTTATTTTCTTGATACCAATTTAATACCCAACTCAGACATGCATAGAGTGCTTGACTTGTTTTGGCCAAATGGTTTGATTTTAGTCAACCCAATGAGTCCTACACCAGAAGTCTATTGTGATCCCCTAACCATCCATGCATGTACATGTTGCCTTCAAATCAGTGCAACGTTGTCTTTCTCTTTATTTAATGAATTCAGACACTAATGTAAAATGTCCACTTATAAAAATTGTATGGTACTTAAAGAAACAAATCAGCTAATGTAAAAATAAACAGCAACTTCCATCCATCCATCCATCTTCTTCCGCTTATCCAGGGTCGGGTCATGGGGCAGCAGCTTAAGCAGAGAGACCCAGACTTCCCTCTCCCCAGCCACTTGGGCCAGCTCCTCGAG
Organism: Valencia hispanica; assembly: GCA_963556495.2. NCBI lineage: Eukaryota > Metazoa > Chordata > Actinopteri > Cyprinodontiformes > Valenciidae > Valencia > Valencia hispanica. Next base: position 49,862,153 of record OY747701.1, read on the forward strand.
AGGAATCCTAAGGTGTTCCCAGGCAAGCCATTCCTCTGTGTCTCCTCTTGGTGGGACGTGCCTGGAACACCTCACCAGAGAGGCGTCCAGGAGTCATCCTGATCAGATGGCCGAGCCACCTCAACTGAGACTCCTCTCGATGTGGAGGAGCAGTGGCTCTACTCTGAGCCCTTCCCGGATGACCTAGGTTTTCACCCTGTCTCAAAGGGAGAGCCCAGTCACCCTGTGGAGGAAGCTCATTTCAGCAGCTTGTATTCATGATCTTGTTCTTTCGATCACTACCCAGAGCTCGTGATCATAGATGAGGGTAGTAACATAGACCCACCCTAAAAATCTGTCTATCGATCTCCCGCTCCATTTTCCCCTAATTTGTGAACAAGACCCCCAGATACTTAAACTCAAACTTTTCTTTTTTTCTTTTTTCTTTTTTACTTGAAGCTTGGAAATGTCAAAATCAAAACACAATTGTAAGGAATGGGAATAATAAATAATAAGTAATACAGAAAAGACAATATAAAAATAGGTGTCCACTCATTCAGTATTTTCCACCAATGGACTACCTCACAGGATGGCCACAGTATGTGAAGACAACGGGCTGTTCTGCAGTACATTGGACACAGAACTTTGTAGACTGGTGCCAGCAGAACCACCTCCTGATCAACGCAGAAAAAACTAAGGAGTTGGTGGTGGATTTCCGTAGGCGCAGACCCACGACACTGACACCCGTGAACATCTAGGGAGTGGAAATTGAGATAGTGGACTTTTATAAGCACATGGATGTTTACCTAAACAATAAACTGGACTGGAGCAACAACACTGATGCTCTTTACAAGAAGGGTCAGATCCGACTCTATCTGCTGAGAGGACCGCGGTCTTTTGGAGCCCAGGGAGGGCTTCTAAAGACCTTTGACTCTGTGGTGGCATCAGCCATCTTTTATGGTGTTGTCTGTTTTAGCAGCAGTTTATCTACAGCTGAGAGGAAGAGTTTGGATAAGCTCAGGAAGAGGGCCAGCTCTGTCTTAGGATGCCCCCTCGATCCAGTGTAGGTGGTGAAGGACAGAAGGACTCTGGCCTAAATCACTGATGGACAGAGTCTCCCACCACCTTGCATGAAGCTGTTGCTGAGCCAGAGAGCTCCTTCAGCGACTGTTGCATCCTCCTAGGTGCATGAATGAAAATGATTATAGACCATTCTTCCCAGCAGCTGTTAGATTCTATAACAATTTGTGCACCCAACAAAATCAATAAATAGATCTCTGCTGTACTTTGCATTGTTTTTCTCATTTCAAATAACATTTATGCTGTTGAACATCTCTGCACATCTCTGTTTGCAGTTTATATTTTTCACTTTTTTGTAAATATGTAGTTTTTTACTACAGCAATTCACATACTACACATCCTGTAAATATTTTTAAGTTATCCTTCTCAGTTGCACATTCCTCGAATCTGAGCAGGCCATTTTTATTTTAAATAACTGCATGGTACTTTAGTTTTATAATTTTTGTCCTTACTGTATGTATATTATTCTTAATTTCGTTTATTTTATTTTTTTCCTGTGTGAATCTAAATGCTTCAATTACCTGTCATGTGGCTGCTGTTACTGCTGATTTTCCCCTCTGTGGGACAATAAAGGATTATTCTTTTCCATTTCTATTTCTAATTTATTTTTATTTTTAAGTGCCCAGAGGAAATTTCCCAGTAAAACTAATTTACATAACTTGAATAGTAAATTGATCGAAATAGCACATAATGGACTATTTTCTTTCTAAGAACAGTAATGTTTTATCAGCTGGAGCAAAAATTGTTAAAAGATTAGGAAAACCCTAAAACAAATCAATTAAATGACCAAAAGCCTGACAACAGAGTGCATACCTCTGAATCTATATGCATGTATACAATAATGCTGCTCTTAAGTAAAATTTAAAATGCAAAATTTACTGGATACACCTGTTCACTTCTTAGTTCTTTAAATAATAAACAATACGTGGTGGTTAAATGAGTAAAAGAGTGAAAGAAGGATATATATTAAACATAGCTAAATGAAAAAAAAATATATTGGAAAACAACGAACACAAACACTAGCAATGAGCAAAACCAAAAAAAAACAGAACCCCATAAAACAAAATGATGGAATATCATGGAATCAGTTGCTGTACATAAAACCCCTTTGGGTTCTATCCTCCAGCAGATGATACCCATCTGTACCCATTATTCTCGCCAAATGACCCCCCTGCTCTTGAACTGAATGCGAGCTTGTCTGTCACAGATCTACTATTCTTGGATGAGAATGATTTTGACTAAACTTGTCACAGATTAATCTATTGTTCATCCCTGCCAGTCAGTACATCCAACTTGTAATTACCCAAAATACATTTTCTCCTTGATTGTCTGCCCAACACAAAATCTGGGTGTTTTTTACAGTTGTAACTTTTGTTTTTCTCTAATTTTGAAGGATGCATATCTCTATTCAGTGTTTTGCTAAAATACTGTTGTTCAGGGCTGCCACATGGCTCAGTGGTAGAGCAGGTGCACCACATGCAGACGCTACAGTCCTCAATGCAGCTGAGGTTTGAATTCCCCGATCCTGGGCAGTTTATAATTTGTTTTCCCCTTCTCTTTCTGACCTTCTTCTTGTCCAGGTACCAATGAATGAAGGCCACTAGTACCACAAAAACCTTTTTGTTCCTTGGAAAAACTTTTAATGCCTGAACTAGAATAGATTTCTGGTCTCATATGTTCAGAAACTGATTTCGGTGGATTGCTAAAAGAGCAGGTGTTTCAGATCTGTGGTGAAATGAAAGCTCATAGTAATGGTTGATGTTAGCCCAGCATTTTCTGATAAGATTAATTTGTTTATTAAATATTTTTTTAAATTATTTTCTGTTTGCCTACTTACATTTGGCTAATTTTTAATTTAAAAAGATCCCATTTACCCATGCTGTTGCAATGAACACACAAACAAATTGTAAAAAGTCTCCTTGTCACTTAAGGGAGTAAGACATATTTTGTATCTTGTAAAACCTGTTGCCTTGCAGTAATCCCCTTGATAGTTGACACTAACAATGCTCCTGATGGATGACACCAGTTAGTGAAACACAATGGCTCACCAGACTGTTACCCACTCAGAACAAAAATGTTAAAATGCAGAAACAACCCTTGCTATCCCCTTAGGAATGTAAAATAAATTATTTTGTCATTAGCATTGTTTGTTCAAGTATATATCCCTTTATTTGAGATCTTTTGTCGTTATATTTTATCTACTTTGTGGTTGCACAACTGTGTTGATGCATGTAGCACAAATAAAAAGAGCAACATGGTCATTACATGCATCCATGCTCTCCAGACAAAATCAAATTGATGACTAGTTGTTCTGGTTTCCGTCTGCTGCCATGAAAGCATCCTGGTTTGCTTGCTTTGAATGACAAGTTTCATTTTCAGTATTGGTGAGGATTATACATATTTTGTAGGAACTGGTGGTCAGCTGCAAAGGTGACAACGCTGCAGTCTGATTTGTTTTAAAATTTTTCATGTGTACTTTTCTTGACTGGATTTAGAATTAGAACCAGAATCCCTGTGCAAGCTTACACACCAAATGTACAAAGACAAATATTTAAGAATACAAATTAGTTGTATCTTGTTGTTCTTGTGCAGTGGAGAGACAGCAAAGTTGGATTTCCTTTTGGCATCTTTTTCAGGCACTGAATTGCTACTTTGTTGACGATGCTAAATTGATGCAAGCCTCGTCAGTCGTGGAGCAGAAAGTAATTGTACTTCACATGAGAGACTTAAGACAGTAGAAAGCACATAAAGTACAAACGTGAAGCCTACAATTATTCATATGCCTGGCAGATTTAGGTTTAAGGTAATCTTTTCATTTATTTTCACCTAATGTAACATTTTAGATTGGTCTAGCCAGTCTCAAATTAGATATGTGGAGGCATCTTAAAATTAGAGTGATAGAAGAGATGCCTTTCAACCTTTAAAGACTTGAAGCTCATCACCCAATATATCATCAAAATACCAATGGAAACATTGCAACAGCTGTAGCAGAAGTATTGTTTAATATATAAATTAAGAAGGGTATAAATGGTTTTCCACGTGCCTTTTTAATAAGATATAATTACATTTGTATAGATAGATAGATAGACAGACAGACAGACAGACAGACAGACAGACAGACAGACAGACAGACAGACAGACAGACAGACAGACAGACAGACAGACAGACAGACAGACAGATAGATAGATAGATAGATAGATAGATAGATAGATAGATAGATAGATAGATAGATAGATAGATAGATAGATAGATAGATAGATAGATAGATAGATAGATAGATAGATAGATAGATAGATAGATAGATCTTTTATATTATTTTATTTTGAGAGGTGACTGTCTCAAAACTCAAATGAACCTCTAGACTGAATATAATCTAACTCTGCCAGGTGATCTATAATTTTGGTCTCAAGTGTAGTTTAAAACCCTTCAGTCCGTCATTTCAAACAAAATAAATCATGATGAGCCATGATTCTGACTTTAACAGACAGCCTCAGCTCAACTTCTCACAGCCTGTCAGGTCCAGTGAGGCCACATCGTGATGCCCTTGAGACTCAGACTGCAGCTAGTTTTATTGTCTCGTGTTTTAAAGTATATCAGGCGCCCTGGGAAAACAGGAGAGACAAGGATCCTCGAGGAGCAGTGGAGCTTACACATCCATACCACTACACACTGGCTCCAAAGAAAGTGCATCAATCGATGTAGCTTGGTCTACTTTCTTTCATGCTGGCTCCAGGGACATTATCACTGTTTATCTCTCTGGTGCTGACTGTCTCTTGAATCAAGCAGGTCTGCCTACACGCAGCCACCTTTCTGAGCGCAAATCTGATGAGATTACTCGCTGTGGGATTTCAGTTGCTTGCGTGCTTGTGATTTGATGTGATTCTTTTGTAATTCTGACAGTGACATCAGGCATATTTCTCTAATACTAAAGTAAATGAAACACTACAGGGGAAACTTGGAAAATTAGAATATCGTGCAAAAGTTAATTTATTTCAGTAATTCAACTTAAAAGGTGAAACTAATAAATTATGTAGACTCATTACATGCAAACCGATATATTTCAAGCATTTATTTGTTTTAATTTTGATGATTATGCTTACAGTTTGTGATAACCCACATTCAAAATCTCAGACGATTTGTATATTGTGAAAAGGTTCATTATTTTAGGCTCGGATTGTCACACTCCAATCAGCGAATTAATCCAAAACACCTACAAAGGGTTCCTAAGCTTTTAAATGGTCTCTCAGTCTGTGTTCAGTATGAATCACAATCGTGGGGAAGACTGCTGACCTGACAGTTGTGTAGAAAACTATCATTGACACCCTCCATAAGGAGGGAAAGCCTCAAAAGGTAATTGCAAAAGAAGTTGGATGATTCCAAAGTGCTGTATCAAAGCTCATTAATAGAAAGGTATGTGGAAGGGAACACTGTGGAAGAAAAAGGTTCTCAAGCAACAGGGTACCCACAGCCTGGAGAGGATTGTCAGGAAAAAGCAATTCAAAAGCATTTGGGACCTTCACAAGGAGTGGACTGAGGCTGGAGTTAGTGCATCAAAAGCCACCATACGAAGACGGATCCTGGACATGGACTTTAAATGTCGTATTCCTCTTGTCAAGCCACTCCTGAACAACAAACAACGTCATAAACGTTTTACAATTCAATTCAAAAATAGTTTATTGATCGCAAAAGGAAATTAAGTGTTAGTATAGCTCATACAATTAATTCTTTAAGGAATTGTTGTAGATCATGATGGCTGTGGGCAGGAAAGATTTCCTGTAGCAGCCTCTGTTGCAGCGAAACTGAAGAAGCCTCCGACTTAAGACACTCTGTTGTTGCAGGATAGTCTCATGAAGAGGATGCTCAGGGTTGTCCATAATTCTTTTTGATTGTACATGTAAGCATATCCAGATTAACAGTTGTCTTCAATTTAGACATCTGGACTATTTTTTGACTGACCAAAGACATATAACATCAGAGTTTTATTTAGGTACAGTGTGGTTCTGTAAGTGTGACGGCAAATAGAAAAAAAAAAATTCGACCTGAGACATTGTTTCTCAAAATTAAACAAATTAGATTATTATGAAAATTTAAATAGGAACAAAGAGAACAGGTACAAATTTAAAATAGCTTGTAGGAACAAATTGTTAATTTGCTTGACTAATACTGAGAGTCAGACCTAATTGTGTTTGTCTTTTTTCATGAAAATTTAATATTTCCTAAACGGGGTTCAATTCTCTTTTTAAACAGAATAACTATTTTTATTACAGTAAATATAGAAATATGATGTGGCATCTGCCTTTTAAGGCTTGATGAAAAACTGCAAAAGCAGTCACATTTTCTTTTTCAACGCCTTGATGGGCTTTTGTACATAACTGCACTGTGTTTGGATGATTAAGGTTTGTTTTATTGCTAGTATTATTCCAGAGTAGTTTGCTGGTGATTATTGACAACAAATACTGTATTATTCCTTGGGAACTGATTAAAATGGGTGAGATTTAATGCAGCCTACATAGTTTAGTGTTTCTTAATCTGTAGTGAAAGGGGCACAGGTGGTAATTGGGCTGCCCTTAGTGGTACTTAGAAGAAACTCTGGCATTATTTTCAAAGTACAAGCAAACCAATTGACTAAATGCAGCAGATACATTTTTGAGAACTCCATGCAACCCTATTTCTTTCAGTTCCAAGTTTGATAACCTGTGGTATTTACTAATTGATACTCTAAGTGACAAGCCTAACTCCTATTAGCAGTGCATGTTCATAGTGCAATCCTCTGCATTCTCCCCATAAAATTCTCCAGCAACATATTCCCTAAAATACGTTCTACAGTAATGCATAAAAGAAAGCTTGATTATAATACAAATCTCTAGAGGTGCAAAAAAACAAAAAACTTTTACTTCATCTACTAAGTAAACAGATAAGTGGGTGCGTTTCAGAATCGCTCATAGATGACAAACATCACAATTTAAAAAAAAGACTTTATCTAAATGAATCTCGTCTGTAATGTATGACATTGCTTTCATATAAAAAGAAAGTCTAACCCTGAGATTATTACTAGATTATTCACACCCTCTTCATAACTACCTCTTTCATTTTTAAAAACAGCTTTAGAGTACTCATGATTGAGTGGTCAATCTCTCGTGCTTCCTAATAACACAGAGATTCAAAAGCTTAAAAATATTGAAATGGGATATTTTAAAGCCATTGAGGATGAAGCTTTTTTTTAAACCTAAATACGACTCTTTTCTTTGGTAATCTATTAATTTCCTATTATGCACACATACACGCTCTCTTGCACTGTGAATAAAGTAATCAGGAACATAAAATAAATATGATGGAAATGACTGAATGCTTTAGTTTAAAAAACACTAAACTTTAGTAAAGCCGTTTATATTATTTATTTAATGTCTAAAAGTTTTTCTCCGCTCTAATACAAGCCACCGATATACATTTTAGACTTTTCAATAAAAAAAAACTCATATACTGTAAAAAGCTTTTCACAAGTCAGTGATTTTTCGTAATCAAACTTTACTGTATGTGCATGAAGGTGTGATATTAAAATACCACAAATAAATTGGGCATTGAATGCAAGCTCTTTAATGTGCAGCAACGTTTAGTCAGTTTTGCTTTCAATGTAACATTATTCAGATCAACAGTCAGATCACTCAAGTTTTTGTGAATAGTTATGCTGTTTGTTTAGAGGCAAGCTCTAATCTTGGACTGGAAGTGTTGCGCTAATCAGTTAATAGTGACTCATTTATGCACATATCCTAGACCGTGATAAATCATTTAAAAACTATTCCACATATAATGTGACATATAAACCATAGAAATAAAAAACACTACATTTATTGGAGATACAACATTTAAAAAGAAAAACTGTGCACCCTTAATCTGCTTTGTTAAAGCACCCTTTGATTCATCTTCAGCAGATAGTTTTCTTTGATAAGAGTCTATAAGGATCACACACCTCGAATCTGTTCTCCAAATCTACCAGATTGTAGGGATATTTTATGTCCACAACACTCACACTGTAACTACCTTTTTGCCAGATTTAGCTCTGAACTCTGAGTCACTTTTTATCTGTGTGCAGAATTAAAATACAACTAAATAAAATTAAGAAACATTTTCATAGCTTTCATAGCCCTTGGAGCTGCTTGTGACCAAGAGATTACATAGTAATTTAGATGTAAACAGAAATCCCTGAATCCTTGAAAACGTTTGCAGCATGTAAAAAGCCACTAATAAGTCTGAGAATGTACAAGTTTGCTTTTGCAACTTTGTTCATCATCTTGACATGCTGGAGAAATTTTAAATGAATATCCAATGCACATACCCAGATATTTTGCATCCGAAACCTGATTTACGGTATATTTTCATCATTAATATTTATACTTTAGAAATAAATTACTTTAAGTCAAAGCACCCTTGAAGAAAAGAGTTTCGAACGAGGCATGAGGCATGAAACCTTGTGAAACCATGGCACAACAGATTCCATTAAGCAATCGCTTATAGGGGAATCCAGGGCTAGATGTCTCATTTTTGTTCTCATGTATATTGCTCATCATCTAAACATATTTCAAGAGACATTTGTAGATTAAATGAAAGCCTTTAAAATAAAAGAATCTTTAAAATTTCTCCCCAGTTGATTATCTGAACTATTATTTCCAACTATTTAGTCTTATGTCAAGGTACAAAAAGCCATTGGTCACATGTGACAAGTAACCCCTAGAGCAATGAGACAACCAGCTCTTGACAAAAAAAACCCAAAAAACAATTGCTAGCTAACACATGGCTTTAGCTAGCTTAATACATGTTAGCTCAAATCAAATCTCTCATCTTTGACTTTTTGATTAATTGTGTTTTTAAAAGCTACTAATTTACAAACTTATTTTAAAAATACAACCAGCATGAAGATTTACTCTGATGCATAAAAATGACAAACATTACCCCAGCGTCTCATGTACAAATCAATTTATAGCGCAAAATGACCAAATTAATAAGCCAAATCTTTGAAATCAGAAACAAACCCCTGTGCCCCCTAATATGGCTATAGTAAGCAAGGCTTACTATAGCCATATTATATGCTTGGTTCTGAGTCTAGGGATGGTTCTGAGTCTAGGGATGTTTAGTAGGCTAGAGTTGGAGGACCTGAGTGGTCTCGGTGGTTGGTACGGTGACAACAGGTCTTCAACATATTTTGGTGCTAAGCCATGTAATGATTTATAAACCAGTAGGATTATTTTGAAATCCATTCTCTTAGCTACAGGGAGCCAGTGTAAGGATTGTAGAACTGGGATGATGTGCTCTATTTTCCTGGTCCTAGTGAGGACACGTGCAGCAGCGTTCTGGATCACCTGCAGCTGTCTGACTTTTTAGGCAGACCTGTGTGGACGCTGTTGCAGTATTCAATCCAACTAAAGATAAACGCATGGATGAGTTTTTCGAGGTCCTGTTTCAACATTAGTCCTTCAATTCTAGAAATGTTCTTCAGGTGATAGAAGGCTGACCTTGTGATTGCCTTTATGTGACCTTGGTGACAACCAACTCATGGCAAAACCAGCCCCGGACTTCCCTACAGTTTGTAGTAGGAAAATATGAATACAATGACACCATCATTAGGTTACTGAGGGCACTGAGATGTTTTTGTGCTACTTACTGGATTTTAGGTCAAAACATTTCTCAGACCATAATACATTGTTCAACAAGGGTTTTAGAGATTTTAGCCAGGTCTGGATGTTTTGTCTGCAAAAAAGAATTTTTTTATCTTGCAGCGCTACTCCGTGGTCCAGTTTTATGGTGAAAACATACTTTTGTGACATGTAGACCAAAACCAGTACTTATCAGCAAATCCTGCGGCTCCCTCAGGGTGTCTTTCGGCCTCCTGGAAATCTCCCTAACTAATTTATTTACTGATGAATGATTAAAGCATGAGATTGAAGATTAAATTTGCCATTTAACATTTTTACCCCAACATTGCTTTTCAAAGATTTGTTATTTTAATGATCTTCATTTGATTTTATGTAAAGTACTATAGATTTTTTCCCCACATGGATTGTGTTTTATAAATAAGCTTGCCTTGCCATCTTGCCTTTTCACGGAATCTGGAAAAATCTATCTAATGAATATGTTGGTTTTTCATATTAACAGGATAAATGCTACTTAAGTGCAAACATTTATTAAAGTTTCCTATTTTTTACGTCAAAGAAAGCTTGCATTTTAACATGGGTGTATCCACTTCTGAACACCACTGCATATCTCATATAGGCTACTTGTATATGTTGCATTGCTATATGTTTGCAAATTTTAGGTTTTACGTGTCAAATTCATGGTTGTGCCTGTGTAATGGAAAGACATATTTACAGCCTCCCCTTGCTGCTTCTTGCTGGAATTTTCTCTTCTTGGTGACAATAAATATATGTCCAAATCATATCTGCCTGTTCATGAGCAGAATTTGACCGACAAACGTGGTAATAACCTTTCCTGCTGGGAGGGATTACTGTTGCAGCAGAATGCAAATAGCAGATGTAACCCATAAGCATACATCATGTTTGCAGGTGCACAGGTTCTCCGCTGGCTGTTCAGAGGTGCGGATCGGGGATCAGGCTCGGTCATGAGGCTGCCAGCTCCACGTGCTGGAGGAATATTAGATGTCTTTATGGAGATGAATAGCTGGAGATAGTTTTGTTTCAAGCTGGGTCTGAAAGACTTTCCCAGACATGTTGTCATGTTTGTCATTTATTTATCATTGCGGCATCTGGATGCAATTTTTTGATCAACTTGTAAAGTGAGAAAGAATGGCATGATTAAGTCAAGGAATTAGTTTGTTTGCTTTTGCACGATCACCATCCAGAGGTAATTATATTAAATGGATTGGACTAATGGGAGGTGTAAATAATTGAGCAGTCATCCACGGTTTATCTTTTTAACAGCTTGGTTGTGTTAATCACTACGCTTCTTCCATTATTTACACACAAAGTGACAGATTTTAGCAATTAACCTGGAACACTCCATGCACTGAAGTGACTTGTCACATCTCCTCCTTTAATGTATTCATTTGATGCAACCCACTGCTCCTGCTCTCGACTGTGAGGAATTTTCTGAAATTCTATTGTAAATGTGGGGTAACATTTTTTACACTTTGTATTTTTATGCAGATCTTAATCACAATATACTAGGTACTTTGGTTTTAGTTGTTTAAATATATTTTTCCCTCAAAGATCATATTTCACTTTTCCTTTTTAATTGCGGTTAGTCTGGCCTTGAACAAAAGCATGGATTATTATTTAGAAATTTCATAACTGTCCTCACATAAGAAAATCAATACTAAGAATATTGCACCTAAAATAACAACTTGGCAGATCATCACATTTTCAAGTTGAGAGATTCAGTTGACTCTAGGACATCCAGGAGTTTCCTTCTAATGCCATGAGTGCTGAGCTTAATTAACATTGGTAGCAGGTGGGTGTGAGTACATTTTTCAATGACAATGAAGCAATAACTTTTGGAAAATGGTCTTAAGAGAAGAAAACGGCAATAAAAAACTCACTTTTTTCTAGGAAAAAAAGGCATCAACATCAAGTTAACCCGGAAGAACAAATTGAACAGCAAAGAACTTTCTCTTATGAATCATTTTTAAAAATGTTTCGGAAATTTGGAAAGTTTTTTGTTCAAAGTAGAAAAAGCGAGCATTGTGATTGCAGTTATGCTTCATCTCAACAGCATTCTGATACATGTATGAGGTTGCTTGTCATCTAAAGGAGGGATGTCTCACAACTCTACCCAAGAACATTGTCAAGATGGCAAAGAGTGAGGTAAACATGTCCACAATGAGCAACTTCCTCCAATGATCCTGGCACAATTTTGGAAATATTTTCCCACAGGAAGGAAGACCGTGTCAAAAGGAAAAAAGAAAGTTTCTTCAAAGATTATAACACCAACATTTTGTAGCTAAAGCTACAGTAAGAGCCCCAGACCTTAGTGCCATTAAGAACATGTTACAAACATGTAAGGCAAGGCAAGGCAAGGCAAGGCAAGGCAAGGCAAGGCAAGGCAAGGCAAGGCAAGGCAAGGCAAGGCAAGGCAAGGCAATTTTATTTGTATAGCACACTTTCAACAGCAGGGTAATTCAAGGTGCTTTACATGATTTGGTGATTTAAAAGAAACACATAAAAGAAACACACATTACACATGATACACAATAAAGCAAGAAAAAAAAAAAAAAAAAAGCAAGAGAGCATGAACACATTTCATACATATAACATCAAGCATTTACTCAAAGGCAATTCTAAACAGATGGATTTTTAGTCTCGATTTAAAGCAGTTCAGAGTTTCAGCAGCTCTACACTCGTCAGGAAGTCTGTTCCAGATAAGGGGAGCATAGAAACTGAAAGCTGCTTCTCCATGTTTAGTTCTGAGTCTAGGGATGTTTAGTAGGCTAGAGTTGGAGGACCTGAGTGGTCTTGGTGGTTGGTACCATGACAACAGGTCTTCAACATATTTTGGTGCTAAGCCATGTAATGATTTATAAACTAGTAGGAGTATTTTGAAGTCTATTCTCTGAGCTACAGGGAGCCAGTGTAAGGACTTTAGAACTGGGGTGATGTGCTCTACTTTCCTGGTTCTAGTGAGGACGCGAGCGGCAGCGTTCTGGATCAGCTGCAGCTGTGTGATTGACTTTTTAGGCAGACCTGTGAAGATGCTGTTGCAGTAATCAATCCGACTAAAGATAAACGCATGGATGAGTTTTTCTAGGTCGTGTTGCAAAATCAGTCCTTTAATCCTAGAGATGTTCTTCAGGTGATAGAACGCTGACCTTGTTATTGCCTTTATGTGACCCTGGAGGTTCAGGTCTGAGTCCATTACTACACCTAGGTTACGAACCTGATCAGTAGTTTCTAGCTGTATTAATTGAAGCTGTGTGCTGACTCTTGATCGTTCCTCCTTGGGTCCAAAAATAATCACTTCAGTTTTGTTTCTATTCAGCTGGAGAAAGTTATGGCACATCCATCCATTTATTTGGTCAATGCATTGATTTAGGGTTTGAATGGGTTCAGAGTCACCTGGTGACATTGTAATGTAGAGCTGAGTGTCATCCGCGTAGTTATGGTAGCTAATCTTATTGGTTGCTATAATCTTGCCTAGTGGGAGCATGTATATATTAAATAAGAGGGGCCCAAGGATGGAGCCCTGGGGCAGTCCACATGTGGTTTCTGTTTGTTCTGATGAAAAGTTTCCTATTGAAACATAGAAGTCCCTGTTCTTTAGGTAAGATTCGAACCAGCCAAGTAGTGTACCAGAGAGTCTGACCCAGCTCTCCAGTCGTTCCAATAAAATATCATGATCAACAGTGTCAAATGCTGCACTGAGGTCCAACAGAACCAGCACGGTTCTTCCACAGTCTGTATTTATGCGGATGTCATTGAATACTTTGACGAGGGCAGTCTCGGTGCTGTGATGAGCGCGGAAACCAGACTGAAAAAAATCAAAACGGTTTGTCATTGTTATGAAGCCATTTAACTGCTGAAACACAGCTTTTTCAATAATCTTACTGATGAATGGAAGATTAGAGATTGGCCTGTAGTTCTGCATTAACGTGTTGTCCAGATTTTCTTCTTTAGCAGTGGTTTAATAACTGCTGTTTTAAAGCCTGAGGGAAGACACCTGATAGCAGGGATGAGTTCACTATTTGAACAAGATCAGACCCAATGACAGGAAGTACTTTCTTTAGAAAAGCTGTGGGTAGGATATCAAGACAGCAGGAGGAGGAGCTTAATTGGATAATGATTTTTTTCAAGGCTGTTCTGGTTTAATTCGTGGAATTCAGACATTTTCTGTACATTGTTGTTGATTGGGGATATTGAGGTACAGGTTGACCGTCTAATTTTTAGAATCTTTTCAGTGAAAAAGCTGGCAAAATCCTTGCAGGCCTTGGTAGAGTTTAGTTCTGGGGCTACTGTCACTAAAGGATTAGTTAGTCTTTCCACTGTTGCAAATAGGGTCCGTGCATTATTAATGTTTCTGTTGATGATTTCAGAAAAGAACGATTCTCTAGCATCTTTTATAGTTAGCTGATATCTATTCAGTCTCTCTTTGTAGATCTCACAGTGAACCTGGAGTCGAGTTTTCCGCCATTTTGTCTTGGCTTGTCGACACTCTCTTTTTTCACTACGTACCAGTGGATTACTTGTCCACTGAGACTTTTTTCTACCTGAGACTACTTCCACTTTAGTTTGAGCAATGGAATCCATGATGTCTGAGATTTTCGCAAGGAAATTATCTACCAACTTATTTACTGAGTTTGAGTTGGGAGATGAGGGGGATATGGTGGAAGGATAAATACGTTTAAAGGTTTCTACTGAACTATCCCCTAGAAAACACTTTTTTATAGTGGTCTTACTGTGGCTGGATAATTTAGCAGAGATGGTACTTTCAAAGAAAATACAGAAATGGTCAGATAACGCAATATTAATTACAGAGATGTTGGAAATATTTAAACCTTTGCTGATAATTTAGTCCAGGGTGTGTCCTTTATCGTGTGTTGGTTGTTTGACATGCTGGATCAGGCCAAAGTTGTGGAGAGTATCATCTAATGTTTTTGCTTGTCTATCTTGGGGGTTGTCGGTATGGATGTTAAAGTTCCCCACAATGATTAGTTGGTCATAGTCGATACATTTTACAGAAAGAAGATTATTGAAATCATTAAAGAAGTTAGAGTTAAGTTTTGGTGGTTTATATAAACTTAGAAATAAAGCTTTGTGAGGCTCATTTATCTGGGTGGCTAGGTATTCAAAAGAATCAAACGTGCCCAGAGTGACCTTTTTAAAGTTCATTGAGTTGTGAAAAATGAAAAAACGCGAGCTCTGGGAGGAACCCACTTCAAGTACAACAAGACTGTTGATCAGTCAGGTGAATCGCAAACCCAGTGTCTTGAGACAAACCCCACTGTTCTGCCCTGAGCCCTACAGAAACTCTCTGAATTTCAAATGCTACCGTGAGGAAGCAAACTGCTAACCAGCCACTGTTGCCGCAGAGCCGAGTCCAGACTACAGCCGTTACATCCACCGCCGCTGGAGCTTATGTGAGATGAACACTGTGCTGGAAGCTGTGAACTAAGGTACTTTCAGTGAAAGAGGGTAGAGCTGATTACTGTTTAAGCAAGCGGGAGAGGACAACGACGTTCCAGCTCCATGGCTGCTACGGTACAACAGCCACACGGCCTACTGCTACTAACCGACCACAGCTATTGCTAGCCTGCGGGCTAACGTTGTGTCAGCTTCGCCCATCATCCACGGAGCAACCTGGAGAATTTTAACCGTTCAACAAGGTCTGACTGGGCAGAGGCGAGATTAGGTTTGTTTAAAAAAGATTTAAGGGTTGCTTGTTTTCATTGTGATTTGTTACTTTTTGTAAGATTTCATTTATTGTTTGGGTACAAACAGGCCGGTCGGCCTGGAGGTTTCCGATGGGAAGTCGTTTTATATCCTGCAACCTAAGTTACTCAATCCAACAGTTTTTCTTTGTTTGATGTTTAATAAATGATCCAGAGCGACTTTAAGCAGTGCCACGTGAGTTAGCGGTAAGCTACATGCTAAAGCGAACCACGTGGGCCCGCCTTTGACGGCTTTTTATTCGTGAACAATAAAGACTGCCGTTAATGCTATTCAAAATAGAGATTGACTTTAAAACGGATAGTTTAAACACTAAAACTAATCTTTTAAGTCAATTCTAGACCGCGTTCTTGGTAAGTCAAAATACAAAATTTGATCGACATAATTGGTACGGCCGTTAACGTCAACATAAAGTCTAAATATTAAATTAGACCAATCACTGCGGTGACTGATACATTAAATAAAATCAATTATCTAAAGGTTATTGATTTCTAATTCAGCAAATGGTTTAATGAAAAATTACTTCTTCCGAAGAATGTTTTTCTTCACTTCTGCTTTGCATTGTGAATTTGTGGTTTGAAAACAAACCAGAATGTGCTGATTAGTCTTACTCTAATCACAATTAGTTTAAGACTAACTTGGCTTCATTCCCAACACTGTTCAATACAACCCTTGGTTTTTTTGAGCAAACATATTCATTCTGAACTGTGACATCATTATCAATTTATTGTTTATTGTTTCTATTTCTATGCATTTTTATCACTTTTACTGTTTTACTTCTGACTGTGAGTTTTGTTATCGGTATTCTTTTCTTATTGGTTTAGTTGTGTGTCACTAGTTTGGTGAGTTTGTCAATTAAAGTATGTTAACTGAAAGTGAATGCTTTTTGTAATAAACTTTTGTATTTTGGAAAACCGTTGTTGTTATTTCACCTATATGTGTAGTAACTTGCTGTTCAGGTACGCCAAGAACTTATTCCTTCATATATTGTTTAATTGCCTCAGCCTTATCAGGCAGGTAATCATAAACATAAACTGAGACTGAACAATTTGGCTATTGATATTCCTGGAATCCAGGTGATGCCCCTAAATCTGGGAATTTTTACATAAAATTATTAATCTGATTAATAATTGCCCTAAGCAATTATACATAATTATTCATAGCCAAAACCTACCTATCTGCTGCACAACAGGAGACTCATTTGATGTGGCTGAGTCACAGGAAGATGAAGACTTAATCTCTGATGGTTGTTTATTTTGTTCCAGTACCAAAGATAACTCACCCATCAGTCATCAATGACTATAGACCTGTTGCCCTGACATCCCACATCATGAAGGTCCTGGAGAGACTCCTGTTGGCACCCCTGAGTAAGCAAACAAAAACGTATCAGGACCCGCTGCAGCTTATGGTTGTGGAGTTGGAGTTGAAGATGCCATCATCCACCTGCTTCAACCAACCCACTGTCATCTGGACAAAGCAGGCAGCACTGTGAGGATCATGTTCTTTGATTTCTCCAGTGCATTTAACACAATTCAGCCTGATTTACTTTGTCAGAAACTCTTGAAGACACAGGTGGAGCCCTCAACAATAGCCTGGATCAATGACTACCTGACAAACAGACCACAATTTGTGAGACTGAAGAATTGTGTGTCAAACCAGGTGGTCAGCAGCACAGGAGCACCACAGGGGACCGTACTCTCACCATTCCTTTTCACTCTGTACACCTCAGACTTCCAGTACAAATCAGAGACCTGTCATCTCCAGAAATACTCAGATCACTCTGCAATTGTCGGGTGTATCAGAGATGGACAAGATGCTGAATACAGAGAGCTGGTGGACCGCTTTGTGACATGGTGTGGAAACAATCGTCTCACCTTGAATGTGAACCAAACAAAGGAGATGATTGTAGATTTCAGAAGAAACAGGGATAAGTCAAACACTGTTTCCATCATGGGAGAAGAAGTGGAGGTGGTTGAGGAGTATAAATACCTCGGAGTTCACCTTACAACAGACTGGACTGGAGACTTAACAGTGAAGCCGTCTACAAGAAGGGACAGAGCAGACTGTACTTCTTGAGGAAGTTTAGGTCCTTCAAGGTTTGCAGCAAGATGTTGCAGATCTTCTACAAGTCTGTTGTGGAGAGTGTAATCTCTTCAGCCGTCATCTGTTGGGGTAGCAGCATCAGAGCCAGGGATTTAAATAGGCTAAACAACCTGATAAAGAAGGCTGGTTCTGTTCTTGGGACAACCGTGGAACATCTGGAGATGATAATGCAAAGAAGGATTCTTCATAAAATCAAAGAAATTATGGACAACCCTGAGCATCCTCTTCATGAGACAGTCATACAACAACAGAGCGTCTTCAGTCGGAGGCTTCTTCAGTTTCGCTACAATACAGACTGCTACAGGAAATCCTTCCTGCCCACAGCCATCATCATCTATAACAACTCCTTAAATATTTAATCCCAACACGTAATTTCCCTCTGGGATCAATAAAGTATTTTTGAATTTGAATTGAATTGAATTATCTGTTCGGTCCTGTGGTGTCATCATGACTTGCTGTTTTTGTTCTCTGATATCCATGGGCGCCTCAAGGTCAGCTTTTGGGAGCAAGCGTTTTGCTTTCTGATTTTGATAAGAGAAAATGTTTGCTGCTAAGAGCCTTACTCCGGCCTTGTTAAGATAACGGCCTAATTTGAACAGATGATTAGCACTTCCAAATACTTTGAAATTATTAATAAATGTGAACGACTTCTCAGCTGATTGTTTCTTCAACCATTTATGGAGCTTGCAGAGTCTGCTAAATCTTTCATCATTCCCTTCAGGGACTGGTCAGCTGATGAGGATGTTTACGTTAAGTCCATCAAGTCTCTGTTGGAGATCAGAAAAGTCTCTCTTCGGAATCTCTGATTGTCTCATCGCGATATCTGCTGATCCAGCTTGAATGACAAGCTTTTCCAAAGCAGGATGTTGGTCCAAGATTTTGGGGATTTTTTCTGATATTTCTCTCACTGTATTTTTGTAGCAGCTATAAACTCTGGTGTTCTTGTAACAAAAAGCCTCAATTCCATTAATTGATCCATCTTGTATGATAACAATCTTTGCTGGGGGGGCTCTTTGTTATGTGTCCGTTTGATGCGGCTGGGTTTCTCCTAGTGGCTTTGACTGGTCCCGGGGGCTGCGTCATCTTTCGGGGAACTCAAGGCTGCAAATCTTTTTTTTTTCCAGCGGGATTCCAGGTGGAGAAATATCTCTTGTTTTTGGCTGAAACCTCTTGTTTACTTTTAGCAGAAGCGGCAGGTCTGGGTTCAGAGCTTTCTCTGTGCCGGAGTTTCTTTCGTTTTTTCTTCCTCGGAGAACAGGCTGGGGTTGATGATTCCGTGCGTTTTAATGCTGGCCAGTCTTCATTAGAGTGCGGAGTTCTGCCGCTCAGGCGCCTTTTAGGGAGTCTCTGTGACACGGTTAGACCGACGTAACACTGGGCTGATAGACTGTTCCCTGTTTGTATTCAACGGTAAAGTTGTGTCGTTTTGTCCATAATCAGCGTGGAGATCAAAATTAATATCCAGACGACGTAGCTTTGTTTCAATGCCCTCAATTCTGTGGAGCAGTTTTTCAAAATCCTCAGCTGAGCAAAAAGCCATGTTGATAAGTCCATAAAAAAGTAATCCAAGAAGAGATCCAGTCCAATACAGTAACTCCAGGGGCTGGGTAGATCAAGTAACTAAGAAAAGGTTAAGAAAAGATAATAAGAAAAGCAAACAGAAAATAAAATAAAGTGAACGGATCTGGAGAGAGACAGAGAGCAGCTTCTCCTCCTTCAGCAGTCAGGCACAATTCAGAGGAATTTTAGCCCATTCTTCTTTGCAGAATTGTTTTGGTTCAGCCATACTGGAGATTTTTTGTGCATAAAAGCAGTGTTTGGGGTTAACCACAGTCTCTAAAAAGATTTAGGTCCAGGATTTTACTAGGCCACTCCAAAACAACCTCATTTTGAGGTGGACTTGCTTTGGATCGCTGTCCTGCTGCATAACCCAAGTGTGCCTTAACTTCTGAAACGCCTGACCAGAGATTCTCCTTCAGAATTTTGTACTAGAGAGCAGAGTTTGTGGACCTATCATTTGGGGCAAGTCATCGAGATCCTGAAACAACAAAATCACACTACCTATACATATTTGACTTTTGGTATGATGTTGCTGTTGTAAAAATGCTGTTAATTTAACATCTGAATGAACAGGACACAAACCTTATAAAAAGTACGCTCTGTGTCCTCAGTCCACAGAATACCCACAAAATCTTGGGTATCTACAGGATGTTTGTCTTTTTTGTAATGTGAGAAAAGACTTTGTGTTCTTTTTTTCAGTAGAGATTTGGGCCTTGAATTTCTCCTATGAATGCTATTTGTGTGCAGTCTCTTTCCTAACCGAGGCAAGTAAAGCCTGGAGCGCTTTAGGTGTTTTCCTAGGTTCTTTTGCAACCTCCTGGAGGAGTTGTCACTGAAGTAATTTTGGTAGTACACCCGCTCCTCAGAAGATCATGGCTTCTGCATTTATAGGTATTGGCTAGCAAGCCAAAGCTTCAGAGAGGGCTTTATAATTTTCCCATGACAAATAAATGTCTGGAACTTAGTTTCATAATGTGTTGCTTTTTAAAAGCTTTGAGCGTACTTCATCTTGTCAGAGACATTTTATTGAAGTGATTTTATTGATTCTAAAGATTAAGTAGTAATTAGGCCTGTGCGTACCTAAATAAAAAACGTAATTGTTATCACGGTTAATTCATCATTTTTCAAGAATATTTTTACATAGGGCTAGATTATCAAGAAATATTTATTCTGGTTATAGTATAGATGACCCTTTAACATAATCAAATGGAGAAAAAATAAAACCACGATAAACCATCAATTATACACAGAACTTCTCAAATCATATAATAATGCTGTAAGAAATTCAAGAAATGCTTACTTTGCAAAAATCATATCAGACAATAAAAATAATCCTAAAATTCTTTTTTCCACTGTTGATCAAATTTTTAGCTGTACTACTACTGCATTTCAGAAAACAAACAAAAAAGTATGCTCAAGACTCACCTTTTTAGCCGAGCTTTTAATTAATTGATTACTATTTACTGCCTGTTTATTTGCTTTTCATGCTTTTATTGATCAGTGTTTTACTACTTGGTCTTGCATTTATCTCGTTAATTTTATTTCATTTATTTATTTATTTACCTACCTACCTACCTACCTACCTACCTACCTACCTACCTACCTACCTACCTACCTACCTACCTACCTACCTACCTACCTACCTACCTACCTACCTATCTATCTATCTATCTATCTATCTATCTATCTATCTATCTATCTATCTATCTATCTATCTATCTATCTATCTATCTATCTATCTATCTATCTATCTATCTATCTATCTATCTATCTATCTATCTATCTATCTATCTATCTATCTATCTATCTATCTATCTATCTATCTATCTATCTATCTATCTATTTATTTGAGTATTTTAACATGTTAGCCTGTTGTTTTACACGGATAATAAAAACATAGACACATCGTTCCAGTGTTTCCTCTATGGGAGCCCTCTGCCCCGGGAGCGGTGGTCAGCTGTGGCTGCCTGGGTGCTCTCCAGGTGGTGCTTGGGTGGAGGTCAGGATCCTGGCCTCCTCTCCTCTAGACGCCCTGGGTCAGTGCCTCGGCTGCTGCTGTTGACCCGCTGCTGCCGGTGCAGATGGCTCCCTGGATGGCTCCCTGGATGGCATTTCCTTACCTAACCTGGCTCATCTGCACTCGGCCCAGTGTTCATCCTATTTCTATTTAAATGTCCTTTTAATGTTGTTCCTTAATGTGTCCGCACATAGGAATAGGATTGGGGGGAGGGTAGTATAATTGTGCTTATGCCTAAATTTTTGTGTGTGTGGGGGGTGGGGTGTGTGATTTTTTTTCCGTAGTCTTAGCAGTTTGGAGAAATAAATTTCTGAAAAGTGACACGAACGCCTATCCTGGATAGGCATTATCAGGTATTTGACTAGATGTTTCTCCAAAAATGTACATTAACATGATATTTATTCTGGAAATCGTATAGGAAAGTAGTAGGTAGGGCTCAAATAAAATTTTTTTATGGTTAAGTCTCTCGCTTCCTCTTCATTTGATTGTTTTCGCCTGCAAGGCCATTCCAATGCTCTATTACCGTAATGCACTATGTATGCGCGAATCTAATCTTTAGAAGAGTGCTAGCGTCAGCTGGCTTGACTCAATTGTCTTCTCTATTGACTGCGGTGCTGAGTGGACAATAGGGTTGCCAACTCCCTGAAAAATAAATAAGGGACACCTTGCTGGCAGGGCCGCCTGAGCCGATTGCCTTCACCCTTCCCGGCGTGGTGAATTTTTTTTTAGCTCTTATGTTTGTGTGAAACTATTTTCTAACTATTTGACTTGAACTTGATTTAAGTAGATGCATATTTTTTCTGACATGAACACATGGGAAACAAATTATTATTTAACAATTTATTTTTAGTGCAAAATAACAAAATTAACATAATAAAATTAGTATCTTTCTTAAACAGAAACCTGTCCTGCTTAACTTCTTAGAATAAAAATAGATCTTTCTTTAACAGAACTCTGTGCTGCTTAACTTTAAATTGTATAAATTAACAGAAAACAATAGAAAGCAGAACATTCCTGTAATAGTGCAAACAAAAAAGTCTGTGTGTATATGTATGTATATGTATGTTTTCAATATAATGTGTATTCTTTATATATTATTCTTCTATGTATTAACTTTAATGTATTATTTATCTATTCATTGTAATCATCTATCACTTGTAGTTGTTTATTACAGAAAAAAATATGACATTTTTGGCCATACATATTCATTGCACATGCCCATATTAACCTTAACCAGAGGGTTTAAAAAAAACATTCTTTACATACCATATCTGCTTCTGGCGTGGCCTGGTGGACAACAAATTGATCGAGGGTTCCCCGAGTTTTCTTGTCCCTCATGTTTTGCATGTGCCCACCACTAGAAGCATGCTGCTTGAGGTCAGTCAGTCCACTATGGGCTGTGGAAAACGTGCGCCGGCTCACAGTGCAGTGGACTTTATAGGTGTTATCGCACACTTTTCCCTGCCAGGTGTTTTCCATTTCCCATTCATCCCTGTATTTTTGAAGCCTTTTTTTTTTTTTTGAGGAGTACAAGCATTGCTGGTCGAAGGTGTACTATTGTCGAGACCTGTAAAGCAGTGTCTGCGTCTGTGTCACTGTCGCCCATGCTGCTTTGTTATGGTCATCTGTTGTCTTCCAGTATCTTCTTCACAAGCGACCGTACCTCGACCAAAGAGATAATTCTGTATTGTCATACTGAGTATTAAGTGTGCTGTCAGCTCATTGGTCACAGAGCAGGAAAGGGCCTGGGAATAAGTTTACCTTATGTTTTCATACAAATTCCATTAACATTTTACAGACTAGTTTTGAATCTCACGATAATACGGGACAAAGTGCGTCCCTTTTCAGCTCAATGCGGGACGCGTACTATTGTTTCCTATTACGGGACGATTCCGTTTTTCAAGGGACGGTTGGCAACCCTAGTGGGGAATGCAATATTAGACATGGACAGGTGGTTGGGAAATGTTGTCAAAAACCTCAGACGAAACACGAAGGCGGGGTGAGCGCTCGGTTGTGAGGTGCTACCTACCCTTTAGCTTCACGCTAGCTAAGCTAGAAGCTAGACCGGGAGGTTTAGCCTTAACTTGCTAACCGTGCGCCCTAACACCTCACCACCTAAAGCACCTCCATTTTCGTCTGTTGTTCACAGGAAACCTTCCTGTTAGGGACAGGCCTGGTGTTGAACCAGCATTTATCTGACTGTGAGATTCCAGCGGCCGGGTATCTCAACTCTGTGACAGATACTGTGGGAAAAAATAAAAGTATTTATTTATTCCCACATTTATTTATTCATTTATTTTCAATTATATTTATTTATTTATTTATTTATTTATTTATTTATTTATTTATTTATTTATTTATTTCCACATTTATTTATTGTTAATTTTGGCAGGGACAGCCTCCATAACCTATCAGTGTATGAATGTGAACATGAATGTGAGTGTGAATGGGTGAATGTGGCTCCAGTGTAAAGTGCTTTGAGTGTTCAGTATGACTAGAAAACCATTATATAAATTCAGTCCATTTACCATTTATTTTGCACAATATTTAACTGGTATTGTATCTGTAAAGTGTGCTGCAAATAATAAAGGCCTTTTTCCTCTGTAGCCATAAGATTTAATGCTTGCCCCCAGCAAAGGACCGTTTTTATTGTATAAGTTCATGGTAAATACGGTTTGTGTTGTAATCACAAGTTGGCAAGCACTCTTTAAATATACATGGCTCTATTAATCATGTACATTGTCTGGTAATTAAATTTACTTCTCAAGCTACTATATGTATTACACCTTCGGCACAGGACACAAGGGGTGTATACATGCTGATAACTTTAAAGCTAATTATTTTTTTCGGTTAAGTTTGTGGTAAAGGCTACTACCTATAAAAGTGATATAAATAATTAAAGTTCAATTTCCCCTGTTCACCTTCCTTGATAACATTGCCTGCAGGTTGCCTGAAAACAAATGCTGGTTGTTTCTTGGGTGCTTAACTCCTAATAAAATTGTGCAGAGCTATAATAAAACCTACATGGGGATAGTAAAAGCAACTTTATAAAATAGTGTCAGATGCAGTGCCAAGAATGCTGTCTCAGAATTTAGAAAAGCTTTTTTGTCAGGGGTCTAAATCCAGTATATTCAGGGTTATAAAACACCATTATCAAGCTGAACTTGTACTTCTTGTACAGCATTCCTCATTTCTATGCTCTGCCTGCACATCTCATGACTGATGTGGACTGATTGCCGAAGCGAATCAAACAGATGGAGAGAGAAAGAGAGCAGCAGATGGAATGGAAAGAAAAAAGACAGCCGCAACTTTGCAACAAATGGTCTTTCAACCTAACTTACAAAGCCCTGTGCTGATTCACGTGGTGAGAACATGTATGATTTCTTCTCTGCTGTCTACTTAATCCAGATGGTTGCACTAACAATATCTTTCGCAAACAAGCAACTTATCTGCATCTCTAAAAGAGTGATCACTACTCACATGGTATATCTCACATCAGTGTTTTCAACACATCAGCTATTAGCTATGACACTGAAAAATACTGACAAGAAAGGGAAGGTGTTGGCAGACGGATGGGTTCACAAAACTGCAGTAATAACAAGGTGTCTTAATGAGAGGAATCAATCAATAAATCAATCAAATTTTATTTGTAGAGCACTATTCATGATCAAATCAGCACAAAGTGATTCACATGATAAAAACAGAAAAATAAACAAAGAAAACACATTTAAAGCAAAATCGATGATACACAACCAGTTACAGTGAGGAGCATAAGTATTTGAACAACCTGCAATTTTGCAAGTTCTCCCACTTAGAAATTATGAAGGGGTCTGAAATTCACATTGTAGGTGCATTTCCACTGTGAGAGACAGCATTTAAAAAACAATTCACATTGTCTGATTTTTAAAGAATTTATTTGTATTGTATTGCTGCACATAAGTATTCGAACACCTGAGAAAGTCAGTGTTAATATTTGGTACAGAAGCCTTTGTTTGCCATTACAGATGTCATATGTTTCCTGCAGTTCTTGAGTAGGTTTGCACACACTGCAACAGGAATTTTGGCCCACTCCTCCGCACAGATCTTCCCTAGATCTGTCAGACTTTGGGGCTGTCGTTGAGGAACACGGAATTTCAGCTCTCTCCAAAGATTTTCTATTGGATTTAGGTCTGGAGACTGGCTAGGCCATTCCATAACCTTGATATGCTTCTTATGGAGCCAGTCCTTGGTTATCCTGGCTGTGTGCTTTGGGTCATTGTCATGTTGGAGGACCCAGCCACGACCCATCTTTAATGATTTGACTGAGGGAAGGAGGTTGTTGCTCAAGATCTCACAATTCATTCATCCTCTCCTTAATACAGTGCAGTCGTCCTGTCCCCTTCACAGAAAAGCATCACAAAGCATGATGTTTCCACCCCCATGCTTCAAAGCATGGATGGTGTTCTTGGGATGCAACTCATCCTTCTTTTTCCTCCAAACACGGCGAGTGAAGACCAAAAAGTTCTAGTTTGGTCTCATCTGATCACATGATTTTCTCCCATGCCTCCAATGGATCATCCAGATGGTCATTGGCAAACTTCAAATGGGCCTGGACAGGGGCGTTTCCTGGACCTGGAAACATTGGGGGCTGAGCCCTCACCCTCGTAGAGGAATCTGGGGAGCTTTTTTATTAAAGCTCTCTTGAGCATTGTGGCACCTTGTTTAAAGCCAAATACAGCGATGTGTACTTAAAAATGTATTTATTTCCAAAATTAAACTTGACAATGTAAAGAAGATCTCTAAAATCAGTATTAATATTAGGTAAAACAGGATGATAAAATTAGTCAAAAGGTAACTGTTATTTTCATTTTTTTCTTTTCCTGACAAGCACAAAAGTTAGTTCTGTGTCAGGTTGCATGGTGGATCTCTGTGTCTGCTGCTCTTTCCATCATTATCTTTCCTGTCTAGGTCATCTGTAAACCAAGTAGAACATCAGATTTCTTTATCATAAAAGGAACTGACCTTTGCAACGTGATCAGCATTCAAGTGTCATTTTTTGGGGGAAAATTGGTTCAATTATATAGTTTTAACTAGAAGAGCACAGACCTACGCCAAGGCAGCTCATTTCCAGTCAGGTCAGCAGTCTTTGCACTCAGACTAAAAGTAAAACTGTTGATTTAATCAGTGCTGTAGTCTATTTTATTCTAGTAGTATAATCTGATTTGTTTCCTCCCAGACAATCATCGGTCAAAATTGTTAAATCAGTCTTTGATTAATCAGTGATTTTAATCCTGCCCTGCTTTCTGAAGCAGCTCCTTCTATTCTGTATTTGTGAAGATGCCTACATTATCATTTCTTGTGTAGATAATAGTCTAATGAATGATAAGACAGAGAAACAGCTTTAATTAGTTAGAAATATTTATGGATTTTAAGTATTTATATTTACATCAATCTGTAAACCCCCATGTTGTGATTCTGATGTCTGTCACTCAGTCTTGGCCCCGCCCCCTTTTTATTACAGCCCTGCTTTTATTTTAGTGTGACACCCCAAGATCATCACTGGCCCCCATTTAGCCCCCTTTAAAAACTTCCTAGATACACCCCTGCTCACCAGTCTTAATGAAGTATTTTTAGGCTTATATAAACATATTATACAAGCATTATTACCTATAATAATTTTGAATAAGACATTCGGAATTAGACTCACTTTCGGGTTAAACACAGTGGGTCTGACCCACATTAATAAACACAGTTATTAATTCAAACTCTTAGAGAAGTTTTGGAGCTTTTTGCAGAAAGTTCTGGTGCTGCTAAAAGCAAGCGGCATAAAAGCGATCCCAATTGCAACGACCTCCATGGCTAAATTGGCAGGGCTCCCAACGAGAAAGATCCCCATGAAGAAACACTGGAGTTAGTCTGTATAAAACAATTTGTAAAAACACTTCAATAACACATAATAATAATAATAATAATAATAATAATAATAATAATAATAATAATAATAATAATAATAATAATAATAATAATCTAAAAATAAACACATAAATAATAATAATTGATAATAAAAAATAAATAATTGATAATAAATAAAAAATAAAATAAAGAACAAGATAAGATAAAAAATGAAAATGAGATAAATAAAGTTAAAAGGTAGGTCTTGAGCTTCTTTTTAAAAACATCCGCAGTTTCTGTGGCCCTGAGGTTCTCCAGCAGCCTATTGCACTGACGAGGGCCGTAGTGACAGAATGAGGCTATGTCTTCGTTCTGACTTGTGGAACAACTAAAAGGCCAGTACCAGAGGACCTCGGGGACCATGAGGGCTCATGCTTTAAAAGAAGGTCAAATAAATAAGATGTACCAAGAGCCTTAAGACGATTATAAACTAATAAATTAACCTTAAAATTGATCCTAAAATGCACAGGGAGTCAATGCAATGACTTTAAGACCATGTACACACATAGCAGTTTTTAAAAATAAAATGGATATCCTCACCACCTCGTTTAAAAAAAACAACTCCGTCCACACCTAAGTGTGTTGTTAAGCACATTCATAGACATGCCAAACATGTAGGAGGCAGTAGTTCCCCCAAATCCTATCCACTCAGAGTAACTTTCTATGTTCTAACTGTTACATAGAGCAGTAATTGAGCTTGTAAAAACAACCAAGCAAAAAGCGCTTGGACAATCGATAATGCCAGCACAGCTCTGAGGGCATAAATGCTATTAAACAAAGGCGGCACAAGTGATGTTGGAGCATTTTTGTCACAGACAGTGACGTTGTGGAGCCTAAAACTCTGGTTATTTCTGTCCACACCCAAACGCTTAAAACTGAGAAAACGCAAATCTTCACTTTGGCCTGAGCTCTTAGAAAGATTAGTTTTCGGTGCCGTGAATCTGCGTTTCCGTGTGAATGACGTAGAGAAATATCTTCGTTTTGTGAGATACCCGGCTATGTGTGGACAAGGCATAAAACTGGTGTAATGTGTTCCCGTCCCCTGGTCCTTGTCAGCACACGTGCAGCTGAGTTCTGGAGTAGTTGCAGGCTTGAAATACTATTTTTGGGAAGACCAGAGAGGAGCACATTACAATAATCTAATCTACTGAAAATAAAAGCATGCACCAACACATCTGTGCTGGCAAGTGAGAGAAATGGGCGGACTCTGGCAATTTTTTAAGATGATAAAATCCAATTTTAGTTGTATTTTTGATATGAGGAATAAAATTGAGCTCAGAGTCTAAAAGGACACCCATATTTCTTACACAATGAGAAGGTTTAAAATGTTGCAGTTATGGTAAAATCTCATTCTTGTCTTCAGGACCAGTGATTAAAACTTCAGTTTTGTCCTGATCTAGCTGTAAGAAGTTCTCTGCCATCCATGAATTGATATCTAAATTCAATTCAAAATTCAATTAAATTCAAAAGTACATTTACTGGCTCAACGTCATCAGGAGACACAGCAATATAAAGCTATGTATCATCAGCATAGCTGTGGAAATCAATGCTGTGCCTCCTGATGGCGGCATGTACAGATTAAAACGTATTGTCCCTATAATTGATCCTTGGGGAACCCCACCCTGAATGTCATAGGTTCCTGAGGAGTGAGCACCCATACTTAGAAAAGTTTTTCGATCTGTGAGATAGGATTAAAACCATTCTAAAACAGTAACTGAGTCTGTGCAATAAAATGTGGTGGTCAACTGTATCAAATGGCTGATAACAATCATTGCTTATTGTCTTGTGTATGTTTTGATTGTTTTAAGACTATTTAGAGTTAAAGACCAGGCATTTAAATGTCAAACTTCAGTGCAATAATTTATACTATCTTTACAGATATGATTTTTTCTGTCACTAAGACTGAAAACATATTATTTTTCACTCTGAATGCGAGAGAATATTAAGTAAAAGTAATGGATTTTCAACCTCTCCAAAATCACAGAGATTGATTTGTTTTTTTCCCCATCATAGATCAATGAGTATCTATGATGCAATCACAACCTTATCAAGAAAACTGTATACTCCTAATCTTTTTCTGATGGTATATATTCTCAGATATGCATATACGCAACCCATTTATTTATTTATTTATTTATTTATTTATTTATTTATTTATTTATTCAGTATTTGAATCCTCATCCATTTGCTCACCATCTTTCCCTTCCAGTGTTGCCAACTCTTCAGCATGGGAAGTAGCTATTGGCTATCCCACAAGTCATTAGAAGTCACTAAATGACATCATCACCTGATTTGCATAATGTGAATGTAATTGTAATGGACACTGTAGGAGAGGTGGGAATAATTTTTTTAACCATTGATGGCAGTGTGGTTGGGGTGGAACTGTTATAAGGTTTTGACTTTTGAGTATGTTTTTCAGTTGTCAAGTGTTTTTATATCACGAATTGTGGCAATAAAAATCAATCTTACAATACAGGCACTATCTGTAAGATCTCCAATAAACGGCTTCAACCGGCCTTTTGATTCAAGGTTTGATTCCTACTCCTTTCTGTATTTCTGAGAGTCCAGTGTAGATTGAGACACGATGTTTAACACCTGTCACAGAGAGGCGCACACAGTGGCGGTTCTAGACCAAATTCACCAGGAGGACCAGGGTGGGGCCAGTGTTTTTTCATGGGGGCACAGAACAAAAAACAAGCAAACAAAAAACAGGGCAATATTTCACCGTTTAATTTATTAGGTATGTAACAGAGCCATATACAGTTCCAAAGTTGCATGTTGCAGACCCCTAATCTAGCAGATGAAAACAGCGATCCTATCTCAATACGGCAACTTAATTTTTTAATTCATTGATAAATTAAAACTGTGAAAGTAAAAAATGTAATTGGTACAAGCTATGTTTTTTGTTCCATTGCATTTCATGATAAGAAGCTGATTTAGTATTATCTCATCAGTACAGGAGCCAAGACCAGTTCTACAGGGGCACTGGCCCCTGTTGGTCCCTGGCTAGAACCGCCCATGGGCGCACACACAATGGACGAGGTGAGCAAGGGACTGAGCTGTGAGTGAAATTGGTGATTTATTTAGTGTGCTGTTGTTTATTTAAAAAAATTATTTTTTTTTACATTTACATCTAAGCGTGGGTAGGATCAGCCAGCATCGGCTTCGGACGCAGCGGGGTAAACAGCTGCTTTGACTGGAGCTTAACATGGGTGAGCAGGGCTGCAGCATGAGGCCTGGCTACCTGCTGTAAGTGCTCTGGGACAGGAGAGAAGCCCACGGCAGCACAGCTGCTCGGTGAGAAAATTAACAAAGATACGTTCTTTATATTAGGGAGTCTCCAGAAACACCAAAAAAACTCGCTAGATTTGTCGCTAGTCACTTTTTTGAAAAAGAGTCGCTAACTTCTTGTTAAGTGCCTTGAGATGACATCTGTTGTGAATTGGCGCTATATAAATAAACTGAATTGAATTGAATTGAATTGAGGTGTCTAAGAACTCCAATCAAAGTAGCTAAGTTGGCACCACTGCTGGAAGGGGTGGATTCACATGACTGCACTTAGTCAGGTTATTCCACCCCATCCAGTCTGTAATGTAGTATGGCTGCGCCATCTAAAAGGTACATGAGCTTTACCAAAGTACACACATCTTTTCATCCTTCAGATCTAAAGGGGGAGATGCTGGGACCAATATATTTTTCTTTTGATTTTTTCGTTGTTCTTCGAATGGACTCAACTGTTTATTCTTCCCTGCCGCAGAAGGACAGCAACGTTTCCTGGTTCACATGGAAAATGAATTCACTTCTAGTTCCAAAGACTGAACATTGGTTCAATGCTTCAGAACTAAGGGGGGGTGTTGTGATTCCATTTCTCATAAGATGAACTGAACAGACTATTGGATAGCTGGGAGCTATTTCAAAGATGGACTGAGCAGACCACATTTCCCAGCAATCATAGCAGTGACCCCCCAAAACACTCCTATTGATCCGTGGCCACCAATGGTGACATCAACGATGACATCATGGCCAAAGGGCTATAAGAGTGGGAGTCTTGGCCATTTTCAAACCGTTCTCAGCAGAGGGTCTTAGCAGAAACCCCGGCTAAACAGAGGACATCTCACCGGTGAAGATTCTCTTTTGCTCTGACCCGCTAGACCGGGAAGAACTCATTTCAAAGCTTCGAAGTGCTCATCCTATTCGTGTATCTAGTTTGAGCCATTTCCGGACTGTTCCCAGAGAGTTCGTTAGACGTCGACCTGCAGGCCATCCAGCCTGCATTTGGGCCACACGGTCCTTATATCCTGCACAGGTTTTTTATAACTCTTCCTCTTTCTTGCTCAACTACGGACACAATTTGCTCTCCTCCTAGTGGACTGGACCTCCTTCAAAGCAAAGTAGGACTGAACCGGTTCATTTATACTAATATTGTGTCTGGGTGGAGATAAATAGAGAAAATAGAGTTGTAACGAGTTTAAAGTGTTTTTACCTGTTTGCTCATTTTGGCGTCGCCGCACACATACATTTGAGCTGTATTTGCTGTGTTTGAAACTGTTTCTTTTTATCCTGGCGGATCCCATTTTCTTTCTCTCTCTCTCTCTTTCTCTCTCTTTCTTTCTCTTTCTTTCTCTCTCTTTCTCTCTCTCTTTCTCTCTCTCTTTCTCTCTCTCTCTCTCTCTCTCACTCTCTCTCTCTCACTCTCTCTCTCTCACTCTCTCTCACTCTCTCACTCCCTGACTCCCTGACCAACCGGTTGGCTGAGTCGGGCTCGGTCCAACCTGCGTTAGCTGGTCTTAGCTGAAAGGTTAACTCCATTGTTCTTTAGTCTGTTGCTAAAGCAGAGGCCTTCCACATGGACGCTTCACACCATGTGCTCCTTTAGCCAAAGCTAGTTTTATGACCCTTTCTTACTCTCAATGTGCAGCTCTCCACCTTAGCACAGAGCTAAGATTTATAACTCTTTGTCCCACAGGCTATCTTAGCTGAGCCCCCTTGGAGTGAGGGCCACCTCCCTCCTTTTCTGACCCGAACCTCAGCTGTCTCCCTGATTCATTTCATGTTAATTGTGTTTAATGTTCACCTATTATTGTTTTCTAAGATCTGTAGTAGCTAGGTGAATATTTAGAATAGATGGGAAGTATTGACGAAAAAGTTTGGCTGTAAGGTTTATCTATTTTCTGAATAAATTCCCCTTAACTTAAAGAGAAGTTGTCTGGGATAACTTGGAGTAATGCGTACAATTAATGTCCACTGTGTAAGAACTTATTCCTTCATCTATTGTTTAATTATCTCAGCCTTATATGTCTGGTAATCATAAACATAAACTGAGACTGAACAATTTGGCTATATATATTCCTGGAATCCACCCGGGTGGTGCCCCTAAACTTGGTAATTTTTACATAAAATTACTAATCTTATTAATAATTGCCCTAGGCAATTATTCATATTTATTCATAGCTAAATGCTACCTATCTGTGGCACAACACAGCAAAGCACACATTTCTCCCTTGGCAACTAAAACTACCAGTCAGTTGGAAAGAAGCCCAATTGAATGCTCATAGAAATTCACTTTGTTGGTGCTAAAATAAAGCTCGGAAAGCTATTGACCAAGATGATTTACAAAGGTTACAGGGGTGTCTGGCTGTATTTGTCTCCATTGGTAATGATATCCCCCTTTTCCACTAGGGTCGGCTAGGCCCAGCCCAGGTGGAGTCAGCCCGTATTTAGTGCCTTTTCCATTCTCTTTATCTGGGCCGAGCTGACCCTTTTTTCGAACTACCTCTACCTCAGTCCGAAGCTGGCCGAGGTGACCCGACACATCCACCTATGGACTGATTGAAGTGATGTCACTCTTACTCCTACCTACGTCTTGGTAGTCACTGATTGGCCTGGTGTTGTGAGTGTGAAGTTATGCCTCAAAATGGCAACGCATGGCTTCCAACGGAGTTCAAAATATTGGTGGGGTAAACTAAAAATATTAAAGTGCAAATATTGCGCCGTGAAGAAGCACAGCAGTTGGAGTGGGGCAGACTGCAGGCACCGGAAGTGCTTTGCAGAAATGGATGGCATTTACGGTGAAAGGCCGGTGAGCAACAGGAGAGAGAGAGGGCTAGATATCGGCTCCAGCAGCAGCATCTGTAATGTCGGCCTATATCTGCAATGGAAACACAACCAGGCCATGTTGGGCAAGGCTGACCCGACACGACCCGAGCCTAGCCGATCCTAGAGGAAAAGGTGCAATAGTGACAGGTCTTATGAATGTTCATTAGAAAAGGAAGAATTTGGATATACTTGATATACTGATGGTGGAGTAGAGATGCTGAGGTACAATTCCCAAAGACCCTATTAAAGTACCAGCAGATCCCAGATTTTTATTTGTTATTATTAAAAGTCTTTTCCGATTCTGACTGGTCCAACTTTCTAGGACCAAACAATAAAGAACTGATTGAATGACATGCGGGTGGTCAAAATGTTACTGCTAATAATGAATCTTATTTGTAGCTAACAAACGCAAATAAAGCCTAGTCCAAAGTGAATTGTGCACAGCTGTCAATTTCTAAGAGAAAAAATAACATTATTTGCATTGCCAGTATTACCTTGACAACTATCCAACTACAATCTGAAGTAAGTGTACTGCCAAAGGTCTATACTGAATCTGTTCCAATTTAAAAATAGCAAATGAAGCTTTGGCATAATACAGTTATGCTTTGAGGCAGTGTTGGAATGTATGTCCTTGGAAAATCCTACTCTGAGATGAGAAAGTAGTGATTGGTTAGGGACTAATTATAACTCTGAATAAATACACAGAAGGAAAAGAAAGACTTGGCACATTGTTTTGCAGGAAGGAGGAATCTAATGCACTGGTGCAGCTTACTGATGTGCCTAAATGCACTTGTACTGCGGTGCAGCTTGGAGGTATAAGCCTCTCTCTCTTAGCACATACAGAGTGACATTAGCATTCATTTCAAGATGCCTTTCTGACCACCTGGTGAGTGCATATCTAATATTCAGTTTCATCCTCATGATAACTGAGCAATCTCTAATAAAGACTGCTTTGTTGTGAACTCAATCCTGGTATGTGTTTTGTAGAACTACTACTTACAATTTGAAGAGTGAATACTTTTAAGAAAATCACATACTAGCATAACTTTTATTTTTAGAATTATGCATAAACTTTGCAAATCTTTATATGCTAATACAAAACACTTCATATTATTCCTGATTTAGGTTTTGTAGAGAAGAAACTATTATGCTTTAAAGCTTGCATCATAACTCTGCTATTTAGTTTGTGTGTGTGCTTTTATCTCTGACAAAGGGATTAAATAGATGGATTAGTTATTTTAAGTGGGGTTTCTGTTGAGAGATTATGGCAAGCAAACATGCTGCAGAAAATGAACTGAAATATTTTCAATTCAATTCAACAGAACAGCTTTCCAGTTAACAACTACCCAGATTAAACAGTGTTCACATGAACATCCATGACATTTTTGAGATTGCAATTGTTATAACATGACAGAAGTCCAATAACTACTCCTCTGCCAAAAGCCTTGCTTTGATTAGCCATTTGCTTAAAAAACTTACTTTTTCAAAGTTGAAACCCTAAAAAATGTATTGGGATGTTACTTCAATATTTACACGTTACTTTCTTTATGAAGCGCTCTTTTTTGTGAGGTCCACCAATCCATCTTGTAGCTAAACACCCACACATCATGATGCCGCCACCCTTGGATTTTACAGATGGGACTGTGTTCTCAGGCCTGGAAGCACCCCCCCATGAAATCCTGGTCAGTTTTATTCCCATTAGACAATGGGTCAGTGAATGTATTGGTTGACTGTAATGTGTTTATGTCACTTTTAGAGTAATAGCTCATTCCTCTTTGAGGGTTTTTTCAGTACCTGTCATTTCAAGACACTGTGGATTGTCACATGCTTCAGCCCATATCTTCACAAGACACTTAGCGTTTGTTTGTTCTGGGGTTAATACGCAGATTTAGCATCAAAACACATTATAAGAGACATAACCTGACTCCTTACTGAACTTAATGGCTTCTGCATGCCTTTGTGTTGTTTACACTCCCTTATAATTGTTTAAACAGAGAGATTTTGCACCTTCAGGCACCTGGAGGTTCTACCAACCATACCTATGGTAGGTCCACAATTATTTTCCTGAAATCTTGATGGATTTCTTTCAAGTTTTCAATGACGTCACACCAGGAAGCAATGGTTTACAGGGGGTTTCTTAAAATACCTCCGCAGGTGTGATTTTGAATTACCCTAACCTAAGAAGATCACAAAGCCAAGACATGCTTATTTGGCCTTTCAATAATTGTTTACACAGAGTAAGATTACCATACCTCTAAACTCTTGACTTTTAGGAAAGTACCATAGTACAAAATTCCCTGAAAATGTCACTAATTATTCAGGCATTTAGCACAAAGAAAATATTTTAGTAATCCTGACAGACATAAAATAGAAAAGGTTTAGCCTGATTTAATATCAGAAAAATGGTTGTGACTTTTCTGTATTTCTGAACTACGTCTCAGCTGTAAAAGTTTTTTTCTTTCACACAGAGGAAATATTTCAGATGATGCAAGAAAAAACCTGAGATACACATTCAGGTGCTATTAAAAACACCAAAAAACAAGTAATAGTTGCCTCAGTATTTTACATTGATCGACTTCATATATCTTTATTTGAGGGCTGTTTTAACTACAAGGATTTTAAATTATTTATTTCATGGGTAATATTTTATATTATTCTTTTTTTCTTCGTTGTAGAGCTGATTTTAGCTTTTTATATTTCATTTTTTTATTTCTGTGGAGCTTTTTTTAATGTCCTCAAATTTCTATTTCATCAGCCGAACAAATCTTAAAATCCTTATGACTTTGCGCAGTTGGATGAAACTCGTTTATTTCCCAGTGGAGCTGCTGTGATTTATCTTCATGTCTCTGATTCCTTGGTGAACCTTGGTTTGATGCTGTTGTGAAAATGCTCTCTCTGTCTAATCTCCTGCCTCAAACACAGATATGTGCTTTGAAAGTGATATCCTCAAAACTAATCCCAGCCATTTGTCACAAACAGATGTTTCAGAACCAATAGTAGTGATCATTATTCAAACTGCTGTCTGTGTATTAACAGTTTGATGAAAGGATCTGTTTTCATGCTTAACCTTGATAACAACTCAAGGTTTTTGTAAGGAGTTTTTAATGTCCTGTAGAAAAAATGTGTTCTGCTCTGGTCACACAGGGGTTAATAAGACGATGCATTTCATATCAAGATTAAATGCAAAGCACCGCTGTAAAAGATGAAGGCATTTCTGGGACATATGTATGTACAACATGTGGCAGATTTTTAATAAAACATGACACTTGATCTCTAAAGCAGATAAAAATCTCTTCAAAGAAACTTGTTCTGGTGTCTGTAAGAAACAAAAATTGTGAACTAGGAGAAAATGAAAATATAGA
Source organism: Valencia hispanica (assembly GCA_963556495.2). Lineage (NCBI taxonomy): Eukaryota > Metazoa > Chordata > Actinopteri > Cyprinodontiformes > Valenciidae > Valencia > Valencia hispanica. The sequence goes on from OY747701.1 coordinate 49,898,669, forward strand.
GGTTGCGGTTGAGTCTTAAGTGGTGAGAACTTAAAAGAAAATCATGTGGAAGACCAATGCTGCTCCTTCCCCGTATCTTGCTATAAATGTCTGCTACTTTGATCAATTTTTACAATATATTTTTAGTCATTCGCTTCACTTAACCTTAATTTGTAAAATCCTTGTTGTGTTTAGAGAAAAGAGAATTTTGGAGTCTAAAACTTTTAACTTTCCCAGAATAGCATCATGTTAAAACCGTGAACTGGAACGATTATTTTGTGGTTGCATAAGCTAAAATTCAACCAGGCAAACAGCTCTAAATAATTTGACAGTCTTGAGAAAAAGCTACTCTCATTCTTGAGCTGCTCAGCATGCACTGATGTTATCTTTTCGCCTGACTGTCATTTTGTGTAGGTTTTAATTGGAATCCCCCCTCCCTCCCCATTTGCTTTGATAGTTATATCTGTTACAGCATTTCACATTTCATTTTTAACTTTTCGGTTTCAACAGACGGTTATTTCATCATGCATTGTGTTTGCTGGCTGCAGCCCAAACTCTTTTTTCCCCCACCATCAGTGTATCTGTAAATACGAAGGACTTCAAAGCTGCTGCCACCCCCCAGGGTGCCGCTGCACATTTATTTTGATTGCGTGTCGGTGTGCACATGTACAAAATGTTTTTTCTGCTTAGGGTGGATTTGTGTGAATGAAACGTCACAAATAACAGGAACGCATTTTCCTTCTTGGTGTCACCATATGTTAAAAACAATCAACTTATAAGCACTTAATACATTTGCATGATTTATCTCAAACCTGTTTAAAAAAACAATGACCTTGCTTTGGTGCAAAGTGGAGGCAGTATCAATGCCATTTGTCATTCATAAGTGTTCAAGTCCGGCGTTGTGGTAATGTTACTATCAAGCTTGGCGGCACGAATGGCAGAATTTTTTTGCCTCGCCATGGCTTATTCAAAGGGCACACTGTGGCGGCAGTATTACCCTGATATGCCGCCACATCTGTCCATCCATCCATCCATTATCGCATGCTTAATTCAAGGTCGCATTAAGAGAAGTAGAGAAGCCAAGACTTTTTCCTCCCTAGCCACTTGGGCCCGCTCCTCTGGGGGAATCCCAAACCATTCCCAGGCCAGCCAAGAAACATAGTCCCTCAAGAGTGTCCTGGGTTTTCCTCTGAGTCTCCCCATGGTGGGACGTGCCGAGAACACCTCACCAGTGAGGTGTCCAGGAGGCATCCTAACCAGAAGCCACTTCAACTGGCTCCTCTTGATGGGGAGGAACAGAGACTCTATTCTGAATGAGCATCTCACCCTGTCTCTAAAGCCTAAGTTATGCTTCTCCGTTTGCGGAGGTGCGGAGACACGGAGTGCCATTATCTGCTGATGCAAGAACTCTCCAACATGCACATAAGGATGAACGGAGTAGAGCCCAATCACAGCGCACGTCTGTCAGCCCACCATCATTTCACCAGAACGGTGCGCTATAGTCGATGTAATTAGTAGTCAATGCAGCTTTTGGGCACTAGATGCTTTATATCGCAAGGCCAGTTTATCTAATATGGTGTTTTGGGGATTTTGAACACCAGGAGGTGTAGAGAACAAAAAAAGGGGCCACTGTTTTATTTCTACATGCATTTTTTCGAGTATTCTATGAGCTGCACTTCTAGTAAAAAGCGTTCCAGTTCAATCAAAACTTGCTCTCTGTCAGCCATTGCTCCTTGAGTGGATGTGCGTTTACAAGCTTAAGTAAATAAACTGTTGTCGAATAGAGATGCTACTGCAATTGTAGGCAGACCCGCCAGAAAAGGTCTGCATCCCCTGCTACCCTGGCAGAGAATTGCTTTGCAACACCGGCACACCAGCGGAGAAGTATAAAAGGAAAACGTATCAATACTTGCGTTTGTGGGTACAAACTTGCTGACGGAGAGACATAAACTAGCCTTAAGGAGAGCCCATACAGCCTGCAGAGGAAACTTATTTTTGCCAATTGTATCTGTGATCTTGATCTTTTGGTCACTACCCAGAGCTTGTGACCATAGATAAGGGTAGGAAAGTAGATGGACTGGTAAATTGAGACCTTTGCCTTATGGCTCAGCTCTATCTTCACCACGAGAGACTGGTGCAGCACTCACATCGCTTCAGAAACCACACCAACCCATCCATTGAGCCCCCTCTCCATTTTTCCCTCATTCATGAACAAGATCCCGCGATATATAAACTCCTCCACTTTGGGCAGGACCTTATCCCCAAGAGAGGAGCCTACCCATTTCCAACTCAAGACCATTGACTCAGATTTGGAGGTGCTGATTCTAATCCCAGCCACTTCACACTGCAAAAAGCAGAGACCTAATCCTGAAGCCATCAAAATGGCTCCTCTCAACACCTTGGCTGCGCCTAAATTCAGTTTCTATCCGTAAAAGTTAAAAACAGAAAAGGTTTTGCTCTTTCTATTTGGATACAAGCTATATTAGAGAGTCTGCCAGCAGTACCCAAATAAAATCAGTCTTTGACAGGCTCGGTAAAGTATAAGCCTACATTAAACTCGGTCTGATTGGGTTTTGCCTTATGTCAAAACCGGCAACTTAGTATTTTTATTTTTTATTTGGACCATATAACTTGTAGTTGTTTTAAATTTAGATACGTTTGGACCAAACAGCCACGTCCTTCTTGACCTCCTGGCCCTTATTGAACAAGTTTAGGTAGGAGCTATATAGAGAGAGGAAAGTCACGAAGCAGTATGATCTCCCTCACTTTTGGAGCTGTTTTTATGTACCAGCTGCATATTTCTTGCCCTCCATTCATGACACATATTGCACTAAATGCATGCAGTTGTTTTCTGTCCAGTCGATTGAAGCATTTCCCCTCCGGTGCGACCTTCCTTCCCTTTCTGTTTATTGTATTTTCGATGCAAATCTAACTTTGCATATATTTCAAGACGTAGATGGACACACAAACTATGACTTCTAGCCAAAAAAAGCTTTTTTGTGACATAAAGTTCTTCTTGAAGTGGTTTTAAGACTATAATGGCTCATGAGAACTTTGATCCAGTTATTGATGCAAATTTAGTAAATTTGGTTTTATTAAGTTACATAATCTCTAGTATTTTTTTGTTCCCTAGCTGCAACTAACAAGTGCCTTTTTTCTTTACTTTTGAAATGTAGAGAAAAATATGCACATATTTTCATGTAAACGTTTAAATAATAACAATATCTGATACAAGTTCAGATATATACATCTGACAACCATTTAATTGAATATAATATAATTAAAAACAACTATCTGCTCCACAACTACAATACTGTAAAAATATGTTTTATTTGTTGCTGTTCAGTTGAAGTGATAAAGGTCTTTAGGGATCCTTTGCACTGAATGATGTTTTTAACATGTTTGCCCAGAAGCTATAACAGTGCATTCACCATTTCTCTAAAAAAAAGAGGTTTAATATTCAACCCCTAACTGGAAACACTATATAAGTAGCACAATGTTCCCCCATCTCCCTTGACAAAGGAGAAACTAAAATCTCATTTACCGGTGCAGCCATAAAGCATTTTATTTACAGTCTGTTAATTCAACATAATGAATTGCAGGGATTTTTGGTGGGGGGTAATACTAATGTAATAAGATTTTTAAACAACATCTCCTCTGAATAAACAAGGTAAATAACGGACGCAAGAACCATTTATGAAAACAATAAAAATATTTCTGTAATTTATAGTATCTGTTAATGCTGTTGTGCAGTTTAGGAGCCAGTGTAGTTATCAGCAAATATTAAGTGTCTAAATACACTTCTTAATTAAATAAAGATAAGCTCTTGATCTTAAATGTTTGTTGGGCTGTATGTGCAAATCTATACAGATACAACACCTACAATTTTGATTTAGGAAGATGGTTGGATGTAAGGCTTTTCAACCAGAAACTTTCCATTCACACACAATGATGACAACTTAAAAAATGTAAATTAAAAAAATTTATAAAGTCAGAATAATGTGTAAAAATGCTAAACTTAATGACAATCATTGTCCATTTACTATTAATCTAATTAGAAGATGTACAATTGTAATATCTATTTCACTGTGTCAGAGTGTGTTTTGGATAATTGTGAAATCTCCTCAACGATAATATCAGCGAAGAGATTTCTCTATTAGTGGCTGATGCCATGTGATCAGCTTGATTTTTAAAAAGTTAGAATGAGTTACAAGATGGTGGATGACGCAAACCACATATTGCATGTAAGCTCCTGTGTTAAGTTGGCTTCCCCATTAGTGTTTGACGTGTGGTACAGAGGACAATGGATCTTTGGAAAAGGAAGATATTTAAGTCTCTGTTGAGGTTCAGTGTTTAGGAAAGAGAAGGTTAATCTGGGGGACTGATGTCAGGTTAAACAACCGAGAGTATGTTAGCATGAAATGCACTATATTAAGCACCATGATGGTATTTTAAATAAAATAACTAGCTCAGAATGTATCTCTTGTTATTTTTGTATTTTTATTTTTTTACATACTAATATTTTGCAATTACCTTCTTTGTTACAAGGGACAGGTTTCTCTGCTGTGCAAACATTCTTTTTATGTGACTGGAACAGATTTGCAATCAAAATGAACCTTCTTTATGCTTCCTAATAAATAAATCTGGCTTTTCTTATCCTTACAGAATTACCCTCCAGGTTAAAACAGTTTAGTAATTGTTCCCCAGTTCCAACCATGGCTGAAGTCATCTTGCTAATGAGGGAATCTTCTCTTGCCCCCTCCACAAAGTATAGCTGAATTGCAGTGAAGGTAGAGTTGCAGATATAAAGGAGAGCTAGGGAAGGAGGTTATTGTGTCTTTCCCTCAGTGGGGCAGATGTGGGTAAAGAAATTAAATGAGAAAGAAAAGTTTGAAAACAACAGAGTTTGGGGCTTTGTACTCAGGAGGTGTCACCACTTAAGAAGGAAAGAGTTTGACAATAAGGGTCCAAAGTTCAGGATAGAAAATATGTTTACCATGCACAAATCCTTTTCAGCTATGATTTCAAAAAGGAAATCCAGTGCATAAAATAATATAGCTAACTAAATGCAGATATTAAAGCATTTTTAAGCTGGGGAATAGAAGCAAAAGGTGATTTTATGGGCTTGAATTGTTGCCTTGAAATAGATCTTCAGGCTGGGTTTTTAATTATTCTCTTTTGGATTAGATAAACGAGAGATAGAGGTGTTTTTATTTATTTATTTATGTACTGTAACTCAAACTTTTAGCCCCCAATATAATTTGTTTAGCTGTTTTTACTTTTCAAAACTGATTCAGCTCAGTAGAAACATTTCAAATGGGAAAGATACATTTGGAAGACTGTATAAGTGGGTTGTTATTACCATTATGAATGTTAAGTTATCAGCCTTGGATAGGTGGAATACAATAGATGGATGGTTGCCAAGTTTTAAAATGTTGCTTTACACTATCAACAAAGCCAGATGTAGCAGCAGATGGTGCCCTCCAATGTTGTGTTCTCGTACCAAATCCTTCCCTATTAATGTAACTAATCACATTTGATAATTAACATCGTCACAGCACTTGTTTTTATTTATGATTAAAAATCATTAAAGTTTTAATAGCAAGTGCTTTGCAACTGTAGCTATCTCTGGCTCCATTTTGCAGCATGTGCTCTACATTACTGAAAAATAAATCCCTTACATAAGTGCCTTTGTTAATCAATGAAGTCCTCCACATTTCTGAACTTTAACAGCTCCTGATGTCTTGTAGTTTTCTAGAAAAATACACCATTAACCCCACAGCCATACATGCTCTTTACAGCAATTTCCGTTAGTCAGAAAGTCAGAATCACTATCCTAGATGGCTGATGCCTTTACAATCTGACAAAAGCACACTCAGGAGACAAAACAGAGATCCATTAAAGACCTGATGCAGCCATTAATATAGTCTGCACTCCCTGCAGATTTGATATTTGGTTGTGGGCTCATAAAGCCATTGACCCAGATGGCTACAGGGTTGTGGGGAGTATGCAGTAATTCTTGTGTGAATGTCAGCAGCATGAAGAGTTGTAATCTATGCATCCATAGAGTCACACTTCAGGTGAGCTGTTTGTGTTTTGAAAATCTGTGCAGAGAGCAGATACGCAGATATTGTGTGACCCAGGTCCAGGTCTGAAGGGGGTTGGTGGGGGGGGGGGTGTACATGCCTGAAGCCAGGAGTACAGAGAGCAGCCTGGTTTGTGAGTAGGAACAACCTCTGCATGTGGAATGAGAGTCAGCAAGGAAAGTAGGAGGAGGAAGGACTAACGCGAGTACAGCCTGCTTCTCAGCTCTGTTTGAGAACACCAGGCTGTGTCTGTGCGTGCGTGAGCGTGTGTGTGTGTGTGCATACGTGCGTTTGCACCTGTGTTTGTGCATCCAAAGTGCTATCTGGTAGATTTTGGTGTGTTTGGGATAGAAGATGGGAGCTGCAAGATGTTGATTGGTTGTTAGGTTTCATGGGGTGTGGCTAGAATTTGAATGCCTGCCTTTCGCACAGGCAGGTTTCAGGGACAGTGACCGAGGAGGGATGGAATGTTTGAGCATGTGTGTGTGGTGGTGATGGGGAGAGTATCGGAGCTTGTGAGAGAAAGGAGGAAAGAGAAGCAAAGAGGGGGGGCATATCGAGAGAGAGAAAGAGGGAGGGAGCTTCTGGGAGCGATTCTGGACTACCGCTCAAACACTGCAGTCTTTCTTTTGCTTCTCTGAGGAAACACGGTTCCCCTTCTTGCTGCCTAACACTCCTTCTTACTCCTTCTTCTCTGGCTGCGTTGCTATGACCCTGATGGACACCTTGATCTCCTTACCCACCTAGAGAAGAGGAGCAACCAGCTGTAGCGGAGAGAGGAGAAACAAGAGGAGGCGAAACCACACACTTTGCCTCTCTGATGAGAGTCGGGAAATTAATTACCCACCATCAGCACGGAGGGGGAGCGCAGAGAGGGGCACAGTTAATAGAATAACTGACAGATGAAGAGGGTGACTTTCTAGATGTGTGAAGAATAGGCTGTGAAGAGGAGCAGAGTTACCCCTAGGCACTTCTATGAAACAAAAAGGGACAAGTTTGGGTCAACGCGTGAAGTGAGGAGGAAATTAGGCAAGGCAGTAACTCCACAGGGATACAAATTTGAGAAGCCAAAGATTTGTCCATTGCAAGCATCCTTCATCCTTTCATTCCTCTTCCCAACTTTCCTCTTGCATTCATAACTGCATCCTTAACTCTCATCCCCTTGTCTTTTTTTAGTTTCTTTCTTTTTGCATGTCAGCAAAAGCACATCATCGGCCACATTCACATGCTGAACGCTCAGATGCATCTAAGACCACAGCACAGCTTTGCATTCTCAGAAACAGATGTGTCATATTCTGCTGAGTAGAAGAAGTTGATTTAGCCATATTAGAGGTGTCATTACTTGCTGGACAGGAGCACGAGCTCTGGAATCTCTTGTGAGACCAGGTAGGATATTTCTGGATCATTTTGGGTTCTCCAAGCAGGTGGGGATGTGTTAAGCTCCCCAGTTGTTCACCTGATTCAAACGTTATGAGATTAAACTGCAGACAGGCTTATCTCCCAGAGCACGACACCTGTGTTTGAGGGATTGCGCTAGGGGAAACAGGGATGTGCAGCTGTACGTGTGCTTGGCAGGACCTTAATACAATGAATTATACAGGTGGTGTCGCCAGAATGTGCAAGGTCTCTTGCTGAATATAATGACTCTAAAAGATTAAATACAAACTCAGTTGGGGTGACACATTTTCTTCAATAGATTAATTCTGCTGGAGCGTGACCATATTTATGATATAATTAAACCAGCAGCTCTAGGGTTTGTCAGGGGGTCATAATCATCTTTAAATTAATTTCTCTACTCTTGGTGGAGTAACTCGTGGTACTTCATTGTGGACTTGCCTCAGAGCTGAAGGACACACAGTGACTATTAAAGACTTTCTAAAGGCTAATTTAGCTTCCACAATGAGACGCTCAAGCACAGATGAAACTCCGTACCGGCGCAGTCCATCTCTGGACAGCAAACCCGACACTCCGCCCTTCACTTCTGGTTTTCACCGATTCAGTGGGGAGTTTGAGTATAAGAGACCTCCTTTTGCTTTTGGCTTCCACACAACAAAGGGGCCAAAGAACTCCAACGGGCGCTACGCCCAGGGGAAGAAGTATGTGGTGTTTTACCTGGACCTCTCCTTCATATTCCTTCTAGAACTGCGGCGCTGCAGGATGGCTGAGGGTTGCATGATGGCCCTGCGCTATGGAATGGTCTTTTTCAACCTCCTTTTTTGGGTAAGTTCTTTATTATCTTTTCTTGCATCACAGAGAGTATGAATAAGTTTCGAGAATTGACTGAAACAAAGTCATGTTTTTCTATTTTATATTTGTTTCTCTGTCACGATGACTTTCCTGTCCTATTAGCTGTTTGCTGGTCTGTGAAGACACGGGGATGTTTGATGAGAAAGGAGGGGCAGCGTAAGGAAGAGGCAGATCATGCATTTAGATCTTGTGTACAAAGCCCACTGTGTGGGTGGGAGAAGCTTTTTCTGTTACCAATAAGGCACTTTCAGTGTGGGTGTACTCTGAATTGTTTTCCTTGTTAAGCTTTGGCATATTGGGAGGTTTCATTGTGTGCAGACTTCAATCACAGTGCTCCAGTTCTTCTGCAATACCTGTACCATACCTTCCTTCCAGTGCAACGACACTGTTCAGTCCATCAGATGATCTTTGTCAGTTAGCTCTATCTGACAGATTGTATCTGCTTGCTGTGGGGATGTTTGAGTTCCAGTGTGTCTGCCTCTGTCACTCTCACACTGATAGCCTCACAACAGATCACTTTCATTTGCACTGTGACACCTGTCACGTTCCCCTCCTATGCTTCACATTTTAACATCTTTAGCTTGTGTATATTCTTGTTACAGACTACCACAGTGCAATCCATTGCAACTTGTCACAGAGTTCTAAAGTCATTCCTGCATCTGTGGCTACTTCTGAGGGATTACTTGATTTGTCAAATGTCTGTTCTTATTGCTAAGGAAATGAAATGAAATGTCTTGAGTGCTGAAATGAAACCTAGCTACCAAAACGCAATCCCCCTTGAGGAATAAGTGACCTCTTCATTCATTATCTTCTTGTCCTTTGGTGGAGCCTTTGTTTTGTGCTGAAGGAATAATTGGTATTGTTTGCAGACACATAATTCTCAACCTGCCTCTCACTGTTTTCATACTGGTAACATGTTACATTTACAGTAAAATATTGAAATGATTGTGAATTTATCTCAATTTGTTGTGTGACTCAACAGGTTGTCAACTAGAAAATGTGTCATCATTGAAATATAGGTATAGCAAGAAAAATATGATAATGTAACACATTTTGAGACTGGAGTGATGTTAGCTATGTTATAGAGTGTAACTGTTGTGGAAAAGACACGGTTTAACTCTACAGGGTTGCTAAACATTGCTAAGAGAATGAAAACCATAATTCTCTCTTCTTCAAACTTTTAGAGGCCACTGAACTCCAGAACTAACCCCCCCCCCAATTCTTTTAAAAAAAGAAATCCCCATTTAACCAGGGCCATATTTTATCTGGTGCCTAGTTCAGTTCCACTTGTTTGTCTCCCCACTGCTCAGGAGCCCGTATGGTGCAACAATTACTGAAAATGTATCTTCTAGTGAAAGTTCATTTTTCCCTCAGTTGTATTCTGAATCTCTGCAATTGGCTACAGCATATGGGGACCATTTACCCTAGAGATGTGAAGAATAACTGATTTGTGCTGATTTACAGACTCAGTTTCAGCCATGATTACATGCTGTTGTTGGGTGAGATCTAAATTCATTGGTTTTTGCATGTTACTTTTTTTAATCAGTATCCTGTGAACTGTTGCAAAGAAAGATGAAACAAAGAATTTCTAAAGGTCATTTCCTCTGGACTTTACACAGCAGAAGCAATGAAGGCATTCATGTCTACATGAGCTTTCCCTCGATTCTCGGCGAAGGTAATACTTGTCTGGGCCAGCAGAGAGTTGGAGCCAAGGTATAAACTGTTTTCAGTGCAAGATATGCAAGTTTTGGTGGCAAAAACAAAAACGTTTGGTACTAATCCAGCTCCGACATCTGCTACCACACTTTCGTTTTGGTAACAAAAAAGAATTAAACTTTTTGAAAATATTTCTAATAGTGAACAGATGGTCATGCTGTGCAAACTCGATGACTGCTTCATATCCCTCTTATTTAAATAACATTGTTTTAAATTACTATAGGCAGCAGCTGAGAGCCTCATGTCTGTTAGGCTGTTGACAGCTGCCTCGCCATTCAAGCAGTTAACCGGACTAACTACCCAACTAACAGGCTGCTTTTCTTCGTGTTACTTTTTAAGAGCAGAATGGCAAATCTCAGGAAACCATTGTATTCTTGCTTATATTAAATCCTATGTAACTGCAAACACTAACAAATGTTTCAGATTCAAAAGTAATAAAAGTAACTAACTAACAAAACTAAACAGATTCAAAAGCTATGGAAGAGTTGACTCTAGTGTATATTCTAGTTTTTTCCTTTTAAGTTCTTGTCCGACCCAGCAATCCTTTAGCAGTGCAGGGTTGTGAAGAAGCAGCACACTTATCTCAGTTCGCCAAATCTACTCTCTATCTTATAAATTAGTATAAATGCAACAAAATAGGACTGGTTTGTTGCATCAAGTTCTTAGAGATAAAGGTTTATTGCAGAATTAATAGAAATGCAGCTGAAGAGAGGAGTCAATGTTTTATTATTAGCACTCTGTGTGTAGTGCCACCTGGGAGAGATTATAGGCACAAAGAGCAACAGTCCTCTCCTCTTGAAAAGTCAGTTATGTTCAGATCCTCCAGATAAGAAGAAAGGAGCTCTTCTAAAATCAAACCTGTCACTGAAAATAATGAATCTCAGTTAGAGTGGTTGTCACTGTACATTAAATTAAAACCCAATTTTAGAGGTCTTTGCAACATTCTTGATTTTTATGATAACCACCTAAAAGGGAGTGCTACTTTTTTGGCTTGACTGAGATAATGTAAAAACTAATTTGATAAAAAAATATATGTTTGACATGAATTTTTTAAACTTTCTAATACAAGCTCAAAATCTATGATTTGATTTAAAAAAGACACCTCAGATCGGCTCATACGTCTTATAATATGTATGTTAGTGAGACTTTAGCACCTACACCTTTATGTGTTCATAAACTGTTATATTGTGAGGAAGTAATCTATTCAAAATATCCTACTCCTTGAAGACAGAAGAGGTGCTATAATATTCTTGTGAAACCAGATTAAATGTATTAGATAGAACCCTGTGTTAATTGAGTTATAGCAGCTTTGTGCTGCATGAAAAATATGTATAATTAAATCTTTTATTAGCCGTGTTGATGCGTAACTTTTTAATGTGCTCTGCTTTGAGGACAACTGCTCAGCTTCAAACCCAAAGCCTCTGCACAATATATAAAAAATTGATCCAAAAGAAGGATCTACTTCTTAATGTAGCCCCCTGTAATCAGACAAATGGAGTTGAGATTCCTTATGTATACCAAAGCATCTGCTTTGATGGCTGAAGGACAGAAATTACACCACAACAAAAAAGGCATTTAAAGTAGAGCTGTCAGTTCAAAAAAAAAGTGTCCTTCCACGTTTTCAGGAAGAATTAAAGGAAATCTGGATGCTTGTTTAATGAATTTACTGTTGGAGATGAATGAGGATGTGAATACATATAAAACCAGAATTTATGTTTATTATATTTAAGCTAATTTAAGTTTCAGCCAATTTCTGTTGGCATACTAAAGGAATGTGTCGCTTTAGGAAAGACCTGGAGCAAATTTAAATTCCTTTCGGATTATCAGATGAAAAAAATAACAGTTTGGTGTCTGAATGTTCACAAGTATCTCCAAGATTTTGCAGTCTAATCTACTTATTCCCACTTATTCTCATCTAAACAAACTATTCCTATTGTAACACATGAGATCAGGACCTCTCCTCCTTTAAGTCCCACATTTGATGCAGACCCAAAATTCTTCCAGTGCCATGTGAGCAAGCATGGACAAATTCTTACAGATTCATAAATGTATGAATGAAGCTGCTTATGTCTAGGTATACTCACAAATATGGTGAAAGGAGTTTGTCCTGTAACCGGTGGGTGGCTGGTTCAAACCCCTGCCCTGTCTGTCTCTGTCATTGTGTCCTTGGGCAAGCTACTTCACCCACCTTGCCTGCTGGTGGTTGTCAGTGGACCCGTTGGCGCCATTCGGCAGCCATGCTTCCGTCACTGCCCCAAGGCAGAGCTGTGGCTATGATGTAGTTTACCACCATCCCCGTTTGAATTTGTGAGTGAATGACTGAATGTTGTGTAGCTTTGTGGTCCATTGACTGAAAAAGCACTATACAAATGCAGGCCATTTACTATTTAAATCATACTTAACATTTTCTGTTTTAGCTGATCTTCCTGATCTCAGTCCCACAGAAATTTTTCAGCAGAGCTGAAAAAGTCTGGGCGGGCCAGGCAACCCTCACACCTGAGCCAATTACACCAGTTCTGTCAGGATGAATGGACCAAAATTCCAGCTAACATACCCAAAACAGGAGACATTTTATTTGAATATATGTCAGAAAGTGATAAAAGAAAAATGTGTACATTTTACAGTGTATAAGGATATCTGATTTCAACTATATATAGAAGTAAGAACAATTTTAGCTTTCATGGCCCATGTGCAGTAGATGCATTTGTATATATTTGGTATTAATGTAAAGATATCCATCATTCTCGACTTGCTGTAAAGAAAACTGAGCCATTTTTACAGCACAGCTTTTGCACAATGTCTCTCTTCCTGTGTACTTGCTTCCCCTACCCCATGTTTTTTCACATTCCATACTGTGAGAGCAACATCTCCTGCAGCAAATCTCATGCCATGAAGTACAGTACAGGTGAAACTGTGGAAACAAGTTTGCACCACGTGTGTATTTCATGTGTGAAAACATCTTCAGTCATGTCACTGGGTCAGACTTTGGTATGGTTGTGCCACACAGTCACAGGAAACATTTCTTTATGTTTAGTTTCTGTGAAGCCATTTTATGAGAGCTAGTTGAATGCTTGAAGGCTAAACCACAGCGTGATTTTATGTAAAGGAAAAACATTAAACACAGTAAAGAACTAAGTAACTGATATGAAAAGCACAGAAAAAGCTGCAAAGTGCATTCGTAATCACCACCCAGTTATGATCTTGGCAGGCAGATTTTATATATGTTATTTGCATTTTGTTAACAATAAATGTATGCAATCCAGTTGTACACATGTATCTTACCTATTAAATGCTGTGGTCCAGCTTTTTATAAGTGAGTGAAGTGCTGCGTAAGCAGGTTGCAGCAAAAAAAATCCATTTAACCATACGTTAAATAGATCTTCATGGAAATAAACCTTACCTGTGATAGTAGTTTAGTTTTGACAGTTCTGAACAACTTTGCTCAAGTTACAACTGAGCAGATTTCATTTATTTTGTTGTTGAACAAGTAACCCTAGGTTACTCAAATCTCTACTTATAGAAAGAATCAAAGGACATGTAAAGGTAAGTAAAAGTGGTTCTGCAGCATGTCAATGGTTGGTTGGACGTTTACACACACAAAGGAAAAGAGCAGCAGTACAGCAGGGCAGCTGTCCTGCAGCTGGAGTCAACCTGATGTTAGTGTACCATCATCTTATGGCCCTCAAGAAGTCAGAGAATGTAATGGCGTTCTAAATCTGAGCACTTTGTACTATTTGAACTATTTGCAAAGATGGAGATAAGTTTTCAATTTATACCAGAAGCACTAAAAACCTATTTAAACACTTCTTACCTCTTTAGGCTTTTAGCATTAACGACAAAAATAATCAGTAACAGGATCAGATTGTCTGCCAAAGGCAGTTAGTGTACTGCAATTTGCTGTGTTGTAAACACACATCGACACCTGGATTAGAAAGTGACAAACAGGATTCCACTGAGAAAACTGTCTTGTTGAATTGTTGATACAGCCAGCTTTAATTAATACCATTAAAATTAAATACCTGTGTTGTTAGGCAGGCAGGGTAATGATAAAAAAGAACAACAATATTATACGCCGTGGGAGAAGACAGGAGTCAACATTGTATACTCTCGGTGTTAAACATTCAGCATTTCTGATGTTTTGCCCTTGATTTTACACAGCAAATATCTCTGTCCTTCTGTTGTTTTTATGCTAACATCTTTTCATCTTCATTAAACGTTAGAAGTGGAGGAAGTTCTGCCCTTTTATGCTTGTCTATGGTTTTCTATCGGGTGTCTGTTTTTGCCTTTAAAAAAGTGTATATTGATTTTGTTTAAATGGTGTTGCTATAAATTAGTTTATTTTGATTAAAATTTGTGATTTATTAGCTAATATAAATGATTCCCTAAAGGCATTACAAAACAAAATTTGCTCCTCAGACTGTAAATAGAATCTCTCTGCACAAATGCAGTTTGCCAACATTTAGGTAAGCCATTATGCATAAAATCAGGGGGAATGTCACCCATATTTATTTATATTTATGTATAATTCACCTGGGACAAAAATATTTTTACCAGCACTTTTTGAAAATTTTAATGGTCTCGTACTTATGGTTCTCAAGTAACTGCACAATAAGCTTACAGGAAATAAACTGTGTAATCTACAAATAAAAATTGGAAGTGTTACTGACCTAAATTCAAAATGTGAACCTAGGTTACATAGTAACAGTAAAGATGTCTCTGTATATTTAATGCTTTCTACGTTTGAGTGGATTTTACAACTTTTTGCATTTCACCCTGAATCCCATCTCAGTCAGAATTCTTAAGAAAACTATGCTTTTCTTTATTGCTTCTGTATCTTCTGCTTTTTTGGCAGTGAGTAACATAAAGTATTTGAAGTGAGGTCAAAAGGAAAAAAAAGTGCTCAAACTAGCTGGACTTTATGAGTTTGCACTCCCATATAGTTAACACTATTTTTCCTGAAAAATTAGATGCTGACATGGAGTAGATAGCGGTCACCAAAAATGAGCAAAACCTTCAGCTTTTACCACAGTTATTTAAGTTGTGTAGTTCAACCAGAAGAAACGTGGTTATCTTCAATACATTACATATCATTTTAAATCATAACATGTTGAAGGATGGTGCTCAGATCTCCTTTTGTACAAGATTTTGGAGCTCAGGCACGTTCTGGCCACATGTGCAACTGTAAGCTGTCAAAATTATTAAAAAGCTTTTAAAGTTCTCAAACCTTACATCTGACTTCTCTGTTTTAAATTTGAACTTTTTACATTTTCTGGAAACCAAAACTTTACCTTTGGTGTCTGGAGGGCTGAGTTGAACAAGCTAAAAAGTAGGGCTTGTTAATTGCATCCAGCTCTGCCTCAGAGGAGTGATTTCAGGTCAAGTGTTTACTACACTATTTATGTTTAATAATGGACCTCCAAGCTGCTTTTTTCTCCAAAATTATTGCTGCGCTGTTCCCTTGTGTTACTCAGCAAACCGCCAATCAAACATGCATTGCTGCTTCCATACACAACAAAAAAAGGAGGAGAAAGGGGAAAAGAAAAACATTGGAAAAAGTTAGTATTTCTTTTAAGATGATGTTCTGATTATCTGGTTAACAAATTGATTCAACCATATTAGAAATTAGAATAGAAATATTTATTTTTACTGAACAACCTGGAGTGAATGCCTGTTCTAAAATTCAATATATAAAATAGCATCAAAAAAGCATTTACTTTCCTACATCATGGTTAAGCCATGAGTCAAATGTTCAAAAATAGCAAACTGGTTGCCATGTTTCTAAAGAGACAAGAGACACACGCTGCTTTCTCTTTCAGGTAACAGAGTCATAACACAACATCAAGATGTATCTGGGATTTCTGGTAGAAACTGTATTTTTTTGTTGGTGCCAGTAACAAATTGGTTCTCAAGAAAACAGCAAGATGTCAAAGAGTCAAACTGTGAGGGGTTAGTGGGACTGGTGGTCATGATTGAGTTCAAAGCTGCTGGTCTGCAGTGGCTGAAAGAGTATGATGAGTAAGATGAAATGTTCCTGCTCCAGAAATCAGTTACAAACAATGTGCTGCAGATTACCTAAAGATAAATAAAACTTTGCAGCCTCTTTGCAAAATGAAACAATTTAGTTTACATACTGTCATCATAAAAACTTTTCAATCAAAAGACAACCTATTTTTATTGAGAAATGGATTAGATCAGATTAATTTGATCTTATTTTAGATTTTAGATCCCAAAGTAATTTAGAGGCGTTTTCCAACACACTGGATTATGTGCTAAATTGGTGCTAGTGCTCAATTAGCACTTGATATTTAGTGCGACTCTCACTGAGCCAACAGTAAAGGAAATATTAAAAATAACAATTCTGACAAAACAGACAGTTTTGCTGGTTTATCACTGGTTTACTGTTATGATAAACCAAAATTCTTATCATGGCAAGAAATTGTTCGCAATGATGATAAACAAAACGAAAAATGCCCATCCCTTGTGTCAGGCTTTGAAAAGTTAAAAACATGCCAGGAATCCATGTCTTAAATAAACTAGAAACCCTTGTGATTAAAATTAAATGAAATTTTTTTCATTTGTATACAAGTCTGAGCTACATAATCATACATTAATGCTTGAACTAGCTGTAAAAAAACCTGTGATACATGTTTGTTGGAAATAATCTTGGTCCAAAAATACGTAACACAGATATTAGTCTGAACTTTGCGTTTAAGCTTTCATGTCATTAAAAAGATGCACCAACTTCCATATTGTCATGGAAACCAGCCTATTTCTGAGCGTTACATGAAAAGAAAACACCAGGTCTGTGTCTGTGGGCGTGGATGTGTGTTTTGCGCCCACATTCATGTCACACTCTGGTGCAAAATGAGCCGACTCCGATTAACAAGTCTCACTCAAACTGGAGTCTAAAGAGCCTTTATAATATAATTATTTCAGTAATTCCTGTGACTTTAATTGTTGATAAATAAGTTTTGAGCTTTGACCTCCCACAGTAAGGCTTTTGCAGGCGCGAACCCCTTGGCCGTCCCTTCTTTCCTGAAAAATTGTGAAAAAAATGAAGAAATTGATTTCTGTGCTTAAGAACAAAATAAAATTATTTCTAAAATTATTTAACGACTCTTTCAGAATATTGGCCAGCTAATACATATTCACCCTATTAATTGTTTTTAGCGGAAATCACCACATGGCAATGAAAAAACATCCCAGAGCTAGCAGATACGAAAATTAGACTCTCATTTTCAGCCACTTTTCATTTAATCTGGTGGTCGGGGATGTGTTTTTTTCCACGCTGCAGGGGTATGAAATTCAACAACATTGGGTGACACAGGGACACAGAGGAGATGATAAAAGAGAGCGCAAAAGGAAGAGATGGAAGTGATGGCCTCTGATGTTGTGTTTACTTGTCATCCTAATGTAGGTCAAAGCCCAGCGGAGGATCCGTAGATTGCCAGAGTTGTGAATGGGTTCTGTCTGTCTTGCCTGATTTAGCCAAATCAATAAAAATTGTCATTATGCTGATTTGAAGATCTATTCACCCCACCTCAGTCGTCCCCTGCCACCACACAGCATATCGATTCGCAGCTGCAGCAGTGAGGGGGACGTGCACAGCATGAACGGTCCAGATAATAAGGCCAGCAGTTTGCTGAGTTTGGCATGTTGCTGCACAGCACTCACAGGCTGCAGTGTCAAACCAGTGTGAAGAAATATCTGTGAATGGGAAACAAGGGGGTCTTTCAGATTGCTTTATTTTAGTTTCTATTAATATGATCATTACGTTCAGAAATGTGATCACATTTTCATATCTTCTTTCAGCGTGTCCTCATGATGCAGCAGATGGTGCTGCAGTGAATGAGCACACTGTCCACTACATACACTTACATGCTCCAAAGTTTATTTATTAATGCCTTTTTTAGTGTTTTTGGTTCAAAGCGGTGCCTCGTGTCTGCAGCCCTTTCTTTATCTATACTGCCAGTTTTATACTCCAAACCATTTGATTTCAGGTTTACAGCTTTAGCACATACCAGATTTTGGAGTCACCACAACACTGACCTACTTGAAGCCTTCATTTAGTGTTTTATTTATTCATATACTTATTTATATTTGTAATGTCTCTATGGTTGTAAAAAGCAACAGTCTCATGAATTTTTCATGCAGTGATTTCATGGTAACCAGTGACATTTTGAATGGTTTCATTTCTTATCTTTTGAGAGGATTAGCACTGCTTGTTGCTGTCAGGAGAGAAATCTTTTTTAGACTAAATTGCTAGATTTGCTGTTCTTCTCTAAAGGTTATGAGATTAGTAAAAAAAGAGACATTTGTCAATTGAATTGGTTTCTTTCTACATTTGTATTAAAAGGAAATAGCTGTACATGTGCTCTAACCCAGCAAGGATCTTTTGAGCTTTCATTCATATCTAAAATGTTATGCATAGGCATTTAGGGAAGCACAGAAATCTGAATAATCTGTGTTGGGTTTTCAGAAAATCTTCAGTTTTATGCATCCCTTTTTCAAATGTTGAAATTGTAATCTAATAACATCACTTGTACCCTTCAAGGTCTGCCATTTACATCACACAGTGTTGTGCATAAGTGGCTCTAATATTTTATAACATCTTTAAACTTAACAGGCAGAATTTTCCCTGATTAACTTTTACCTGAGTGCGAGTCACTGTTGCAACATTCAAATCAGTTTATTTATATAACTCCAGCTCACAAAACGTCATCTCAAGCCACACACATAAAAATTCATTTCAATTCAATCATACATACATAGCAATTAATCATTCAGTTCATTATTCCAATCAGTTTAAAACTTTTCTATTTTAGGAAACCCAGCAGATTGTCATTAACGTACTGCATTCACTCCTCCTGAACAAACATGTAGCGACAGTCGTCTCCATTTACAGCCTCTGTGAATTGATATACAGAAAAGTATTATGACAAACTTTTGCTAGGTCAAGCAAAAGCTTGCCAACGTTTTACCTGGCAGACTTTCTCTGCTGCATATGTGATCAGGCTGTTACCCTTACATTTGTGTATTCCTGTTTTCGTCGTGTTCTTTAAACAAATCTGTATATATTTGTGGAAAATATATCTGAAAGGTCGGATTTTTTTCTTTAATTACAGAACCTTGAAGCAATTTTAAAAGGACAATTAAAATCATATGTACTCTTAATAGGCTGCATTTCAGTTTTTAATTAAGATGTTTTCAGTCTAGAATTGTAAAATTAACTCAGAACTAGAAATGGGTTGGTAACCTTGAGCAAAAATATCCGTTTGATGGTATTTACATCAAAAATTAAAAATCTGTAACATTATCTAAGTTTCTTTCATCAAAACTGAAAAGTAGTAAATTATCAACATTTACAATGACAACTATTGCATTCATTTACTGTTATTTTTTCTGTAGAGTAACCATTACTAAATGTATTACTAGTTTTCAAGGGATATAGTGCAGAATATTGAAACTTTTTGTCATTCTACACTTTTCAGAGTACCACAAGTATAACAAGCTGATATTAGATGGTTCATTATTATTTTTATCTGATGTGGTGCTTCTTTAGTCTTCTCTTGCTTTTTGTGACCAGAAATACTTCCAACAGTTGAATTTATTTTTCACCTAAGCATTTCAAAAGTTTAGTAGCCTTCTTTCAGTCATCTAACCTGTAGTAAACAGAAACACATAGGGGAGTGTGAGCACCGCGTTACTCTATGCTTCACACAGCCAAATATGTTATTTTTTATCTTTTAACTGTGTGAGAGAAAGTTTTAGCAGTTTTGA
Organism: Valencia hispanica; assembly: GCA_963556495.2. Taxonomy (NCBI): domain Eukaryota; kingdom Metazoa; phylum Chordata; class Actinopteri; order Cyprinodontiformes; family Valenciidae; genus Valencia; species Valencia hispanica. The sequence goes on from OY747701.1 coordinate 49,918,477, forward strand.
AGCTATTTTTTTTTTAAACCGGTATACCTTCACACTGTTAACTGGCCCCTCCATGCCTACTCAGAACATTTTGCTGTTGAAATATAAACATAGCTTATTCACAAATTCCCTTTTGAAAAACTTAATATAAGTCCAAAACAGTGTTTTGCAGACAAACCATATTTCTGCTTTGATTATGACTTTATATTCAGACTGCTTCTGTTTGCTTTCGAGACTTAGCTACAAGCAACCACACAGGTGCAGTAAAAACTAGAGATTTCTTTCTGTATTAGAGAAATTCATGGCAGGTTTGGGATTATGAGCATATACACACACAGCCTGATTTCAGACGTCTCAGTTGCCTCAGACCTGTCTCGTTCTTTTGGGGGAATTTTCTTTTTCTGTCAGGTAATGTTAGACTCATGCAGCTGCAAATGAGGAAATAGAAGGGTAAATAACAGAAAGATTTGCAGTCTGTTGCAAATAATTGCAGAGAGATAACTTGAATCTTTTATTAGTGTAAAAATATGTTATGTCCACTGGAAATGACATGAATTAAATAAACACATCATGAACCTGGTAAGGTCAGAAGTTTACTTATAAACTACTTTTTAGCAAAAAGTTGAAAGCACAGACACAAATATTTCTGTTAATCTAAGCACACTGGGGTTGTAGCTACATTTACCATGTACAAATGAGATTGGTGTTATTCTATTCATTTATCTCTTGGCAAGAGAGCAAATAGGCATATTTTCTAACCACTGAACTTCCACTTTAAATGTAAACAGCCACATTACCGCCATTCACTGCATAATATGCATGTTTATTTAGTAAAAACACCATTTAAAAGAGGATTCATCATCCACCACACTTTACCCTGAAAAAGAGCTTTCACTTCCCTCCATCAAATTTCCATACTAGCCCCAGGACTGAGTGGAAGCACTTAGGGAGGAATGCGCTCACTATTTTGTCAGCATTCTGACACCAAATTATTTCCTCTGCATCTGTCTGGCATGAGGATGCAGGGAAGCCGCTCGCTGTCCCCAAATGGGCTTATTTAATGATGATAAAGGAGATCTTTTTGAACAGATACAACTACAAGGGGAGTGAGAGAAAAGTTAATCTGGTAAGGTTAAAACCTCGGATTTTGATCTGAAACACAGTTATCTGGTTCTCTAAAACTAATTTAGTTTTTCTGCTGATCAAACAGAAACAATAGAATAACCAAAACAAAAAGATGTAATAAACTTTTTTTTACATGTTCACATCTATCATCAGCACCATTATCATAACACAACCTGTTGGCAATTTACAACCACTTATCAACAGATTAATTCAAAGATTTTTATTATTTGTTTGAGTCGATTTTTTTCAAGTGTGGATAAATCTCCATTTCGTGCTCTCCTCTACCAGAAGTGGTAGCACACTTGTTTTTACAGATTCTTTTCCTGGCATAGACATTTCCTTTTAAGCACAGTTTATACATTTTTAATTATCCTGAGGTTAGGACCATTCCATAAAATTAATGTTACCCAGCTTCATCCATTAAAAAGCCAGTTTGGATGTATGTTTGGTATCATTGTTTTGCTGAAACACACCACTGTGTTAATGTTCTAACCATGGTAATTTTACTTAAACTTGGCCTCTTCATTTTAGATTCATAGTTTGAGTCAGATGCTTGATATTTGGACACAGTTAAATGTTCCAGCAGAACAATGCTGCAACACACATCAAAACTGCTTTTAGATGGGATAAAGCATACTAACACTTTGGCTCTGTCTACATTGGGCCGTTTAAGTGCTTAAACGAATAAATATTTAGTCAATAGGCTACCCTGTCTCGGCCACACTAGCCCATTGTTTAAGGTTTCCCTACCCAGATATTTTTTTATACAGGTAAGGGGGCCGTCTATTTCTTAAATCTCCGGCTCTTGGATTGGTGTGGTTTCGTTAGGTGTTTAAGAACTGAGTTCTGTAAGGAAGCGAGGTCAGAAAACATGTGCCACAGCCAACTTAATAACAACCGGTGACCACTCAAAGGTAAACAAAGAAATCTCTCTTCTTGTGAACAGCCATTTTCAGTGACTTTGCCTAACAAGTCGCAGATCAGAAATTAACTTCTTGCTTCTTCAATGTTTACATCTGTCAGGTAACTATAGGGAGGATGTACTTCCAGGTCAGAGGTGACTGTGAAATTATTTATGTGGGTCTGACTTTTTTTCGCGCATACCTACTAGGTCGGGCGTTGCGCCAGCGGCGGAGGGGAGGAGGGGGACGGAAACGATGCTTTGTGTGTGTGTGGACAGGTACAGTGGCTTGCCAAAGTATTCGGCCCCCTTGAACTTTTCCACATTTTGTCACATTACAGCCACAAACATGAATCAATTTTATTGGAATTCCACGTGAAAGACCAATACAAAGTGGTGTACACATGAGAAGTGGAACGAAAATCATACATTATTCCAAACATTTTTTACAAATAAATAACTGAAAAGCGGGGTGTGCGTAATTATTCAGCCCCCTTTGGTCTGAGTGCAGTCAGTTGCCCATAGACATTGCCTGATGAGTGCTAATGACTAAATAGAGTGCACCTGTGTGTAATCTAATGTCAGTACAAATACAGCTGCCCTGTGACGGCCTCAGAGGTTGTCTAAGAGAATGTTGGGAGCAACAACACCATGAAGTCCAAAGAACACACCAGACAGGTCAGGGATAAAGTTATTGTGAAATTTAAAGCAGGCTTAGGCTACAAAAAGATTTCCCAAGCCTTGAACATCCCACGGAGCACTGTTCAAGCGATTATTCAGAAATGGAAGGAGTATGGCACAACTGTAAACCTACCAAGACAAGGCCGTCCACCTAAACTCACAGGCCGAACAAGGAGAGCGCTGATCAGAAATGCAGCCAAGAGGCCCATGGTGACTCTGGACGAGCTGCAGAGATCTACAGCTCAGGTGGGGGAATCTGTCCATAGGACAACTATTAGTCGTGCACTGCACAAAGTTGGCCTTTATGGAAGAGTGGCAAGAAGAAAGCCATTGTTAAAAGAAAACAATAAGAAGTCCGTTTGCAGTTTGCCACAAGCCATGTGGGGGACACAGCAAACATGTGGAAGAAGGTGCTCTGGTCAGATGAGACCAAAATGGACCTTTTTGGCCAAAATGGAAAACGCTTTGTGTGGCGGAAAACTAACACTGCACATCACTCTGAACACACCATCCCCACTGTCAAATATGGTGGTGGTGGGATCATGCTCTGGGGGTGCTTCTCTTCAGCAGGGACAGGGAAGCCGGTCAGAGTTGATGGGAAGATGGATGGAGCCAAATACAGGGCAATCTTGGAAGAAAACCTCTTGGAGTCTGCTAAAGACTTGAGACTGGGGCGAAGGTTCACCTTCCAGCAGGACAACGACCCTAAACATAAAGCCAGGGCAACAATGGAATGGTTTAAAACAAAACAGATCCATGTGTTAGAATGGCCCAGTCAAAGTCCAGATCTAAATCCAATCGAGAATGTGTGGCAAGATCTGAAAGCTGCTGTTCACAAACGCTGTCCATCTAATCTGACTGAGCTGGAGCTGTTTTGCAAAGAAGAATGGGCAAGAATTTCAGTCTCTAGATGTGCAAAGCTGGTAGAGAGATACCCAAAAAGACTGGCAGCTGGAATTGCAGCAAAAGGTGGTTCTGCAAAGTATTGACTCAGGGGGCTGAATAATTACGCACACCCCACTTTTCAGTTATTTATTTGTAAAAAATGTTTGGAATCATGCATGATTTTCGTTCCACTTCTCACATGTACACCACTTTGTATTGGTCTTTCACGTGGAATTCCAATAAAATTGATTCATGTTTGTGGCTATAATGTGACAAAATGTGGAAAAGTTCAAGGGGGGCGAATACTTTTGCAAGCCACTGTATAAGGTTAGGTGGGATATACCCTGTATAACCTTGGCTGTGTTAGTGAAGAAGCAACCTAAGCTTTTGTAAGGCCTGATCTTCTTTCTTGTTCCCTGATCTGTTTTCATGCTGGAAGTGTGTGGAGTATGCATAGGTGTGAGGCTGTTAAACTTCTTTTAATGTCATTTAATGGCACTGCAAGTAGTCCACCATTAAAAATATCTATCAACAGCTCTCTGTGCCAAGAGTGGTCCAATTTCCTCCCAGAATCATGCCAGGAGCTTGTAAATGATAACAGTATGCATGTGGTCAAGAAGCAACTTGCTGAGGTAGATTTAGCCAAATACCAGTGGGAGTTTATGTATATATTTAAGCTTATATGTAAGATCACAAAAAACACAATAGATTTAAATTTGTGCCTCTTCTGAAGCTTGTGTAAAAAATAACAGCAGTTTCATGCTGTGTAAAATTTCTAGAAATAGTTAATTAGAAAAAGTCCAGAATTAAAATCAGATTAATGGCCATGTTGACAGCATCACTTCTGAACTTCTCTAATGCTCTTCTGGTCTTGATTGGCAGCCTAATCCTGCACCAACATTTCATGTCGGCTGTTCCTTTAGGGTGTCTAGGCTGAGTGTGCTTTCTTTAACTCAATAAGTCTCTGCAAGTGTCCTAAAATGAATAAGTGCTGAGTGATTGCAGCTGACAGACCTGAATCATGAAGTTGCTTAAATATTCATGAAGGACACTTGAAGAACAGATGTGTTAATGTAACGTGCAGCACCATGTAAAACAGCGTAGGTATTCCTCGTTCACATTTTTTAGACTAGTATAAAATAATTAGCATGTCACTGGCTGAGATTAACATAGGCCCACCTGCAAGTTCTGATGCATTTATTTGAATTATCATTAGTTTTAGTGAGATTTAACCTGAGTCAAGAGGCTCCTGATTAGTTAAATCCCACCAGATTGTGGTTTGATTTACTCATCTTACCGTAAGCGCCCATCGGAGGAAAGTGGAGGGTAATTAGCGGGAAAGCTGGCTTTGGAATTGACTCTGCTGTAAAAGTAGAGGGATGTTTGTAAAAGATGGAGCATATGGAGAGATTTTCTGTATTAGTATACAGGAGTGGGCTGTTAACCTTCGCAGGAGCAGGAGACCCCTCTCTGCTTGTCTTGCTACAGATGGAGAACAGATGGCTGGAGCGAGCATGCACAGTCGACCAGCTACGTTGATACAAGGTGGAACGTTTGGCCTTATCCACCTAACTGACAGTGTGGTGTCAGTACGCCACCGTAAGCTGGATATAAGGAAGAACCAGGAGGAATGCATAAACAGCTGAAGGAAACTGAACAGAGATCTGCAAATCTTCACAAAAACGATACTGTTGGGACAGTAAAAAAAGAAAAACTATGTTTCTTGATCTTTAATTGAAATACAAAGCTCATTTTGAATTATCTGCAACTCTCGGAACACTGTTGAAAAGAATAAATATAACTTGGGATTTCTTTAGTTTAAACTGTGAGAATAGGAGAAAAGTTCAGCAAATAACAGGGAATGAATAAAATGAATCGGTTAAAAGCCATTTATTCCCAAGCACATGTCGTGTTATATGGGTGATGCTAATTTAAAAATATAGAGCTTCTTTCTCTGTGCTTTTGATGGTTCCATATCACTGTGTCTTTCTATCTGCATAAGTGCCTTTCTGATTAAACTCTGGTTCCTCTCAACTGATGATATTATTCCAAGGAGACGCTGAGCTGCACTTTCAATAAGTGTCATGGAAAATTTGGAATTGGAGAAATTTTTCAGTGTAAGGTAGGGTAAAGAAAGTCCCATTTTTACATTGTACCATTTTTAATGCATGAGTGAAGGAAAATGTGCCTCACAATGAAACATTTCAATAGCTTTCTTGTCTATTTACACAAACGACCCAGAATCCCTAAAATTGGCACAACATCCTGTGATGTTTCAGAAGAAAAACCTGAAGAAATACGGTGATGTTGCTCAGCGGATTTATGGATAAATGAGGCCTTATGCGATGGAGGCAACAAATGGCAAAGCAACAAAATTCAACCTCTCTCCACATTTGTGGGGGAAAAAATTAAAATCATATAAAGATGACACCTTTACATTTTCTTCTAGCAAACATCCAAACCTCATATTAATTAGACTGGCTACAATGTAAATAAATTACAAAACAGAAATTGTCTGCAAACTATACTTTTAAAAACCCAATTTCTGGTGGAGGAATAAATAAGAACACCTGAATATTTAGTCCCACTAAAAATGGCTTAAAACAGGCAAACCACATTAGATGTAGATGATCAGAAATGTTGTCACTCAGCATTTTGAAGTGGGTTTGCCTTGTTTAAATCTTATACATGTGGTTTAGTGTGCTCCAACCATTTGAAGTGATAGTGAACACCATGCTGAAAGAGCTGCATTAAGCCTATAGTAATAACATTGTGAAAGCAAAATAATTTGAGATCAACCATTACACTATATGGTGTAATGAATTTTTTTTTAGCATGCTACTGTCTTGAACTTGGGTTTCACAGTCTCATATCTGTGTTGAAGCTATGGTTTATTTTATTGCTTTATTTTATAATACTTCTTGACTTTGTTTGAAACTCGTTTCTCTGCTTTGTCAATCTGAGGGTCATCTGCAAGAGCTGGTTTCTGTGGATTGGTCTTGTAGTTATTTTTGGACTTTTGTTTCTCTGGTTTTAAAAGGCATGTGCTAACTCTTTAGGACAGAGCTTAAACTCTGACGTGGATGCCCTGTGTTGTAGTTCTTTGCTCTCATTTATTTACAAGGTACTTATATAAACCCGACTGAGTGATTTTCACTTTAACAATGCTTGTTTTTCCACCACAATGGAAATACATGAGGAAGAAATTCAAAACAACTGCCAAAATGCCTTTGCAAAACAATAAAAGAATTATCCAAAAACCCTAGAATGTTGACACACAAGGCCTACAGTAGGATATTGCTACTGCTGATATAAAAGTGCATGCTAGAATTACCAGAAAGACTGCACAAATGGAACTTTCACAGGAGGTGTGCAAGGAGAAAACCATAGCTTTATACGATAATATAAAGACCAGACAGAAATTTTCCAGCAAAAGTGGTCAAAGATCAGTGGTTGGGAAATAATGTCTTTAGAAAAGATGTATTCTAATTTCTCTCCTCAGTTGTTTGGACAAGAGAATAGAGAACATGAAATCAAACACAGCATTCCAGGAAAAAAATCATAAGAAGTGTGGAGCTGGAAGGGCTGGGGTTTGGGGATGGGGGAAGACTGGGTATTAGGGTGTAAGGGTAAATTTTTCCTCAACTTTAGATAGATAGAGTCTTTAAGCCATTTTAGTGGCATTGCCACATTGTTTTGTTGTGGGGAATGCAGCTGTGGCGGTGACTGAGACTGTAGAGAGCATTTGTCATTGAGACACAGTGGAGAGGAGAGTTAATGTTGCTCTGGCTTTCAATTTGAGCTCTTAGCAGCTAAAAGCTACAAGTTTGGTGCGGGGTTTTGACAGCTCCTGCCCTGGAGCTGCATCCATTGTTATAGTCTCCCCTATCACCACTATGGGAAAAATCAATACCTCCTACACGTTCCTTGAAATATATTCAAAGAAAGCAAATAAATAGTTGCTTTTTGTATTTTTTGTTTAAGCTACCCAGTAAGAGATTTTATTATTGTATTTACAAAGATGTGGGACATGAAATTAATCTGGACTGTCTCTTTAGACTAAGCAAATCATCCTCTGTTGAAAAAAAATTAGAAGCAAACAGGCAAAAACCCACACATTAGCTTAATCAACCCTGAAAAAAAACTATATGATACTATATAATATTCCTGAAAATATCCTTAGATTTCAAACTGAACTATAGTCGTTAATTGGCAATGGCACAATAATTACATATGTGTAACCCTACTGTCAGTATACCTTCTAAAGCTGTTTCTTCTCAGTCACCAGCAGTTTAATTAGAATAAGGGTTTGAGTGTTGTAGTGTTTCTTGTGTTTATGCCTGGGTTCTTCTTCTCCAAATACGATTCATGTAAGATTGCTTGATTTCTCCACCAACTTGTTTCCCGTTCTTTATAAATTCTTTATGAATTCGACCTTCCGGGTTTTTGCAGCTAAAGAATGCTTGGCTTTAAGAATAAATTTCAATCTCAAAAGAATGTGAGGCAGCAAAACAAACATTTTTTAAGAAATGTCACTCTATTAGTATGTAAACTTTAGATGCAGCTGACAAGGCACAGCTTCGGTGACTGTCTGCGCCTGCTCATCTCTGTTTGCCCTCTGAGACCTCTACTCACACGCTTGTGCTCCCTTTTTATTTGTCGCTCCAGCACAAACAATTTTTACATGTTGGCTCTGTTTTTGCAGAGGGAAGATGCAAAAAAATGAAGCCCTGCTCCTCGCCTGGTTATGAAAGTAGAGCATTTTATTAAGATTGATGAAAAAATTCTATCATTTTATCGACAAGCAAAGCAGAGAGGTGGGAGAGTTTTGCTGCATCGCTGCTTCAAATGAGGACTCCTGTTGGCAGGAGAAGCAGAGAGAGGGAGAAGGAATGATTAGGATGCTGTGGGGGAAAGACGGGAGAGAGTATCTTTATTAAAGTGAAACCAAACAGAGGCGTAATAGGTCCGGACAACATGAGGATCAGACAGTGTTGTAGGGGAAAATAACTATAGGCAACGGGAGAGGGAACGTGGGGAAGAACACTAACTACTAGAGAGACTAGAGAAGAAGAGATAAGCAGATGGAGAAAAATTGATAGAGGCAAGAGGGAGGCTGGGTTTGTCTTTATTGTCCTTGTTTGGTTTAGTTGGAACAGAAAAAAAGGAAAGCAAGACTGCAGTATGGTGCAGCACGGTCCAAACAGAAAGGACACAAACTGGGAGAGGTTGGGTGCCTGCACGCCTTGGGACCTGTGCAGAATGCAGGTGGAGTGATGCAAGAGAGCTGATGGACATGGAGGGGAAAACGGTTTGGGGGAGGGGTTTGGCCGGGGGATATGTGACGAAGGGACAAGGGGAGACGGGCAGATTTCAAGAACAGGTGGGGAAACTGCAGGAGGTGAGGGGTAAGGGAACAATAACCACTCAGATTGGGTGCATCATGGAGCACCTTGATGAAAGTCAATAATATTATCAGTCATGCTTCTCGGAGGGACAATAATTCATTCCAGGAATTTAAAATAAAACCCACAACAGAAATGAGTATGATACATTTTAATCTTATCTTTGTTCAGTGATGTGTTTTAGAATACAAAACAGTCATCTAGATGAGATAAAAAACTGTTAACTAGATTCAGCAACTCATTCAAAAACACAACAACTTATTGAGCATCAGTTGCATATTATTACATGATTAATTATTAAATTGGCTTTTCCTCGTATCTATTGTACTTTTACATGTACTATTAGGCTTGTACAATGTCAGATAAATATATATGATTATGATAATAATGTTGAATGTTTCAATCACTCCATGTTTTCCATTCTCTTCTCTTTTTCTGCCATCATTACAAGCCTCCACCACACCCTATGGACTTTAGCATCTCAGTCACAATAATCTATATGAAGTGAGGGAATCCATTATGGGAGCCCATCCAAATAACAAAATACATTACTAGCATTCAGCAATTGAATAGAATTCAAATAATATATAGTAGCATACCAAATTTTGTGTGCAAGCAGTCCCTCAAGATTGTGATATGTTATACTATGTGAAGAAAGCATAGAAATGCGGTGATACTGAATATTGGAAATTGGATTTTGGCAGTGATTTACCCACATTTTCCACATGCTTCTTAGTCAACATGAAAAAAGCACTTCATGCTTTAGTGCCAGAGCTAATACATGTATATATAAGATGGGGGGGATCTAGAGATTCCATACAACTGGTCAAACATATTGGTGGCATGCAAAGTCTGAATGCACTGCAGTTTTGAACGTATAGCAGCCTACCAAATATCGCATCAAAACCCTTAATTGCAGTTGCAATATTAACACATTGAGATTGCGATGTTTTGATATCTTGTTCGTCTCAGATCATCTGAGATGTGATGTACAAGTTTAAGGTTGATCTTCATCAAATCTCAGCAGAATCCAGCTATAGGTGAGGAATTACCCTCCCAAAAAAAGCAGTGGCTTCTATTAGAAATGTAAGCTGGAAAGCAGCATTTGCTGTTTTGTTGAGGATGCATCAATAAACCGTCATGAATGTTACATATGACTTACATCAAATGCTTTCTTAAGCTAAAGTATTTGTTTGGCTGTTTTGTTGTCTGAGGCTGTTCGGACTCAGTTTAATAAGTCTGCTGTTCTGTTTAGCTGACACCAGAGCAGTCAGCGAGCAAAGCACACTTCATGGTTTGAGCCAGCTGCAAATTTGAACCTGTCAATTTATTATAAATGTTCACATCGTTTGTTCTTTAAACAGAGTGACAGCAATTTGTTTCAAGTACTCATAGCAGTCTTTGTGTAAAAGGCCTCCTGCATACCAAAGTCCACACCAATTTATTCTCTACCAGATAAGATGCTGGTCCTCATCTGTCTGTCTGATTTTTACAATAAAGTCTTCTGTTCTCATTATAAATACTCGGAAGTAAAGGATGTCCATTGATGCAATGTTTGAATTAGCATCTCCCCTCCAAGTACTGTGAGGATGTTTTTCCTCTTCAAATCCATGTGAATTAGAGAAAGTTGCTGTTTTGATTATGCTCAAATAATGGTCAAATTAAAAAGTTAGAATAAATTTTCAGTAGGCTTCTCTCCATCCCAGTCAAGCCAAAACAACCCCTCGACTCAGTATCTTCCTGGAGCTGGCTGCCGTGGGTTTCCAACAGGACCAGCAGTGCAGACACGGTTCAGCAACATCTTTAAGCTTTTGTGTTCTTGGCATGATCTCTCAGCTTCCTTAATGAAATCATGGCAAGTGTTGCCCCGTATTGACAATATCAGTAAGGTAGAACAAATATTGAGACAAAAATGTGTTTGTAGCACCCCTAACCTAACTTTGCACACATCAGAAGCCTAGCTCCTTCCCTTAAAGAGAACTGTTGTGATGCTTTTCTGCATTAGTTAGTTAAACTTTATCCTAAAAATCTCTACTTTTGAAGCAGCTGTTCACTCTACCTTAGAACACTGATTAATGTCACCATAATGAGCTTCCCCCAGTTCTTGTTTATGAGGTAAAAATATGTCTGGTCAAGGAAGCACGAGGTAGCATTTCAGAAATTCTCATTTGGGCAACAGTACTGATAATCACCTTCAGTGATTCCATCTGTTCTCATCTCACCTACCAGCCTTATAATATCACACATGTAATTTATACCTTCCTGGGCCAGAGTGATCTAAAATATTTTCAAATGACTTTAGATCAATCCCAAAAAGACATTTGTGGAAATCTGTATAGTTCAATACTAAAAGAGTGCAGTACTTTTTTCTAAGAAGGTTTTATCATAGTAGACATGTAATTTTTTAGAATTGTGATTAAAAACTAGAACTTTATATAAAATTGTTGTTATGGTTATATTGTTAATAAAAATTTTATAGTAGAAGCTGCTACTCCAATTAGACCATTTAATTTCCCAAAAATAAATAGATAAATAGAACTGCTGGTAACACAATCTATTTCTAGTGCAAATCTGTATTTTTGTGTTTTCATTATCTGAGATCGGAAAAGATTCCCAAAATCACCTTAACACCACAAAAAAGTCCTGAAATGTGATGGGGCTGTTATGTCTCTCGGATGTAAAGCATTCCTAAATTAATCACATAAAAGAAAGATTTAGTTATGAATTTCTCATCCAACATGCCTGTTTTATGATACCCTCTCTCTTAAATATTTTACGCAGTTCCTAACATTTCGTTCACTTCTTGATCAGCTTGATATTTTTATTAAATTTGTCAGGTTTGCTTCATCTGTCTATTCACAGCATAATGGAATAATGCCAAAGCGCTCCGACATTACAACATCTGACACATACAGATGACTCTGTATTCAAGTGTCCTCTAAAGGTATCAGTGTTATCACCTGCATCATTGCTCCCACTCACGCTTGTCTGGCCAGGATACAAGTCAAAGCGACTCAGCTTTAGACACAATCATAGGCTCCGGTTAGATTGAGAAATTGCTTTCCTAAGTAGACAAATGCCTGTTCAATCAATCTCGCAACAAAGCAGGGTTCTGCCCGTATATTTCCAAAAGGCACCTCTGCCCTATCCCCCTTTGTAGCTGCCACAATAAAAATCCTTCGGGTCTAGCACTGATAAAGGACCACTGCCTCCAACTTTTAGATAAAAATAAAGTACATCTATTCATATTACACCCTCTATTGCCTTTTATTGAGACAAGCCTGACTGTTAGAGGGAAATTGTGTGGGCACACAGCGGGATAAAAAGTGAGACTGCAGGGCTCAGCAGCTACAGAGACAGCTTTGTTAACTGGTGACAAGATAAACATGGAGACCAAACCCAAGTGTGCTCATGAAATATGTATCTTTCGAAAGGGATGTGAGGCATGTTTAACTTAAAGGCCATGTGCTGGGGGTGCCGAAAGATGACGATCCACCAGTGGCCTTATTTGCCACATTTTTAAGCTGGGGCCATAAAGACAAATTTGTCAGCAAGCTGGCTGTTTACTTTAACAACTGCATCCTGCATCTTTATATAGTTTATGTATTTCTGTGCTTTCTGGCTGTTATTTTATTTCATTGTAATAGCTGGAAAAATAATTGATGTTGAGTCAACTCCTAATCTTTTTTGCTTTATTCAAACTACAATGAAATCATGACTGCTTGGGGATATTTGTGTCAGCTCATTTAAGCATCCTTAGTTTAAGCTTTTATTTTTTCCTAAATGTAAAAACTTCACTTTCACTTTAATTAGATTTTCTTTGCTATTTTAACTTCCCATAGGTAACTTTATTTAAGAGCCTTTCCACCATTGTTTCCAGGGTGTGGTTAAAAATAATTTTCAGCAAACCACCAACTTGAGAAAAGCAGAAAAATAAATCCAAATTGTCATTTTGCTTTAAATTATAGAAGCAAGGGTGAGTAAAATGCAGAGAAACCCTCTTCTTCTCCAGTGAGACTCACTAGTTTACAAAAGTGGAAATAGAATCTCCCAAAAAGTGTGTTTTCTCAAATCCTAAAAATATCTTCCAGCTGACAAATGTAAAAAAAAGCAGCACTTGAGTACCATCTGTCATTTCTCAGAGGATTCCATGTGGCTTACTGATAAAGCAGTATCGGGAGATGTCTGGTTTTAATTATAGTACTGGCTTTTATATTTTTCAAATGACTAGGAAACCAATTAAGGCATTTGGTGCGCAGCCTCTTACTTTGATGCTGTACTCGTAGCTCCTTGGGCTCTTTCGAAAGCCTCTTACTAGCCACATTGTGTGCACTGTAATATTCTTACTAATAACCTGATTCAATAAGACAATATTCTGATTATAGTGTTTACATGAGTTGCATGCAGGATATTACAATTGAATTCCCCTGTACATGCTGCAAAACATAACGTGATTTATGTCTCAAGGCAACATCATGTAGCCATATGGCCCTGCCAAGCTTCCTGCCCTTCAAATATGTATTTACAGCACAACCAAAACATGTTTGCCCCTTATAGATTTATTTTGTTTGTTTGTTTTTCGCTTATTTATGACACTTGTCATAAAGGTTTCAGATACTCAGATTTCAATATCAGACAAAGACAAAATGAGTGAATACAAAAGGCTGTTTTCAAGTTTTTATTTTTAGGGGAAAAATTCACAGTCTGGCCCTATCTAAAACAATAAAAAAAAAAAAAAACTCCTAAACCTTAAAACTCGTGTCACCCTTGACAACAAAAACTGCGTTTCTGGTCATTGGTACAGAGTCTTTTGCATCGCTGTGGAAAACATTGGGCCAATTACTTTTTTTATTTTTTAGAATTGTTTCAATTGAGCCTCACTGGAAGATTTTTGAGCACAAAGAAACAGTTTAAGTAAATTCCACAACAGGTCAATTCGAATTATATTATATTATTATATTATCTAATATATTATAGAAAACTAACTAAAACCTTAAACTAATAGGAATGTTTGTATAATTATATTGAAATGACTTTTCTTGTAAATTGCCTTGAGATGACATCTGTTGTGAATCGGCGCTATATAAATAAACTAAATTGAATTATAAATCAGTGTTGTAGCTAAATCTGAACATCAGCAATAATATTTGAAACTTTAATAGAATAGGGGAAGAATACCACAAAATAAATAACAGCATATTATAAATGTTCCCCCCCAAAAAACATGTTGTCATTTTCCCCTGTAGGGAACCTGTACTGGTATACATACATATATTACATCATTTAGTTACTAGTTTTTGTTTCATAATAGCACTATAAAAAGTGATGAGTATTAAAAACTTAAATCCATAAAAAAATTGAACTGAAATATTTTGCCTTTTACAGTGGCTTGCAAAAGTATTCGGCCCCCTTGAACTTTTCCACATTTTGTCACATTACAGCCACAAGCATGAATCAATTTTATTGGAATTCCACGTGAAAGACCAATACAAAGTGGTGTACACGTGAGAAGTGGAACGAAAATCATACATGATTCCAAACATTTTTTACAAATAAATAACTGAAAAGTGGGGTGTGCGTAATAATTCAGCCCCCAGAGTCAATTCTTTGTAGAACCACCTTTTGCTGCAATTACAGCTGCCAGTCTTTTAGGGTATGTCTCTACCAGCTTTGCACATCTAGAGACTGAAATTCTTGCCCATTCTTCTTTGCAAAACAGCTCCAGCTCAGTCAGATTAGATGGACAGCGTTTGTGAACAGCAGTTTTCAGATATTGCCACAGATTCTCGATTGGATTTAGATCTGGACTTTGACTGGGCCATTCTAACACATGGATATGTTTTGTTTTAAACCATTCCATTGTTGCCCTGGCTTTATGTTTAGGGTCGTTGTCCTGCTGGAAGGTGAACCTCCGCCCCAGTCTCAAGTCTTTCGCAGACTCCAAGAGGTTTTCTTCCAAGATTGCCCTGTATTTGGCTCCATCCATCTTCCCATCAACTCTGACCAGCTTCCCTGTCCCTGCTGAAGAGAAGCACCCCCAGAGCATGATGCTGCCACCACCATATTTGACAATGGGGATGGTGTGTTCAGAGTGATGTGCAGTGTTAGTTTTCCGCCACACATAGCGTTTTCCATTTTGGCCAAAAAGTTCAATTTTGGTCTCATCTGACCAGAGCACCTTCTTACACGTTTGCTGTGTCCCCCACATGGCTTGTGGCAAACTGCAAATGGGACTTCTTATGGTTTTCTTTTAACAATGGCTTTCTTCTTGCCACTCTTCCATAAAGGCCAACTTTGTGCAGTGCACGACTAATAGTTGTCCTATGGACAGATTCCCCCACCTGAGCTGTAGATCTCTGCAGCTCGTCCACAGTCACCATGGGCCTCTTGGCTGCATTTCTTATCAGCTCTCTCCTTGTTCGGCCTGTGAGTTCAGGTGGACGGCCTTGTCTTGGTAGGTTTACAGTTGTGCCATACTCCTTCCATTTCTGAATGATCGCTTGAACAGCGCTCCGTCGGATGTTCAAGGCTTGGGAAATCTTTTTGTAGCCTAAGCCTGCTTTAAATTTCTCAATAACTTTATCCCTGACCTGTCGGGTGTGTTCTTTGGACTTCATGGTGTTGTTGCTCCCAACATTCTCTTAGATAACCTCTGAGGCCGTCACAGGGCAGCTGTATTTGTACTGACATTAGATTACACACAGGTGCACTCTATTTAGTCATTAGCACTCATCAGGCAATGTCTATGGGCAACTGACTGCACTCAGACCAAAGGGGGCTGAATAATTACGCACACCCCACTTTTCAGTTATTTATTTGTAAAAAATGTTTGGAATCGTGTATGATTTTCGTTCCAATTCTCACGTGTACACCACTTTGTATTGGTCTTTCAAGTGGAATTCCAATAAAATTGATTCATGTTTGTGGCTGTAATGTGACAAAATGTGGAAAAGTTCAAGGGGTTCGAATACTTTGCAAGCCACTGTATATTCTTTTGAATTTCCTTGCAGCAACAAGTGGGGGAGAGGGACTCTGTGGTACATACTGCCTGAGACAACTCCGTCACTCTCTCTGCAATTTTATAAATAACTTAAACCGAATTAATAGAATGATGGATTTTTTAGTTTTTAAATCATTCCTTTTCAACACCTTAGGTTGATTTCAGAAACCAGCACAGCCCAGCAAAGGATTCCCACAGAATTATTCATCCTTGCATATACCATCCCTGCTTAATTGGTTTGCAGGGGGTGTAAGCTTTTGCCTATGCAGCAGTCATTAGGTGAGAGGCAGGGTACATCTAGGACATGCCAACAGTCTTATTACAAAGGCACAAAATCATGCACACACACGCACTGTTACGCTGCCCTATTCACTCCTCATTGTCTTCACCTGTCTCTTCAATCATTCACACCTGATCCTACTCACCTCCTGCCTTTAATACCCATCACTTCCCTTCACTCAGGGCCGGATCCCTATATTGATGTCTCGTGTGCCTTCCCTGCTGTCTCATTCCTGCCCGATGTCCAGTCTCTCTGTTCCTGCCGTCGTCCTCTTCATCATCATCATCATCATCATCATCATCATCATCATCATCATCATCACCTTTAATAAACATCCTGCACTTCCTCCGCATCTGCGTTTGGGTCCATACTTCACACACATCCCAGACAGAATGATCCGGCCTTAAAATGGACCCAGCACTCGCCCGGGAGATCGCCGCCCTGTGCCAGGACGTCTGGTCCAACCTGGCCAAACTCGCTGCCTCTCCTCACCTTCCTGTGCGTGTCTCCGGAGCTGAGGAAATCCTTGGAGTGCTCCCTCACTTCAAGAGCGTGTTCTCCGCTCCGGATCTCGCAACGCTGCGTTGGATCAGATCATCGGTCCACCCTCTCCGTCTCCACCATCTGGCCGCCGGCGGAGGTCCCGCTGCGCCACCGGAGGTCCCGCTGCGCCACCGGGACTGTTTCCGGGAGCGGAGAGCGGAGCGCCGCACCTTCACCGGCTGCCTGCATGGCCGCTGCTTCCTCATCGGATCCTCCGCTGACCGACGCAGCACCCCCGCCCGCCTGTTCAGTCTCTCCCTGTCTGGCTGCGTTGGCCGAAGCAAAATCCAAGGCGGAAGACGACTCAGAGCAGCGTCCGCGTTCGTCGGCACAAGCCTGGCGTTCTGTTCCCCGGGGACTGGTCCTCGACGGCATGAGCCTCCTCTGCCGACTCACCGCAGGCAGCGACGCCGCCAAGGTGGGGCCGCTTCCGGGGCAGTCCCAGAGCCCGTTCCAGCTCCAGTCCCAGAGCCCGTTCCAGCCTGTGAGTCAGTCCCAGCTCCAGTCCCAGAACCTGCTGTTATCTTTGCTGCTGTATTCTTAGCAGTCACAGCGGCAGCTCTGCAGCGAACAACATTTCCCCATGGATCTCTAGAGTTCCCAGGGAGGGTCAAGGAGGACCCGTCCCGTTGCTAGAGCTCCCAGGGAGGGTCAAGGAGGACCCGTCCCCGTCGCTGGAGCCTCTTCACCGCCGACCGCTGTTGGTCGAGCCTCCAGATTCTTCGTCTCAGCCGGCGTGCGAGCCTCCAGATT
Organism: Valencia hispanica; assembly: GCA_963556495.2. Lineage (NCBI taxonomy): Eukaryota > Metazoa > Chordata > Actinopteri > Cyprinodontiformes > Valenciidae > Valencia > Valencia hispanica. Next base: position 49,936,029 of record OY747701.1, read on the forward strand.
CTTCGTCTCAGCCGGCGTACGAGCCTCCAGATTCTTCATCTCAGCCGGCGTCCGAGCCTCCAGACTCTCTTCATCTCGGCCGACCAGCCAAGCTCCTCAGTCGCTGCCTGACCCTCAGAAGAGGACCTAAGGGCTGTCCGCCGGATCTCCAGGTCCTCAAGGGAGGATCACCAGGCCGTCCTCCGGACTGCCGTCCAGCCAGAGGACGCCATCCGGGCCGTCCACCCGGTCTCCAGGTCCTCAAGGGAGGATCACCAGGCCGTCCTCCATCCAGCAGGGGGACGCCATCCGGGCCATCCGCCAGACCTCCGGGTCCTCAGGGGCCGCCACCGGGGCCGTCCGCCAGACTTCCAGGGGCGTACCCAAAAAGACTCGGTGTCCAGTCTCTCCGTTCCTGCCGTCGTTCTCTTCACCATCACCTCCACCTTTAATAAACATCCTGCACTTCCTCAGCGTCTGCGTTTTGGTCCATACTTCACACACATCCCTGACACGCACGCACACATAATGATAATTTAGAATGGCTTGTTGCATTGTTTTGGACTTTGAGAAGAAGCTGGAGTACCCAGACAAGACCCATGCATGCATGCATGGGGAAAACATACAACCTCAACATTGAAAGGCAACGGTGGAAACAACTCTTCAACTGTACAACCCACTCCCACTGAATCAACTTGTCTGACTTGCAAAAGTGGAAACACGGACATTATTCAAATTCAAATTCAAATTCAAAATTACTTTATTAATCCCAAAGGGAAATTAAATGTTGTTGTAACTCATTATGCAAGTTCCTTCAAAGATTTGTTGTTGATGCTGATGGCTGTGGGTAGGGATGATCTCCTGTAGTGCTCTGCAGATCTGAAGAAGCCTCTGACTAAAGATGCTCTGTAGTTGTATGACAGTCTGATGTAGAGGATGCTCTGGATCTATGGCGTCTTCTTTTCAACTCATCAGGGTTTTGTGGCTGTAGTTGAGGTATTATTTGAGCTTTTGTGATGTTAATCAGCTGCTGCCAGTTATAAACCACCTTGTTGCCATGGTTATGCATCATAACAAATGTCCAAAAATAAAAAGTATCAGCTACTCCAACATGCTGCCACCTTGAGCGGCGCAATTCCGGAATCTCGACTGTATATAAAAACAGTCGAGCCTTAAATGCAAAACGGAATCCCACATCATGTTTACCATTACATTTACATAAATCCATCTTTTTTTTATGTATGTATTTTTGATACTGAATTGCTTTTTCTTGTACATCCATGAAAATGGTTTACAAATCTGTGGACATGGTGTGAAAAAATAAAGGAGGTTGGATTACCAATCCGTGGGCCTTGGTTTTGACTTTAAACCAGCCATGAAGGGGTTTTTCCTTACCATTGCGATGAGTTTTTCTACAGCATGAGCTCCTCCGTGCCAAAAGACTAAGAAATATGAGGTATTTTACAAATGAACTATCAGTGAAATGAGAAACACTCTGACCATAATTTAGTGATAAAATTTTCAATTACCTTATCACATAGGAGAATACTTCCCCTGTTTCTCTTTACTCACATGTAGACGCTTATTAACATACTTTTATTATAGTCCAGTTTTATGAAGGTTCTGTTCTTTCTTTTATTTTAAAACTAACTGTTGGGTTAGAATATGAAACACAGGGCCCTTCACAGTTGTGTGAACCCCCTAAACAAAGATGCTTAAAATAAACAAATATGTTATTGCAGTAACAAAATCTTACTTTCAAAATTTAGTAAACTTCTCAAGCGTAGTTTATACTTCTTCGCCTGCGGAGGTGTGTAGACACGCACCGCTATTATCCGTCGATGCAAGGGGTCTCCGTCACTCACACAAGCAAGGACTAGAGCCCAATTTTTTAACTATCCATAGAACACAATGGAGAGTGTACTTCTGTGATTGGTCAACCCAACATCAGCCCCAGATTATTTCACCAGAACGGCGCTCTATAGTCAATGTAATTAGTAGTCAATGCAGCTTTTGGGCACTAGAGGCTCCTTGAATGGAAATCTGTTTACAATCTGAAGACAATAAACTGTCATTAACCAGAGACATCACTGCAATGGTAGATAGACCTGCAAGAAAAGGTCTCCACCCTCTGCTGTCCTGGCAGAGAGTTGCTATGCAACACTGACACCAACAGAGAATCATAAAAGGAAAACATCTCTATCAATACATGTGCATGTGGGTGCAAACTATACAGAGAAGTATAAACTAGGCTTTACTTTAATCTGATTAAATTTGTTTCTGTAAAAAACATGCATCTGTAAGTCACTCAGTCCTCTCCTATATCAGTAGGTTTTATTTAAAATTGCATATTTAAAACAGTTCATAATGCCATGAGATACAGGCCCACAGCATCACAGATCCACCACCATACTTCAGTTAGCACAAACTGCTTTTCCACTTTATCAGTTTTTATTTTACACTAGACCCAATCCCAGTCTCATTGGACCAAAGCGGAATGTTACAGTAAAACTCCCAGTGGTACTCTCCACCCTTTCCTCAGTACTAATTTAGGATACTTGATTCTCATTGTTCCCTACTGGTTCCTTCTTTGTGTCCTACCTGATTCCATGTCCTATTTTCCCTCTCCCATTGCCTGCAGGTTTTTGTCATTTTTTGAATGAATAAAACCTTCAAATAACTATGCTGCTTCCAAAGTATTGACTGCATTTTGGTTCTGCTACAAACCTACAACTCAAGACATCCACAAGTTTACATCTGTGATGGTGCAAGAGAAAAGGTTTTTTTTTCTGGCGTCATTCCTAATTAATTGGTTTGCAAGTAGAATAGCTTTGTATGAACTCTTGGTTACCCCCAGATGTCAATTGTTGGTTTTTGACTACTATATACAGTAGTAGGCTGTAAGGTGGATTACTTGGTAGCACTGTCCCCTTGCAGCAAAAATATATAGCGTTCAAATCCTGGCCAATGTCTCGCTGCATGGAGTCTCCACTACTCAGGCTTCTTCCCACAGTTCCAGAGCATGACTGTTGGGTTAATTAGTCTCTCTAAATTGTCCTTAGGTGTGCGCGCGTGTGCTTGCGTGTGTGTGTGCAGGATTGTTCGCACTGTATGTCTCTGTAATGCCCTGTGATGGACTGGTGATCTGTTCAGGATGTACACTGCCTCTTGCTTAATGACTGTTGGAATTAGGCACCAGCCCTCCTGTCTTGAGCCTGCAAGGATAAGTGGGTGCAGACAATGGATGGATGGGTATGCATTATTAAAAATTGTAACTTTAGATTTCCTTCTGCATTGATTGTTATGGCAAAGGGCCTTAATATTAATTCACAGTACTGTTGTAATGAGAGCAGGTTTGTTTATATTTTATTGCTGTCATTGGTTTATTGCAATAAACCATTGACAATCTTTTGAAATACTATTTGCAAACCCTAATTTGCATTTTCATCACAGTGATGAACACAGGCTATACACACACACATTATATTTATATATATATACACACACACACATACACACACACACTATATATATATATATATATATATATATATATATATATATATATATATACACACACACACATACCACAATGTGGGTGGTTTACTTCAAAGTAAAAACAAAATTTTCATATAAACAGAAATGACTTACTGCAAAGACTCCCTTCTAAGTTTGCTCCTTGATATGTTAAATGTGTCATGAATGTAAAAAAAAGACAGGATGAAATGTGGTTCATGTTTTTATTGAAGGTTGTGTTCTTCCACTACTGTTTTCTCAAGCTGACAGGTCTCTAAGAAATAACAAGTCAGGCCAAAAAAAGTCTGGCACGCAACACCCCAGTGCGACAAATTGTCATTTTTACACTTTGGTTTTCATAGGGATTAGGTAAACAAGATATAACATGTTAATCATGGAGGTTTAGCTGCTGGTAGGCACGTTGTTTCTTGTTCTTGATTTCAGCCAGCTGTTTTTTGTTGTTCTCTCATGTTGTAGGATGATGCATTGAAACAATCTCTGTGTTTAAAAAGGATGAAGATCACAACTAGGATAAAGCAAAAAAGGGCCTAGATCTTAAACTGTCTTTTCAGTTGTTGGAGCATTAAATAAATAAATATAGCTTGTTACTAAAACATGGATATAGTGGCCTGCAAAATCATTTAAAACTTATTCACATTTCATCAAATTATAATCACAAACCTCGAATGTAAGTAAACTGGTTTAGAAAAAGAAGCAAAAAATAAAATTCAAATAATGTTGCAATGCCTTCAATTTTTGCTATCTGTGGGCTATGCTGTAGCTGGAGGAGCAATTTTTGTATTTTGTATTTGTATTTTAAATTTGTATTTTTTATTTTACAATTACTGCACGCTGCATTCTGAAATAGTCTTTTTGTCAGATGTACCTGGTTTTCTTATTTGACATTTCTATTGTCATTGAGGTTTTATTCCACCTCTAGCTGCCATTTTTCTCCCTTCTCCTTTCCCCAAAACTTTGAATGAAAATGGAGATATTGGAACAAGAAAAAAGTAATTTCTGAACACAGAGGAGCTTCATTTTAACCCCCTGTTCCTTTATGGAAAAAACAACCTACCTTTGAATTGGTGGAAACAGATTAGCAACCTGTGGACATTCACCGAGTGTGTTTGCAGCTGTTGAACTAACTCAAGACCAAAGAGCTTTCATAATCTAGATAATTGCTGAAGAAGAAAGGGCGATTCTGTGGTCAGGAGGGGGGTTTCTTAATTAGGAAAGCAGAGTTGCTATTTCATCAGAGGCTGATTAGCTCCTTGACATTCACACAGCTGCACTGATGACACTGAGGATAGTTCAGCTAAAGATGGTGTTATCATGTCTGAGTCTAGATTGTTAATGATGCTGAGGCTTAAAATCATCTCCTTTTGTCCAACAAGATGTCCGTTATTGTCTCAAATTACTAAATTACTGCTCTATTAGCCAGAAGTGGGTCTAATTTTGTCTTTCGGTTTTTAATTTAAAAAATTGTTTTAAAACTAGATTCAATGTGATGAACCTCACATTCAAAAGGAATTTATTTTTCCAGCAGCACCGAGTCTTGGCCAATGCATTGGAACATTAAGGAAACATTTTTTGCACCTGTGCTGCAGGGAGTGATTGGTTTGATATCATTATTAAAAGTATGTCAAGTGTCAGCACTTCCTCATGCCTGACAACGAGCAGGGTTGTGTGTGATCCCTCCTCTCTCTTCATTTGTTCTACTTTTCCCGTTCCTGGCACAATTAAAACGTTTTGATTTTGTAAAGTAACCATCCTCTAACCTGCCTCCCTTTTTTTTTACCTTCTATATTTTCTGGTCTACCTTGCTCTATTTGTTGCACATGCCTTTTGAAATATTCACTGTTTCTGTGATGTTGGCTTTGTATCTGTGTTGATATAAAGCAGCAGAAGGTCCCTGCGATGTAGCAGAAGTTTCTATGTGAGATGAGAAAGCTCAAAAGCATCCCTTTATTTTATTAATCCTCTTCCTAACACCAGCTCCTGTGTCTGCTCATCTATAAGCAGCATTAGATTGGAGTAGTCTGCTCACTCTGAGCCCCTTTCAACCCCGTAAGATTTGCAGCAGTGAGCAGGATGGTGGACATGGCAGCAGCTTGAACTACTGACTGTTAGAAGAAGATGGCAGAGAGGAGCAGGGAGGTGAGATGAAAGTGGGGGCAGGCGGAAGGAGGGCAGATTGGTAAAGACTGACACGTAATGACTGTAAAAGAAGTGGGTATAGATAAAGTGGGAGGAGATGTGTGAGTCAGAGGGGGAAGGGAAGCTAATGATGGGAAAGGGGATGAGGGAGGAGTGGAAAAGCCTGACACTTGATAGAACAGGTTAGAAAGGCTTAAAGGAATAAGGTGTTGAAGCAAGTGTGCGCAACAGAGAGAAGGAGTTAAGAGTAAAAATAGCTCAAATCCACAACAATTTAAAACATCCATCCATTTTCTATACCCGTCCATCCTAATGCAGGGTTGCAGGGGGGCTGGTGCCTATCTCCAGCAGTCAAGGAGCGAGAGGCGGGGTACACCCTGGACAGGTCGCCAGTCCATTGCAGAGACATACAGGACAAACAACCATACACACACACACACACACGCACACACACACACACACACACACACACACACACATACACACACACACACACACACACACACACACACACACACACACACACACACACACACACTCATACCTAAGGGCAATTTAGAGAAACCAATTCACCTAACAGTCATGTCTTTGGACTGTGGGAGGAAGCCGGAGTACCCGGAGAGAACCCAAACATGCAAACTCCATGCAGAAAGACCGCAGGCTGGGATTTGAACCCAGGACCTTCTTACTGCAAGGAAACAGTGCTACCAACTTCAGCCTCAATTTCAAACAATGAATTGAAACGTCATTGAATTTATCTGGAAGAGAGCGTGAAGGCTTGTTCAGCAGTTTATAGATGACCTCAGTCAGCTGAAGCATGAATGTTCTCACTGAGAAATAGTCAAGTTAGTAAATCAAATAATGCAGTTATGGCTAAGAAACATTATATATATAATTGACCACACTGCCAACATTCTTTATTATGGATCATTACCGGAGATCCTGAATATAATTGGCTAAAATGAGCTTCCACATTAGGATGGCTAAACTCAGCTTTGGACATAGGTTGAGGAACTGAAGTGCTTTGTACCTTCCGTTTGAGGTTTTCTAAGAACATTCTTTTTGATAGAAACCCTAGGGAAGACCTAGAAGCTGCTGGAGGCACTATATGCGTCTTTGGGAGTGGAAACGCCTTGGGATCCCCTCAGATTGAGATGGAAAGTGTCGCTGCGACTCTTTGGATGTCTAAGTTTCCCTGTCACCTCAGCAACTCAATCTTGTATAGGAGAATAATATTAGATAACTTTATAGTAAATCGTGAAACAACATCTTTACCTTAAAAAAAATGAGGATAAAGTAACATGTTTGTATAGATTCTCAGTCATCCACAACATAGTAGTCTTGAGAGTTAAAAAATAAAGGCAACTTGACTTCTCTATTTATCTTGAAGACATTTTACCTCTCATCTAAAAGTCTTCTTCAGATCTGAGGATAAAGTAACACTTAAAGTTCACTATCACTAAATCAGAAGTCATACTAGACATGTTTTTTCTCTGTCATTTTGGCCGACAGGGTAAAAAAATACAGTCATAATCTATTTTTACCTGTCAATTTATAAATATAATAATATTTTAATACATAATCAATAGTATTTTTTTATTCATTTTACAATAGTCAATCCAAACAAGCTGAACTGAGAACTACTCATAAAAAATGTAATTAAACGATTGCACTTAAAATATGAATACTTGCGGTGGCCTGAATGCACAGTCTCAAGTTGCTCCACCTCTGCATGGAACTGAAATGCACACCCATTTGTGCATGATCAAATATTGGGATTGCCGCAGAGGTTATTGTCATGACGTTTTGGATTTTTTCCTTGAACAGATTACTTCACATGGGGGTTTAGATGTTGTTGGGATAGCTGAATCTGCGCTCCGCTGCCACACTGGAGACTGGAATTAAGCACCACTTTATCCAAAGTTTAGAAATGAGGAAACATTTCTCCCATTGAAGCGTTCAGAACTCGAAAAAACTCTGTAAACAGTGGGAGGAAAGCCTTAAAAAGCATTAAAATGCCACTTTTTTGTCCTTTTGAAACTGTGTTTAAAAAGTCTCAGTTTAGCATAAAATTATCCGGTTCAGGTTTGAGAAGTCGAATTATTTTACATTATGAAATAGAAACGACCTAATGTAGTCCAAACTCACTAAAAACTTAAAAATATAGTTTAACGCTGACAGAAAGCTACCAAGTTACCAAGTGTTGTTAGCCAACCTGACTATGTGAGCAGACTCCGTTAACACAATAGAGCAACTCCGGAACTTCCTTTCTTACTTCAAAACAAGAGTTTCAAACCTATTCTTAGGGTGTCAACCAGGGCCGTGCAAAAACCTTTAGAGGGGCAAGTGCTCAAATTTAAAAAGGGGCACATAGAGCAAGATTTTATAACAGATTACGACAACATAACGTATAGTACACCATCCTGAATAACAACAATCGATATTCATCAAGAATCTAACAGGGAATTGCAACATGATATATCACTGTCATCAGATAAGGAGCATGCAAAGCAAAAGCAGCCTATTTTTTATCTGATGGTGAACAATGGTGCTGTTGAGACGCTGCTGCTGGGCTATGTTGATCCGAGACTGTAGACAATGAAAAGACCATAGGGGAGTTAGAAGCTAAATAAACAAGGGCTATAAAGTACATAAAGGAATAATTTAACTTAAAGCGGTGTCTTATTAAATAACACCTAATATCTGGTTAACCTCTGCAAGTTTTATTAAAATTTCACATGTATACATTTCGGTTTTTGGACATTTTGGTTGATCAAATTGTGGTACGTCTGGCCTTCCAAACCTGCTGCAGTCCAAACTGTTAGTACAGTATTTTTAGGCTGCTATTTATGTGACCATTTTTAGATGTCAGCCGCAAAGGTTATGGGCCAAACCTTTTAGCAGCTGAGATTCTACAGCTGTAACTTCATTTCATTCACGGCTGCTCACCTCCAGCCCAGATCTGGTGTGCTGCTGCGAGAATGCACCTGATAGTAATGTTAGGTGAAACAAGCGGAGAGCGGACCGAAGGTAGGCTGTACCTGCACTTTGAGGTGTGTTCCTCAGGTGACATTCACAGAACTGTTTCTGTATAAGAAAGTCTTGGAGGCTGCCAGACCTAGAGAAGAGGGACAGACTGAGGTTGCGTATCTTTTTCTCCCAGCCTGTAGCAAACCAAGCAGTCTGCAGCTACCACATTGGAGCAGTCTAAGAAACTGAAAGTCTGAAGTTTTCTCTGCAGCCTAACCTCTTCAGTGTGGGATCTGAAAACACTACTACAAGGATGATGGGCAACATAAAAATAGATAAAGACCAGACCAATGTTTTTCTTCACTAACAGGTCTATTTTGGAAAAAAAATAATTCTTGGCTATAATTTGATTGTTTGATTGGTGGCCCAGTTTTGAATCCCCCTTCTACCAAGGGCTCAGGGCATATGTCAGCGGTTGTGCTTGTCAGAAAAAGACAGGTAATGTTATGTGGCGCATTGTCACAGTGCACACACACACAGGATGCTCATTTCACTTTGTCAGTTGCTACAAGTCAACTTAACGACGTACATATAGTTACCTAGTACTCCTCTAAACTTTTGTGTATGCCCTACTTACTGGTCTTACTGCAGTCTCACTTGCAAAGCAAAGGCAGAGGAATGTCAAGGATGAGCATCATTTAATGGTCATCATGTGACTGATGGCAGCCAGATTATTTTGTTTCTCTAAATTGTTATTGATAGTCAAATGTTATTGTTGAGGGGCACAGGCAGGCTTCCACACACACACAACACACACTTAAAAAAAATCCAAAAAGGGCACTTGGGGCATCATGGATGGAAGGGGCAGGTGACCAAGCCCCCTCCACCCCCTTTGGACATGCCTGGTGTCAACCATTTACCTTTATTTGCAGGCAAAAATAATAGCGTAGACTTACTTTACCAGATAAAGTTAAAGACTTACAGCAGGGGTGTCCAATTCTGGTCCTCAAGGGCCGGTCTCCTGCATGTTTTAGTTCTTTCCCTGGTTCAGCACACCTGAATCAAATGATGGCTCATTAGCCGGCCTCTGCAGAATTTGACATGATGAGGAGGTAGTTGGACTATTTGAATCAGCTGTGTTGGAGCAGAGTCACATCTAAAACTGTCTGGAGACTGGCTGTTGAGGACCGGAATTGGACACCCATGACTTAACAGCAACCTTATAGCACTTTACAAGACATGTTTCACTTTGACAAAAACTATGTCACGATATCCTATGCAACACAGTGTGCACTGATAAGGTATTGTACTATTTGCAATGTTTGAACCTTAACCTAATCTTGTAACTATATATATGGGAATACGTGGTCATCAAAAGAGATTCTGAAAGAGTAAAAAAACAAAAAAAATTAGAAATCTTAACTCACTAAAACTACTCATATGAAATTGCAAAGTATCAAAGTTGCTGAAATCTATAGCCATTGCAAAGCTTCAGTTTAGAAATAGACAGCTATTGTAAACCATGATGACTGGTTAAAAATGGTTGTGTGGTTTTCTGTCTCAAAAAAGAAGGGGAAGGTGATGTTTTAAAGCAAGTTGCATAATGACTTGAAGAAAGGTTTCCACCTCTCAGCACCCATAATTATAGTGCTCACAGAGGTTTAGAACAAAATAATAAAAACAACCCTGAAGCCAACAATAATCTGGAGCTCTGAAGATACTGTTTTCATGTTTATTATTTATCATGTATTTGTTATGACATTACACGCATTCAGGGTAAGTTTGGAACCGGTTTCAGTCTCATCCTATAGACCACCATTGTTTAGGTTTTCATCTCATTTTGATACATCAGCATAGAACTTGTGGGGGCGTTGGTTGATGTCTTAAAGCTGCATATTGTCGGCAGGTTATTTGGTTCCTGTGGGTTTTATAAATTCTGCTTATGCTGACACATGTGGCTGATGCTGAACTACTGTATGGAGGCTCAGGCGTTTGGCTTGAGTAGAGCACATTGTTCTGTGAGTTTAGTTGCTTGGTTTGCAGTAATGTTTTTGTAGGTGATAAGATCAACAGGACCTTCAGGGCCTGAAATATCAAACTTTTTTTTTTTTTACTAAACGATGAAATAACATTATTTGAAATTACAGCTGCATGCCTTTTGGAGACATTACTTTGCACATGTCGAGACTATAAATGTGGCTTATTCTTTGCAATGTAGATAAAATTCAATCAGACTGGGCCATTCTAACTTATGAATAAGCTTTGATCTCTTTGAATTCATTGTAGCTCTGGATGTATGGTAAAGGTTGTTATCTAGCTGGAATTATCCAGAATTATCACATAACAGCTGTATTTATCGTGAGACTGAATTACTCGAAGATGGACTTAATTTACAAATTAGGGGGCTTCTGAGGGAAATCAATTTATTGGGTTATTTTATGGGTATCACTGTAAAGGGAGGTGAATAGCAATGCGCACCACACTTTCAAGTTTTCTGTTTGAAAACCACTTCTCAATAAAGCACTAATCTCAATACAATACGTTAAAGTTTGTGGCTGTCATAAGAAAAAAAATGTTTCACCTTCTAGTCCTGTCAATTATAAAGTCATAAATAACATGATGTAGACATTGACTTTCAAGAAACGTCAGAGATTTATCCTGGAGGATACTGCAAAGTGCAACATCTTTTACTGTAAAAGAGGTCTCAAGAGGGCCACTTGCTGTTCAACAACACTTTGACTGAAACATCTCTCTGGACTATTTGTCACCTCCCTTGCCTTGTTGATGCTCCCTGATTATTTCCGCCCCCACCGCTCTTCCTCTTTCTTCTGCCTCTCTTCGTCTTACTTCTCTCAGCCTCTTCTTGTCACACTTGATATACGCTGCCTCCTGCTGTTTTTTGTCTTGTAAGTCTCATGGGAGAGTCTTTGTTATTCCCTGCTCAGTGGCCCTTTAACTCGCTCCCTGGTCTCTTTACAGCTTGATACGCCTCTCCTGCTCTACATCACAAGTTCTCCATGGTCTTTTTTTCTCTCTTGCCCTCTTCTAATTTGTTCTGCACTTGCCATTTGCTTGTACACGTCTCATTGTTCACTGTCCGCTGAACTCTCTATTACGCTCTCCATTCTTTCTCACTCTTCATCCTTCCCCAGTGTTGTTGGATTTCATACTTTTGCTGTCAGAGATTTGTTTCTCTCCACAGCTTGCTACAGAGATATTTTTCATCTGCGAGGCCTTTATAAGCAGAGACCAGAAAGGGTGAATTGCGTTGGAAAATAGCTCACCTGGCCAACGGCTTCAGATTCCTCCATATCTCAGCTCAGTGAGAATTATTTAAAGTGCTGAATACACAGTGAAGGTGTTGCCATTCCAATCTGTCATTAATAACAATTAAGTGCATCAAAAGGCCCCAAGGAATCTGAAAGAAGGTGAAGAGGAGGAGGCAGATCCTTTGTAAAATACTGCATTCCTATTAAGGATTTAGATGTGACTGTATAATAGCATGGTTGTGTTAATAAGTGCAAATTGATTAGAATTACAATGCCAGTCTAAATAATTCTTTAGAGTCAGTAAATCTTTGTCTCACATACTGTGTAGAAAATCTCAAATCGGTTCTCACTGAATGTTGATTAGCTGGTGGTGGTAAGAAGTACAATAATTTCTCTCCCCAAATGTGAGAGTTTAAAAGTTCCAAATACAGTTTTTTACTAAGCCACTAAGCCACATAACCGGAACAAGGCTGCAGGTCCAGATGGTGTCAGCCCCAGAGTCCTGAAGGCCTGTGCAGAGCAGCTCTGTGGGATTCTGCAGCACATCTTCAACCTTAGCCTAACTCAGGAGAAGGTTCCAGTGTTGTGGAAGACATCCTGCCTTGTTCCAGTACCCAAAATAACTCACCCATCAGTCATCAATGACTATAGACCCATTGCCCTGACATCCCACATCATGAAGGTCCTGGAGAGACTCCTGTTGGCACCCCTGAGTAAGCAAACAAGAACGTATCAGGACCCACTCCAGTTGCTTATCGCTGTGGAGTTGGAGTTGAAGATGCCATCATCCACCTACTTCAACCAACCCACTGTCATCTGGACAAAGCAGGCAGCACTGTGAGGATCATGTTCTTTGATTTCTCTAGTGCATTTAACACAATTCAGCCTGATTTACTTTGTCAGAAACTCCTGAAGACACAGGAGGAGCCCTCAACAATCGCCTGGATCAATGACTACCTGACCAACAGACCACAATTTGTGAGACTGAAGAATTGTGTGTCAAACCAGGTGGTCAGCAGCACAGGAGCACCACAAGGGACCGTACTCTCACCATTTCTTTTCACTTTGTACACCTCAGACTTCCAGTGCAAATCAGAGACCTGTCATCTGCAGAAATACTCAGATGAGTCTGCAATTGTCGGGTGTATCAGAGATGAACAAGAAGCAGAATACAGAGAGCTGGTGGACCGCTTTGTGACATGGTGTGGAAACAATCGTCTCACCTTGAATGTGAACAAAACAAAGGAGATGATTGTAGATTTCAGAAGAAACAGCGATAAGTCCAACACTGTTTCCATCATGGGAGAAGAAGTGGAGGTGGTTGAGGAATATAAATACCTCGGCGTTCACCTTGACAACAGACTGGACTGGAGACGCAACAGTGAAGCCGTCTACAAGAAGGGACAGAGCAGGCTGTACTTCTTGAGGAAGCTTAGGTCCTTCAAGGTTCGCAGGAAGATGCTGCAGATCTTCTACAAGTCTGTTGTGGAGAGTGTAATTCTGCTGATTGGGTTGTGGTGACGGGGTAAGCCGTATTGCGTCATTTCCTGTTGTCACTGCTGTGGTCCGTGGAGCTGTTTTGGTGTTCAAACGCTCTTGAATTGATCTTATTTTCTCTGTGCTGAGGCTTTTCTAAGTTATTTTAACACACAATCACACTAAAACACACATTTTGTGGTGGTGTACTTTACGTTTTGGGAACTCCTCGTGTTTCACACAGTTTTTCTTTGGGTGGAAGGTCTCGCTAGCTCAGTTAGCTTAGCTTCATTGCGGCTATGGCTACTCTTCTTTCTCCTGTCTCTAACTCTTCTCTTCTCTCTTGCTCTCTCTGTCAGATGTTTAGTTACTTCCCTGCCTCCTTTAGTGATAATGGTAACTGTAATAAATGTAATATTTTTGTAGCTTTGGAGGCGAGGGTATCAGAATTAGAAGCACGGCTCCGCGCTGTTGAAAAACCAGCAGATAGCTGAAGCCCATTAGCCAGCGCGGAGCCAACAAGGATAGAACCCCCTAGCTGTCCTCCGGTAGAGCCCGCGCAGCCGGGACCTCTAGGCGGCTGGGTGACTGTACGTAGGAAGCATAGTTCTAGGACCCAGCCCCCGGGCCACCACCAACCGGTCCGCGTTTCTAACAGATTTTCCCCGCTCAGCGACACACCCGCTGAGAAGCCGGCCCTGGTAATTGGCAGCTCCATAGTCAGAAACGTGGCATTAGAGACACCATTGACCATAGTCAAATGCTTGCCAGGGGCCAGAACGGGCGACATCAAATCCAACCTGAAACTGCTGGCTAAAGATAAGCGTAAATACAGTAAGATTGTTATTCACGCTGGCGGTAATGACACCCGGTTACGCCAATCGGAGGTCACTAAAATTAGTGTTGCTTCGGTGTGTAAGTTTGCCAAAACAATGTCAGACTCGGTAATCTTTTCTGGTCCCCTGCCTGATCGGACCAGTGACGACATGTTTAGCCGCATGCTGTCATTCCATCAATGGTTGTCTAGGTGGTGTCCTGCAAACGATGTGGGCTACATTGATAACTGGAGAACATTTTGGGGAAAACCTGGTCTGATCCGGAGAGACGGCATCCATCCCACTTTGGATGGAGCAGCTCTTCTTTCTAGGAATATGGCCGAATTTATTAATCCTCCAAAACACTGACAACCCAGGGTCCAGACCAGGAAGCAGAGTCGTAGTTTAACCCACCTCTCTGCTGCTTCTGTACTGTTACCCCCCCATTACCCTATAGAAACAGTGTCTTGCCCACGGCCAAAATTAAATGGATTAAAAGTTAAGCCAACAAAAGCAAATTATGGAAATCTCATAAAAATAAATACAACTTTGACTGAAAATAAATCTATTAAATGTGGTTTATTAAACATAAGATCTCTCTCCTCAAAGACTTTGTTAGTAAATGACTTGATTTGTGATAATCACATTGATTTGCTTTGTCTCACAGAAACCTGGTTGCAGCAGGAGGATTATGTCAGTATAAATGAGTCAACTCCTTCCAGTCATTTAAATTTTCACATTCCTAGAAATACTGGGCGAGGAGGAGGAGTTGCAGCCATTTTCCGTTCTGATTTACTAATTAGTCCCAGACCAATTGATAGCTACAGTTCTTTTGAGCATCTAACCCTTAATTTTCCTCATCCAAGTTGCAAAACATTAAGACCATTTTTGTTTGTGGTTTTGTATCGTCCACCAGGCCCTTACTCTCAATTCTTGGATCAGATCTCACATTTTTTATCTGATATAGTATTAAATACTGATAGGGTTATTATAGTGGGGGACTTCAATATTCATGTGGATACTGAAAGTGATAGCCTAAATGCAGCCTTTAATGCTATTTTAGACTCAATTGGCTTTACTCAAAAAGTACAGGGATCGACCCACTCAGGTAAACACACTTTGGACCTTGTACTGACATACGGTATTGAGTGTGAGGAAATAACAGTCCACCCACATAACCCGGTCCTGTCTGACCACTTCTTGATAACTTTTGAATTTACTTTAACTGACCATCTTAAATCTGAAAGAAAATTTCATTATAGTAGAACTTTATCAGACAATGCTGTAACAATTTTTAAAGAATCTGTACCATTCTTACTTTCCTCAGTGTCTCAGAGTAACACAGTGGATGGCAGCAATTCTATCTCTAACCCTTCAGAAATTGATGGTCTGGTTCACAGCGTTACGTCCTCATTGCGTTTGGCATTAGATAGTGTAGCCCCCTTAAAAAAGAAAGTGGCTAGCCATAGGAGGCTGACTCCTTGGTTTAACGCAGAGTTGCGTACTTTAAAGCAGAATACTAGGAAGTTGGAGAGAAAATGGCGCTTTACACATCTAGAGGATTCCTATTTAACCTGGAATAACAGTCTACTGCTGTATAAAAAGACCCTTCGACAAGCTAGAACAGCATATTTTTCATCATTAATAGAGGCGAATAAAAACAATCCTAGGTTTCTTTTTAGTACAGTTGCCAAACTTACACAGAGTCATAGCTCTGTTGAGCAAACTATTCCCCCGGCTCTTAGCAGTGATGATTTTATGAGATTCTTCATAAATAAAATAAATTTTATTAAAAATAAAATCATTGGCACCCTCCCAAACATGAGTACTTCTTCCTCAGTAAATGAGTCAGTATCGGAAAGAACTGTAGAACCTCAGTATTGCTTAGGCTGTTTTGATTCAGTCGAGCTTTCAGAATTATCAAAAATATTAGCCTCATCTAAATCTTCAACTTGTATTTTGGACCCAATCTCAACCAAATTATTTAAAGAAGTGTTCCATTTGGTTCCTGGCCCCATTTTGGATATGATGAATCTATCCTTAGTAAACGGATACGTACCACAGGAATTTAAAATAGCTGTAATTAAACCTTTACTCAAGAAACCTTCCCTTGATCAAGATGACTTAGTGAATTACAGACCTATATCTAACCTTCCTTTCTTATCCAAAGTCCTTGAGAAAATAGTTGCTAATCAAGTCTGTGAACATCTAAACAGTAACGAGCTGTTTGAAGAGTTTCAGTCAGGTTTTAGAGCTCATCATAGCACTGAAACAGCACTGGTGAAGGTTACTAATGATATTCTCATGGCCTCAGATAATGGACTGGTGTCTGTTCTGGTTTTGTTAGATCTCAGTGCTGCTTTTGACACAGTCGATCATAATATTCTCTTAGAAAGGCTTGAACATGTTGCAGGGATCAAAGGAACAGCACTAGGCTGGTTTAAATCATATTTGTCTGATAGATTCCAGTTTGTTCATCTAAATGATAAATCATCTTCACTCTCAAGGGTTACTTGTGGAGTTCCACAGGGTTCTGTCCTTGGACCAATTCTTTTCACCATATATATGCTTCCAATTGGTAGAATCATTAGACAGCATGGGATAAATTTCCACAGCTATGCCGATGATACACAACTATATTTATCCATAAATCCTGATGAACCCAGTCAGTTAGGTAGATTACAGGCATGTCTGGAAGACATAAAAGCATGGATGACCCTAAACTTTTTGCTTTTAAATTCTGACAAGACAGAAGTTGCTGTCTTTGGACCAGAAGTTCTTAAACAGAAACTGATTAGTCAATCACTTCATCTGGATGGCATTAAATTGTCCCCCAGTAATAACGTAAAGAACCTCGGCGTTATTTTTGACCAAGACTTGACATTTAAATCCCATATTAAACAGGTTTCTAGGATTTCTTTCTTTCACCTCCGGAATATTGCTAAAATTAGAAACATCCTGTCCAGGAGTGATGCTGAGAAACTAGTCCATGCATTTGTTACCTCAAGGCTGGACTACTGTAATTCTTTACTATCAGGAAGTCCACAAAATGCCATTAAAAGCCTTCAGTTGATCCAAAATGCGGCAGCAAGAGTTCTGATGAATATTAAAAAGAGAGATCACATTTCTCCTGTTTTAGCTTCCCTTCATTGGCTCCCTGTTAAATCCAGAATAGAATTTAAGATCCTTCTTCTTACATACAAAGCCCTTAATAATCAAGCTCCATCATACATCAGAGATCTAATTGTTCCATATGTTCCTAAAAGAGCACTTCGCTCTCAGACTGCAGGTTTACTTGTAGTTCCTAGGATCTCTAAAAGTAGAATGGGAGGCAGATCTTTTAGTTATCAGGCTCCTCTCCTGTGGAACCAGCTCCCAGCTTTAGTCCGTGAGGCAGACACTCTGTTTACTTTTAAGGCCAGGCTTAAAACTTCCCTTTTTGATAAAGCTTATAGTTAGAGTGGCTTAGGTCATCCTGAGCTATCTCTGTAGTTATGCTGCTATAGGCTTAGACTGCTGGAGGACAGACTTACCAATTTTCTTCACTCTGCTACTTCCTTTTCTCCTACGACTCTCCAGTTGTATTACAGTACATTCTGTTATTTCGACTGTTAACTTTGTTTTCTCTCAGTGTTTTTCTCCCCATCGAAGATACACCTGGTCTGGTATCCTGCTTGGCTGCAATGCCCTGTTGGACGGGGGTCATCGACTGGGATGATCCTCTCAGTAACTGAACATCCACTGTGTCCTGTTATCAACTTTTTACTTTCTGTAACATAGAAAGTTCTCTTATATCGGATCTTCTGTTCCTTCTGTGTTCTGCTCTGTCTTCCCAAACCCCCAGACGGTCGTGGCAGATGGCCGCTCCTACTGAGCCTGGTTCTGTTGGAGGTTTCTTCCTGTTAAAGGGGAGTTTTTCCTCTCCACTGTCGCTACATGCTTGCTCAGTATGAGGGATTGCTGAAGGATTGCTGTGGTTGGAAATCTGCCCAACCTCACGCCAATGACTGACGCAATCTGCTGGGATTCCTTAAATAGGAAACTTTTTAACTGATTGGAATGTTTGTATAATTGTATTGCAATGACTTCTTGTTAAGTGCCTTGAGATGACATCTGTTGTGAATTGGCGCTATATAAATAAACTGAATTGAATTGAATTGTAATCTCTTCAGCCGTCATCTGTTGGGGTAGCAGCATCAGAGCCAGGGATTTAAAAAGGCTAAACAACCTGATAAAGAAGGCTGGTTCTGTTCTTGGGACAACTGCGGAAAATCTGGAGATGATAATGCAAAGAAGGATTCTTCATAAAATCAAAAAAATTATGGACAACCCTGAGCATCCTCTTCATGAGACTGTCATACAACAACAGAGCGTCTTCAGTCGAAGGCTTCTTCAGTTTCGCTGCAATACAGACCGCTACAGGAAATCCTTCCTGCCCACAGCCATCATCATCTACAAAAACTCCTTAAAGAATTAATTATATGAGCTATTCAAACACTTAATTTCCCTCTGGGATCAATAAAGTATTTTTGAATTTGAATTTGAATGACTCATACAAGCAGAGAACATCTGCAGAGTTATGTAACCGGATAATTAAACGTGGAAAAATACTATCTCTTGTCTTGTCAACTGACAAACTTATGCTTTAGCCTGTTATGTTTAGGCTTTACTTCTACTAGTCACTTTCCTTGTTATTCCCTCCTGTGTTTAGGCAGAAAGAAATGTGTGCATTAATCTTTTTTTTTTTTTATCTGGTTTAGTACAGAAAAGCTGCTAGCACTAAATTATTTCCACATAACAGGTGTAAAAAAATGTAATAATTTGGAAGTCTAACATTGAGAGAAAGAGTCCGGAAAGAACTACCTCAACACCCCCTTCAGATTACTGCTTAGCCCTTCAATGACTTATAAAGATATGCAGTTTTTCCAGCATCACCTTTCAATACAGATTATATTTTAGCATAAGCAATATGATTACTAACCTAGCCATGTTACCATGACTTTTTGGACTTCTCAAAAAATGAGCATGTCACAACTTAGAGGCATGTCACACATATGCACCACCACTGTAAAGTTCCAGTGTTGCAGAAATGACCCTATAATAATGTTATTTAATCTCAGTCTGCGTTATACAGGGCCTCTATCTTCAACAATGAAAATTCACTAAACCTTAATGTGCCAAATGCTTTCAGGGTAATTCAGAAAATAGAGATCAAGTTTGGCCCTCACTACAAATATCTTTGTGTTCTTATTAAGGGTATCCCATTTAAACCACACATTCAGTGTGACTAATGGACATTTTTGTAATTGGAAATGGTCTTTTATTTTCAAAATCAGAACTGCTTCAGTTTTGAACTCAAGATTTGTTTATGCAACTTCTATGACTGTACTGGGTAATTAGGATGTGGGATACATGCATGCTGCTTCCCAGCGTCTTTGCATCTTGGACTCAGTCTACCATCACAGTCTTACATTTAAAACAATTCACAAAGCTCTTACTTACCAATTAATCTATAAAGCAATTCATGGGATTCAACCTACATACCAGCTAAACTACACTGCTCACAAAAATTAAAGGAACACTTTTTTATTTGGGCCTGGCATGAAATCAATTAAACCTGTCTGATAATTTTCTCATTGGCTAAGCAGCTGAGGGCATTGTTAATCACTTTCAGCTGTATTGGTGTTCATGGACTTAACAACAGGTGCACTACAGTGGCAACAATTAGAAAACCCTCAATACAGGTATGGTTTTACATGTGGAGGTCATTTCAAGTTTCTCCCTCTTTATCTTTTTTGGCTGGTTTTCCACTCGTGCTGGTTTTGGCTTGAGTATTTATCTCTACTGGCAGTATGAGGCGATTCCTTAACGCTACAGAAGTTGCACAGG
The DNA here is from genome assembly GCA_963556495.2 of Valencia hispanica. Classification (NCBI taxonomy): domain Eukaryota; kingdom Metazoa; phylum Chordata; class Actinopteri; order Cyprinodontiformes; family Valenciidae; genus Valencia; species Valencia hispanica. The sequence goes on from OY747701.1 coordinate 49,956,100, forward strand.
TTGTCCAACTTCTCCAGGATGGCACATCCACACATGCTGCAGCAAGAAGGTTTAATGTCTCTCCCAGCACAATCTCCAGAACATGGAGGAGATTTCAGGAGACTGGTGGTTATTCTCGGAGAGCTGGACAGGGCCATAGAAGGTCCTCAACCCATCAGCAGGACCGATACCTGCTCCTTTGTGCAAGGCGGAACAGGCTGAGCACTGCTCGTGCCCCACAGAATGATCTCCAGAGGGCCACTGGTGTGAATGTCTCTACCAAAACAATCAGGAACAGACTTCATGATGATGGCCTGAGGGCCCGACGTCCTGTTGTGGGCCCTGTGCTCACTGCCCAGCACCGTGGAGCTCGACTGGCATTTGCTCAAGAACACCAGAATTGGCAAGTCCGCCACTGGCGCCCTGTACTTTTTACAGACGAGAGCAGGTTCACCCTGAGCACCTCTGATAGACGTGAAAGAGTCTGGAGAAGACAAGGAGAACGTAATGCTGCCTGCAATGTCGTTCAACATGACAGGTTTGGTGGTGGGTCAGTGATGGTCTGGGGAGGCATATCCATGGAGGGACGCACAGACCTCTACTGCCTAGGAAATGGTGCTCTGACTGCCATAAGGTATCGAGATGAAATCCTTGAACCCATTGTCAGACCCTACGCTGGTGCAGTAGGTCCTGGTTTCCTCCTAATGCACGACAATGCCCGGCCTCATGTGGCAAGAGTATGCAGGCAGTACCTGGAGGATTAAGGAATTGAAACCATTGAATGGCCTTCATGATCCCCTGACTTAAACCCAATAGAACATCTGTGGGACATTATGTTTCGGTCCATTAGGCACCGCCAGGTTGCTCCTCAGACTGTACAACAGCTCAGGGATGCCCTCACACAGATCTGGGAGGAAATGCCTGGGACGAAATGCCGTCGTCTCATTGGGAGCATGCCCCGACGTTGTCAAGCATGCATACAAGCTCGTGGGGGCCACACAAGATACTGAAAAGCATTTTGTGTTGCAGAACTTAAGTTTTTGAAAAAATGGACTAGCCTGCCACATCTTCATTTCACTCTGATTTTAGGGTGTCTACACAATTGGGCCCTCTGTAGGCTGAAAACTTTTATTTCCATTAAAAGACTTGGCATCCTTTTGCTCCTAAGACATTGCCCTGTCGTTATTTGTATAGATATCCAACTTCATATTGAGATCTGATGTATCTAATGCGGTTGTTTAAAGTGCTCCTTTAATTTTTGTGAGCAGTGTATATCAACCAAAAGACTTGGGGATGGTACTGCTTTCACTCATAGGGGCTGTTTACACGACAACGTTTTTCAGCAAAACGGAGGTTTGTCTCTCCGATTCGGCCTCCCGTTTACACGACAACAGGAAAACGGGGGGGCGAAAACGCATCTTTTGGGAAACGGCTTCCAGAGTGGAGAGTTTTGAAAACGCTGGGTGATTCGTTGTCGTGTAAACGCAAGCCGGAGAAGTTTGAAACGATGACGTGTTGCACTTGCGCACTCCGCATTTCTACAGAAAAACAACAATGGTAGATCCGATCCTGGTATGCTGTTACTACTGATGCAGCTTCTGAATTTATTTGGTCTCTGTAAGCAAAACTTAGAGATCATCAGGCTTCTATGCGATCGCCAAAGGAAACGCATACAATACGTGCGTCAAATAATCAATACGCCTTTATTTAAGCGGAAAACTACAAGAAGACCACCATTGTTAGCTATCATGAAATGTTTCTTTTCCGGGTTGTGAGGGGGAAACCATGGAACACTGCATACACGGGCCACACTGCCATCTAAAGGCCGGGCATTTGTACTACATCGTTTTCCATCGCGCGCCCTGTCGTGTAAACGCAGTGCATTTTCACCCGCGTATTCAAACAAAAACGGCAACGTTGTCATGTAAACAGCCCCATAGTCTTAAGCCGCGTTCACACCGGTCAGCGCGTCCAGGCGTCAAATCGCTCAAACGGACGAAAGTCGACGCTTTAAAATTAAAACCCAGCTGCTTGCACACTTGTGGTCTGCGTCGGCGCGTCGGGGCATCAGCGCGTCACGTCATTACGTCAGCGTGCGGGCGTGGATTTGTCTGTTGCTAGTTGTTTACAACATGGCGGATCTTGTCGGATCAGCAGCGCGTCTTCAACTACCGGCTCTCCCGGGCCCGGCTGGTGGTGGAAGATGCATTCGGGATCTGGTCTGCACAGTGGAGAATGTTTCACCGCAGACTGGAAGTCAACCCCGAAGTGGTGAGGGGAGCTGCCGCTGCTCATGGAGAAAGACCACTTCCAGCTGTGGGGCGAATCGGAGCCAACAACGCAACCAGAGAGGCAGTGGAGACCAGAGAAGTTTTCATGGCCCACTTCAGTGAGGAGGGGGCAGTGCCATGGCAGCCGGCAGAATAGTCATGTCCATACAGGACTGACCCAAAACGGCTCTTTTAAGAGCCACCCAGTAAAAAAATTAAGAGCAAAACTTTCTGAAAATTTCCACGTCTATATTTACTATATTATATTTTAGTAATTTGTTTTTCTCTATACATTCATATATACATTCACAAATCCCTTTCATTTATGGATTATTGTTTGTTCTGTACCTATATACTTTTGACCTGTTACCCTGTACCTCTCGTTTCCAGGTAATGACTGACAGACTGCTCTGCTTTCTCCCACAAACTCGTCTATGGATATGGTGAAATCAATCAAATAAACTCAAATAGTTCTTGCTTTTGTACTTCTGTGATATTTTATATAGTCAATAAAAAGGTATATTTCATTAAGGTAATTATTATCTGTTATTAAAAATAATATTTTCACCCAAATGGCATTACATAGGACAGTAGAATTAAATTAAGGAAAGTAGCTGACCAAAATGTTACATATAAAAATATTTAATATAAAAAAAATACATACAACATATATACATATAATAAAACAATAAAATAAAGAACAGGAAGAGAAAGGACCTTATTTGGAGGAAGTGCGGTGGAAGACAGGAGGGACACAGAAAGGAGTCTCCTTCCTCCCCTGAAAAAGGTGTCAGCCCGATCAGTAAAACTACTGAGTATTGTCCAAATGGGTCAAATTGAGTGTTACATCAATTCTTTCAAAAATCAGTCTATGAATGTCAAATTTTAGGATGTCTCTTTCTAGAGGTGACACCCTTTTCAGGAGAGGATGAAGAGAGAGAAGGAAGTGCATGTCATCATCTGCAGGAGGAGCAGGAGCTGGTTCAGGCCGGGCCTTGAGCGCATCAAGCAGCTTTTGCTGGAACTCTGTTGGCACTGACAAGTCCTGCTGCCTCCGCCTTCGTTTTCTTGGAGGGCCTGTGAAAAAATACAGTAGAAAAATGTGTTAAAAATGCTTACAATTATGTTGAACAAATATACAAATTAGATAAAATTATAAGCAACATTTTAAGTATGTATGAAAGGCTGAGTGTGAATTCCAGGGTATACACAGACATTTCAGAAAGTACAAAAAGTAATTCGCCAAGTGTCTGGGAACCCAAAGAAACAGATTGACATCTTTGAATAAAACCTACATTCCCAACCTTTCCAAACAGCACTACACACCTGCAGGTGCTGGAGCAGAGGAAGGGCCAGGCTGGTCAGAAGCAGAAAAGAAAAGGGCCAGGGGACTCTGGTTCAGCCATGTCACCTGCCTCCATGTTAGCTGGATCTGTCAAGACAGAAAGGAATATTATTGACCCTCCTGTTTATTATGCTTTATACCAAGATCACAAATACTTCTACTGCTAGCTCTAATAATAAATAGCAAAACTTTGTAGTAGCAAAATGATGTAGGTTTCAGCTTTACAATAATTATTTTCATGTTTCTGAGCACGTTTTTGTGTGTGTTTGTGTGCCACTATGTCTGGGTTTTCTTCTCAAAATCACCAACCTTCTGCCTCTAACCGCCCTGCTGCTTCTTTTTCTGGCTCCTCTGGGTGGTCATACCCCTCCGCCTGCTCCTCCTCGACCCCCATGTTGCTCGATGTTTCGCGGGGGGCGATGAAGGGTTCGAGGAAGGACAGGACAGAGAGGTACTTCCATTTCTGCACTTTCCCTCCTTCTGCTCCGCTCTTCCTTCTCTCTTTCTCTTTTCTGCTCTGCCTGACATATGTGTCCCTCAATGTCTTCCACCGTTTTTTGCAGATCTCGTCTAAATACACAATGGGAAACTGGTAATGCGTATTTAGTACCGTAGTTGCCCTAACCGCTTTTGGCTAGCGTAGCGTTAGCTAACATAACAAGAAAGTTAAAAGAAAAAATATTTTTTTCTATGTTTAACTGCTTACCTGGCACTCCAATATCCTCCGATATCTTCCTCCAAATCAGATCCGATCTCTTCCTGTCTTTGTAAAAAGACGAAGACGGGTCATACAGTTCACAGACATTACATACAGCGACGATCAGTTTGTCCTCCATCTTGAATAAAAAATTTGCCGATTCCCCCATGGAAGGAGTTACTACGTCAGTACAACGAGTCGCTCTGATTGGTTGACGCCGCGCGTCTGCTGCCCGAAAGTTCAATTTTCCCAACTTGAGCAGCAAGCAGCAAGTCCGCGACTTGCTGCTTGGCAGTTTGCCGCCCACTAGATGCGTAGATACCATAGACTTGCATGTAATCTAGCTGCCCTGCTGCCTGGACGCGCTGACCGGTGTGAACGCGGCTTTAAGGGTACAGATTGAATGAGGTAAGAGTCTGATAGCACAGAGGCCTCTATTTGTGCTTGGAGCACATTTCTAAGCTGGAGCCATACAATGATGTAAGCAGAGAAAGAAAAGGTATGGATCCCTGAACCATTTGAGGATGGTCATGGCCATGAGCTAAGGAAGGTCATATATGGAAAGGGTGCTTGTAGAAAAAAACTTGTGTTAAAAGTTAGAGCTTTATGTTGGGCAATGCCAAATATGGTACTGAATATGTGCTGTCTGGAGCTCTATAAAAAAAGCTGTGTCTAAAGACCAACATGAATTTGTCATGGTTGTATATAAATGGAGGACCCAACTGCAAAAAAAGTGAATTCATGAATGATTTTAATAAGAAATAAAAGATTAACTTACAACGTGGCGTCAGGAAACTTAGGAACCAAAACAACAATCAAAACAGGAAGGAAGATAGGGTAGCAAGACAAACGGATGAGCGATGAGTGGGAGAGAAGAGAGGGTTTAAGTATACTGAGGGAAAGTGGAAAGAGACGGGGAGAGAACCAGGGAATGAATAGGAAGCGGTTGCAGGTTTGCAGGAGAGAACAGGTAAAAACAATGAGCCGGGAAGAGGATGGCAGGGAGGAAACAGGAGGTAACAAACAGGGGAATCAGAAAACCATCCTAAAATAAGAAACTAAACTAACTAAAGATATCTAAGAGAAGCTATCTAATAAGAGAATAAAGAACAAACAAAGACTGACAAACCAAGGAAACATAAATAAAAAGGTAAAGCAAAACAAAATAAAACAGAAAGGTGAAAACAATTAAGAGCAGGGAGGGGGAAAATATGGAAACAAAGAAGTACCAAAGATAAAACGCAAAAGGTCCTAAAGTAAAACATTAACACCAAGAAATAAACTAAAATGATAACTTAAACTGAATAAGGAAAAGAACTAACTAAAACTCAAACACAGAAACCTCACATCATAACAGAATTTCTCATGATTCATTTGTTGTGATATGGGCTGGAGTTTAAAATAAAATTCTTCACTGTTCAACTGAAGCCATGTCTGCAGAGCCTTTTGCCCTGAAGTATCCTCATATTGGCAGTTTGACGGTAACAGCCCATTATAAACGACAATGTCATTTTAGTATGCTGCATCATCTGACCAGAATCACTTAGAACTTAGAACAATTCTCAAGTCTCTAGAAGGTTGTCTTCCTAAAAATGTTTTAAATGTTTTATATTATATTAATATTTTTTAAAGGACTCGGAAATACCAATGTGTTATTATGAATGTTTTAATAGGACTTGTGGACACTTTTATCATATGCCGTTATGTTTAAAACTATGTCTAATGCCATTTTTATGCTGCTGATTTGACTGGGACCCTGTTAAAAATACTTTTTTTTTTTATCAATGAGTGTTTCCTGATTAAATAAAGGTGAAATGAGAATGAAGGGTAGTAATAATAGTTTGACCTTTTACAGAGACTGTGTATAAAGCAATAAACCTTCAGCCCAAGCTTTTGTAACATTATTTTTCCGGGTTCTCCCAATGAAAAGTTAGATAATTGGTTCAAACGCTGTGATTGCAACGAGCCTCAGGACATTATCTCTTTTTAACATTTACGTATTTTGTTTTTTTAATATCACATTAAACACTGACTACTTTTTGTCTTTCAAAGTTATTCAATGACCTAGAAAATCTATGTATGATGACTTTATTTGAACAAGTTAAAACAGTAGTAATACCTCGTCAAACTGTTCAATGCAAACATGGTCATCTTCCAGATCCATTGTGTTAAAATTTGGGCTTGAACTTTTGTATTACCTCTGACCACAGCTGGCACAGTTCAAAAAGGTACAAGCACCCACCTTGAGCTCTTAGTGTTTGAAAGTTGTCTTTATTTTCTAACATAATGTGATCTTCCTGTTTTTAGTGCAAGAATTTTCTTTGTATAAAGAATACTTTGAAGCCTTTTGTGACATTGTCAAACAGTCTGAGACTACTTGTGTTTCTTTTGCAAGACTCTTCATTTTCCTGTTTGACTCCTCCCACTCTGTATTTCCCCTAACCTTTCAGGTTTAACTCAACGTCCTGGTTTATTTGATCAATCTTGCACCTTAAGAGTTCTGTTTAGTGTTGACTTATGATTTCAGTTTCTTATCACCTAACGTGTTACATGTTTCTCTTCCTTTCCCTTAAGATGCATTTTGATTAATTTTCCTTTGTTGAAACCATGATCGTTGCCTTTGGTCATGGCCACGAGCTAAGGAAGCTCCTGACCTTTGTTAACCTTGCGCACTAAGCTGGATTCTCGCGAGATTTGGATTTTTCCAAACCCACGAAAATCCATCTTGTACTGCTCCAACATAACCGGCTGACTCGGCTCCAGTGGGGGTGCGACCCAATCGTTGGTATTTTACATTGGGACGGGCGCATGGGCCGGTGTTCAGGTATGGAGACGTAGCAAGTGCCCAGGCAACGGAAAACAAACATGGCCGCGCCAGTGGCTTACACGTAGAAGCGGTTATTGAATCTGTTTTAGGAGAACTAGAGACAATTTCTTCTTTGAAAAATGAGACAGGTGTTTTTCAAAACACCCTTTATTCGCATATTCTCCATGTAACACTGTAAAACCGGCAGAAATCACCCTAAGACAAGGAGTAACTGAGGCCTGGGCGATTTTCTTTCTTTTTTTTTTTTTTGCTTGGGCGAGTTGTTGTTGTTTCCCTGGCGCACATAATATGTCATATGAGTCGTTGCTGTGATTGGCTAAAGACCAGTCATGGTAGGCGGACACTTGCTGGCACGTCCCCCATTCAGCTCAAAATATTATAAAAGATGGCCCTCCCTTTTTCAGATGCTCTCTGCGGGAGCAGTTCCAGATCGATGCGTAGACAAAGGGCGGGGCTACACATAGAACTGGCTTTTGCCAGGTTAGACCTTTGTGTCTTTTTGGATTTGACTCACCTTATACTTTCTTCTGATTTCTGTGGCACTTTTCATTCTCTGCTTCTATTAGCATTAAAGTTTATTAGTTTCAGCCATGTGCTTTTTATTGCCATGTTAGGGGTTCCCTCCACCATTATAACATCATCACATCTATACATTTTTACATTTGGAAATACAAGCTGTTCTATTTTTGCAATTATCCTGAAGCTGTATAGCTGTTGTTATTCAATTTATTCTTGGCCTAAATGGATTCAGCTGCAAGGATTTTAGCCTATTTCAACATTGCATGCACACTAATAGGAGAGATATGTAAAAGAAAAGTATGTCCCCACAATTAAGAAACTATAAAGAAAACTCAGCATTTGGGAACAATTTACAAAATTAACCGTTAAAACACAATATTTGTACAAAAGAAATATAATGATTACCAAGACTTAACTAAAAAACTTCTATTTGTGTGTTGCATGACATTAGTGGACAAACTGGTTTCACTCATTGATTTCTCTTTGATTTAACTCCTGCTCTTGAAATCTCTGGTCTCATTCTGGTTTTTTGCTTGCATTCCATATCATTGAGTTGAGCAGTAAAATTAAAGTTTCAAATAAAAAAAATACAAGGGGTGTGCCATCTTGGGGGCCTCACGATTATTTTGTTGCATATTTTTCCCCATTTAGGGTTTTTTCTTCATCCTCATTCAGTTTCCGTTAATTAAAGTATCCAAACAAGTTGATGTCTTGTCTTTTATTTATTTGAAACCCCAAATCAAGCCAACACATGTCCAAAATCTGCTTAATAATCATAGCAAGGTCATATCTTCAATGAAAGCTAAAGGAAATGTGTGTTGGCATTTTAAATATAATATAGGGTAACCCTATTTTGATTTCCATAAAATAGGAAACTTGGTCCAGTCCTTAAACACATCAATCATGCTCAGTTTACCTAAAGAAGACTCTTGATTTTAACATGTTTAAAGTATTCCTGCTCTATGGGGTTGGAAAGAGTAATTCAATAAACTTCAGATCAACGTTAACCAAGTCAACCATTTCAGAAATGACTTTGAAATCTAAATAGAAATAAGTAATCTTTATTAGAAAATAAATCTGTAACAATAATAGCTCCCTTTTTGAATCATACAGGACAAAAGTTACACAAAAATCTGAAATTATATTCTGAGAAAATAAGTATTATTTTTCTATTCAAAGTAATAGAAAATAAAACCAGCATTCTCCCAAAGACACTTAAAGTGTATACTCCAGTTTTTGTGTTTTTTTCAGCTGTCAATTTAATACAAAACTCTAACTTTGCACAGTAATTTCATAGTTTTTGCATCAGTTTGACCAATTGGATGTGTGTCACCTGCCATACACAGAAATAAATCTGTCAGATTATGAGTTAGGTGCTCTCCACATTAGTCACAATCTGGATGGACTACAGGAAATTTCCTTCGTGTTTCATACTTAAAGCTACACTTGGGCTGACTTCTGGTAAACATGAGCTGCCCTGTGGTGTGCTGCGCTTGGGGAGGGCGCCCCGGACAGCACCAACAAAATGGACATTTCCAGGGAAAAGAAGCTGTTGCTGCTAACCTGATACTCAACAACAAAAACACTTCTTTCACAGCTAAAGTGCAAAATATTTGCTGTATTTTGTAAATGTTCATGCTGCAGGGCTGGAACACTGGCTGCATCATACTGTTTCCGCTAGTTCGTCCCCTAAAAATGTCAGTGTGGCATGCCGGACTTTTATGTTTTTCTCATTTAATTATAATGAAAAATAATAGATCTTTCAACACTTTTGAATTGCTATCGATTTTGCACGTTTCACATCGCAATTAATTGATTTATGGTGAATCGGCACTACCCTAAAAAATACCACGGAGCAATGTGTGATTGTCTGGCATCTGTTTATTGTCACAACACCCGTAGATAAAATCTCCCACCACTTTATTAGATACACCTAGCCAGTAGCTGGTCAGAACCCCTTTTGCCATCAGAACTGCTTTAATTTATCTTGACGTTGATTTAGCAAAATTTCAGAAACATTTTTGACTGTGGAGGCCAAAGAAGTAAAGTGAACTTGTTGTCATGGTCATGAAACCAGCTTGAGAGGATATACATTTTGTGACATGGTGAGCTAACCTGTTGGAAGTAGTCGTCAGAAGATAGGTACACTGTGGTTGTAAAGGGTTGGACATGGTCAGTAACAATACCTAGGTAGGCTGCAATTAAATTCAATTCAATTCAGTTTATTTATATAGCGCCAATTCACAACAGATGTCATCTCAAGGCATTTAAACAATGCTCATTTGGTACTAAGGGACCAAAGTGTACCAAGAAAATATCTCCCACAGCATTACACCGCCGTTGCCACCCTTAACTATTGATGGATGATTTCAAGTTGTTTGCAATAAGTTATTATCCAGAGCCTGTGTGAATTGTAGACTCTCTTTCCAGTTCTTAGCTTCAAGGTTTGCCGTGTTGTGCATTCAGAGATTTCTTGGTTTGTGGTAATTTCAACTTCTGTTGCCTTTCTATCATTTTAAACCAGTCTGTGCTTTCTTTGCTAAACTCTGGTATCAAAAGGGCATTTCTATGAACATATTTGTCTCTTATGGTATACTTCCTCTTTGTGGAAGAATTCTCTTTAAAATTAAAATCCCAGTAGATCAGCAGTTTGTGTGCTATGACCAGCCTGTCTGGCCAAGAAACATGCCATTTTCAAATTACTTGAATCCCCTTTCCTTCCCATTCTGATGTTTGGAATCCCCTTATCTTCCCGTTCTGATGTTTGGTTTGACTTTGGTTTGCCTTTTTTAAATTAGATATGTCAAACTCAAGATCCACAGGTCACATCTAGCTCACAAAATAATCTAATATTTCTACTATCATTGTCCCTTGATTTTGTTATGTACCGCACACACCAATCACAGCATGTGTCTTATAATGCACCACAAATGCTATGACCAATGTGCACAAATGCAGTGGATGTGGGAGAGCTTAGATAGAGAAATTGTGGCATTTTCCATGTTGCAAAGAAATTACAAACCAAGTCAGTCCTGCTGTGAAATCATGCTACGTTTCCACAGCTCAAAATTTAACACCAAACATTATAATGGAGTTCTTGCCAAACAATTATGCCAAACATGGCATAAAGAGCAGAGAAATGTGATTATTGTTGTGGAGCTTTGTTTTTTACATTCGGCCAGATGCCTATCTCATTTCTTATCAACTTCTTGCTGGAATAAATAAAAAAATAAAATTCTAAACCTGCTGGATGTACAAATAATTGTCAGCCTTAGTGTATTTTTAATATTGCTCCGCCTCTCGGCCTGTCAGGTATGTGTAGAGCGGCATTTAACCAAACGCAGACGGTGGTAAGTGCAGGGTTGTTTATTGAATGATGACGATGATGAAGACGGTACAGGACACCAGACTGACGGGAACGAGTTGGAGGGAGAACAGCAGGGTGAGACGAAATGGAGACATCAATGATCCGACGGGTAGTGAGAGGAAGTGAAGGGTTTAAATAGACAAAAGGGAAGGAGGATCAGATGTGACAGATTGGTGACAGGTGCAGATAATGAATAAGACAGGGGTGAGCTGTTAGGTTCTGCGTGAGTGTGTTTTAGGTACTGAGTGAGTCATCCTTCCAGAGAAGATCTTCTTGAGGAGCAGGCTGATTGTGCACACCTAGTGCAGATATCAGCAGCCCAGGAGCTTCTTAAGGAGTTGGCAGACGCTCATTCAACGCCTCCTCCTGCCAGCTGCGGCAGGCCAAGTTTCACCATGTTGCCATCAGCCTGCCTACTCCGGATTTCATCAGTTTGTTCTGCTCTGGATCTCATCAGGCTGCTCACTCTCCAGTGTCAGCAAAACTCACTCGGTAACCTCATCCTGGATCTATCTCCCTGCACAGTACCTCGAGCCTCAGAACTTAACCTCCTCCTTGAGCTCACAAACCTCCCCATGGACTGTAAATCAACTCCTCTTTCTTCTGCTCCTTCCATTTAAAGATTCAAATGTAAACTCTGGACTCTCATCTACAGATACCCAGTTCCCCCCCAAGATTTGGATCCATGTCCCTGAATCTTATTTTATTTAATAAATACTTGTTTTACACTTGTCATCGTCGTCTGAGTCTGAGTTCTGCATGTGGGTCAGGAAAGTTCCTGAAACCATGACAGAACAACATGGGCAGTCTGACCCAGCAGGCTCAGCTCAGAAACCTTCCTCTGAGCCTGTTACTCTCCTAGCCAAACATGATTCCATGCTTCAAACTCTTTGTGAAAGGCAACATTATGACTCTCAGCGACTAGATCAATTAACTCAGGTGATGCATGAATTTAATGTAAAGCTTCCTTCTCCTTAACCAACCTCCGCCAACACAGCCTAGCCTCCAGTCTCTCGGCCCCGAGAAATCACTCCTCCCACCCCGGAACACTTCTCCGGGGGAGATAGGTAAATGTAACGGTTTTCTACTTCAGTGTTCCTTGGTGTTTTGTTATAACTACTTCACTATTCTGAGAACCTCATTCCAGGACCTTGTCAGGGACTTTGAACTGACTTATAGTTATAGGCAAACAGAGACAAGAGATAACTCAGAGATTAAGAACTCTGAAACAACGCCATAAATCTGTAGCAAATTTTGCCATCGACACTCGCAGCAGCCTCTGGATGGAATACTCCAGCATTAAAGGGGGCTTTTATTGGAGCATTAAATTATCACTATTTGCGATCATCTAGCCTACCGAGATGAACCTCAGTCTCTAGAGGAACTAGTCGCTTTAGCCATCGGGATAGAAAATAGAATGAATGGAAGGACCCGAGAAAAAAACTGGAATCAAACTCACCAGTTTTTTCCTCCGAGCCCCAAGTTATGTTAGTTCCAAAATTTAATTGATGCCAATCTACCCAGACAGCTTAATTTGCAGCTTAGCCCCCTTCTGGCGCCAGTTCGAGTTAATGCACTAGATGGAGAGTTACTCCCCAACCTTATTCACCAAACTATCCCTATCGAGTATGTTTCTTCTGGGAACCATCGGGAAACCACCGGTGGTCCTGGGTTTCTCATGGTTGGCAGAGCACAACCCCCATCTTAATTGGAAGGAGGGGAAGATCAAGTCCTGGAGCTCGCACTGTTTATCCACCTGTCTTAAATTGGGTCTAGCTTCCTACTGAACTCCTCGGACACACCAAAAGAAGAGCCTCCTGATTTGACCAACGTTCCTTCGGAGTATCATGATCTTCAGCAAACTTTTAGTTAATCCAAAGAGCTGTCTCTATCTCCCAATCGACTGCTCCATTGAACTGTTCCCCGGTGCTTCGCTTCCCTCCAGTCAATTTTTCAACCTGTCTCGACCCGAGCTCATAAGTATGGAGCAGTACATTAAAGAATCCCTAACTGCCGGAATCATTCGCCAATAAACCTCATCGTTAGGGGTAGGATTTTTCTTCGTGGCCAAAAGGATGGATCAGCATTGACTTCCAAGGTTTGAACAAAATAAAGGTGAAAAATAAGTACCCGTTACCACTACTCACTTCTGCTTTTGAGCTTTTGCAGGGAGTAACTGTCTTCTCTAAATTGGTTCTCCGAAATACTTATCACCTTGTATGCATGAAGGAAGGAGATGAATGGAGGACTGCCTTCAAGACTCCGATCGGACACTTTGAGTATCTGGTGATGCCATTTGACCTCACCAATGCCCCAGCAGGCTTCCAATCTTTGATTAATGATGTTCTTCCAGACTTTTTGAACAAGTTTGTGTTTGTATATTTGGATGATATCCTTATCTTCTCCTCCTCCCTAGAGGAACACAAGGTTCACGTCCGTTTAGTTCTACAACTGCTGTTGGAAAACCGTCTTTTCATGAAAGCTGAGAAATGTGAGTTCCATGTGTCATCTGTTTTGTTCCTCGGCTACATCATTGAGAGTTGGCAGGTGAAGCCAGATCCTAAAAAGATCAAGGCTGTTGTCGAGTGGCCCACTCCCTCCTCCCACAAGCAGCTCCAAAGATTCCTTAGTTTTGCCAACTTCTACCGCCGTTTGATAAAGAACTACAGCCGAAGTCCCCTGCAGAACATAACTATGATGTTGGTGACTGTGAGCTGCTTGCGGTTAAACTGGCTTTTAAGGACTGGCGTTACTGGCTGGAGGGGGCTGAACATCCCATAATGGTCGGGACTGATAATAAAAACCTAGCATAGCTTCAGGAAGCAAAACGTCTCAACCCTTGGCAATCCAGGTGGTCATTTTCCTACAGACCGGGTTCAATCCAATGTACCTTCTGGTGGCCTTCCTTTTACCAAGATGTTGTTCTCGTAACAATACGCCAACCCAGCCCCCCCATGGTCTCCTGCAACCCCTAGCGATTCCTGGTTGTCCCTGGTCCCATGTGGCTTTGGACTTCGTCACTGGGCTCCCTATGTCTAAGGGTTCCTCGGTCATTATGACGGTCATTGACCGCTGTTCTAAGGCCTGTCACCTTATTCCTCTGAGGCTTCTCCCCTCATCTTTCAAGACCGACCAGCTCCTCATTAAATATTTTTTTCGACTTCATGGCCTCCCCGTGGAAATCCTGTCTGATCGAGGCCACCAGTTTTTTTCTAGGGTTTGGAAGGACTTATGTACCACCCTGGGGACCAAGGTGGCTATCAGCTCCGGTTTTCATCCCCAGACTAATGGTCAGTCTGAGCGGATGAACCAGGAGCTGGAAGCCACCCTCCGCTGTTTGTGCTCCTTCAATCACACCAATTGGAGTTCACAGCTGTCACGGGTGGAGTATGCCCACAATAGCCACACCTCCGCAGCTACTGGTTTATTTCCTTTTGAGATCTCTCTGGGTTACCAGCCTCCCCTGTTTCGCAACGATGAGCGTCTTGCTGCAACTCCCTTGACGCAGTCCCACCTCCAACGCTGCAAACAGACTTGGACTGATGCTATTGCAGATTTGAATCGCACCCGCGAACAGAACATCAAGTTGGCTAATCACAGACGTCTTCAAGCTCCCAGCTATTCACCAGGTCAGAGGGTTTGGCTTTCTACCCGGGATATCCATCTAAAAAACATGCATAAGAAGCTTTCCCCTCGATTTATTGGTCCTTATGAAATCGAGTCGTCCTGAGTCCTATTTCTGTGCGTCTCAGGCTCCCTACATCCATGAGAATCCAACCTGTGTTTCATCTTTCCCTGATTAAGCCTGTTCTTTTGAGTCCCCTGTGTCCTGAGCCTAGTTGCAGATCACCTAGTTGTGCTGAATTGTTCACAATTTTTTTTTCCTTTTTTTGTAAGTTAGAATTGCCTAAATTGATAAAAACACACTGTATGCAATGGCTCTATTAAAAAATATTTTTTTAAATCGATGTAAAAACACCTTTTTATAGATGTAATTTTCTTACATCAACTTTGGTTTAAACTACTTCACTCAACTCTTCCTTACTGCTGCTGCAGTTAAACACGAGGAGGTGGATCAGAGTTAGCATTAGTGTCCATCATGTGGGAGTCATTATATTTGATGATTGTTCTTTGCAGTCGAATAAAGATCAGGTTATAAGAGGGCATTCTGTAGTACCTGCTGTGCATTAAAGTGCAGATATTGCTCCCCATAATGTTCTGTGATTTTTTAGCCATGAACTCCTACTGCTTGAATATTAATCAATTTGATTCATAGGTAGCTTCATGGACAACTGGTGCCTTTCATGGGTTGCTCTGTCAAAATGTAAACAACAGTGAAGGATTAATTGGTCCCCACAGGATATTTTGTTCCAGAACAGAAGACTTTGGCTGCATACATGAAGGATACATGTGTTCATAATGTCTTTTTTCAAATGTCTTCTCCAAATGCTTTATGACACGTTCTCTCAAGCTATCAAACACTTATAAAAAGAAAACTCTTTTATAAAGAAATGCCCCATCTTTTACTGCATGAGTTCAAATATTAATTGGAAAATTACCTCTTTATATTGCCTACATTTGTATTTCATCGGGTTATGTCACTGTCAGCTGTACTCCAGTAATAGTTGGTATTTTGTGCGTGAAATGTGTTTATTATTTATTAAAGTGCAGAGGGACTAAGTATTGAAAATCTCACTGAAATTTATCCAATACCTTTTTAGTTCCTGAATCGGATTCAAGTCCAGTTATTGCTAGGACATTTTAGCAACTTTATTTATTCATCTATTTGAGTTTTCTTTTCCTTGGCTGTTTTATTGGGATTTTTTTCCTAATTCTCAAATTCTCATTAACAATGTCCTTGTACATTTCTGTATTTATCCTTCCTTTAACAAAGTCTCCCTGGTGAGCTCCCTGGTGAGCCCATGGGCTCCGCTGGCAGCCGGCTATCCCAGGGCAAATCCACCTATGGACCCAGAGACCCGAGGCCCGAGATCCCCCCGCCACCAAGCTGCAGAGGCCATAACTAGCCGATGGTCAACATGCGCCGCCAAATTGGGCCAATCCCCACAGGCGACATCTCATTGCACTTTCGGCCCATGTCAAAGTGCCACGCCAATAGCCACACCGGATGGACAACATCCCCAGGCGAAGCCCAACCAGCACTAAAACACTGAACTCAACCAGCTCCTGAATCTCAAACCTGCACATTACAGAACACCAAGAACAAGCATCCAACCAAATCCAATCAAACCCACCAATACACCGACAAAGCATGGATCACGCAGAACAAGTGATCAAATAGAGATGCTGGACCCGACCCCCGTCAAGGGGCTGAAAGGCAAACATTGGCCCGGCACACCGGCCAACCGATACAGCAGAGCCGCCAACGCACTGGCGGACAGAAGAATTAGTCACCGGCAGGGAGTGATGGAGGGAAATAGGCCCCTCATTTGGACATATTTTTAAAATATATATATAATTGTATCTGTTAATAACTTGTCTATTATCAACATACAGTGAAAATTTCAGGTCATTAGCTACTGAAATTTTTTTTTTTTTTAGATATTTCTCCATGACTGGCTGTATTGATATGTTTAAAAACCTTTTGTAAACAAATGTGGTGAGTTCTACATACAGTATATACATCTACTGTATTATGGTTCCAATTCATCTTACAATTTAAGAGTTGTTGGTTAAGCTATCTAGAATGGTGTAATGATGAATAATGAAGCTTTGGAAGTAGGAAGAGCATGCTTTCTATGTCAGCTTCCGCAAGGTACGATGTCAAAAGAATTTGAAAACCACATTATGTAACAGTAAAAAAATTCTCTATTGTGGCACGAGGTTTGATACTAGTTTGAGTCTTTTTCTGAAATATTATTCCAGAGAGTGTCATTCATGCAGGCACATTGGAAGACTACTTCTCTAGGGTGGGCTGTTAGCAAATTCAGCACTACATTTCTTTACAAGTAATACTACTTCATATTTTCAATGCATATCAGTAGCAGTGCCCAATCCCTGTAGTTTTTTGAGAGGCTTTTCAACCAACAAAGACATATAGCATATGAATCCTGGAGAAAATAAGATAATTCTTGTTACATTGTAGCAATATCCTGAGCAATGACAGGATATAAACTATTGAACATACTCACTATGAAAAGTATTTCCCAGACTTTCTCCATGAGACATAAATCAGTGATCAAATCCAGAGCGATACTATACTTTGAGCAAATATGTCTTTAAAGTTTTCAACAGCAACTTTTCTAACTTCCCCTACCAGCTATCGGTGCCGCAGTGTTAATGCTAGTTTTTACATATATAAAAATAGCTAATCGACATTCATTTTTTTCCCTGTCGTCCTGTAGAATAGCCGTACAGCTGACAATATTTCTGATAAAAATACGTGCTTGAAACAATATGTTGTTTATGCCTCTTATTTAGAGTTTTAGTCAGATTTCGGTCCTTCAGCCACCATATGTGAGGGACTTGAGATGCAGCAGCAAGAAAAAACACATGTTGTGCCGCAGATAGGTAGGATTTAGCTATGAATAATTATGAAAAATTGCTTAGGGCAATTATTATTATTTATTTTATTATTTATTTTATTTTTTTAATTTATTTATCACCCGGTGCTCCTTAGTTCAGGTCCTGGGGTTCCACTCTCCCTCTGTGCCGGCCCCGGGAGGGGCCCTTCACTGAAACCCAAGCGTCCTTCGTGCTTGGGGAGTGGGCAGGCCCTTCTTTTCACCCAACTGGGCGGGTTTCTCCGGCTGGACGTAGCGCGTGGAAGGATCACGTTATTCCAGCCAGATCCTCCCCAACCCTGCGGGTGCCCCGGCCGGCCAGGAGGAGGCACTATACAGCCCCAGGACTAATGCATGTTTTTGTGAGAGTAGCTCACATTAGCTGCTCAAGGGAACACGGGGAGAACATGCAAACTCCACACAGAAAGGCCCTTTCGCCAACCCCACTCAGGGTGTGGGTGCCGATGATGTGGGGGAACAAACACACCCTCAGCACCCACAGCGTCCCCGGCGGTAATCGACCTTCTAGCTGTGTGAGGTGAGCCAGGCTACAAGCTGCGCCACCGTGCCCCCGAGCTTAGGGCAATTATTTATAAGATTAATAATTTTATGTAAAAATTACCAAGTTTAGGGGCACCATCCTGGTGGATTCCAGGAACATTTATATATATATAGCCAAATTGTTCAGTCTCAGTTTATGTTTATGATTACCAGCCTGATAAGGCTGAGATAATTAAACAAATGAAGGAATAATTCTTACGCTGTGGACATTAATTGTACGAATCACTCCAAGTAATCACAGACAACTTCTCTTTAAGTTAAGGGGACTTTATTTAGAAAATAGAAAATCCCATCTATTCTAAAACATGCTAAAAATACTACAGATCTTAGACAACAATAATAGGTGAACATTAAACACAATTAACATAAAATGAAATCAGTGAGACAGTTGAGGGGATCAGAAAAGGAGGGGGTGGCCCTCACTCCAGGGAGCCCAAGTCACAGATAGCCTGTGGGACAAAAGTCATAAATCTCAGCTCTGTGCCAAGATGGAGAACAGCACATGGAGTCTAAGAAAGAGTCATAAAACTAGCTTTGGCTAAAGGAGCACATGGGGAAAGCGTCCATGTGGGAGGCCTCTGCTTTAGTGACAGACTAAAGACAATGGAGTTAAACTGTTCAGCTAAGACCAACTAACGCAGGCCGGATCGAGCCCGACTCGGCCGACGGAGTGATCAGGGAGCGAGAAAGAGAGAGATAGAGAGAGAGAGAGAGAGAGTAAAGGAGAGGAAGGAAAAAGAAATAAAGGCGTGATCTGCTCAGGATAAAGCAAACAGTTTCAAAAACACAGCAATTTCAGCTCCAATTTATGCGTGCGGCGACGAAAAAATTAGCAAATAGGTACAGCGCTTAAAAACACTTTAACCCAACAATGAACGAGATCTAACTCGTTAAAACTCAATTTTCTCTATTTATCTCCGCCCAGACACAATATTAGTATAAATGAACCGGTTCAGTCCTACTTTGCTTTGAAGGAGGACCAGTCCACTAGGAGGAGAGCAAATTGTGTCCGTCGTTGAGCAAGAAAAGGAAGAGTTATAAAAAACCTGTACAGGATTTAAGGACCGTATGGCCCAAATGCAGGCTGGATGGCTTGCAGGTCGACGTCTAACAAACTGTCTTGGAACAGTCCTTATACCGCGCACCCTGGTTACGCAGACAGAGTGTGCACTTCGAAGCTTTGAAATGAGTTCTTCCCCGGTCCAGCGGGTCAGGACAAAAGAGAATCTTCACCGGTGAGGTGTCCTCTGTTCAGCAGTAGTTCATCCAAGAACTTCTGAGTCAGAACAGTTTGAAAATGGGCGCGACTACTCTTATAGCCCCCTTTGGCCGTGATGTCATCGCCGATGTCACCGTGGGTGGTCATGGACCAATAGGAGTGTGTTGGGGGTCACTGCTAGGATTGCTGGGAAATGTGGTCTTCCAACAGTCTGTTCAGTTCATCTTATGATAAATGCAATCACAACACATAGATGAATCAATCCAGTTTGTGTTGTCATGTTACACTTTTATTATTTGGTCTTCTTCTTATTTCGTCTTATTTCTATAACATGTGAAATAACAATGTTTGCATTCGAATTGTTCTTCTCTTTGGTTCATCCAGCCATGAAAGAGACTACTAAGGGTGACAACATCATATTCCTTCAGGTTAAAATCTGACTTTTCAAAAGGTTTAATCTGTAATGTCTAGACTTGTTTTAAGATGAGAAATAACTGCTGCTCTTAATCTTTAGCATTGCTAGTGCTTTTTCTATTGGACAGTGTTTGCAGCTATTCAGAATAACTTAAATACATTTATCAAGAGACTTAAAGCTGCAGCCTGGAGTATTTCAGGGAGAGAGATTTTCTGAATCCGACCTACCAAGGCCCCTCCCAAAACATTCCCCCCTGCCGTATTTTTCAGAGAGGAGATGATATTAATGCATTTAAATCATTCATTTAAATCATTCATGTTGTTTTATATTTGAGCTAATAAATGGTAGGTCTAAAAATTGTTATCTTATTGCATAATGTCTGTTCTACGTCTATGCAGGACTCATTTAGGTAACTATGTTTTAACCATCTTGAGATGTATTGGAGCCTGTTTGCTAAGAAATGGCGATGAAAGTTCAGTAAATCTAGACGTCCTTTATTATTATTATTATTATTATTATTATTATTATTATTATTATTATTATTATTATTATTATTATTATTATTATTATTAAGTTTCTCTTATCTTTGGTCTTCTGTAGTTTTTTTTTATGCCAGTATGTGAGGGTTTGTATTTCCAAAGAAATTTAGAGACAGAGGAGTCCAGAGATCTAAACCAATCCAGTGATGATTTACTTGGGATCATTGAGAATAAGTAATTGATTCTGGGCAAAACCATCATTATTATTGATGCAACCCTACCCATAAGTGATATGAGTAGGGATTTCCTTCCAGCAAGATCATCTTCTACTTTAAAAAAAAGTGGGATGTAGTCTAGCTTTGTTAAATGTGCCAGTCTTGGTGAGACATTGATACCTAAATACCTAATATTCCCTGACTGCAGTTGTGTATTAATGGGATTCAGGCAAAGAACAATTGATTGGAAGAACCGTAGATTTTAACCAATTTATAGAATAATCTGAAACTCTTGAAGAGTTTATCAACCTGATTACATATATAAATATGGGTTATGAAGTGCAGTCTTTTTTGAAATATTTACTAAAATCTTCATCCTTAATCAATGATATATTGAATCTCCATTTTTGCTTTGTGGAATTTCTTTCCTTTTTACTAGAGTTAAAGAAATAGGAGCATGATTGCTGACAGCTATAGGGTGTATCTCAGTGTCTGAAATGTATGTCAGCAGTGAGCTGCTGACTAAAAAATAATACAGTCGAAAATAAGAAGGGTGGACATTTGAGAAATTGTTTTTTCCTATCGTTGGGGTGAAGAGATCGGCATGCATCGCAAAGTCTATAATATCTCTTGTATTGCTTAACTATCTCTATGGATTGCCAGCTGCGCTGATTCCCTGTCTATTTCTTCATTTAAACCAAAGTTGAGGTTGCCCCCAGGAAGAAGTGAGCAATCCAAGTGTTCAGAAAGTGCAGAGAAGAAGGAATGAAAGAATGAGGGGTCGTCAACATAACTTTTGGTTATGTATAGATAGATTTATTATTATAAATGTACCCTCTGGATTTGTAACTGTGTCTAATACTGTAAAATTAACTTTTGTATTTATTAATATTGTTATTCCCCTTTGTCTAGAGTTATAGCATGCAGAAAACACATTAGGAAACTCAGGTGATTTAAGATAATCTGCAGTTGAGGTTGGTTCCATGAACATTCCATGGACAAACCATACAGTAACCATAGTTGTGTGTGTGTGTGTGTGTGTGTGTGTGTGACTAAAGTTGGAGAGTGCGTGTCACCATAGAAACAGATAAACATAAGTGCAGTCATAGTTAGTGCTTGTGGTTGCCTGATTGAAAGTCCAGAGGCAGAGCTAAGAAATAAAAATAGAAGAAAGTTAGTAAGGTGCCACCTGTTCTTGGCTGAACTCCAGAGACTCCCTCAGAGCTTGGAATTTCTTGTGGAGGACCTCAACCAGGGCAAGACGGGCATCTAGGCTGGTTAGCCTCTTAACAATTGAATCCAGGACATCGGTGTAGCTATTCTCTGGAGAGATGGTGGAGGTGCTGGCTTCAGAACTGGTGCGTTTCTGCGATCGAGTTCTTGTCAGCATGGTAAAAGTGGATTTTTGTGGTTTGCCCATAACTATGATGTCAAAGCATTTGTCCAAGTAGCTCTCCAGGCTGTCCAAAGTTTTCTCATCCAGTTTGTTTCATGGAGAAATACAATATGATGGGTTTTTTTTTTTTACGTTTGCTGTATTTGGCTTGAATTTATTGCCTTGTTTTACCTGAGTTTGTTTGTTTTTTACAAGTATCCCGCCACATTACTTATGCACAGTTAATCTAAAAAAGCTTGACTTGGTCACTGTTTATAAATAGTGAGTTTTATAGTAAAATTAATTTTACATCAGTTATTTTTGTTCTTTCTGTGTATGTGTACTGTGTTTCTGCTCTGTCTTCTCGAACCCCCAAACAGTTGTGGCAGATGGCCGCTCGTACTGAGCCAGGTTCTGCTGGAGGTTTCTTCCTGATAAAGGGGAGTTTTTTCTCTCCACTGTCGCTACATGCTTGCTCAGTATGAGGGATTGCTGTGGTTGGAGTCTGCATCAGTGGGGCACAACTTCATGTCAAGATTCTGAGTATTATAAATAAACTGAATTGAATTTTCACACCTTGTGATAACAGTTTTCAAATACAAGGCAAGGGAAACAGATCTATACAGGGGTAATCACGTTGTTGTTGTTGTTGAATAAAAACAACTTAGCTTAGGTCTAAAAATTCTGAATTTACCATGTCATCTATTTCTTGATGTTAAAAACACAGTCAAGGAGAGGTTTGCTACAAATGTGCTTCAGATTAAAATAAACCTGCAAGTCCTCTGTCACTGGGTCTGATCTGATTCAAATAGTGAACTCATCCCTCCTGTCCGGTGTCTTCCCCCAGGCTTTAAAAACATCAGTTAATAAACCACTGCTAAAGAAGAATAACCTGGACAACACGTTAATGCAGAACTACAGGCCAATCTCTAATTTTCTATTCATCAGTAAGATTATTGAAAAACCTTTGTTTAGCTTTTCTAACAATGACCAACTGTTTTGATGTTTTACAGTCTGGTTTCCGTGCTCACCAGAGCACAGAGACTGCCCTCGTCACATTTTTCATTGACATCCGCATACATACAGACCGCGGTAGAACCCCAGTGCTGGAACTTTTAGACCTCAGTGCAGCATTTGACACTGTTGATCATGATTTATTATTGGAACGACTGGAGAGCTGGGTCAGATCTGGAACAGTACTTGGCTGGTTTGAGTCTTACCTAAAGAACAGGGACTTCTTTGTTTCAATAGGGAACTTCTCATAAGAACGAACAGAAATCACATGTGGGGTGACCCAGGGCTCCATCCTGGGCCCCCTCTTATTTAATGTCTACATGCTCCCACTAGCCCAGATTAAAACAACCAATAAGATTAGCTACCATAACTATGCAGATGATACTCAGTTCTACATTACAATGTCACCAGGTGACTTTGAACCCATCCAAACCCTAAGTAAATGCATCAAGCAAATCAATGGATGGATGTGCCATAACTTTCTCCAGCTGAATAGAAACAAAATTGAACTAATTAATATTGGACCTAAACAGGAATGATCAAGACTCAGCACACATTTTTAGGTAATACAGGTAGAAACTACTGATCAGGCCCAAAATCTAGGTGTAATAATGGACTCAGACCTGAGCCTCCAGAGTCACATAAAAGCAATAACAAGGGCAGCCTTCTATCACCTAAAGAATATCGCTAGGATTAAAGGACTAATGCGACCTCGAAAAACTCACCTATGTATTCATCTTTAGTCAGATTGATTACTGCAACTGCGTCCTCACAGGTCTGCCTAAAAAGTCAATTAGACACCTGCAGCTGATCTAGAACGCTGCTGCTCGTGTCCTCACTAGAACCAGAAAAGTAGAGTACATCACCCCAGTTCTACAGTACTTACACTGGCTCCCTGTAGCTCAGAGAATATACTTCAAAATACTTTTACTAGTTTATGAATCATTGAATGACCTAGCGCCAAAGTATGTTGAGGAAGTTCTGTCACTATACCTACTCCCCAGATCACTCAGGTCCTCTAATTTCAGTTGACTCAACATCCCTAGAATTAGAACCAAACATGGAGAAGCAGCTTTCCGTTTCTATGCTCCTCCAATCTGGAACTAACTTCCAGACAACTGCAAAGCTGCTGAAACAATGAGTTCTTTTAAATCACAGCTAAAAAAAACATCTGTTTAGAGCTGCCTTTTGTGTAATGTTTTCATGTATCATATGTGTTGTGTGTGTTTCATGATTTATTGCTGTTTTTACTTTATCCTAAATTCATGTATACTTTTGATTAATGTTTTCACGTATCATGTGCTCTGTGGGTGTTTTATGCTTTATTGCTGTTTTTACTTTATCCCCAATATAAATCACCTTGAATTACCTTGTTGTTGAAAGTGTGCTATACAAATAAAATTGCCTTGCATTACCTTGGCTCTGTATACAAATGACAGGAAATGTTATGTTGTTGGAAAACAGTGCCATGTGGCTGAAATGTGCAATGAAGAAGAAATATTCCAAGAATGGAGCCTTAGGGTACACCCTAAAGGTAATATAGAGTGATCAATCATTGATACTGTCACAAAAACATTTTCCCAAAAGCTATTGAAAAATGGCTCGATTCAGGAAAATACAGGACAACAGTGACATTACAAAACGAGATGTCTCTCCAGAATTAGTAAAACGATAATTTGGAAATGTGTCAGGGGGCTGCCAAGAAACTAGCAACAATATTTAAAGAGTTACAGGATTAGTTTTTTTATGTATGTGACAACAATCTTCTATATTCTAGTCATTGGGAGTAAGAGAGCAGAATTATTATTTTTTTCCTCAAAACAAAACATTAAGCACTGGCTAAAACCTGGCTAAGGACATGTAGTAAATGGCCTGGGATTAGGAATAACATTGTTATGATTCATATATTCTATTTTTTTCTTTGTATTTATTTGTTTTTCAGTTAAATTGTGTAGTATATCATATAATTGATGGTGACCATTTTTAGAAATGATTAATCATTGTGTCATTATTTTGTAATTAGACAGGTTTTATGAAACCTGCCATTTTAACAGGACGCTGAAGACTGACACTGTACCTGATGGCAAAGTGTTCTTATATGAGGGCACATTACCATCAAATAACACATGAGAGGACAGAGGGTGATTCATTTCAGTAGGATCCTTCTATAATGAATTCCAAAATATTGTTTGAAATTTTTTTGAAATGCAAGGCTTGGTGACTTCTGAAGGCTTTAATATTAAGTCCCAAGTCGGGGGAGCATGAAAAAGCAATCTCACCAGGTTGGATGGCACATCTTTCTCTCTTATTCAGAGGAGAGGGACAAACTTATTTACACACAGAATAACCTGCATACAATTTAAAAGGGAAAATGCACTCTACAGATTCCTGATGGTTTCAGGATAAACAATACCAAGATGGATGCATTTTCTTGATGACCAGTTACTGAATGTTAAACCATGTTTTACCTGCAGCTTTGAACTGGTCGTTAGTGAAACAGTCTGGAGCATAGCAGCTGTACGTGAGCGGGTCCTTCCCCTCTGTCTCTTCTGTGGGGCTGGATGACTCCTGTCATCATGTGTGACAAACGGAGCGCTGAGGCAACAAATCAGTCTCCTCCCAATAGCAGTCAATATAATACAGCCAGAACTGCAGGCGGCTGTAGGTGTATGAGTGAGCGTGTATGTGTGTTCCCTGGCTGCTCAGTGGGAGGAGGAGAGAATACTCAAGAGATTAGAGATTTATTGATTACCCTTTCTCCCACTCTAACTCCTTCCCTATTCCTCTCTCTATCTTCTCTGGGTCTTCCATTCTCTGCAAGTTTATTTATAGTGGCTTGTAGAGGGCTGCATTTTTGGCTCACTGGTATGTTACAGACTTCTCTTAAAACATCTTCCTAGTCTCACTCTAGTGTAAAAACAACATAAAGGCTATGATCTGTTTTATCATGCGAGCAGCCTCTTTAACTCTTTATAAATGATCCATGCTGCCTCTCTCAGTTGCAATTTGAACAACATTAAAATGTAAATGCCAGCTTCTGAGAGCAAAAAGGGATGCACCCTGTCACAGCACCTCTGATGGGCATGGAAAAAAGGCAAATTGTAGGCATGTAGATGATTGCACTGAGCTCATGTTGGTGCCATTTGATAATGACTGTTTGGAATATGAATGAACAGGAACTCAAGGCGGGGGGCGGCAGGGGCAGGCATCGGTTGAGACTTGGCAGTTTATGTGAAGATTTGCTGGAGGCTGAAAGCTTGTTTCACCAGGATGTGTCAGCACTGAAAGTCCCCTATAAAGGCACAAATTACAGTATAATATGAACTGAGGCTATTGAATCTTGTCCTCCATCCCAGTGTGAGCTGAAAATGTGAGGCTGTTTTTTGTAACAAAACAACAGCATAATATATCTCAACCAAAGTGACACATGTTCACATCTAAGCCCCTGGGCCTCTAATTATGACTCTTTTCCTTTGGAAGCAAAAGAAGAAAGTCAAATAACATTATGACAGAGCCACAAAGTGGGCTTAAGGAGAGATTTTGATGTTTGTAGATGTTGTAGTCTAACCTAATGTGTAAAACTAAGGGAAGCGTATTATTGCTTTATTTTCTGCCAGTGGATACAGGGATAGGAAGGGGGAGTTTTTTAATATTGTTTAGTGCAGTAAACAGGATTAGCGTCTGCATGGAAAGGTTTGTGGCATTGTTTTGTTATTACATTATTTTTGGGGATTTTCAAAAACTAATCTGCAAAAGACTTGATCTAAAGGAAGCAAGTTGTTAGACTTCCATTATCATCACTTTAGCAAATCACAAACTCTATGATACATGACTGCTCAGCTTCTAGTCACTCTTAAATATTGAGTCCCATTGTACCATTTCTTTTATTGTAAGACACAGTTCAATGTTATTTTGTCAGGTTTTTGCCATTGTTAATTCCATTTCTTTTCTGTCTCAGAAAATCCAGCATAAAATACAAAGCAAACATTTATTGCTTTAAGTATCAATATAATACCAGCATTCAGTGTGATACTGCTGCTAATTTTGGAAGTTTCCTATATGGTATTAATATCTTACTGACCAACCCAACTTGAGCAACCCAGTACTATTTCTGAGCTCATACCTTCATATTTATGACATTAGAACAACAGAACAAATGCACTTTTTTTCTGTCCAGTGTCCAAACCTATTTTCTTTGTACCCGACTTAATCAGAAACTGGAATCTACTCCACTCTTTTTCATCGGATGTGGTTCTTTCAAAACAGTTACACAAACAAATTACAGTAAGTTCATAATTAATCACACATAAAAGCAAAAAAAAAAAAAAACCTGCATATTTTGTGTCAAAAATTTACTCAAAAAGAGTTGATAATATAAAACAGTTTACATTCAAACTTCAGTGTAGGATCAGTAAGCCAACATTGGAGACATGTTCTAGTTTGCTTGCATATTTTATTCAGTGAAGAATATAAATGTTATTTTAGAAATTTTTATTGTTATGACAATCTAGCTATTAGTAATCAATTAATCAAAGGCAGCTCTAAACAAATGGCAAACCAAGGCAATTTTATTTGTATAGCACACTTTCAATAACAGGGTAATTCAAGGTCCTTTACATGATTTGGGGATAAAGAAAAACATAGAAAATAACATTGGAAATTAAAAGCAGCAATTTAGCATGAAACACCCACAACACATGATACACAATAAAGCATGAAAAACATAAATAAAGCAAAAAAAGCATGAACACATATAATACATATTAATCATTTACTCAAAGGCAGTTCTAAACAGATGAGTTTTTAGGTTTGATTTAAAGCAGTTCATTGTTTCAGCAGCTTTGCAGTCACCAGGAAGTCTGTTCCAGATAAGGCGAGCACAGAAACTGAAAGCTGCTCCTCCATGTTTGATTTTGAGTTTAGGGATGCTTAGTAGGCCAGAGTTGGAGGACCTAAGCGATCTGGGTGGTTGGCATGGTGACAACAGGTCTTCAACATATTTTGGTGCTTTATAAACTAGTAGGAGTATTTTGAGTCTATTCTCTGAGCAACAGGAAGCCAGTGTAAGGACTGTAGAACTGGGCCACGCGACCTGTCTAAACAGACACGCGCCGACCGCAGCAGACAATAAACAAACAAGGAAATAATACAATATAATATACTGCTTCTGGTTGCAACCAAAGTCACATAATAAAACACAAAAGGCATGCACATTCAGGGTCGGTGTACAGCGACAGACGACCAAGAATAACAGTGGTTAACCAGTTGACAAACTTATTTTAACCAACAGAAAACTGATATTAACCGTCAAGACCTAATTCTCCTCTACCCAGACCAAAGATATGAATCAGTTTAATCCTACTTGGTGGGGGCAGCTCTCCACAGTCCACGACAAAGAACGTAGAAAGTGTCCAGTTTAAAGGAGCGGTTTTGCGCAAAACCGAGGTCGGAAAAGCGAACGTCCGACTTTTAGGCGCTGAGGGACTCAGGCCTGTTTTCAATAGAGCTCAGATGGCCAGCGGACTACCTGGTTGCCCGTACAGGAAAGTCCGTTTGATCGGCCGATTCACTTCGAAGTTTAAACGGGAAGTTCTTCCTGGTCCAGCAGGTTTGAACGAAAAAAGGGGAAAATGCTAGCAATGGATTAAAGCGTCTCCTCACAGGCACAGCTCTGGGACCAAGAGAGACCAAGATTTCAATATCCGCGCTGCTTTTATCAACTCTGTGATGTCATCACTGGCCACAGACGAATGAGAATGGGTCGAGGGCAGCGCAATGGGTGCTGGGAGATGCAGTTCGTTCAGTGGAAGGATGCTGGGAGATGCAGTTCATTCAGTTAAAGGATGATGGGAGATCCAGTTCGTTCAGTAAAGGCCATAGCCTCAACAGATCTAAATAAAAGTTTAGAACCTGTTGGAAAATATTTTGATTATAATCTTCTACAAATCCACAAATAAATAGCTTTTACAGGATAATCTTCCATGTTTGGCAAGTACAGCTGTATCTCAGAGTCCACTGTTTACAACAGAGCAAAGAAAATAATGCAATCAGAGAAAAGATTAATTGTACTAAAGGGAGATTGTCGAACCGTGTACTTATCAAGGGACGTGGCAAGCAGCTATCCAAACACCCTTGGGGTTTACAGCTGGCCTATTCTAAATCTTGGCAGCAAATGTCAGATTTAGACAATACCTTCAGCACAAATGAGTGTGTTTGTAGTTTCTGAGTGAAAGTGGGAAGATAATAGCACAAGGCTGTAGCACGCAGCTTGAATTCAAGCAACTCCAGAATGATTTTATCACACAACATCAAACACCTGAGGGGAGATATATTCCTTTTATCCCACAACACTCTCCTCAAAGATGGAAGATATTAGATATTGTAGTACAGACACGGTTTAACTATTCTGAGCCCCAACAGAGGAACAGGGGTTGAAATCTGGGCTGTTAGCTAAACAGAAAATGACAGTATGAGCAAACGTCACACTCATATTTTTATTCATGGCAAATGTGTTCGCATACATTTTAGATGGAAAGCAGACATCCGCAGTGGTCTTGTATTTACAGAGCTTCTCTCTTGTGTTTATTCAGGTATTGGGTAATTTAATAAAGTTTGGATGTTGAGATTTAATTTGGATCATTAACAAATTCAGTTATTTAATGCATGCAGATGTAACTGTAGACAGAGATATGCCGACAGCACTTTGACAAGAGAGGTAAACGTCAAAGAGAAAGAAGCGTTATTTTAAATCTCTGACTATAGTGAGAAAATGAGCAGCGATGGAAGAGCCTGATCTGCTGATTGGCAAATTAAATGAGCTGCAATAATTCAACAACAAGACTCAAAACTGATTTAGTCTTGCTTCTGTCAAGGAAGTAACTCTCTAAGTCTCTCTAAGTAGTGTGGTCCTTTTCAGCAGGGGGTCAAACAACATTCTTAAATAGAATAATTAATGTACATGTATGGGCATTATCTTCCTGCTTTCTACTTTATAAGAGTGGAAAGTTTAGACACTGGAGTCAAATTGTAGCAGTTTATCAGTTAATTCCAGTTGTGTCTGGTGAGAGTTTATAAAACCAGCAGATAAAAATTGTAATTTGCGAGGAAGCAGATAGTGAAAGTGATTCTAAGCTCTCCATCACATTGTACAAATTATGTCCACTGAGTGTCGTCTGACTGCAGCTCCCTTAACTTGTGTGTAGCTCTCCAACCTCTGCAGTCAGAATGTGCTTCTTCACAAAACCCGTGCATGGTGTATGAACTTGTACATTTAAACACAGACCCCTGACAACAGCTCAGCATAGCTCTGGTTAACTAACCTGATTTGCAGCCCACTTACATCTGCAAGGCTGTATGTCCACTGTGTGTCTTCATACAATGAGACAAAATCTTCATCTTCATCTGCAGTTTAAGAAGAAAGCAAAGGTTGAATGGTATATATGAATTTGCAAGATAACGGAAATTTTGTGGTGTAATTACAAGATACTAAAGCAAGATTCCATATTTGGCTGATTTCAATGCCAAGGCCATTTCATGTCATTTCTATTGGTGATGATTTTTTTTTTGAAAGATCAACAAAAAGTATTGAAAATTTTGAAAGTAGAAGGAAAAGGATACATGTTTTAATTTCTTTTGTACAAGTAAACACATAAAGAGTTTCGTGCGCATATGTCTCCAACCCCCTTTAAACTAATACCCCTAATTTAAATGTAATGCAACAAGATGGTTTCTGTTTTAAAATCACTTTGCTGGCATCCAGTTTGTCAAAGAATAGGATTCAATACTCTGCTATTGGTCTATAAAGGATTGAATGGTTTTGGACCTAAACTAGGTGGAGCAGCATTTAGTCTTTACACTCTTCAGCTATGAAACAATTTCCCTGAAAACCAGAGAGGGGCAGAAACTGTTGATTTCTTCAAATCATGACTTTATAAGGCTGTCTACGGCAGTTTTTGATCAAAGAACCTGACTAATAACCTGCTAGAAATATTTATTGTAACGCTTAAATATCTCTTTTTAAGACACTCTGTTTAAAGATCTTTATTTTTATGCTTTTGTGTTTATGCTTTATTTTAGCTAGAGCAATTTTGCAAAATTTATTTAAGTCTAAATATGTGCTAATCCGGTATAAATGTATGCCAAGAGATTTGCAGGTTTGCAAAAAAAAAAAAAAAAAGGTTTTATACAGTATTCACACAGGGGTGCTCAATAGAAATACATGCCACACTTTTTAGATTATTTCAATCATTTATTTGTGGGGAAAAAATGGTTTGGTTTTTTTTGCTTTGTTTTGTCAGTGTATCATTACAAAATGTGGAAAAGATCAAGGGGTATGAATGTTTTTGAAGAAGATTGTAAAAACCTTTTACCAGAAAAACCTAGTCACACACCTTGTGAGTTCTGAAGTGAGTACTGATGTAATTGAAGCTTTTTTTTGGATCTCTTCAAGTTGATATGAAACCATCTTTTTAAGTGCTTGAAATGAAGATGCAAAATGTTCTAAATGGAAAAAGAAAATGGGAGTTGTGAAGAAGCCATGAGGGATTAAGGAGACTTTAAATCTGATTACTTTTGAATAAAGATCACATCTTTGCTTGCCATGCAACTTCTGCTCACTGACTCTGTCTGCTCTTCACAGCCACCATAATTTACACTCTTATTCTGCTGACTAGACCCGACTACGATAGTCTTCTCACCTTGCATCCAAGAAAGGGCATTGAAGCATCAAAGGAATGTTAAAGACTGACTTTTATCTGATTTATCAGGCCACACATCTCACTGAATCTCAGCCACATTTAGCCAAAACGTTTTAGCAGAGTGGGAATGTGACAGCCATACACACATGTGCGGGACTCATTATAATTTTTAAAAAGCAAACAATGTGAGCTTTTATTTGCATATAATGAAACTATTTAATTACATAACACCAGTATACAGATATGCTAGGCATGTATGGCTTACTCAGAGTTACCCACATCTGATTTGACCCCTTAAAGCATACTGTATGTACTGGTTATGGCCAGGGTCTGTCTGCCTTAAAACTACTTATGAGAATAACAGGTTATTTTTCAAGTTGAGCCAAGCCCGTAGGGCTTTCATGGGCAAAAGTAGGTCATCATTTGAGCTTTAGATTGGACCTTTTTTTCTCCTCCAGGTATGGAATGGTAATTTGAAGAAGAGGTCATTCTGTTGACTGACTGTGACTTTGCCAGACATGATTAGAGGCTGAAGTCTCAGACAATGTCACAGACATGCTACAGAAAAGTCAAACTTTCTGTTGCTACACTGTTTGTGACACTGAGTTTCAGTTCTAAACTGTGGAACCAAGGATATTCCTGCTTTCTGAATGTATATTTTTTCATTTGCTTAACTAATAAAAAGCTTTTATTAATCAGACTTACATCATTTTGTTCTGACTTTATAAAAGTTAGCTACAGTGTATAGTGGAACAGCCAATGTCAGCTAATCGCAATATATTATTTTACTAATATATAGGTTTTGATGGGCGACATTCAGGAAAATACTCTGCATTATATTACGTATGTGATATGTGTAAAACAATAATTAACTGCCCACTTGAAAATGGTAGGAAATGGGCATTTTATATGAGTACTAATAAGGTTTTAACTGACCACTCTTGGTAACACTGATATAAAACGCTCTAGGTCTTTTTTGCTTCTTGTTAAACTCACCAATGCTTGAGTTGATAGAGAGAAACAATTATATTCTCATTTGCTCTGTGACGTGAAAGATTTCATTTCACAAATCGCCAGCAGGTGAATGAATTTCCCACTAAGCCTTCAGTGTTGGGCTTTTTTTATTCTATGAATCTGATGGGACTCATGGATGTCAACTGTAGTCGCATGACAAGAGTTGCAATTAAAGAATGATTGATGTGCAAGTGTTCTCAGTTAAGTAAAAAAATTATCCCCTGCCGTATGTTTACCTGGAATATTTACTCTTTAGAATGGAAAAGGGAAGGTATTAATTAGAAAGGAAACACTGTTGCTTTCTTATCTGAATTTACCTGAAATCTTGGACTTAAATTATTAGAACACGCTACAGTTTTGTTCTTGCATTGATTTGTTCTTCTGTTACAACAACTGGGATGTGTTGTTAACGTTTTTGAATGTACAAAATGCTTACAAACAAATGAATAGTGGCTTGTATAGCCAAAAGCAGTTAGTTAGGGAACACCAAACTACTCAGAATTAAATAAATAAATAAAACATTTTGAAATAGATATCTGGATAACAAATTAATAACAAATATATAACTTGACAATGAAATTGTGAAAAAACTGAATATATATAAACTTCTAAGTTCAATAGTATGAAATATTTTTCATTTCCTTTAAAAATCTGTTGATTAATATAATACATTATTTTAATGTAAGTTTTTGGCTAATAATGGGGATTATTTTTTAACCATTTTTATTTAATTTCATCAGTTGTTATTGCAAAACGTCATTTTTCCAAAGTCATCTTTTATTTCCTATTGGTGTTTTTCCCAGTGGCTTATTTATTTCAGAATGTCACTTTTCAGCAGAATAACTTCATCTGCCAATCAGAATCAGTGGGTGGGACGTGCATGCCCATTGGCTGGTTCTTAAACAACAATCTTCCTGACTGAGCAGCCTGCTGTACAGCTAGCAACAACATGCTGAGTCAAGAGTCGGAGTTGCATGAACTTCGTTCATCTCTGGTTACTCTACCAGATCAAACTGAGAGGAATGATTTATCAGAGAATGCCATTTTGAATCATTTGGATGATGTCCGACATCAGAGTTATTGCTGATGTTTTCTTTGTCGTCCTCCGAGTTGTGCTGGAGGACACAGAAAACATATCAGCAATAACTCTGATGTCTTCAGTATTGGACCTGGGATGATTTCAAAAATATTATCCAAACGACTCAAAATGGCATCCTCTGATAAATTATTCCTCTCAGTTTGATCTGCTAGGGTAACCAGAGATGAACAAAGTTCACGCAACTCCGACTCTTGACTTAGCATGTTGTTGCTAGCTCTACAGCGGGCTGCTCAGTCACAGTAGTAAATGAGAATGGGTATCCAAAAAGATTGTTGTTTAAGAACCAGCCAATGAGCATGCACGTCCCACCCACTGACTCTGATTGGCAGATGAAGTTATTCTGCTGAAAAGTGACATTCTGAAATAAATAAGCCACTGGGAAAGACACCAATATGAAATAAAAACTGACTTTGGGAAAATGATGTTTTGGAATAAAAACTGATGAAATTAAATAAAAATGGCTAAAAAATAATTCCCATTATTAGCAAATGTTTTACATTAAAATAATGTATTATGTTAATAAACATATTTTTAAAGGAAAAGGAAAAAAATATTTCATACTATTGAGCTTAGAACTTTATATATACAGTTTTTTTTCACAATTTCATTGTCATGTTATATATTTGTTATTATTGTTCATGTAGATATCTATTTCACAATGTTTTTATTTATTTATTTAATTTTGAGTAGTTTGGTGTTCCATAGGTTAGTGTGGTCAATGAAGACAGTAATTAGCCACTGTTAGTTGGATGTGACATCCCAGTTTAAATATAATATCGGTGTGTTCAGAGCCTTTTCCCCATCATTGGTAAATGAAAGTCCATCACATTTGTTTTAAAGTGGTTTAAGTGGTAGACCTGGCTGGTGGTAGACCTGGTTCTTCAGAGCAGAAGAACCCACACAGACCGTGATAGGTATGCTGCTGAAAAAGGGACTTTTGCTTAAATCGTTGCCCAATTGTATTCTGAATTTCTGTACAAAATCACAATTCAGGGATACACAAATCTCATGGTTTATTGTAGTGTAGTTGCAAACAGATATTTTAGCATAACCAGTCTGATTCATAAAGACTGATTTAATCATCAGATGGGGATTATGAACACCAGTGCTGAGTGGTTTGTCAGATCGTGGTCAGTATTTAAATGCAGCACTGCAAATACCATTCAATCTCAGACGAAAGCAGTTTGTTCCAACCTTGCAGAGTTGTTGTCAAGTTTTTCAGGTGCTGAGAAAAAAAATGTTCTAATCAATCAATAGCATCATCTTAGCATTGGGTAGGCAGGAAAATACTCCAATGTTGGTTCTGTTGCTGTGGTGAACCACACTGAGTCTTGCCTTTTTTAATACATTTGATGGAAATTCCCTAAAAGTTGCATCGATCCAAAAGAAACACTGGGCATTTATAACGAGCCAACAAAGGGAATAAAACTGTTGCACCATTCTTTAGACAATGGCTGCAAACAGTACACTCAGCTATAGTCATTGGGATCTTACAAATGTCCCTTGTCCTTGTTAAAGCCTTCACATGAAGTGCATCTTCTCTCAACAATCAACTTTTCTCAACAAATCAAATCAAATCAAATCAAACTTTATTTATGAAGCGCTTTTCATACAAGAAGTTGCATCACAAAGTGCTTTACAGATTAAAATGACCCCACATAAAACCACCTTCCCTTCCCTCCCCCACAGATTTAATAGCATGGTCACAGTTATACCCCCCTCCCCCCAACCCATCTCCCATGCACACACACAGTTAAAAGAAAAGGTAAAAAAGGACATTGGGCCGAGTGCAGATGAACCATGCAAGGAAACGCCATCAGAGGAGCCATATGCCCCGGCAGCAGTAGATTAACAGCAGCAGCCGAGGCACCGACACAGGGCACCCAGTGGAGGCAAGGCCAAGACCCCCACCTCCACCCAAGCTCCACCTAGAGAGCAACCAGGCAGCTACAGCCGACCACCGCTCCCGGGGCAGAGGGCTCCCACAGAGGAAACAAAATGTTAATGCTGAGATTTGCTTCTGCCTAACCTATGTCTAAGATCTTAGATTTCAAAATAATAAAACAAAAACTTTATTCAAGTTATACAATGGTTTCCACCTCTCTTGGCTCTCAAACTACTATGGTAAGAAAACTTTGCCAGCTTATGTCTACACTGAAGAACACCCAAAATACATTCAATAACCATTAACTTTCTAGCCCTCCTCAATAATCTTTTATAATCTTCTGATAAAGCTCGAAGAGTGCCTCAGTGACTGAAAACCATTTATTCATTTAAAAAATGAAAGCTAATTCATTGTTACTTTAAAACACGTTTAAAAGCTACAAATATATTAAACAAACTAAAACACAACTAAATCTTATCTCCCACAAAGAATCACTCAGTTACCATTCAAACATCTTCCATATTGTCTTGATACAAAAGACAACCAGCAGAAGTAGTTTGGTGTTACAAACTCATGAAATGTTTTGGGGGGTGTTCAAGCTTCAAAGAAAAGTCAGTCACCAAAAATGAAATTAGTTGTAAGTAAAAGAAA
Source organism: Valencia hispanica (assembly GCA_963556495.2). Classification (NCBI taxonomy): domain Eukaryota; kingdom Metazoa; phylum Chordata; class Actinopteri; order Cyprinodontiformes; family Valenciidae; genus Valencia; species Valencia hispanica. Next base: position 49,992,251 of record OY747701.1, read on the forward strand.
GATGTTAGGACTCCTAAGATGAGTGAGGTTTGTTTACTCTCTGAAAGATCAAGGCTTGAAACAGGAAAAGCAAACACACAAGCTTTTTCTTTTTTTTTTCTTTGTGCCGAGGGCACATACTCGCCTCCGACAATTGTTTGGTAAATTATTAAAGAACAGGAAGTAAATAAAAGGAAAACTTTATTATAGCACTAATAGAAAATGAGCAGGTTTTTCCTCTACTATACGCAACCTTCTGACTGTGTCATATCTATTTTTTGTGTCTAAACTGTAATCCTAATAGAGTCTACAAAGCATTTGTCTTTGAAAAGCTAATCTTATCACCGCTGGGGCTTCACTGTTACTGTAAAAGATTTATACTGTGTTTTCTTTTTTCCATCATGCTTTAACTTCATGGTGTCTCCTTCAGTAATTAAATTATAGGGTATTTCTGTATCGCTGGTGAACCTTTATATTATAAAGCGCTGCATTGAATTTCTGCTTGACTCTTATTGTATCAGTATAATATTACTGCTGGGACTTTTTGATTAGATAAACCTACATCCTCCTGGCTCTTTGTATTTCATCTTACCATCTTGGTCAGGGGGTGAAAATGGATTAGCTCAACTTGTAGACTGTCAGAAGAATATTCAAATTTAACTCACTGGGGTTCTCTCCTGGGGTTGTCAGAGAAACCTGTAAAGGATTTTGCCAATTTTCAAAATCAAACAGGTAGGTGACATAAAGCCATTTGGATTTTGTACTACTAAGCTAATAAATTAGGAATTACTCTCTTTTATCTTGGAATGTACAAAAATACAAAGGCTGTTAAATATGAGGAAGCTAGTTTTCTGAGGGTCGTGTATAGAAGCTGTTATATCTGCTCAATCTGGTCTCAAAAGGAAGATTTAAACCTAATTTATGGACATGTTACAGTTTGATTAGAAGCAATGTGTTTACAATTTGAGACGGGTCCCTGCTAATAATAAAAGGGGATGTTCAGTAGATTCAATTCAATTCAGTTTATTTATATAGTGCCAATTCATAACAGACACTCAAGGCACTTTACAAGAACGTTTTGATGTCTACTAGATTTCTTAAAGCACTTCTTTCATTTCAGGTTGTACAGGAGAGTCAGATATAGATTGTAGAGAACTGACTGTAACACAGTTAATCGTCATTTGGGACTTTTTTAATGTGCTCATAATGAGCATACAGTACCATGGGGACATAATGTAACAAGATCACATTCCTTGGTGTCTATGCCTGGTTGACTTCAAGTCAATCCAGTTTATTTATATAGTACAGATTCACAACAGACGTCATCTCAAGGCACTTTACAAGAAAGTAATTCCAATACAAACATTCCAATTAGTTCAAAGGTTTAGCTAGTTTTCTATGTAAGAAATCCCAGCAGATTGCATCGAGTCATTGACTGGCAGTTGCCCCCCGTTGATGCAGACTCCAACCACAGCAATCTCTCAGCAATCCCTCATACTGAGCAAGCATGTACCGACAATGGAGAGAAGAAAACTCCCCTTTAACAGGAAGAAACCTCCAGCAGAACCTGGCTCAGTACGAGTGGCCATCTACCCCGACCATCTGGGGTAGTGAGAAGACAGAGTAGAAACCCAGAAAGATCAAAAACTGATGTTAAGAGTACTTTCTATATTAAAGAAAGTAAAAATGTGATAACAGGACAAGGGGGATGCTCAGTTACTGGGATGTCCCCCGCCCAACAAGGCATTCCAGCTAAGCAGGATACCAGACCAGGTGTAGCTTCTATGGAGAGAAAAACACAGAGAAACAACAAAGTCAACAGTTGAAATAACAACAAATAATGCAACTGGAGAGTAGTAGAAGAGAAAAGGAGCGGAGTGAAGAAAAGTGGTTAGTCTGTCCTCCAGCAGTCTAAGCCTATAGCAGCATAACTACATGGATAGCTCAGGATAACCTAAGGCACTCTATCTATAAGCTTTATCAAAATGAAAGTTTTAAGTCTGGACTTAAAAGTAGACAGAGTGTCTGCCATACGGACTAAAACTGGAAGCTGGTTCCACAGGAGAGGAGCCTAGTAACTATCTGCCTCCCATTCTACTTTTAGAAATCCTAGGAACCACCATTAAACCTGCAGTTTAAGAGTAAAGTGCTCTGTTGGGAACATATGAACAGCCAGATCTCTTGTGTATGATGGAGCTTGATTATTAAGGGCTTTATATGTAAGAAATAGGATCTTAAATTCCATTCTGGATTTAACAGGGAGCCAATGAAGGGAAGCTAAAACAGGAGAAATTTCTCTTTTTCACTTTTGCAAACTGATTAGGGTTATGTGAAGTGTCAGGCATTTTAGGAGAACTGGCGTTGCTTTCTTAAACTGGAGTTACCAAACTGCTATCAGAAGCAAAGCAAAATAACCTGCTTGACTTTAATGGTGTCAAAGTACGATCTGTGTCATTGTGTTTTGTTTCTGTAAGATCAGCCAACCTGCAAATGTTTTTAGATAGTGTGACATCCTACCCCAGAATAGCTAATGGTACCCTCTTTAGCCAAAATAACTCAGTGAGACACTGCCTATAGCCATCTCCCAGCCTCTGACATCAGTCTGGGGAGAGTTTGCATTGCTCTTCACTTTCAGTGGTGAGAAGTCATCCCTCAGCATCTCAGTAATTTAAAATCTGGGCTTTGACTCAGCCTTTCTATTTCTTAATTTTCAGCCAGTCCTTGGTGGATTTGCTGGTATGTTTTGGGTCATTACAATGTGGGAGGGACTAGTTCTGCTTCAGCTTTAATTGTTTGTTACAGATTGCCTCACATTTTCCTCAAGAACCCTCTGATAGACAGTGAAATTAATGCTGGATTCAGTAATGTTTTTTGTTATGGTTTTCATCAACCTCATTTCAACATTCAGGGGCACAACAAACTGAGGTCTGAGGTTTAAACTGGTATCCAGCTTCCTAATGTCAATTCAACTTGTGTTGTTTTCTGTTTTTATACGCTGTGGTTTGAATGTAGACTAAAAGAAAACTGTTGAAGAAAAGAATAGTAAAAACACTTTTATAATATTACTAAGTAAATGATAAATGAAAGGACTGGGTTTAACTGATTGGACAGAAAAAAAGTTTAGATAGATAGATCAATGGTACTGCATGATGGATAAGTATCTGCCTGTATTTCTATGCGTTGAGCACACCCTTAATCCCAACCAAATCTCCAACTCCATTTGCAGAAATGCAGCTCCAAACGTTCAAGGAACCTCCACCATGCTTCACTGTTGCCTGCAGACAGTCATCATTGCACTGCTCTCCAGCCCTTCGACAAACAAACTGCCTTCTGCTACAGTTAAATATTTAAATTTTTGACCCATTAGTACAGAGCACCCGCTGCCATCTTTCTGCAAGCCATTTCTTATGTTTTCATGCATACTTGAGTTGCTTGGCCTTGTTTCCACATCAGATGTATGGCTTTGTGGCTGCAATTGTTCCATGAAGACCACTTCTGGCCAGACATCTCTGGACAGTAGATTGGTGTACCTGGGTCCCACTGGTTTCTGCCAGTTCTGAACTGATGGCACTGTTGGACATCTTCCGATTTCGAATGGTAATAAGCTTGATGTTCCCTTTTATCTGATGCACTAAGTTTCCTTGGCCGAATCTTGTGTCTACGATCCTGCTTTGAAATCTATGTCTGGGAGAGACCTTGCTTTGACAGTATAACTACATTGTGTCTTGTTGCTCTGCTCAATCATGCCATGACATAAAACTGTCTTTCACAACCTCATCTTGGTAGCAGAGTTTGGCTGTTCCTCACCCAGTTTTAAGCCTCATACACAGCTGTTTCTGTTTCAGTTCAACTTATGTGCGACATGATCACTAGCACATATACATATATATATATATATATATTAGTGCTGGGCATAGATTAAAAATTTTAATCACGATTAATCGCATAAATGTCTGTGATTAATCGCAGTCAATCGCATTGTTACGAGCAAAATACAGTAATGAATTCCAAAGTAGTTAATTGCAAACTTTTATTATAAAAGTTATTTGCTGTAAAAAAACAAACAAAAAAAAACCAAGTTTGCCTTAGCATCTAGAGCAACAGTCGGTGCTCTAGATGCTAAAGTTAAAATTTAACAATCAGTTTTCTTTTTTCCTGAACAGGTACCAACATTTTTTTTCCACTTTCATCAGGGAACAGCATAAACAGCCTATGTTCAGTAAGATTGGTGTACCTGGGTCCCACTGGTTTCTGCCAGTTCTGAACTGATGGCACTGTTGGACATCTTCCGATTTCGAATGGTAATAAGCTTGATGTTCCCGTTTATCTGATGCACTAAGTTTCCTTGGCCGAATCTTGTGTCTACGATCCTGCTTTGAAATCTATGTCTGGGAGAGACCTTGCTTTGACAGTATAACTACATTGTGTCTTGTTGCTCTGCTCAATCATGCCATGACATAAAACTGTCTTTCACAACCTCATCTTGGTAGCAGAGTTTGGCTGTTCCTCACCCAGTTTTAAGCCTCATACACAGCTGTTTCTGTTTCAGTTCAACTTATGTGCGACATGATCACTAGCACATATACATATATATATATATATATATATTAGTGCTGGGCATAGATTAAAAATTTTAATCACGATTAATCTCATAAATGTCTGTGATTAATCGCAGTTAATCGCATTGTTACGAGCAAAATACAGTAATGAATTCCAAAGTAGTTAATTGCAAACTTTTATTATAAAAGTTATTTGCTGTAAAAAAACAAACAAAAAAAAACCAAGTTTGCCTTAGCATCTAGAGCAACAGTCGGTGCTCTAGATGCTAAAGTTAAAATTTAACAATCAGTTTTCTTTTTTCCTGAACAGGTACCAACATTTTTTTTCCACTTTCATCAGGGAACAGCATAAACAGCCTATGTTCAGTAACAAGTATTCCAGTTAGAGGGGAATTGATTGACCCCTCAAAAAAAGTTCACAACTAGGATTCACTTTGCATGGTACAGTATTAGGGCCACTGAAGACAAAAAAAAAAAAGAATTCTGAGAAAGAAAAAAAATCTGAATTCTGACTTTTTAGTCTGTGATATCCATGTTTTTACTTTTTTTTTTTTAAAGACTCAAAAAAACAAACAAAAAAAAACAGTGATGTAGGCTGAATAATTACAGTGACAAAAAAATAAACTGCACTCATCCATTCCTTCAACCTAACATTATCTTACTCTTTAGCACCAAGCCAGTTGCTGAGACACACAAGGTTATTTACGTTTTCAGATGACAAAGAAACCCTCTTCTTCTGTACAATGTGACCAGCAACAGAAAACAACCTTTCACAGGGCACAGATGTTGCAGGTGTGGACAAATACCTCTGTGCAATAGTGGCTAGCCTTACTGTGTGAGCATCCATGTTTGGACCACCACTCTAATGGACAGGCTTCTGTGCTGATGATGGGCTCTGCTCTGTATTGACGCAAACTGTCCTCAACTGAGTCTTCCTCCTGTTCAGAATCTGACTCTGATTAAGCAGCCAACAGGAGTAACCTTTTCTTTGGTGGCTGTGATGTTGTTACTTTCACAGGTTGCTCAGCAACAACCCTCTGTTCGTTGAGTAAGTTGGTGACTGATGCCCACACCTTTTCTCTCTCAGGTCTGGGTATACACTTGAGGTCCTTGAATCTTTGGTCCAAGGCGGTGGCGATCTTCAGATGTGCAATGTTGGCATTTTTCTTGCGCGTCTCCAGATCTGTTCTGAATGTAGACTTGAATTTGACCATGTAAGCAGGATCATCATCTGAGCTTTCCATCACCCGCGAAAGATGGCAAAAAGCTGGCAGAACCACAGAGCATGAAACGTAGTTTTCTGCGCCCAGAAGTTCGGTCACATATCTGCAGGGCTCCAGCAGCGTTTCCAGCTTCTGCAGTTTGTCCATTTCAGCTGTAGATGGCATGGCAATCTTGGTGTTGTGTGTAGCGAGGACATCCCTCAGTGGTTGCTCATTTCTGCGGATGCTTTTTATCATGTCCAAGGTTGAATTCCATCTGGTTGGAATGTCCTGTATAAGCGACTCCTTCTTTTGTCCATGTTTTTGTTCTAATTCTGCAGCATTTGCTGGACTGTGTTTAAAGTGGCCCACAACGTTTCTGCATTTGGCCAGAACATTATCAAAAGCACTGTTCTGCAAAGATACAGAGATGGAACGCTGCAGACTGTGCGCGACGCAGGGGACATGTTTAAAAGGCAGATGTCTTGCAGCAGCGATCATATTTGTAGCACTATCTGTGCTAAGTGTGCTAACTTTATTAACGTTCCACTGCTCTGCGACATAGAAAAAATGTTCCGCGCACGTTTCAGCAAAATGTCTCTCCTCTGTTTTCATTACCGTCAGGGCATGTGAATGCAGCTCCCACTGTTCATCAATAAAGTGAACGGTAACTCCGAGGTAATTATGGTTACCAAGTGATGTCCAGTAGTCTCCAGTGAGAGCAACAGTTGGTGCATGTTGTAACGCGGTCGCCTTTGCGGTCCTCTCGTTTTCATACAACTCGTGTATTTTTCTTGTAATGGTATGTCTGGAGGGAAGCTCGTATGCGCTGTCATTAGTTGCAATCCTAAGAACGTTCCTCAGCCCGACATCTTCCACAACACTAATTGGCCTGCAGTTTCTAGCCACCCACTTCGCAATAGCCTTTGTTAGCTTGTCTTGTTTGTGTTTATCTATACTTCTTCCACACGATGCATCCAACGTAGTCTGTCGAAGCCTCCCTGCACTGTTTAATTCGGCTGGTGATTTGCTAGCATCAACACCGTGTATAGCATTTAAATGATACTTCAGACTGGAATTACTCCGATGATAAGACATTTCACCTTTGCAGTGGTCACAAACAACTTTGGTCCTATCAAATCCGCCACCCGGAAGAGATTTAAAATGAAAATGTCCATGCAAAACTTTGCTTTTATCTATCTTGCTTTCCCCATCAGTCGGTTCTAGTTCAGATGCACCCGCTGCAGCAGTCCAGGTCCGCCCTTATGCTTTAATTGGTTTAGGTGCATGATAACGCTTTTCAAACACAGTATTGATCATCATGTCACTCTGCCTGAGGTAAGTGAAAGACTGTGCCCTTATTAGAGTTTATGAAAGAAAATGCACTAGCGTGCATCAAACAGTCATTTTAATTTTAACGCACGTTAATTTAATGAAAAGGGGTCAACGTGTTAACACCATAATAACGCGTTAAAGTGCCCAGCCCTAATATATATATATATATATATATATATATATATATATATATATATATATATATGTATAGGGTACTTGTTATTACAATTACAAAAGTATCAAAGACCTGCAGCTGGTTTATTATCTCTACAAATTAGTTATTTGACAACAGATTCTTTTTAAACTGTAGTGCAGTTTGTGTCCTTTGTATTTGAAGTTTGTAAAACAACTCTTCTTTCTGCTTTGTCAGAGTAAAACAGCCTCTTTCTGTTTCACATCAAAAATTGGAGCATAATGGTCTACCTCCTGGTGAGGTAGGATCAATATGATATGAATGCACCCCAGCACTTCATTATTGACCCTTTGATTTAGGGTTCAGTCGTGTGTGACCATGCTCCTCCTGGTCATATAGAAAAAGCTGCTGCGTTCCTGCTAGCTGTGCATGTAAAAATTGTGTTTGTCAACATGAAGGGTGGAGGCGTGTGAGAAGGTTGAATAAATTTGTCTTTTCGAAAAGCTTATGATCCAGAAAGGAAACAACAATTTATGAATTTATTTTAATTCACCATTTTTTTTTCCTTTTGGAAACATATGTTCAGAATGTCCCCATTAGCTTAAAGACGTTTGTGTGTCGTGATTTAGTAAGCAACTCTAATTAGCAGTGTTTTCTGGTAGTGACAGACATCTAACGCGCTGCTAGTTGTATGAGTTTACATCTTTGCTGAAGGGGTCCCTCTGCAGTGATGCAGAGTGAAAAACCAAACAAGACAGTGCTGGAGCAAGTCTGATGTTTGTGCCGGATGTGTCACATCCTAAATTCCCAGTTAGACGTTGAAGATTCATAGCAATGCATCTGCACCTGCTCCATAAGTCACAAAGAATGGAAAATATGTTTCTAGCTGGTGCTGATGTTTTATTGATCAAGAAACTGTATCTGTAGAAGCTAATGAAAATTGTAAAAAATCAATTTCAATTTTCCTCACTTTGCAGAATAGCTGTCACAACGGGATACAAGTTAACTCAGAATAAAAGACTGAGGCATCTGCAGGAGCTGTGAAAACGGCTGAATGATGAGCAAACTTCAGAACAAAACAGCTTTCCTGCTGACTACACCACTGGTTTGGATATAGCATGATGGAGGTGCATGCACAGCCTTTAGGATAGCTGATTGATGAAAGGAACATTTCAGAGCATACAGCTCACCTTCAAACATTACTGCCTGTTAGTCAAAAAATATTTTATTCACTCTGTCAGGTTGATATGCTCATTTGAGGTGGAATTTTAAAAGTTCCCTTACCAAATGTGATGGGATGGTGTTCCAAGCAAATGAGAAACTTTTAATCATCATTGCTGATGCTGTAGATATATGTTAACCCAGCCACTAATAAGGTAACACATTATTCATTACAAGGGTTGTTCCATGCATGTGCAAATGCTCAAAGATGCAGAAACTTTTCAAATAACGTCATTATTTCCCCAACATCTTTTGGTTGCAACAGCCGCATTGACAAAAGGAAAACAAAAAAAGAACAATTTTCGAATTTTTTTCTGTGGACTCAATTATAATATTCTTGTTTACTTGAAATTATCCACCACATTCAGCACATTCACATTGGGTTTTTCACCTCAAATACATAATTTATTTTTCAAGAGACGAACCATCTGTTCTCTGGTGAACTGATGGATTCTTCTGACCCCGTCTGAATGTGTTTGGCTGCTGAAGTCGAAGCAGATGATTTCAGAAAACACAACCACAATCTACAGGTTCAAGGACAGCCATAGGGTGAAATTGTTCCTTTTTCCCCTCAAGCAACTACTAAGTTAATTAACTCTGGAAATGTTTTACTGCATACATTTAATTCTCTTACAACAGTCTAATAGTACAGCTGTACCAATTAGAATTTGGTGGCTCGTTTCAGGGCTCTGGTTTTTCTAAAGCTTTGACCTGCCAAAACCACTTTTTGCTAAATCAAAATTTTCTTTAAGAACCATATTACGTAAAGACATATTAAACAGCATTAAACATATTTTTCCAGCCTTCCTGCTGTTAGCAGTCATTAGTCATTCCTATTAGTTTTAAGGGTGTCGTCCCCTGCCTGAGTAAAAGATCAGTAAGGTCTTTACCCCAAAACATGCAACAATCACACTAACATTTTAAAGTATCCATTTTAAATCAGCAAAAGCAGCTGGTAGCAGCTACCTTGTCTCAATAAGGGCTGATTAAATTTCTTTTCTTTTTTTGGGGGGGGGGCAAGTCACCCAACAGCTACCACCAAACAATGGCGTCGAAAGGAGAACATCGGAATTATAGAATAGAAAACATAGAGTTATGTCTGAAAACATAAAATCATTTTAGAACAATTGAAAAGTTCCTGAAGCCTTTCTGTGATGTTACTACAGTTGTGGCCAAAAGTTTTGAGAATGACACAAATATTAATTTTCACAAAGTTTACTGCAAAACTACTTTTAGATCTTTGTTTCAGTTGTTTCTGTGATGTACTGAAATATAATTACAAGCACTTTATACGTTTCAAAGGCTTTTATTGACAATTACATGACATTTATGCAAAGAGTCAGTACAGGTCCTTCTCAAAAAATTTGCATATTGTGATAAAGTTCATTCTTTTCCATAATATAATGATAAAGAATTATCTTTCATATATTTTAGATTCATTGCACACCAACTGAAATATTTCAGGTCTTTTATTGTTTTAAAACTGATGATTTTGGCATACAGCTCATGAAAACCCAAAATTCCTATCTCATTGATTATAATATAATATTTTTATCATTACATTATGGAAAAGAATGAACTTTATCACAATATGCTAATTTTTTGAGAAGGACCTGTATTTGCAGTGTTGGTCCTTCTTTTTCAGGACGTCTGCAATTCGACTGGGCATGCTCTCAATCAACTTCTGGGCCAAATCCTGACTGATAGCAACCCATTCTTTCATAATTACTTCTTGGAGTTTGTCAGAATTAGTGGGTTTTTGTTTGTCCACCCGCCTCTTGAGGACTGATCACAAGTTCTCAATGGGATTAAGATCTGGGGAGTTTCCAGGCCATGGACCCAAAATGTCAACGTTTTGGTCCCCGAGCCACTTAGTTATCACCTTTGCCTTTTGGCACGGTGCTCCATCGTGCTGGAAAATGTATTGTTCTTCACCAAACTGTTGTTGGATTGTTGGAAGAAGTTGCTGTTGGAGGGTGTTTTGGTACCATTCTTTATTCATGGCTGTGTTTTTGGGCAAAATTGTAAGTGAGCCCACTCCCTTGGATGAGAAGCAACCCCACACATGAATGGTCTCAGGATGCTTCACTGTTGGCATGACACAGGACTGATGGTGGGGCTCACCTTTTCTTCTCCGGACAAGCCTTTTTCCAGATGCCCCAAACAATCAGAAAGAGGCTTGATCGGAGAATATGACTTTGCCCCGGTCCTCAGCAGTCCATTCACCATAGTTTCTACAGAAGATCAATCTGTCCCTGATGTTTTTTTTTTAAAAGAAGTGGCTTCTTTGCTGCCCTTCTTGACACCAGGCCATCTTCCAAAAGTCTTCGCCTCACTGTGCGTGCAGATGCGCTCACACCTGCCTGCTGTCATTCCTGAGCAAGCTCTGCACTGGTGGCACTTAGATCCCACAGCTGAATCCTCTTTAGGAGACGATCCTGGCGCTTGCTGGACTTTCTTGGACGCCCTGAAGCCTTCTTAAGTTCTTGATAATCCTATAAATTGTTGATTTAGGTGCAATTTTAGTAGCCACAATATCCTCGCCTGTGATGATATTTTTATGCAACACAATGATGGCTGCACGCGTTTCTTTGCAGGTCACCATGGTTAACAATGGAAGAACAATGGTTTCAAGCATCACCCTCCTTTTAACTTGTCAAGTCTGCTATTCTAACCCAATCAGCCTGACATAATGATCTCCAGCCTTGTGCTCGTCAACATTCTCACCCGAGTTAAAAAACTTAAGCAGCAACTTTTCCAATTTCCAATATTTATGTAATTCTCAAAACGTTTGGCCACGACTGTACATCAGAACTTCATCATGATTTTTACACTAAACATTGTAATGTATATTATCCATTCAAAACATTTACCCAATTACAAAGTGTTTACTTTGAAGATCTTTCTGAATGTATTTACATATTTTACCCTGTTAAATAAATAAAAACACAACAACAAAGATAATTCAGCAATGGCCACTGTTTGATATCGCAGGAATGCATGTGTATTTTTTACAGGATATTAAAAGTTGTCAATTTGTAATAACTTGATATTTTTTCTTAACCTATAATTTTTGGTGTGTGCAGAAATAAAAGTCATATATAACATACTTCATTACACTTGTTTCAGTTTGTGATGTAATGCTGCTTTGAATAAACCAAAATAGTTCAGCAAAAGCTTAATTCAGCTGTAGGAATGGAAGTGGAATTGCATCATCACAATAAATATTCTAATAGTGGTAAAAAGGGAGCCTGCAACTAACTCTGTAATCGTCTGCAATAATAGACAAAAATTATCAACAATAGGACTATTGTTATTAGTCGCTTGATAAATAACTGGTGTTATTCACAAAGCTTTCATATTAAAGGCCCATAAATACACATCCAACATAGATTTTATCATAAATATTGCTACAAAAATATTCAATTCTATGAAGAAAACATTATACTTGGGTTAATGTGCATTGAGCTGACCAGCATTTACCTGACACTTGTGAACTAGCTAGAGGGAGAATAACAAATAAACTTGCTAAGAACTCGGAATCACACATCCCAGTTCCACCCCCAGATAACAAACGCCTTACTTTTATCATTTGACTGTCTTAGTTTCTGTCTTCTTTTTCTTACACTTATCTGCCCTTCAAGGATAACATCTTTCTAATGCCAGAACACTGTTTGCCACCCATACCCTCATTAACCACATTTATGGGTACCTGGCAATCATTTCTATTGTACCTGTTGGGAGATGTCACTCACTGTGGGAAAGTGTAGTCCAATGAATTTCACTTAATTATTAGTATCACAAAAAGCCAGTTTATCATTGTGGTTCAGAAGAGATTTTGAACATTAAGTTTTCTGGTAGCTTGTCAGGCTCTATGCTTAGAGTCTGTCTTTAGGGAAAAAAAACAGTTTTAGAGTATGTGAAAGAGATTGTAGCTCCTGACTTGGCTCTAAAATTTCCAAAAGGCTGACAAAAAAAGCTGAAAGCTCAGAAGGATAAAGCAATGCAATCTTGCAGTACTCTTTTGTGCCTTCCTGTTATCTGCTTAAAGTATTGCTCTCCCTTTTTTGCTTGCAGTGTGAATTAAACACAGGCATGTCCACATGTTGTGGAAAATGCAGTTTTCTTTTACATTGCTTCTACTTCTTTTTCCATTTTAAGCATACTTTCTCAGAAACAGTAACTTTTTCTGAAGAATGATCTTGTCAGCCTGAACTGTTAGTTCTTTGTATGGCTCATTCACTGATCAGAAAAAAACATGAGGTTTTTAAAAAAGTTTTTGGCTGAATGATCACGGGTCAGAAGACATCAAGTGTTAATGGATCTTTTTTTTTTTAAGTTTATCCTTTGCTTTCTGAAAGTTGCTAATATCCACCATTTGTCAGCTTATGACTGGTTTCACATAGGAGGTGTTGATGAAACCAGGAAACCTTAATTCCCCAAAAACCTATCCAAACTTTTTAAACTTGGGTGTGTCACTTCGTGCTTTTCTCTGCATAGGACAGCCCCGCGCTTCTGTCGAACAACGTCTAGTCACTGCTATGTGGAAGGGCCAGTTACTGAACAGGGCTCTAATTTGCTTGGCCTCAGAGCAGACTGTGATACATCTGTAACTATGCCCATTTATTAATGCCCATAATCTAGTTTTATTATGGCTTAAAAAGATTAAAACATGTAGAATTATTGCTGCTAGATTTTTGAGGTAATTTTTATTAAATAACTTGATTTTAGCCTGATTAATTTAATAATTATGTTTAACACTGTGATGGAACAGATGTGGCAGACAGCGTCCTTCAGTCCCAGTCTGGAGCTATATGGCAGCAAGGTTTAACTGGCAACTTTGCTCTTGTTTACAAGGTTGTTCTTTATTGATCCAGAGGTTTGTCTGTTAGCTGTAACAAACATACCTCTTTTTAATCAGTGTTGACAATGGTTTAACAAAAATCCTGAGTTTTTGTGCAAGTGTGTGTTGCTGCCTTAATAATGACCTGCATGTTGCTTTTTACCTACTTCCAGCTACTACTGATATCTTCAGATATGTGATTTTAAATATAAACACAACAGAAGACTCAACTGCTATTCTCAATGTGTTAAATGAAATGCTGCTTCCTGAGACTTGTCTGAATCTTGTCTCAAAAATTTTCAGGAGAAAATCTCCAGCTGTGAAATGCATGTGGGAACAGCAAGTGTGGGGGGGATCTAACTCGAATTGTTCACATGTTCTTCTGACAGATCTATGTCTAGCAAAGAAAAAAAAAGCTTTATACAATCTTGGTGTGTAGGTTTGGCCCAAAAAATAAAGAAATAAAAAAAGTCAGTACTGCTGTGATCTGTTTGTCTCAAAAGTGTAATCTTAGACTAATGTAATACCTAAATCGAGTGCATTCCGGTTGCGAGTTGCAAATAAATATTTTATTTTTGCGGCTTTGGCAATGTTTTACTGTATATGTGTGGCATTCTCACTGGGTACCAAACTCATGGAGGTTTAAAGACCTCCTTGTTGGGAATTTTACATGCACATGCATACTTGGATGAGTGGCCTTTGTGTATACATCTGTAAGATGCTGTTTTCTTTTCTTTTGCAAATCTGTACATAAAGACACACAAAGCTTCCCAGTGCTTCAATCTGGCTTTCTTCATGTTGAATAATCATTTTTAAAATCTCCATTCAAGTTTGTGTCATGACATAAGAATCTTATTTTCTTTTGTCACTCTTAATCTGAGTTCTGTGTTCTGGTTCTTATCGTTTGGGTCCTTTCACTGATTTGTTAGTTATTTCACTCTTTGTGCTTCTTTAGTATTCACTTGTGTTAAGCAATGTTCTGTAAAGACATTGTTCCCCAAGCCTGTTTCTGTCATATCAGGCTCTATCAGTTGGCCCAGTTCATGTTACTCCCAGCTGTCATGTAATCAGTCTAATCACTCACCTGTTTCCACTTCAGTAATCACCTCCCCAGTACGTTTTTTGCTCATTAAAATCTCACTTTGAATATGATTCAACCTTCCTCCTGCCTACATTTGGTCCTCCTTTACATGAATAAATGTCAGCTTATAGAAGCTGCATATGAACTTTTAAATAGTCATCATTAAAAGTGCACACAGATACTGTTGCAATACCGCTAACTAGGGCTACTGTGCACTATATTAGCAAAACATGCAGATATACTGTTGAATACTATAATGTCAATATCAGTCATGTTAACCTATTACAAGCAGGTAATCAAGGGCAGTATACTGTATGTCCATCTAACTGGTTTAATATACTCTTTAGATGCAGAGCGATAATACCCAGCACTTGAAATATAAAGGCCTGATAAATATTGCCTTCCAAGCAGCTAAATGGGGTTGGGATGTTCCACTTTTCATTATTGTGATGATGTTTGAATATGCTGTGTAGCTCTACAGTTAATAGGCATGCTTGTTAAATATAGTTCTGTCCATAATAATAGCACCTAGACATTTGATGTTACTTCAAAGAAAAGTAATGAAAGGACTCCTCAGGATGGAGGTTGTGGGTGGAGGTGGAGGTTGTGGGTGGAGGTGGAGGTTGGGGGGTCAATTACAGCTTGAACATGAGGAGTGAGTCAATGAAAAATATTATTTATTGATTACATAAAACCAATAACAGGGAAGATCATGATTTCTTGCACAAACCTTTCTAAGATAAAAAAAAGAAACTGAACCAAATAAGTCTCTTTTGTCAGCTAAAAGGCAGAATTATCC
Source organism: Valencia hispanica (assembly GCA_963556495.2). Taxonomy (NCBI): domain Eukaryota; kingdom Metazoa; phylum Chordata; class Actinopteri; order Cyprinodontiformes; family Valenciidae; genus Valencia; species Valencia hispanica. Next base: position 50,007,403 of record OY747701.1, read on the forward strand.
TTTTTATTGTTTTGAGTTAAGACTACACAAATCGAAAGGTTTATAACAAAGCTGCTTGTTTTCATAAATTCTTTTATCATGTTTCATTTAGTTTGAAAAAGTAATGTCTGAATACATTTGACCTAGACAGCATTTTAAATTGAATGTATTACATTTGAAAATCTAAATGTGTAAAGTTGATTTTTCTGTTGAGTTTGGTGTTTTTAGATTGCACACAACTTTGAAATTTAAATAATAAACTACTGTGTATTTGCTTGACAAGTACAGAACTATGCAAAAGTTTTAATCATCTCCCACTTCTTCATGCTGTACTTCCCAGGAAAAATTATTTAATGTAATCTGTATGGTCTCCATCGGTAATTCTCCAGTTTCCTTACTGATTCTGAACATGATTTTGGTAGAATCTATTGAAATGAGGAAAAAATAACACAAATACACAAAGAGCAGCATTGTAGCTCCAACTAAATGTCGCAAGACATTTAGCTGAGAAGCTGGCATACAGTAAATAATCCGCTGATACACAATGCCTCTCTCAGGTCCCATGTCATGAAATTCTGGCACATTTTTATAAACGAACTGAATGTGCAAGAAATACCCATTTTCCACAAACAAAAACTTATATTACAATCTTTAGTATTTTAGTTTCTTACATTTGTGTTATTATTGAGCATATTTTCCCTCTAACCTTTAAAACCTCACACAGGCTGTAACCTTGAGAGCAGATTAAAGGACAAGAGACCTCCCTCGAGGGTCAAGCCGCATACATGAATTCAACATCAAAGTATGAGAAAAATAAATGCTATATGGAGTATTTGAATTTAAACTGAAAGTCCCTTTCTGCTTTATCCTACACTTTTTCAAACACTAGTGAGGTATTGCGTATGCATACTAAGTGTGTCTCTTTATGTATGAGTAAAACTCAGATTTTGACTTGGATTATATAAAGGTGTTTCTGTTAATGGTAACACACGTGTTAGATGAAGCATTAATAAGTCAGTTAAGATCAAAGTAATGATATTCATGATTGGTGAGTGGAGTCATTAAAACTTTCCGCTTGCATTATGCAGGAGACAAGTTTAAATCAGCATTTCTGCTTTTTATGTATAAAGTTAGCTCACTCAATAGGCGTTAAAGAAAACTAAGTGTTTGCACACATTCCTGGCCCTAATCAGTGGTTGGATTTAGACACTACCATGAATACAGAGGCGTGCTGTGAGAGGGGGAGGCAGTGCAATTAGCTCAATTCATTCATTCACTTTAAAACAGCATGACTGCAGAAATTCAGGTGTCTATTTTTTTGTTGTCATTTTCTGTTTTGTCTTGTTTTGTAGCAGATGAGAGCTAATCAGTTTGCAATTACTTTTGAATCACCACATATACAGAAGTGAAAGAGAGAAATGCTTTGCTGTTGTACTGTTATTTTAATGAACTCTCATGGGTCCCTTGACTTTTTTGTGTGGTTTTTTGAATATAATTTTTTGTGTTTATACAAATGGCATTTGACCAGATTGTGTGATTAAATCTTAACTTCCTTATTACTAAAAGCTTTTTTTTCCCAGTGTTTGGGTCTGTCCTATTTGCTTGTCGCGTCTGAACAGAGACATAAACCTTAAAGTTACAACAGATACCTGATAAGTTTGAATCTTCTTCTCAATTCTTTGAATAATTTAAAGAAAATATCAGAATGCATGACGCTTACCCAGAGAAATAATTTAACACTTCTGTATTTTGTTGAGTTATTGCTGCATAACTGCTGTTATGTGCGTGCCCTAACACAAGGTCGTATTCATTGAAAATGTTGTGCAATAATTGGGTTTGTTTATTTGCTGCTCTGCCAGTTAAGATACATATTAAAGTCTTAGCTGAGAATTTACTTCCATTGGTGTACTTTCTTCACTAGTGACTTTAAAAACGTTTTCCCTGAAATGTTCACCACCTACATAATTGATTCACATTCTTTGCCGTTTTTAGTGCTGCTAATCTTCAACAGATAACACACATGCTCCTCATCATTATCATTGAATGGGGTTCCAATCAGGGCATTGAGTGATAGCAATCTCCATCCAAGAAAGATCTCCTTCAAATGCTTTAAGGTGACTCAAAGATCCTTCTCTTGCATGCAGCCAGAACCTCCCTGGAGTTGTAAAAGAGAAGAAAAGCGACCAGCTCAGTTTAAATGTTCTTCTTGTTAATATTTCTCTTTCCCTATTTTCTCAAGACCTCATTAGATAGGATCTAATGCTATAGCTGAAAATGGAGAATAAACAGAGTGTGGGGAAACAATACACATGTATTTATCTGCATAAATCTTACTGCCTTTGGCTGCTCCGGTATGCTGTATATTTATTGGGGAAATGATGGATGTTTCCCATAGACGTACTGTATCAGAGATCTTTGCATCTGGCATTCTGCAGTCGAACATGTTCTGAATGTCAATTATAAGAGTAAAAAGAACTAAAAAGAAGTAAAGCAAATTATTCCTGTTAACATTAATGGATTTCTTGTTTTAAAAAACAAAAAATTTTTAAAATGATCCAAAATAATTGTAACTGTTAAAATGTAATAAATTCTCAACCCTTTAAGAGAATCGAATAATGTAGTTAAGCCTGAATTCATACTTATTTTCTTGTAATGATGTAAAAGAGCACTTTTTATTGATTGAAACTTAGTGCGCTAACAGTCTTAGCAAAACACAGAATCCATTTTGGAGATGGTTGTTTATACGCTGTCTTGTGCATTGTCCTCACTCAAGAAAAAGTTAGAATGTCAGAAGATACAATGCAGAGGATTAAATGTTAACTTTTTACTAAATAATACTTCAGCAGAAAAACAGGGTTTGCTGCAACAGAAAGGCTGACCACATTTTTCAGCAGATTATTTTTTTATGAATAATGCCTCAGATGCATGAATATTCCAGACAGGAGATGGATGGTATTTTTTGGCTTGAATGACAAGTTACACAATTCATGAGCACTCAATAACTCTTGTCTTTGGGTGAAATATGTATCTTAAAAGTGAAAAATGTCCATCACTCCTACAGTTGCAGCTGATGAATATGACTGACATAATTGTTTATGAAAATCCATTTATATAACAAAAAATATCACATCAGTATTAGTCTTCTGACTAAAATATTCCTTTTGACTTTAGTATGAATTGACACAAGTTGCATCCAGGAAACACCTCAAACACAACACACCACTGAAAAAAGGCTTGAAAACATATTTAAAATAAATGTAATGGCCTGACTTGCCGTTATTAATTTTAGTTAATTGCAAACAAGCAGAACTTTAACTAAATGGCAACACAATATCCTGCAGACCACAGAATTCTGCACACATTGACTCGCTTTCCTCAAAATCATATCCATGCTTTGAAATTATTTATCCAGGAGCACGGTTTTCAATCAATAGTATAGATTTCCCCATGGGGGTTTGTTGTTCCTTGCAGGCTTTTTGGTGAACTTTGTTAACTCAGAGTATAGCTCACTTTTGGAATGTGTTATGTTCATCATTTTAGCAGAAAAATATATATTCATACCCTGCAAATATACTATCTAACAAACATCCTTTTATTTGAACTTTTCTTTTTGAACTTTTGCAAAGTGCAAATGATGAACATAACCACTTTGTCTGTGCTGACGAATTATTTTAGAAAAATTACCTGTCTAAACCGACCTGGTCCAATGTGAAATTTGAATATTCCCTTTTGGAAAATCATCAGTTGTAATTGAGCTCATTTTCTAGTTCAATTTCGCTATACTCACCTAAACCTGATTACTGCCAGTTCTGATAAGTCAAGAGATCCCTTTAATATAACTTGTCTGACAAAATTAAGTAGGGTAACAGATTTGGAATAGCAACGTATCATATGCAGATTTAGATCAATTTAATTAAAAAGTAACAGACATTAAACTGTTAATCAGTCTGGAATTGGTTAGAAAGTTATTTTAAGGCCTCCTAAGAGTGGCCAATCTAAATCAAATCAAATCAATCTTTATTTAATAAAGCACTTTTCATGCCATTAGCAGCACAAAGCGCTGTACAGTACAGGATAAAACAATATACCAAGTCATCACAGCAAATTAAAACCTGGGTAATTAAAAACACACACAGTCATACACACAATCAAAGAACCCCCACCTCACCCCCTCATCTTACCCCTTCCCTCTATTAATATAAACATGGTCTCCCCCCTTATTTCGGTCACTAAACTTTAAACAAAGATTAAAACATAAACTCGTAAATATATATAAATCTGGCTTGACATTGCCAATCTAGCTAAATTACTCCAATCACCCAGAAGGTCACAAAATAACCTGTAAAAGAACTTCTGAGCCACTTTAGGCCTCAGTAGTGTCAGTTAAGGTTGGCGTTAATGATTCAACCATTAAAAAGCAACTTTGCAAAATGCCATCCATGGGAGATTTGCATGGCAAAAGCCACTGCTGACCAAAATGCACACAAAGGTCCATCTCATATTTATCTAAAAATCATCTTTATGATGCAAAAAGACTTTTTGGAAAAACATTCTGTGGACTAATGAAACAAAGGTGAGACAATTTGTAACGTCTCTTTCCCGTTACGCATAATGAAAAACAAACTCAACGCTACAGAAAAAGAATGCTATACCAACTGTTAAACATGTTGATGGTAGTGTGATGGTTTTGGGTTGCTTTGCTGCTTCAGTACACAGACAATATGCCATAACTAGTGAAACCATGAATTCTGGCTTCTGTGAGAAAATCTTGAAGGCCAAAGGTTTGTGCTTATGCTTAGGCCCACTTCAGCTTTGGACATCTGCAACTCCACCTCTGAATAGCAAAAAGAAAACTAAATTAAGGTATTGGAGTGGCCTAGTTAAAGCCCAAATCCTAAATTGAGAAAATTATTAATAAATGAAATCATCATTTGAAAGATTGTCTGGCGTTAAAGTGTGTTTAATGAGCTGAAAGAGGGAAGTGTGACAAAAGCAAAACTCAACCTGTTTACGTAGTGCTGTGCTCACCAATAAAGTTAAAATAATTAATATTTTGTCGAGTGGCTGTGCTTTTAAAAGCTTGCCCACCTCTGGAGTCAGACAGCATTCTTTTTCTTTTTTGCATAGTCTGCAGGACTGTGATTGAGAGAAAACAAAAGAAGCAGCTCACTGAGGTTAAACCAAAATTACATATTTTTGTGTTTAAAGATTAAGCCTATACAACTTTGAAGACTGATGAGCTTTTTATAAACAAAAACTTACTCAAAAAACAACCTAGCTTTGACAATAACAGGGTAAAATGGAAGGAAACGAAAACAAGCATCTAGTTGTAAAATATGTGTCCCCTAGTGGCACATTTATTTCTAAGATTTTAGAAAAAGCTGTTGCCAAGCAACTTTGCGCTGCTTTAGATAAATACAGCAATCATATGGCAACAACTAAGATCAAGCAAGAAAACATATAATTTTGACATATTTATGTGGTAATTAATTTCTTATTTCCTGTAAACAGAATCAGCGGCTGGAGTTCGGGGAATTTGAGAAAACTGTAATGGATATTTTGCTTTATTATGCATCAAATCAAACTATAAATTACATAGTATAACAAAACAAACAAACAAACAAAAAACTGAAAACATAAAATTATGAGAAAGAAAAAATCCTGAGCTGAGAGTACCTGTCTCTTGCTCAGAGGTGTCCCATGGGGTTGGATGTGTCAGTCAGGCCTGGATGGACTCCTATGTGGCCATGCTGGGCGTCGCTGGAGCTCCCAGACACCTTTTCCTCCTCTCGTCTCTTAAGGCAGGCTGCTTTGGGGTTAAGATTTTGCTCTGCAGATTTAGAGACACAGAAGTTAAACTTTTACGGCAGAAAGTGAAGATTTAGATTATTGGATCACAACTATATTCTTTCTGTAATGTTTTTTAAGTAAATAAACGATTTTTTTTTTATCAATCATAACTGTGGTATGTTTTTATCTTATGCTTCCCATTCTGTTTCTATTTATGTATTTGTTTCCATGATTTTAACAAGCCATCTTTATAAACTAGTTTCTGACAACCTGAATCCCCAGTAGCCTTTAAACTGCACAAACACCTTAAAAAACTTTTGTTTTTTCTGCTCAAAACTCTTTTGATTAAAAAGGGATAAAAACCATTTGTGATTTAAAAAAAATTATATCATGTTTGTATCCTGTTATTTTGTCTAAAATAAAAGAAAACTCAAAGAAAACTCATTTAAACCCAACCATTTCCAGTCCGGTTTCCGCAGGACTCATTCCACTGAGACCGCTCTTCTTAAGGTCACTAATGACATCCTGGTGCAGAGTGATGCAGGACATTGTTCAGTGTTATTGTTGCTGGACTTGACCTCAGCTTTTGACATTGTCGATCATCTTGTCCTGCTCGACAGGTTAAATAACTGGGTTGGGGTATCAGGTTCTGCACTGAATTGGTTTTCCTCTTATCTATCAGGAAGATCCTTTTCTGTTGCTGTCGCTAAATTCAAGTCCTCCTCTTCTTCTCCACCTACTTTTGGTGTGCCACAAGGATCTGTTTTGGGGCCCTTATTGTTTATTTTATATCTGCTCCCTCTGTACCATATTCTAGGCTCTTTTAATTATATTTCTTATCATTGCTATGATGATGATATTCAGCTACAGTGGCTTGCAAAAGTATTCGGCCCCCTTGAACTTTTTCCACATTTTGTAACATTACAGCCACAAACATGAATCAATTTTATTGGAATTCCAGGTGAAAGACCAATACAAAGTGGTGTACACGTGAGAGGTGGAACGAAAATCATAAATGATTCCAAACATTTTTTACAAATAAATAACTGAAAAGTGGGGTGTGCGTAATTATTCAGCCCCCTTTGGTCTGAGTGCAGTCAGTTGCCCATAGACATTGCCTGATGAGTGCTAATGACTAAATAGAGTGCACCTGTGTGTAATCTAATGTCAGTACAAATACAGCTGCCCTGTGACGGCCTCAGAGGTTGTCTAAGAGAATGTTGGGAGCAACAACACCATGAAGTCCAAAGAACACACCCGACAGGTCAGGGATAAAGTTATTGAGAAATTTAAAGCAGGCTTAGGCTACAAAAAGATTTCCCAAGCCTTGAACATGCCACGGAGCACTGTTCAAGCGATTATTCAGAAATGGAAGGAGTATGGCACAACTGTAAACCTACCAAGACAAGGCCGTCCACCTGAACTCACAGGCCGAACAAGGAGAGCGCTGATCAGAAATGCAGCCAAGAGGCCCATGGTGACTCTGGACGAGCTGCAGAGATCTACAGCTCAGGTGGGGGAATCTGTCCATAGGACAACTATTAGTGGTGCACTGCACAAAGTTGGCCTTTATGGAAGAGTGGCAAGAAGAAAGCCATTGTTAAAAGAAAACCATAAGAAGTCCCGTTTGCAGTTTGCCACAAGCCATGTGGGGGACACAGCAAACATGTGGAAGAAGGTGCTCTGGTCAGATGAGACCAAAATGGAACTTTTTGGCCAAAATGCAAAACGCTATGTGTGGCGGAAAACTAACATTGCACATCACTCTGAACACACCATCCCCACTGTCAAATATGGTGGTGGCAGCATCATGCTCTGGGGGTGCTTCTCTTCAGCAGGGACAGGGAAGCTGGTCAGAGTTGATGGGAAGATGGATGGAGCCAAATACAGGGCAATCTTGGAAGAAAACCTCTCGGAGTCTGCAAAAGACTTGAGGCTGGGGCGGAGGTTCACATTCCAGCTGGACAATGACCCTAAACATAAAGCCAGGGCAACAATGGAATGGTTTAAAACAAAACATATCCATGTGTTAGAATGGCCCAGTCAAAGTCCAGATCGAAATCCAATAGAAAATCTGTGGCAAGATCTGAAAACTACTGTTCACAAACACTGTCCATCTAATCTGACTGAGCTGGAGCTGTTTTCCAAAGAAGAATGGGCAAGAATTTCAGTCTCTAGATGTGCAAAGCTGGTAGAGACATACCCTAAAAGACTGGCAGCTGTAAGTGCAGAGAATGGTGGTTCTGACTCAGGGGGCTGAATAATTACGCACACCCCACTTTTCGTTTATTTATTTGTAAAAAAAAATGTGGAATCATGTATGATTTTCATTCCACTTCTCATGTGTACACCACTTTGTATTGGTCTTTCACGTGGAATTCCAATAAAATTGATTCATGTTTGTGGCTGTAATGTGACAAAATGTGGAAAAGTTCAAGGGGGCCGAATACTTTTGCAAGCCACTGTATATATTTCTTTATGATTACTTCTTCCTCAGTAAATGAGGCAGTATCGGAAAGAACTGTAGAACCTCAGTCGTGCTTAGGCTGTTTTGATTCAGTCGAGCTTTCGGAATTATCAAAAATATTAGCCTCATCTAAACCTTCAACTTGTATGTTGGACCCAATTCCAACCAAATTATTTAAAGAAGTGTTCCATTTGGTTCCTGGCCTCATTTTGGATATGATGAATCTACCCTTAGTAAACGGATACATACCACAGGAATTTAAAATAGCTGTAATTAAACCTTTACTCAAGATACCTTCCCTTGATCAAGATGACTTAGTGAATTACAGACCTATATCTAACCTTCCTTTCTTATCCAAAGTCCTTGAGAAAATTGTTGCTAATCAAGTCTGTGAGCATCTAAACAGTAACGAGCTGTTTGAAGAGTTTCAGTCAGGTTTTAGAGCTCATCATAGCACTGAAACAGCATTGGTGAAGGTTATTAATGATATTCTCATGGCCTCAGATAATGGACTTGTGTCTGTTCTGGTTTTGTTAGATCTCAGTGCTGCTTTCGACACAGTCGATCATAATATTCTCTTAGAAAGGCTTGAACATGTTTAAATCATATTTGTCTGATAGATTCCAGTTTGTTCATCTAAATGATAAATCTTCTTCACTCTCAAGGGTTACTTGTGGAGTTCCACAGGGTTCTGTGCTTGGACCAATTCTGTTCACCATATATATGCTCCCAATTGGTAGAATCATTAGACAGCATGGGATAAATTTCCACAGCTATGCAGATGATACACAACTATATTTATCCATAAATCCTGATGAACCCAGTCAGTTAGGTAGATTACAGGCATGTCTGGAAGACATAAAAACATGGATGACCCTAAACATTTTGCTTTTAAATTCTGACAAAACAGAAGTTGCTGTCTTTGACCAGAAGTTCTTAAACAGAAACTGATTAGTCAATCCCTTCACCTGGATGGCATTAAATTGGCCCCCAGTAAAAACGTAAAGAACCTCGGCGTTAATTTTGACCGAGACTTGACATTTAAATCCCATATTAAACAGGTTTCTAGGATTTCTTTCTTTCCCCTCCGGAATATTGCTAAAATTAGAAACATCCTGTCCAGGAGTGATGCTGAGAAACTAGTCCATGCATTTGTTACCTCAAGGCTGGACTACTGTAATTCTTTACTATCAGGTAGTCCACAAAATGCCATTAAAAGCCTTCAGTTGATCCAAAATGCGGCAGCAAGAGTTCTGATGAATATTAAAAAGAGAGATCACATTTCTCCTGTTTTAGCTTCCCTTCATTGGCTCCCTGTTAAATCCAGAATAGAATTTAAGATCCTTCATCTTACATACAAAGCCCTTAATAATCAAGCTCCATCATACATCAGAGATCTAATTGTTCCATATGTTCCTAACAGAGCCTTTCGCTCTCAGACTGCAGGTTTACTTGTAGTTCCTAGGATTTCTAAAAGTAGAATGGGAGGCAGATCTTTTAGTTATCAGGCTCCTCTCCTGTGGAACCAGCTCCCAGCTTTAGTCCGTGAGTCAGACAATCTGTTTACTTTTAAGGCCAGGCTAAAAACTTTCCTTTTTGATAAAGCTTAAAGTTAGAGTGGCTTAGGTCATCCTGAGCTATCTCTGTAGTTATGCTGCTATAGGCTTAGACTGCTGGAGGACAGACTTACCAATTTTCTTCACTCTGCTACTTTCTTTTCTCCTACGACTCTCCAGTTGTATTACAGTACATTCTGTTATTTCGACTGTTAACTTTGTTTTTCTCTCAGTGTTTTTCTCTCCATAGAAGATATACCTGGTCTGGTATCCTGCTTGGCTGCAATGCCCTGTTGGACGGGGGGCATCAACTGGGATGATCCTCCCAGTATCTGAACATCCACTGTGTCCTGTTATCAACTTTTTACTTTCTGTAACATAGAAAGTTCTCTTATATCAGATCTTCTGTTCCTTCTGTGTTTCTGCTCTGTCTTCTCAAACGCCCAGACGGTCGTGGCAGATGGCCGCTCCTACTGAGCCTGGTTCTGTTGGAGGTTTCTTCCTGTTAAAGGGGAGTTTTTCCTCTCCACCGTCGCTACATGCTTGCTCAGTATGAGGGATTGCTGAAGGATTGCTGTGGTTGGAAAGTCTGCATCAAAGGGGCCCAACCTCATGCCAATGACTGACGCAATCTGCTGGGATTACTTAAATAGGAAACTTTTTAACTGATTGGAATGTTTGTATAAATGTATTGAAATGACTTATTGTTAAGTGCCTTGAGATGACATCTGTTGTGAATTGGCGCTATATAAATAAACTGAATTGAATTGAATTAAACCCCGGGATGTTTTTAAGGTACGGATCTTGCTTCAGTGTTTGGATTCTGTCAGGAGTTGGCTAAATGATAACTTTCTTCAACTGAATGACTCAAAAGCTGAAGTTCTGGTTTGTGCCCCTGACAAATTTGTCTCTGATATAATAGAGAGTCTCGTCCCACTTGCCTCGTTTATTAAGCCCTCAGTGAGGAACCTCGGGGTGACTCTTGACCCTGCGCTGTCTTTGGACTCTCATGTTAAATCATTGGTTTGTTCTTGTCTTTATCATTTGAAAAATATCGCGAAGCTGAGTCCAATTGTGTCACGATCTGAGATGGAGATGATCATTCATGCCTTCATCTCATCACGTCTTGATTACTGTAACTCTGTTTTTACCTGTCTAAGTAAAAAATCCCTGGAACGTCTGCAGGTTTTCCAGAACGCTGCTGCAAGGTTAATCACTAGGTCACCTAAATATTCACATATCACCCCTTTATTAATCCAGCTACACTGGCTCCCCATTCACCACAGAGTACATTTTAAAATTCTGGTTTTAACATATAGAGCTCTGAACGATCAAGCCCCATTTTATATTGGAGAGCTTCTGCAGTCATATGTGCCCAGCAGGTCCCTGAGATCCAGTGATCAAGCCCTGCTGGTTACAAAGAAAACTCGGTTGAAAACAAAAGGTGACAGAGCCTTTGCAGCAGTGGCCCCCTCCTTGTGGAACTCCCATCCTCTCAGCCTGAGATCTGTGGACTCTGTGATCTCTTTTAAAAAGCAGTTAAAAACGCATCTTTGAATAGTTTTATTTTGTCTTTCTGTCTCCTGTGTTGTGTTTTATTCTAAAGCACTTTGTGATTTTTATCTTGAAAGGTGCTATATAAATAAAGTTTTACTTACTTACTTACTTACCTTTCAGTTAAAATTCACAAATTTATTTATTGCTATTTTAAGCCCATTTTAATAGCCACCATCTCTTAGAGAAAGTTTATATAGAATATTAATATATTTCTTCATGGTTCTATTTTTCCCTTTTAGGTTGAATATGAAACCTTTTAATCCCTCTCTGCTGGGAACTGAACAGTAACACTCGGCGTCTTTTTCTGACTCCTCACAGTGCTGTACACTGTCCCTGCAGAAGTGAGATGTTGCAAAAATTCAAAGCTAACTCACAAGCATACTGTGTTAATTATAAAAAACAAGGGATTCTAGGTGTTCCATTAAATTTTAAAAGACAGTTCTCTCATGCTCATTATCAGTCATTGCTGAAAAGGCTATTAGTGACTCCATGAGAGGTACTTAGAACAAGCAAACAAGGTATGATGCATTCATTTGTGGCTTTCTAGCAAACCAATTACTGTTACTTTTACATCAATGCTGCCTCTTTGCTCCCAGGAAAAGCTGAGCTTCTGCTTCTGGCTTAACCCTTTTATTTGCTTGGCAAACATTAATTAATTAATTTAGTCTTATTCAACATGTTACAAGAAGAAATGTGTTACTTTTTCCAAGTACCCAATTTTCTTTATTTACATAGACACGTGAAAACAACACCATATAAACTCCGCAAAAAAAGAAACGTCCTCGGACTTTCAGCTGTTTTTACTTTTAGTATACTTAATGTGTGTAAATACTTGTATGAACACTAAAAGAGTCAACACCATAAGACATAAACTAAAAATGTTTCACAGACATGTGACTAACAGAAATAGAATAATGTGTCCTTGAATGAAGGGAGGCTCAAAACAAAAGTACCAGTCAGTATCTGGTGTGGTCACCAGCTGCTTGAAGTTCTGCAGTGCATCTCCTCCTCATGGACTGGACCAGATTTGTCCGTTCTTGCTGTGAGATGTTACCCCACTCTTCCACCAAGGCACTCGCAAGTTCCTGGACATTTCTGGGGGGAATGGCCCTAGCCCTCACCCTGCGATCCAACAGGTCCCAGATGTGCTCTATGGGATTGAGATCCGGGCTCTTCGCTGGCCATGGCAGAACACTGACATTGCTGTCATGCAGAAACTCACGCACAGAACGAGCAGTATGGCTGGTGACATTGTCCTGCTGGAGGATCATGTCCGGATGAGCATGCATAAAGGGTACCACATGAGGGAGGAGGATGTCTTCCCTGTACCGCAAGGCATTGAGATTGCCTGCAATGACAACAAGCTCAGTCCGATGGTGATGTGATATACCGCCCCAGACCATGACGGACCCCCCACCTCCAAATCGATCCCGCTCCAGGGTACAGGCCTCGGTGTAACGCTCATTCCTTGGACGATAAACATGAATCCGTCCATCACACCTGGTGAGACAAAACCGTGACTCATCAGTGAAGAGCCCTTTTTGCCACTCCTGTCTGGTCCAGCGAAGGTGGGTTTGTGCCCATAGGCGTCGTTGTTGCTGGTGATGTCTGGTAAGGACCTGCCTTACAACAGGCCTACAAGACCTCAGTCCAGCCTCTCTCAGCCTATTGCGGACAGTCTGAGCACTGATGGAGGGATTGTGTGTTCCTGGTGTGACTCGGGCAGTTGTTGTGGCCATCCTGTACCTGTCACGCAGGTGCGATATTTGGATGTACCGATCCTGTGCAGGTGTTGTTACACGTGCTCTTCCACTGCGAGGATGATCAGCTGTCCTTCATGTCTCCCTGTAGCGCTGTCTTAGGCGTCTCACAGTGCGGACATGGTAATTTATTGCCCTAGCCACATCAGCAGTCCTCATGCCTCCCTGCAGCATGCCTAATGCACGTTCACGCAGATGAGCAGGGACCCTGGGCATCTTTCTTTGGGTGTTTTTCACAGTCGGTAGACAAGTCTCTTTAATGTCCTGTGTTTTTAGAACTGTGACCTTAAATGCCTATTTTCTGTAAGCTGTTAAGGTCTTAACGACCATTCCACAGGTGCATGTTAATTAATTGAATATGGTTAATTGAACATGCATGGAAAACATTGTTTAAACCCTTTACAATGAAGATCTGTAAAGTTATTTGGATTTTCACAACATTATTGTTGAAATACACAGTCCTGAAAAAGGGACGTTTCTTTTTTTGCTGAGTTTAGATGCTTTGTTTGCCATCTTTAACTGCATTCACTAAAAGCTATGTGTCTCTTTGTGTTTCCTCTGCAGTTGGGAGGATGTGGCATCCTGGGGGTAGGAATCTGGCTCTCCGTGACCCAGGGAAACTTTGCCACACTGTCATCATCCCTTCCCTCTCTGTCGGCAGCCAATCTGCTCATCGCAGTGGGGACAATCATCATGGTGATCGGATGTCTGGGCTGCGTGGGAGCTGTCAAAGAAAGCCGTCCTCTGCTGCTGGCAGTGAGTTATTTCCTTTTAATGGCTGCTAGCTTTACACTTTAGGTCACACTGAGGTCATAATGGCATTTTCAATTCCTGTTTTGTTGTTAGTGGTGTGACAAATGCTGTCACAAACTTTTCTTGAAGCGGAAACCACTGACATTTCTCATCTGGCATGATTGTATGTTTTTAGAAGGTTCTTAAAGATTGATAGGACACACTGGTGACTTCGCAGGTATCAATTTAGGGAAACCTTTATTTTAGTGCTATGCTCAGATACAACGAGAGCTATAATGAAAACATTAATTTCAACAGCGATGGTTCTGTGAATCATAATCTTAAAAGGGAAAATTCTGAGTAATAAAACTATTTTATAGAATTTACAGAATATCTTATGTCATTGGAATTACTTGTTTGACTTGGGCTGCAAATACAACCCTATAATAATCAAAACTGCAAAAAAAGCAAGATATGCTTTAATGCATAAAATGGGATACTCTTGAAATCCGTTCATTTTGTTAAATTACACACTATTACCTCTATCAAGAACCTGTTTTAGAACTTTTCATTTCACAGCCAATTATGAATGCTTTTCTTAGTTGAATAAAAGCTGAATGTACACAAAAGTGCATGTCCTACATTCCTTGGTAGGGAATCTGCAGGTCAGATGTAAAAGAAAATCAGAAATTGGTACTTGCCAGAAAAGCCCTAATTGGTGCATTTCTAGCTATATTTTAAGACAGCTGAAAATTGCTTGATTCCAGTGTTGTAAACTTATAACTATAAAACCCAAGCAGCTACTCTTAGTACAGCCTTAACATTATACACAGCATGCGTGCATGCTTGTAACAACAGTGCAGTTTTGCACAACACCAGCGTTTCCTTTGGGTCATTGATAGCAAATTGCTGATTTGTCCTTCACTTTTTGCTACAGGGAAGCTTTTGGGAGGAGATTTTCTTAGAAAATCTTTCAGCTTCATTATTAGTAATAACTACATACTAAATAAAACCAAGCTTTCCCTTGTTATTTTATTTTAATAGGCTTTCTACAGTATAAGATGAATATTATATTAGTGGAAATATTGTTTCAAATATATACTGTACATAGGAAAAAAGCAAAAGTTCAACCTATTATTCAGAGGCACGCTGGTAGTTTCATAGCTTCAAGCTTTGTAACTAAGAATTTACGAACATTAAACTAAAGAATGTTTATTTGACAAGAAACTTCTGTTTTCTTAGTCCTCCGGGTGAAAACTCTGCAACTTATGAGCCATATGGGGTGTGGACTTGTTCTCACCTCTAAAGCCCGTCTGACATGGTGGCTCTTTTTTTGGAAAATTATTTTCCCAGTTGTGTTGTTTTGTTTGTGTGTGCCAGCTGTTGAGAAATATGTGGAAATTCCAGCACAGCAAAGAAATGTGCAACATGAACTGTTTTCCAAATTATTTTTTAAAGACCTTGCACCAGCTGTAACGAAAGCTTTATTCACCGAAGTTGAAGAGAAAAAGATGGACCTGAACCAACTTTCAGATCAAGTACATGAAGGTTGAGCTGAAGTAATGTTCTCTTATTATTAAGCCCCAACATTGTCCAACAGGTAGAGGAAAGAAGTTAAAGTCAGGCTGGGGGGTTAGGCAAATATGAGGTCTTGAGGGCTGAGTATGTCAGTCATCTGCTTCCACAATCCCTCACATTTACTCTATAATGAGTAGATCCATTTTCTGTCCTGTGTCCAAATAAGAGGAACATCCAATTATTAAGTGTACTTTAATGAGTGATAGATCAGTCTGTTCTTAATGCAGATTATAAGGAGCTTCTTCCTTCAAGTATCAATGCTAATTTGCATTTTGATCACTGATGAGAGATTCTAAGGTCTGCAGCAGATATGTGAGGTATTCCAGTTGCCCTCGTTGTTGGACAATGAATGTGACTTTTGCAAGCCTTTTAATTTGTGTCATCAAACATCAGCTTCTCATTTACAAGGAACAAAATGGCATGTCAGTTCTGGAAACTAGACAAGTTTAATTACATTTTTAGCAAAAGAAAAAATCAATTTAAGACTGCACTCATATTTTTTTAGCACATATTTAATCACTTCCTTATGTAACCTCCTTATTAATGTTCAACAGTAGTACAGCAAAAACCTTTGATTAGGTGTTCTGTGATTAAATTAGAGTTACAGTTTCAGTTGGGAAACTCTCTCCTCCAAAAGGAGCTTTTAAATGTATACAACAGCTGATGATAGTTAATTTGCTTCAAACTATAAAAGGAATCTTTTAGTTCGGCATCTCATGAATACTTTTACCCATTTAATCAGTTTCAATTGCTGTTTGCCAATAATTTGCAGTAATGGCTATAACATTAAAACTTCTCGTAGATTTGAAAAAGAACAAGGTTGCCAAAACCAGCAACTTTCAGTTTACTTGTAGAATTTTAAAGACAGTTTTACTACCCATATTAAGCAGCTAGGCAATCCAACATTTGAATATGCATGCAGGATGCCCCCTTTTCAAAAAATTATGTTCAAATTAAGAAAGAACATATTAAAAAATAAAAAATAACATATTCATAAAAAAATTAAAAATAACATATTCATACAAAAATTAAACTCATCACGCCTTTACACAATTATGGAACATTTGATAAGCCTGAAATAAAATTCAGTTGCTCTGGTAGGATTTTTGTGACATTTGCTCATTTCCATCCTTTCTCTAAAACCATAGTTGGCGGATTATAAATGTATCTAAGGTATCTTATAATGCGTCATTATCAGGTGTCATTCAGGAGAATAGTACAAAAGTCAGTTGGTCAACAGTGCCATTACAAAAACTGGACAATGCTCTGAAACTGGTTTAGGATGGCACTAAGAAGCCAACAGCAAAACTGAAGCAGCTAGCAACAACGCAAGCAAAATAGCAAAAATTGTGTGCTTTGATCAGGTTTTTATGTAAAAACACACAATTATACATCCATTTCTGTACACATCATTCCTATGCAGGGTTGCGGGGGGGGGGGGGGGGGGGTCAAGGAGCTGTCAAGGAGGCGAGAGGCGGAGTACACCCTGGACAGGTCACCAGTCCATCGCAGGGCAACAAATGTGAGGCACTTTGATTGCAATTAGCAAGCTTTGTTGAATCTAAAGGTTTTTTTTAAAGGTCTGACTATTTCATCACACACACAGATACACACAATTTAATCACAGTGCTTTAATTAGCGACATCTGCTTTGTCTATATTTCTAGCCAAAAAATAATTGCCACTCTCTACAGCAATGTGTGAATGCATTGGCAATTCACACAGAACATGTATATGGTTCTGTTAGGTTTTAGTTATCCTTCGGAACTTTGTGAGACCGAGTCAGCTGAGCATCAACAATGTCATGTGTTGGGATGCTGAGCAGTATTTACCAGCAGTACATCTATAAATTTACATGATGACTGGTGCAGCTTGTGCTAAACACAGTGACATGTTTAAATTTGGGTGCTTGCTGCTGTCAGGATCATTAATTACTTTAGCAAAATTCTGTCTGTCTTAAAAGTTTTTGTTTTAAATTTTTGTTAAACAAATGTTTAAATCTGTAATCCCTTTTAGCCAAAAGCTAAATCCAGAAGTTACATGTCTCAATATTTCAACTGATTAGGAGCAACTCCATCAAAATTGGGTATTTCTTTATAAGTTATAAAAAGTATAATTTGTTTATTGACTATTATTAGGTTACATCACATACACTGTGTAGAGATAAATGCCTTTTGATAAATTGCTTTAAACTATGAGGCAAATTAAAAAACCCTGTACACTGTTAGGTGAAAGCAGGAGTCATCGGTGGCTCTAAACTGCTCTGGAAAACATCACAGTAAGTGGCGTAATGGGTAATTAAAGTCGTGTTTTACTTCATTAAACCGAGACAGTCGATACCAGAACAAGTCAAAGGGCACAGAGGTACTTCGGTGGGTTGTATTACCTAATCTGCCCACAAACTGGACATAAAGGTGAGATCACTGCGATGAAAGAGGAGCAGACTGGCCACGTTAAAAAAAACCTCTTTCTGGGTCTAAAAATGAAGAAAACATGTAAAAGCACACAGTTGTCAGTTCTTATGCTTTCCACCATTTAGACTAAAGGCAGAGAGAGCCAAAAAGATATTGAAGGTATTGATTTTTGACGCGCTTCTGGACTACGTGCCCGACCTGACTGGCTCACCCATCTTACTGATTTGTCAACACACACAATGCTACTGTAGTTTCCACACTGTGTGGAATCATAGCATAGGACCAGCAAAAAGGAATCAATCGCCACACCTGTACTTTGATTATCGCTCACCCCGAAGCTCTGCTGAGACATCAATCTCAGCTAAAGTGGGACATCAACACTGCCAGTCACACGGCTCATAACATAAATAATAGGGGTGTATGCAAGGAGGCTTCTGGAGTCTAATATAATTTTTTATAATGTGTGCAATCTGTATTTTGTCTTTATGGGCCAATAAAAGGCACCACTACTAAGATATAGAGCTTATTTAAATGTAAATATTAAAACACATAGTAAATATGAAGTCCCAAATGACTAATTGCAACATTGATTTTAGAGCTGTGAACTGTTGTCTGGGTATAAAACTCATGGATATACTTTGCAAAAGCAGAAAAAAATAGCAGTGTTCTGTTTCTCCAGAGTCAGTGTCCTGCAGCTTTATGTTCCTCCCCAAAGGCGTCAGTTAGAAATAGACCAGCTGTGGCTCATTAACTCTCATCGAACAGAAAGTGTAATGGAACAAAAACCTGCAGGACACCAGCTCACCACAACAAGAAACCTCGGCTTTGAAATGCACCACTTTGAATCTCTAATGCACTAGCGTAATTACACACTTCATTTCCAATGTCAGTAATATCTGCCCAGAATTCAGATGTCTTTGTTTGGGCTAAATTCTTTGTATTATGTAGCTATGAAATAAATCAGAGGTCTTCAGGTCAAAAGAGAATCATTTATGCGTTTGGCCTGCTCATAATTGCCCACACAGTCAGGCAGGCAGATATCTAAGAAAATTATTCAATAAAACTGCAGCTAGTCAAGGATGTTTGACATGATCGGATGTTTTTTCTCAGGTTTACATTTTCCGCTCAAACTAGTATTTATAAATAAAAATGATAAATTATTGATTGTATTATTTGTAAGATCCTTCAGATTATCCCGATTAACTGGTCCCCAGATCAAAGGCAGGGAAAAATCTGAATGTCAAATGAAGAAGAAGTTTATTTACAGAGAATTACAGAAGGGCAAAAATGTTGGAGAGTAAAAAAAACAACAACAAAGCAATGCCTTTAGGGCAGGGGTGGGGAAACCTGGTCCTCGAGGGCCGCATTCCTCTAAGTTTTCCATGCAACCCTGCTTCAACACACCTGACTCAAATCAAATGGATCCAACAGCCAATGAAGTTCTGCACAATTACTAGTTAATTTGAATCAGCTGTCTTGACGCAGGGAAAGATGGAAACCTTGCAGGATGAGGGCCAAGGTTCCCCACCCCTGCTTTAGGGCAAAGAAGGTCAAAATTAATAACAAAATTAGCTGCCTTTTCAGATTAAGTGCTATACCACTACTGTGTAAAAATATTCTTACACAAAGGCAAGCATTAAAACTAAATCTAACACAGAAGAAAACTGGTAAAAGAAAACAGATATCCACAGTGTTTTTACAGCTTCAGGCAAAAACTATTGAAGCACCACTTACAAAAAGTGTTCTGCTAGCTATTTTAGCATTAAAAACATATACGGAACAAAGTTGGTAGAGTAATAATAATGGCTTGCATTTATATAGCGCTTTTCAAGACCCTCAAAGCGCTTTACAACAACAACTCCATTATTCATTCAGTCTCACATTCATACACAGATGGAAGCAAGCTATGATCATAGCCACAGCTGCCCTGGGGCAGACTGACAGAAGCGAGGCTGCCATATCTCGCCATCGGCCCCTCTGGCCAACACCAGTAGGCAGTTAGGTGAAGTGTCTTGCCCAGGGACACAACGACATGTAGCAGGTGGAAGCTGGAATCAAACCCACGATTTCCTTGTCGACAACTCTACCACTAACTACAGCCGCCCTGAGAGTAAAATGTATCTCAAAATCCGAACAAAATTGATGTAAAATGACATCACCATGTGGTTTGAATAAGAGAAAAATACCTGCATGTGCCTAATTATGCAAATTAGGCTTCTGTTGACAGTGTCTTTTTAGAACTTGAAGGGGTGTTGCATCAGGCTGA